>CM057450.1:534643026-535248026 GCA_016271365.2 Neoceratodus forsteri
AAGACAATATGAAGTTATATTGTCATATCATGAGACAGCTGCTGTCATTTGTAAGACAACATGAAGTCATGTTGTCCTAACACCAGACAACTGTTGTAATTTGTAACAGAACATAAAGTCATGCTATCATATCACCACACAGCTGTCATTGTTTGTAAGACAACATGAAGTCATGTTGTCATATGACCAAACAGCTGTTGTCCTTTGTAAGACAAGAAGGAGGTATGTTGTCATATCTCCAGACAGCTGTTGCATCCCCATGAACATTATAAACAGTTTCATGAGTACAGTCATTCATTGTTCATATCCATAACAACGAGTGTGGCTTCATATGTATTCTCATGTAAATGAAAATGGTTCTTTCCGAATGATAACTATGGTTTCCAATTGAAGGAGAACTGCTACAGGATACTTAAAGTATATAGACTGATATCTAGCTGCCATGTTTGCATCTTACGAAAACATACCAGGTGAAGAAACGTCACAGGAATGCTGGCAAGCAGTATTTTGTAGCAACTGTTTTATGTGTACTATGAATTGTGTCAAATTCTGTTTTTTTGAAAATGTTATAGCAACATATTTGGTATTATTTTGTTGCTTCAGTAACATACCTTGTCTACTTCTGATGCATACAAGTCTTATCTTGTGTACTCTTAATTTTTTTTACAGATTCCTTGGTGTCACATACTGGACAGTGATCAGAGCCATGCCAACAAAAGCACAGAAAGCAAGAGCCAAGCAACATAAACATTATATAGGGTCCACAATTTCAAAAGAGAAGGTCACAGGGACACATGTGAAAGTGTCAGTCACAAAGAAGAAGAGAAATCACATCAATTATTTAAAAAAAATAGGTTTACTTGTAAACAAGGAAGCTAATGTGAAAGGATACAGTAGTAGTAGTACACACAAAACATAGCAACAGTCATCAAATAGTAATCAGCCAAACACAGGGCTGTGTAAAATCGAAAACAGCCACGTGGCTGCAAACACATGGAGAGCAGATGTCAAGACATGCACAGCTGTAGAACTTGTGCATGACAGGAAGAAGCTTTATTTTAGAAATGTGGCTGAGAAAGCAAGAATAAACAAATGCATCTCAGCTATACTGAGGAGAAAAGTGAAAAAGATTAAGAACAAAGCAGTATCAGTAAAAATTCAAGTCCAAATAAGAAAGTTTATACACATGGGGCCCCATATTCAGAGACAGCCCTCTGCGCATGCAAACAGGTGTGCCACATTCAAAAATAGGGCTGACTGACTCTGGCACCATATTCAAACAGATAGCATGATCAGAACTGACTGCATTATCTGTTTGAATATCGGACTTTGGCAGAGTGGCCCACAGCAAGCAGTCACTATGTTTGGCACAGTGCTACCAGAGGGCGAGAATGAAGACCACCCATAGGGGTAAAGCTCATCACAAACTGGATAGCAGTGCTACCCCTATGAATGATATTCAGCCCAAACATGCAGATGAACCCATTGGGCATGCATGGTGCTAGCAGGCTATTTGCATGCCCATTATGAACTCATCTGCATACCAGCACTGCTGTGGAGTATGGTGGGCCAGTCCACAGATCAGACACAGATCAGGGCACAGGAAGGAGGAACCATTAGATGAACAGGAATACATGGATAATATTTTTATTAAGTCAATGATTGGGGCTCGTGGAGGGGGGACTGCTAGATGACCAGGGAAATGGGGATGCTTCTTTTTGTATTACTAAACAGATTGGGGCTCAGGGAGGAACCGATGAACTGCCAAGGTACCCAGGTCTTGACAGTGGGCAGATGGGTTTGCACACTGTTAAGGGCTGAGTTTCAGAAGCACTTAACTGCACCACTTCTGGCAGCCATTTAACACTTCTGAACACTTTCAGTATTGTGCTGCACTGCACATGGGGGAACCCTCATTTGCATAGGTGCAGCACAATAGTGTGTGCCATGGTGCTGTGGGGTGCACCATGCATATGTGCCCTTTGAATATGGGTATGCCCCCAACAGCTGGTGCTGTTCCCGGTTAGCATGACACACACCCAATTTTTGCCGTGCTAACCTTTTGAAAATGGGGCCACGATTTTTATCATATGTAAATGTCTGAAGAAGAAACTTTGCAGAAAGATGCAGATGCTGACACATAGGGCCCGATTTTCAAAAGGTGTAGTCTGACATAAAGTGCCTGTGGCAAAGGTGTATGATGCAAGTGGCACCTTCCGCCAAACTTTGCAGCAATCCCAATTTTTGAATGCAGACAGCATTGGAATTAGGATGCCCTGCACCCAAGCTACTCTGTGCCACCCTTGTGGCAAAAGTACCCTTGCACCTGGTCACAAGGGTGCTTGTACCACTGCAGTGCTGCAACATCCCCTTTTTTGGAATTTTGCAAGCCCTGCCATGGGCACAATGGGAGGCTCTCCTTAGACCAGCCAGGATGTGATCTAAGAGCTCTGCACCAATAGGGGACAATGTTGCTTTTGGGGAGATCTGCCAGGAAGGAGCCAGGGCCATCAGTGCATGTGAGAGTGGCTTAGGCAGCATGAGGGAGATGGAGGAAGGTCAGAGTGGTAATTTGGCTTCTGCTGGAGTGCATTGTGCAATGCCATGCAGCTGATGGACTGACAGTCTGTGGAGAGTTGGCAAGGAGGGGAACAGACCTGGCCCAGGTGGGCACTGCTGTGGCACCTGCCCCAGAGGTGCTACAATCCACAGGCATGTAGTGGGGAACCACTGTCCACAGGGTGAGAGCAGCTAGTGGTGGACAGGAATGTTCTCAGGACACCACTACAGTTCTGTGACACTCAGCACCCTCGTGTTATGGCAGACCACTTCCCCTGTACATGCCTATGGATTGTGGCATGTCTAGGACAGGTTCCATGGCAGTGCCCACCTGGGGCCAGGTCCATTTCCCTCCCTGCCAACCCTCCTCAGACTGCCAGTCCATTGGCTGCATGACATTGCACAGTTCACCTGCCCAGTTGCCACATTACCACCCTGAATTTCCTCTATTTCCTTCATGCCTCCTTGGGCATCCCCATGCTCTGACTTTCCCCACTCCCAATAAAGTCACACCCCACCTTCGCAGCCAGTCTACTGTTATGCCAGGTGGGGGGAGCAAGATCCCTGCTTCCATTCTCGCAAGCATGCCAAATGCTTGGCACAAGCCTGCAGCTCTGGAAACTCCTATTTTTTTGCACAGGGACTCACTCTTTTATAAAATTTGGCACAGGGTCCCTGATATACCTGGAGTTTTCCGCAGCCCTAGAGCAACACAACTTGTGTCACTCTAAGTGCTCTTTGAAAATCAGTGCCATAGAGTAGAAGCATTTAAAGAGTTACTGATGCCTCAAAGAAAACTTTAAAAAACATAATAATTAGGTACAATTCTGCTGGCATTCCATTTGTATTTCACATATTTCTCCTCCCCATAACTTATTACTAAGGAAATGTGTGTGAATATATGATCGTTGTCCCTTACAGTTCATTTTCAGTTCATCTGTCTCAATAGCTTACTTCCCGCTCCAAGTCATAATTCTCTGTTGTGACATCACAGTCTGTTGCCATGGGAGTAACTGTGAGGTCACAAGCAGTGCTCTATGATTTCAGGTAGGGAGAAAGCAGCAGTAAGAGATGAGCTCTTCAAGAGCAGAGATCCTGTTTTCATACAAATGACCTCAGTAATAAATAATGGGGAGGAGAAATACAGAACTAATGGGAAATACAAGCTGGACTGTGTCTAAATATTATGTTTTGTTAAAGTTCACTTGAACATGTCTCCAGCTCTTTAAGACGCAGATGGCAAAGGAGGAGGTAATTTGATTGCTGTATTCAGAGGTGAGTGGTTGCATACACATAAGCATCATACTGAGGCATTCTTCTGGGAAAATACTTATAGCATGCAAATTCAAAAGCAGTTTGTCATTGATGAACAAGGGATTGAGCAATCTGTTATAAGAATTTTTCCTGCTCCTGATAACTGTGATGTTTCAGAGCATGATGAAGAAGGTAGTCACACTTGCACTCCATCAGCAAACAGATGGAGGTGTGCCAGCACGTGCAATATAAGAATTTTTTCATTCAATAAAGTTAAGGAGTTCCATAAATATTTATGTAAAGAAAAATCTTAAAAGTAGAGTACTACTATTAAAAAATTTAGACAAGTGCCACGTTAGATCTTTCACCACACCTATGAGTTATTCATTGTTATGTTTACATACAGGAACATGTGAAAGTTATTTCCATCACATGCGTCTAAAAGCAATACCTCACAGTGGAATGTGACGGTTTGTTCGGAGCATTTCTTACATAGGCGTTACAAAATAGTTTGGCAAAACTAAATGCTATTCTTGATGAGGGTGATATGCATGGTGCCTAGATGCTGGCAAGGGAATTTATGAAAAAATATGATGGAGGTGCTAAATTTGAAAAGACGAACACAGAAACTGATTTGTGCACATTGCAAATGTAAATGAGGTCAGATTTGAAATCTGTATGGATGTGACATACCTACATTTGAAATGAAGAAATATAAAAAATTTGATGTGACTTGTGTGTCATGTGAATGTTTGTTTTACAAGTCACGAGCTATCGAGATTTATTTTGCAAATTCTATTATGTGGAAAGTCGTGTGGGCATGACTTAGAGCTTATTGTCTCATTAGGCATGATGAGGCCACTGTGGAACTTGTAGATCTTTGCAGATACTGCTTTAGTAAAATCAAGTCAGACAATATGCCAGTATGTCTAGCTAGGGCAGTTGTACATCTGAATGCAAAAAAGAAACACATGCCTAAGACAGAGCTCATCAAGTCTCTGAAAGGATGCATTATGTATTTGCCATTACCACTACAACAAAATATTGACACTTTAAATAATAACATTGTTATACTTGTCAGTCATGGTGTCAATAAATGGCAAAAACATCTGGCAAGATGTTGTTGACATTGTTGACATTGAAAAGGTGAAGAAACCACTACAATTTCTTTAAGATAATTACCAATTGTATGCTGACATTGGCATTCGTGGTATGTCACATACTCCTGAGTTAGCCAACACTGAATGAAAGAAAGCTATCATTGAAAAAACTGTAACTGTAACTGTGCCAGATGCACATGCATATGAACAATACACCATACATTCTCTACATGGTGTGTCATGTATTTTTTGTCTGGATGCACTGTGATGGAATAAATTGAGTAACTATCTACAATTCATCTAGTTTGGCAATTCCTTTCTGAGTGCTGTATTTTCTTGGATGGAGTTTTCAATATTGTGAAGGGCTGGCTGCCCGTTGAATGTCCAGCACCAACCCAGCACCACAGTTGCAGCTTTTTGTCTGAGGAGCTGAGTTATTAAAAAACTTAGACAAGTGCCATGTTAGATCTTTCACCACACCTATGGGTTATTCACTGCCATGTTTACATTAGAGATGCAGTAAATTTAAATTTTGCCAGTAAAGTGAATGCGAAGTGGGCACTTTACATTGTCGTTCTGCTATGCAGAGTGACCAATGTGAAAGGCTCACTTCACGTTGTAATTATGACTTTGTGTTGTCATTCTGCTTTAACATGAAGTAAGGCAAAGTGACAACAATTTAGGCAGCCCCCCCCCCCACACATCACATAGCTTACAGTACTGTAAGTCATATACTTTAGCCAGGCAGGAAGAAGTGACTCATGCAGGAAGATACTTTCACATTCTCCTTTGCAGAGGTAGACAGAGGAGGCAGTTTGTCTGTGTAGTAGTTAGGAGGAGCAGAGAATCCAGAGATCATATAAAACCCACCCAACAGCTTTTTTCAAAAGTATCTTGTTTAATGTTTTTTGTACTCTTTTTGTAGTTCATTTCTTCTTTCTGTGATTGTGATTTCTTTATTTTTTACTTTTATAAGTTTTTGTTTGTCTTTGTGTGTGTCTGACTGTGTGTGTGCTTGTGTTGTGTGTGTGAGTATTTCATGGTGTCACTGTCAACTGTCGACTTGTTGTTGCTTGGACAGAGAGAAGGAGGGAGGGCAGTCGAGTTCGAGTACTTAAGTTGCTGAAATGGACCACGGACAGGATGAAAGTCAGCGAATGTCTGGGACGGTGCTGGGGGCAGTGGGACCATGTGGCAGCATGGTTGGCAGAGGAGGAGTGCACACTCATGGGGGGCATGGATAGGTGCTGTTGGACTGGTCAAAAATCTTGGGTCCTCCTCCCCCCGGAAGCAGCAGCAGCAACACCACCACCACCACCTCCTCACCTGGAAGCAACAGCAGCAGCAACACCACCAGCACCACCTTCCCCTCTGGAAGCAACAGCACCACCACCACCTCCCCACCTGGAAGCAACAGCAGCAGCATCACCACCACCACCACCACCACCACCAAGTCCACCACCACCACCAGCAGCACCACCTCTACAGCAGGATGTGCAAGAGGTTGAGCACCACCATGATCAGGCTGCTACCAGTGCATCTGGCCCTCCTGTACCTGGTTTCCCCCCCACAGCTCCCCAGTTTGGGAGTTCTTTGACTGTGTAAGGGGGGACAGCAGCCTGGTATGGTGCCGCATTTGTGGTGTTGAGGTGTGCTGTGGCCCCCGGGGGACACACCTAGGGACTGGGGGCCAATGCACCCACATGGTTAGTCACTACAAGGTGGAGTGGCAGGCTGCCACAGAAAGGGCCAGGCCTCCACCTGCTGGCCCTTCTGTGGCAGTGGCAGAGGATGCTGCTGTGCATCACCACAGCAAGAGGAGGGCCACAGCAGCAGCTGCTCCACCACCAGAACCCCACCACCACCTGTTGTACCACCACCAGTGGACCCCAAACTGCCTGTAACTCAGGCCAACCTTGCTGTATTGTGGGCCATGGTAGAAGAGAACAATGAGAGGGTGAGTGCTTTCCAGAAGCAGTTGGAGCACATAGAGTGACACCAATTGCAGATTGTGTCAATGCTCCATCTGCTGCTGGACCAGCAGGGGATCCCACATTAGATTTTTCTTCAACACACCTTCCCACCCCCACTGTGTTATAATCCAAGTTAAGAATGTGTACCCTGGCATATTTCTGGTGCCTCAGTAATGTTTACTTTCTGTTGTGGAGTGGCTGTGGAAAAGCAGGACCAAGCAGTGCAAGTATAATGTGCTAAATTGCATGTGTGTAGTCAGTGTTCTTTTCTGTGTGTGGAATGCAGACATTGTCCAGCTTCTTGCGAACATATATATGCTGACTTGTTGCAGTGTTTATGGTATAAAGAATAAAGATAAGAATGTATAACATATATTTTATTGCTACTATCGTCAGCAGCGGATTAAGTGATATGATATTTTTTCAGAGGTCTCTGGCCAGAGTGCACCTCAGTCACACAGTGCACACATGACTTTTAGGAGATCATATAGTAACCAAAAATCCTGCTTTTCAACAAACTGTACCCAACAGACATAAAGTATTGGTGATGGTGAGGCACCCAAAATATTTGATGAACAGTGTACAGACACTATAAAGTCAGAAAATATATAAGGTCCAGTTCACTCACTGCCAAATGCCAACACACTGTGCTGCCACAGTTCTTCTTTTCATTTTATGTTCTGGAATAAGTGATGTATTTCTAATTTAGACTGGCACTATCAGTTTTTTAGCAAGTGGACTGCAGGACCTGTTATACATTCTGACTTTAAAATGTCTGTACACCATAACATATTTTGGGTGCCTCAGCAATATTTAATGTCTGTTGGGTATGGTTTGTTGAAAAGCATGATTTTTTTGTGCTATTATCTTGACAAAGTCATGTGTGCACTGTGAGTGACTGAGATGCATAGTGGCCTGAGACTTGTGAAAAAATATCATATCACTTACTCCGCTGATGATGGTGCAAATAAAATATATGTTATACATTCTTATCTTTATTCTTTACATACTGCAACAGGTCACGCCATATATATGTTTACACCAAGCTGGACAGTGTCTGCACACACAGGAAAGAACACTGACTGCACACATGCAGTTTAGTACAGTGTACTTGCATTGCTCAGTCCTGCTTTTGGACACACACTTCACAACAGAAAGTAAACATTATTGAGGCTCCAAAAATAGTTATTTTTTTGAAACAGACGTTAATTTATAATTTATGATATTATGGGCCAGATATTCAAAGCACAGTGCAGCGTGCAAACCAATTGCATGGGAATAGCGCTGGAGTAGTGCGGAGCAGCCATATTAAAAGGACTAGTTAGCGCGTGGTAGGGCAAACCAATAATGTATGCAAGGGGCAAAGGGGGGGTGGCCTGCATACACGTGCAAAGGGATATTCAAAGCCCTAGCGCTGCGCTAGGACACATAGCGCAACACCTAGCACGGCGCTGGCTACCGCATATAATAGGCTGGTCTTAATCCAGGGCAAAACTCCTAGGAGGAGAGACCACAAAACGAAGTGGGAATGAGTGCTGTACCAGTAGCAGTGATACTGCCATTGATGGTAGCAGTAGTGGAGGAGGAGGAGGAGAGGGAGCAGGCCCAACATGGGCCACAATGCAAGCTGAGGAGACAGTATGCTGCAAACAGGTGGTACCGGCCCAGGGTCTCTTTCGAGACCCTACCAGATGACCACATCACTGACTGGTACATGATGAACAGGAGAATGTTGAGGCAGCTATGTGAACTCCTGCCTGAGCAGCTGCACCCAAACACCAGATGCAGCCATGCCATGACAGTGGAGGAGAAGGTGATAGCAGTGATGTACTTCCTTGCCACAGGGATGTTCCAATGACCAATGGGGGACACCATTGGGGTATCGCAGTCTGCCACCTCATGCCTCCTGACCCAGTTCCTAGAGGCTTTTCTGCCACACGCTGGGGAGTTCATAGTATTCCCCAGCACAGCAGCAGAGCGCAGAGAAACAATGCAGCAATTCCATCGAGTTGTGCACCTACCAGCTGTACTGGGTGCCATTGACTGCACCCATGTCCCCATCCGTGCACCACCTGGTAATGGCAGTGATGAATACATAAACAGGAAGAGGTACCACTCCATCAACTGCCAGGGGGTGTGCGATGTGACTGGGTGCATCACCAATGTCTATGCGCAGTACCCCAGCAGTGCCCATGACGCCTTCATCTGGCACCAGTCCCAGCTGTGCCAGGCATTTGAGGAGGGCAAGATACCCAGTGGGCATCTAGTCGATGAGTAGCAGCATACAAGGCACACACATTACAGCATGGATGGGGACAGGCAGGGGAGGCCAGGGAAGGGTTGTGGGAGGGCAACACTGGGGTGCAGAACAGTAATGGCCAGACAGCAATACAGCACTAACAGTTGCACATCTCTTGACAGGGGACAGTGCCTATCCCCTGTGACCCTGGCTGCTGCCACCGATACCCCGTCCAACCACAGTGGCCAAGGAGATGTACAACAAGGCACATGCCAGCATGAAAAATATCATAGAGAGGATGTTTGGCATACTGAAGATGCACTTCAGAAGCATACACACGTCAGGCAGTGCCCTACAGTATATGCCTCATAAGGTATGCCATGTCTTCCTAGCCTGTTGTATGCTGCACAACATGACAATGAATCATGGGATACAGGCACCTGAACCTGAGGGACAGGCCGACAATGACCCAGAGCCAGAGGTCAGGGGGATAGTGTAGCAACTCGAGAGGAGGGATCCTCGCATGGCCCACAGGGCCATAAAGCACAGGGCCAACATCATCAGGACACTTTTACAGGCCAGAGGGTAAGTACAGACTGCACAGCAACATGAAACAGTACAATGGTGAATTCTTTAATGTGCACCGACAACCAGAACAGTGACAACAAAAATCACATTGAGGAACACAACAAAGTGGCACAGAATGCATGTGTGATTGTGGTGTGATGTGGGGGGTGTGCAGGTCACACAGGAGGTGGACACACAGCCATGGTATAGTGTAATTGGTGATGCATGATGTGTGGTGGGAGTGTGAGGAGGGTCACCATGGCAGTAAACGTGGGAGTGTGCATGGGATGGAGTGTGGGTGTGTGTGTGTGTGTCAGTGTGTGTGTGTGTGCATGTGTGCACAGGGTTGTGAGTGTGCCAATGTGGACATGGGGGTGATGACTGTGCAGAGGGGCAGGTCACCTGTGACAATCACTGGTGACTACCACCACACACACGTCGCACACTACGGGTGTGGGTCACAGAACCAGGGGTGCTCTGAGCCGAGGACATAGCTGAGGAACAAGGTGAGGCAGGCAGGGCAAACCTTCTGGGCCCCCATTGACCAGCAGAGCCTGACAGGGTGGGTGGATGGCCATGGCGGCACTGTGTGCCCCAAGAGGTGCATGAAGCATTTGAGCTGGAGCCAGTGCTAGCCCTGTGGCCACGGGTTGCCTGCCTGTGGGCCCCTTTGCCATGTGCACCCTGACCAACATGCACAGGCTGGTGACCCCCATGCACCCCATGAAACACAGTGGTGAGGTCAACCACCGCAGCTGTCAGGCCAGCAAAGCCACAGTCAAGCACAGCCACCATGAGGCCCATCCTGTCCTCTGCCCGCTGTTCTGCATCAGAAAACCCCACTGAAATTGACTTCCGCATCAGTGCTAGCTCATGCCTCAGCTCCCTCCGCAGGCCATGCAGGTCCATTTGAGCCTCCTGCTTGGATGTTACTGCAGCCTGCAGGAGTGGGCGGGCACCAGGGGAATCCTGCTCCAGGGGTGCAGCCCCCTGTATGGCAGCTGGCACTGGTGCCTGCCGCTCACATGGTTCAGGACGCCATTGCACGTCCAGCATGTCCTGCTGCTGCAGACTGCTAGCAGTGTGCTGTTGACCCAGAGGGCCCTGAACCACAATCTGTGTGGGATACCGTATGTCCAACCATGCACACAAGTCCCCCACACAGCCCACCACTGCCTGCACAGGTACAGCCATGCCAGCAAGGCTGAACACCCCCCTGGCTCCTGTTCCATGGCCTGCACCCAGCCCCACCCCTGTATCCCCCTTCACAGGCACATCCATGGGCAGGAGGTATGAACCCTCTGACATGTCCGTGTCAATGTTATTGGTGACTGTCATGAGGAGTACCTGCCCACCACCCAGATCCTCCATCTGGGCATCCTCCAGGTGCTCAGTGAAATCCAGTTCCCTGCCTGCAGTGTGTCCCCCCTCCCCTGGCAGATGCAACCCCTGTACAATGGATTGCCACACACGCTGTGGCTCTGGGCATCCTTGACTGGCACCCAGACCGGACATCGATGTCTGGTTATCCTCATCCTCCACTTCCTCTGGACCAAGGGCAGCCATCCTGGCCTGATCCTGTGTTGCTGCAGGCCCTGCACACACCGCTGTGGAGGAAAACAGGGCAGGGTCAGTCACCTGTACATGCACAGTGTCCTCTACCACCACCACCACCACCAAAACATGCACACCCTAGGACATGTGCTATCTGCTGTGGTCATGCACACCACAAACACCATCCACACAGCTCTAGTCTGTGACCACATGCTACCAACCAACACACAGTGTACATGCCATGGGCAGGCAGCTGTTAGGGAACCCACAGCAGTGCAGGCCCACAGTGCACCCCGTGCAAGGCACCAACAGCAACACCCTGCACCAGTGCCATCACACCATGTAGGGTACACACATGCAAACACAGACCTATCCTGGGCAGTGTGTGAGAGGCATCTCACACTCACCACCCAGTACACCTGCAACTGCCACTGGACACAGTGTGGATGCCACCACGGCCATGAGTGGCTCCTCCTCCCGCTGATGTTGGGCTTGTGGTCCACCATGGGTCCGCATATGGTCACGCAGCCACTGTGCCTCCTCCTCCTTTGCCTAGTGCAGCAGGTCACTCCACCACTTGCACACCATCTCAGTCATCTTGCCACATCTGCCAACTGCATTGACCCCAGCTGTCACCTCCTCCCATGCCTGGCACATCACTACATCTGTGGCCTTATGCTGGCAGAGCACCTGCTCCCTCTCCTTCACAGCATGCACCAGGGTCTTGAGCTCTTCTTGAGAGAACTGATGTGCATGTATGCGTTCTGGTCATGCTGCACTACCTATGGCACAGTTGGAAAGGGACATGTGTCACCAGCTGTGGCAGGACTGTGGTGCATCGCGCATGCACTTTAGCGTGTGCATGCCACCCCCTAGAGTGTCACAGGTTGCATGGATATGGCACTAGGCAGCATGTGTATGTACGGTGCACACGGCCTCAGTGTGTTTCAGCCACCCCGTGTCTGGACAGCATGCACTGGGCCCACAAGTGCACTGATGTCACCCATGTCTGACATGTGCACCCAAGGATGGGGCCACCCCCTATGGCCACCACCTGGCACTGTACTGTGCCCTGACATGTTCACTGCACAAAGGGTGTGGACACAGAGATTGGCACGCATACAGTGACAGGCCACTAGGCACAGCCTACATGGTGCTGGTGATGGCATAGTGCCGGGACCCCGTGTTCCACCAGCAGAGTGTTAACAACCCTCCACGCCCCACATCCAGGGTGGCATCTGAGGGCCCATGGACCCCATGGCAGTGAGCCAGTGTTGTGGGACACACACGCACTTTGTGGTATTGCACACTGGCCCCTGCCTGGCGCCCACAGTGTGCAGGTGGTGCCACACAGCGCAGTATGATGCAGGAGCATGTGCATATTACACAAGCCGGTCTGCTGTACTGGCGGCCATATATGTTGATGTGCACCATTATGCAGCTCAGTGCTTGTCTGTGGTCCTGCGGTTGGCTGACCTGTCCCCAGCCATTACATCTGTGGGCTGCAGGTATGCCGTGTGTACGGGCTGACCCTGTTTTGTGCTAGTACCATTCCAAGAGTTCCCCAGCAGTTGTACAGACCTGCCTCTCGCTGTTCTGCCTCCTGTTGCATGTCTCCTGCTGTACAGTGTCATTCCACAGTAACTGATGTATGCTGCATTCCCACAACACAACACCAGTGGTGCAATGCTTGCCCTCTTATAGCCCAGCCGGGCAATCCATCCTGTTATGCATGCAAATCAGCACATAATGATATGCTAATCACACTGTTTGCACCATGCATGCACAAGTGTCCTCATTTGCATATGCCGGTTGAATATAGGCCTGATTAGCACTGGGTTAATGCCTTAGCGCCATGCAAACATCAGCACCGGGCTATTGGGAGGCCAGCACTGCACTATCCCGGTAGCGTGGCACTCTGTGGCATTGCACGACCACCACGCATGCCTGTGAGGCCCCATGGCCATGCTAGCATCCTGGTATAGCACGACATAGCGCTGCGCTAGCTCACACAGCGCAGCACTATGTGCATGCATGGTGTTGTTTCTTTAGGGTCATGCCAGGGGTCATGCATGTGCAGTGTGCCTGCTACCGGGTAGTGCTGCGCTACATCATATGATAGTGAGGCGCTACTGCAGTTGTTGCTGGAGGGTTCTGGATGTGGCAAATGCTGGGTCTTGCAACAGGTGGCAGGGTATCTGTGCTGTGTGGGCAATGCCAGGACGTGGGGGACAGCGTGCTGTGGTGCACAGTGCCAGGCACTGGGGGGAGGTGGAGACTACCAGTCTTGTCCAGCTAGTACAACAGCAGTACAAGAGGCTCTTTGGAGAGGTCAGAGAGGGTGACCTCCCATGGAGGCAGGTGTGGGTGTCCATTACCAGGCAGCTCACAGATCAGACGGGCATCCACAGGGATGCTGAGAATTGCCGACACAGGTACACGGACCTGCACCGCCACCAGAGGGGCCAGCTGGAGATGTACAGATGCATGGTGTGTGAGGGCTCTGTGCCGGTGCCAGGTGAGTGCCCCTGCCAGTTGCACACATCCACAGTGTGTCTCACGGTCTGACTTTGTGTGACTGCATGTGCCTGTGTGTGTATGTTTGTGTGTGTGTGTGTGTGTGTGTGTGTGTGTGTGTGTGTGTGTGTGGCACACTTCTGTGTGCACAGGAGTGCAGGTGTGCAGGGTGGTGGGTCACGTGGCGCAGGCTGTGGAGCATGTTGTGTTGGGAGGACACAGCCACTACATGTGTCAGGTGGTGGGTGCGGTGGTGGCATTGCATGCATGGGTGTTGTGGCCAGTGGGGGATGCTACAGGGCCACCACAAGGCTTTAATCGGTGTTGTGCAGGGGTGCCGATGCATGAACACCAGACCGCATACACAGGCGTGTGTGCCTCCAGTCGCTGTGCCCATGCGCCCTGCATGGTTCCAACATTTCACCTGTCACATGGTCAATATGTCTTGGGTCCACTGTGTGGGTGTCCCCTGCATGCTATCACTGTCCCTGTGCTACCTTGCATGTATGGTGTCTTAGTGGTGGGTGGGTATCTTGCTGTTGTGATCATAGTTCTAGCTCTGCATTGCAGTAACACTGCTGTTTCCCCTGTCCACTGTAGAGTGGACTGTGCAGCACAGCATGGGGAGAGGGGGCACAGAGTGGTCCACCGCACCAGCTAGAGACAGCCCCAGGGTGCTGGTCATGCAGCAGCGGGCCCAGGAGGGTAGCCCCGAGGCAGGGGGCCTACTGCATGAGTACATCTCAGTCTTCATTTGTGCTGTGCTTCTGTAATGTGTTGTTTCTGCACTGAGCTGTCATTGACTGTGCTGGGGGTTTGGCCACCATGGGTATCATGCTGCTACGGCTTTCTGCTGTGTTGCGCAGCATTGTTTCTTGGTGTTGGCAGTATCTGGGTGTCTGGATGCCATGCCCTGTGATGGGGGCAGTATGTGCCAGTGTCAGCAAGCATGGCTGGCATTGCCATTCTGTCCACATTCACCACTGGCCATGTTCAGATGGTCACCTGCCATGTGGCTGTTCTGGCTGCAGAACACCACATGCATTGCTGTACATGGGCCATGTGTGACAGCATCTGTTGGTCCTTCCCTGCTGGGGTGTGTGTGCCCTGTGGGTCTGCAACTCCTGCAGGTCAGTTATGTCCTGGCATGGGTTGGCCATTGGACGTCCACCATGCCTGCAGTGTGCTGATCCTGCACCCTGTTGTTTGCTGTTGCACTCTGCTGTCTGGTACATTGCATTCTGACTGTGGCCAGCATGTCCTGACATTAGGTATCCCATGTGCGTGTTGTTGTGTGGCCCACACCCACCACCATTTGGGGGTCTGCCTGTGTGTCTGCATTCTCTCACTGTCTGCAGTGCTTGGTTGGGTGGTGCTGTCCATGCCTTGGTGTTGTCGGGGCCTGCATCTCCACGTGTGTAGGATTTTGGGTTGTTGTCTGTGTCTTCCAAGCCTTCCCTGAGGGCAAGGGTCGGTTGTGCCTACCATTGTGTTCCTTGGCACCACATGGGCATGTCTGTCAGGACATGCTGTCCATCCCTGTCTGGCCATCTGTGGCTACAGTTTGCCTTCTGGCTGGTTTACCTTACTCACATAATCTCCCTTCCTCTTGTAGGTCCACTCCATTCCTCACTGTGGGCTATGCAGCCAGAGGAGTCCAAGGGCACCGAGGACCTCCTGTGGAGAATAGTACACCAGCAACACACACTTATAGAGCTACAGGCAGTGCTCATCGCTGAGACCCGGAGGGTGACCACTGTTCTTGAGGCACATCTGCCAGATCCTGCAAGCTCCCAACCATAACCTGCAGCAGTGCACCTTTGTTTACCTTGCACCCCTCACCACACCTGGACTTTGATTTCTGTTGCCACCCTTATCCCTCATTGTTTGAGTTAATATCCCCTTCCCAACCTGTGCCTTTGGTTTACTGATTTCCTCCACCACTGTACATGTGTGTATCTTTGTATTTACCTTTGTTGCTGTTGTTCACTTGTTAGTTGTAGTCTAGTCACCGTTGTCATTTAGTGTGTAGTTGTAGTGGTAGTTGTAGTGGTAGCATTGTATGTTGTAGGTTTTGTAGAGGTAGTTGTAGTGTTAACCATTGTAGTAGTTGTATTTGTAGTCGTAGTTGTAGATCCTGTTCATGTGTTTATAGTGTTTTGTGTAGGTTTCCTTTTGCATTTCTAGTCATTCTACATTACTTTCCTGATTGGTTTCATTGAGTTGTTCACCTGTTACATACCTATTTCTGTTTCCTGCATTACTTGTATTATATATGCCTTTTTTATACTTGCACTGTGTCCTGTGTCTTTATTGTGTGCCTGCCATTTGCTACAGGGTTGTTCTGTATGTTGGTTCTGTTCATGGGTCCTGGCACAATGTGGCCTGTCCCCTGGCTGTGTGTGTATCAGTGTCTGGGTTCTGCACCACTGTCTGCTCTTGGGGTCCTTTTCCAGACTGTGCTCCTTTGCCTGTGATCCTGGGATTAGCAGCTCCATCTGCACTGTGTACCTGTTGGTGTTTGCACTGCTTGCCTTTGGTGTTATATTCAGTGCTGTCTTATTTGCCATATTCAATGCTGTGTTATTCCAGTGCTGTTTTTGCCCTGCATCCCTGGCCCTGTTTGCCCGGCTTCCTTTGCTTGCTGTATTCAGCTGGTTTTGCCCCGGGCGATTCCTTTTGAATATGACTTGTATTTTGCTCCGGGATATGTTTGCATGCCGGACAGTGCTAATCTCGGCCAGGGGCTAATCTTATCCAGAAAATTTCCCAGTGCTGACAAAGTGAAATGGGAGCGTTACACCAAAAGTGAAGTCCCCCTAAGTAAATGGTACATTCAGTCATGTGCGCAGTTCTCACACAGAGTCACCAGAAGTTTTGTGCATCCTCAAAATACAACTGTCTTGTGTCCAGAAAATTCCCCAATGCTGACAAAGTGAAATGAGAGCATAACATGAAATGCAAAGTGTCCCAGAATTAATGGCACACTCAGTCATGCATGCAGTGCTCACACACAGTCACCAGAATTTTTGTGCATCCCCAAAATGCAACTGTCTTGTGTCCAGAAAATTCCCCAGTGCTGATAAAGTGAAATGAGAGCATAACATGAAATGCAAAGTGTCCCAGAATTAATGGCACACTCAGTCATGCTCGCAGTGCTAGCACACTCACCAGAATTATTGTGCATCCCCAAAATGCAACTGTCTTGTGTCCAGAAAATTCCCCAGTGTTGATGAAGTGAAATGGGAGCATTATACCAAATGCAAAGTGTCCCAGAATTAATGACGCACTCAATCATACGAACATACGAATGTGTCAGCAGGAATAGACCACTCAGTCTATCTAAGTCTGCTCAAGTGTGCAGCTAACACCTGTAGTTTGCAGCTGCCCCATCCCCTTCCCCTTTGTCATCCCACTGCCACCCCCACCTCCCCCACCCTCACTCTCACCTGTTCCCTGTCCCATGTCCTTTTGAAGCTGTTCACAGATTTACCTGATACCACCCATTCTGGTAGTGTGTTACGTTTTGCTACCACCCTCTCTGTGATATAGTGTTTCCTCATTTCCCTCCTAAATCGTCCCCCCTCTATTCTTAGCCCATGCCCCCTGGTGTCCTTCCCCCTCTTTAGCTTAAAGACCCCATCTGCCCCATCCTTATTGATTCCCCTCAGGTACTTGAATGTCTCTGTCATGTCCCCCCTGTCCCTTCTATCCTCCAGGGTGTACATATTCAGGTCTCCCAGCCTGCTTTCATAGTCTCTCCCCCCATTCTTCATATCATCTTTGTTGCCCTCATCTTCACCCCCTCCAGTAGCCTGATATCATGCTTTAGGTATGGCCTCCAACACTGCACACAATACTCTAAGTGCAGCCTTACTAGTGACCTGTAGAGGGGCAAGATAATCTCTCCTCACCTGGATGAAAACCCCCTCGCTATGCACCCTAGCAATTTGTTCACTTTTGCAGCTGCTCTCCTGCACTGAGCAGTGTTGTTCATGGTCCCTGTTCTCATTACCCCAAGGTCCCTCTCCTCCTCAGTAATCCCCAGCGTAACCCCCCCAAGCCAATATGCTCTCCTTGGGTTCTTCATCCCAAAGTGCACAACCTTACACTTCTTTGCATTGAACCTCAGCTGCCACCTCTCTGACCACTCCTCTAGCTTGCTTAGGTCCTCCTGCAGCTGCTTCCATCCCTCCGCTGCATCCACCACTGCTCCGATTTTAGTGTCATCAGTGAGCAGACTTACCTTGCTCACCACCCCATGTGCAATGTCTGATATGAAGAGCCCAAATAATACTGGCCCCAGCACTGAGCCCTGTGGCACCCCACTCATCACCGGCCTTGGAGTTGAGAACTCCCCTCTCACCAACATCTGTTGCAGCCTCCCACTCAGCCAGCTTGTAATCCAGTTCATCATTTTTGCTCCTACCCCTACACCAGTTAGCTTCCCCCCAAGCTGCCCATGAGGCACAGAATCGAAGGCCTTGCTGAAGTCCAAGTAAAGAACATCCACTGCATGACCCTTATCCAGCTCACCTGTTGCCCAGTCATAATATTGTATTAGGTTGGTTTGACAAGACTTCCCTGAAATGAACCCATGCTGCCTCACATCCTGGAGGCCATTGTCCTCCAAGTACAACACCAGTCTTTCCTTTAGTATTGTTTCCATAAGTTTGCACACTATGGAGGTGAGACTTACTGGACGATAATTACCTGGTTCACCCTTTGGTCCGCTCTTGTGTAATGATACTACATGTGCCATCCTCCAGTCCAGGGGCACACATCCCAACTCCAGTGAGGTGCTTTACAGATCAGCCAGTGACTCTGCCAACACCACCGCCATCTCCCTCAGTACCTTGGGGTGGATACATTCTAGTCCTGGTGTCTTGTCTACCTTCAGTGCCTTTAGTCCCTCTAGGACTGTACTTGCCTCAATTCTTCCATCTGTCACCTCCTCTCCCCCGTCCCCTCCCTCCCAGTCCATGGTGGTAGTGGTACCCCCCTTTTCTTTTATGAACACAGAGCAAAAGTATCCATTCAGTGCTTCTGCCTGCTCCTCCCCCTTTTCTGTCCACTCCCAACCCCTTTTTATCCTCACTATTGTCTCCTTGCATTTCCTTTTCTCTCTGATGTATCTGAAAAAGCCTCCCCCACCCCGTTAATTCCCTGCACTAATCTCAGCTCCCTCTGGGCCTTGGCTTCTCTCACTTTTCTGGTCACCACCCTGGACCATCTTGCATACTCTTCCCTGTCTACTTCCTTCCCCGTCCTCTTGTACTTCTAGTGCACCTCTCGTTTTGCTCTCACCACCCCCACAACCTTGCTGTTCAACCAGCATGGTTTTCATGCTCTGCTCCTCTTACTCTGTGTCTTGGTGCTGTCTTCTGTTGCCTCTGTAATCCCCTGTTTAATAATATCCCATTTCCGCTCTGCATCCATCTCCTGCCTTATGCTCTCCAGTTTCCCTTTCACTACTTTTTGCATCCTCCCAAAGTCCACCCCCCTGAAGTTTACCACCCGAGTAACTGATTTCTCTGGCTCCCCGCACATCGTGATATTAAACCACACCGCTTCGTGATCACTGTCGGCTAGTGGGTCCTCCACCTTTATTTCCCTTACTGCCTCCCCATTTGACAATACCAGATCTAATGTGTTCTTTAGCCTGGTAGGTACACTAACCAATTGTGTCAAGAGACCCTCCTGGATCACGTCCAGGAGCACTTCCTCCGTAACACTGGAGGTGACTGGAATGCTCCAGTCAACCCCAGGCAAGTTGAAATCCCCTACGATGACCATTTTCCCTTTTCTACTTACCTTTCTGATTTGTCCTACTAATTTCCTGTCAAGCCCCTCAGACTGGGATGGTGGCCTGTATATCACCCCATACCTCAGTTTCCTACCACTTGAATCTAGGAGCTGCAGCCAGATTGCCTCTGTTCTCCTTTCTTCCTCCTCGTCCCTTCTGCATTTGATCCTGTCTATCATATAGATTGCCACCCCACTGAACCTCCCCTCCTTATGGTTCTTGCTCACACACAGTCACCAGAATTTTTCTACATCCCCAAAATGCAACTGTCTTGTGTCTATAAAATTCCCCAGTGCTGACGAAGTGAAATTGGAGCGTTACACCAAATGCAGTGTCCCAGAATTAATGGCTCACTCAGTCATGCACGTAGTGCTCACACACAGTCACCAGAATATTTGTGCATCCCCAAAATGCAACTGTCTTGTGTCCAGAAAATTCCCCAGTGCTGACAAAGTGAAATGGGAGCATTACAAGAAATGCTGCTGCTGTTGCAAATACATGTAATGCTGCTGTGTATTGACCTTACTGTGATGATGATGTGATGATGTGATGATGCACAGTGTCTTGCCAAACCGTATGAAGAAGGGATAACATGAATAACCATTCCGTGTACTGTCACAAATGATGACACTGAGAGAACTGCTAGTTGCCCAAAGTGTGCTGCGATCACCTCAACAGGAAGAATGCTCTTTGTGTGTACACCAGTAGTAGCCTTGGTGAGTTGATATATACATATATGTATTTTCTTGGGGGGGGTTGACATAAATATACATGTACTCATTGTATTGCTTTCTGTCTCAGGTCACATACTGTTGGTGTGCGCATTCCCGTGATTGAAAAACTGTGACGCTGGAATTGGAAATGGAATACTCTCAAGCCAATGAAGATAGATATTTTTTTGTGGGGAGGAGGGGAGTTATCATAATTGCAAGTAGGTCTCATTAATGGTTTATTGTTTGGTTACTTCTTCACAGATTTTATCTGCATCCTTCTCCAGTCCAGTAATGATGGTCATAGCCATCATCAATTCATATGACTTCTACTTGTTGCATGTCTGCCAGCCTGGGAAGGGGGCGGGGTGTATGATGTTGAAGTTCTTTGGATGAGGCAACTATGACATACCAAAGCATCTGGAAGTTTCCTAAAAAAAGAAATGAAGGACTTATTACAACTTGATTGTAGCAGTAACATATTATGTTTAAGCCGTGGCTATTCCACCACAGGTATATGGATTAACACAGATAGCAAGCTGTGAAGCCACAAGAACACCAAATCATCAGATCACAATTAAATTTAGTACCAGGTTATAAGAAATACACTGTATCAGTGTCCCTGCATCTTAACTCAAGCTACATTTTAAAACCCCATCCTGTCAAGTCACACAACCTGGGTCAAACATTTTTCGACACTGGCATGAATGCAGCTGCAGATCTGGAATACAGTGCACGATGTCTTGGGGCAAATATTTTGTGACATACATGTCACCTACTTTACAAATCATCATTGGATGTTTTGCACTTTATGAAAAAAAAAAGAACAGTTTAAATAAAATTGATATACTTACCAATATGGAAATGGAGATCCCATAGGTTGCTGTGCACAATAATGCTGTACCATTGATACAGACCTTCAGCGAAGCAGAGTCGTTTGTTAACCTGTAAAAAAACAAAATAAGTTGACCGTATTTGTTTGACCATTGCAGCTCGGAAAAGCAACAGGAAGCAAAACACACAGCTAAAGGAAGTTGAATAACACGAAAAAGATTAGTACACATACTTACTTTATAGTATTCATAGTAAGAAGCCTTGTGCCTGTGGCTGATGGATGTGGTCTCCTGTTCGACTCCCTCTGCCTTGGCATGGTCAAGCCATGTAATGGAAGACAACATCAGAATGGTGGTGGTGGGTGGTGGCGGTCATAGCTGCGGCACATGATGACATTCCCTCTGACATCTTCCTGCATCTGGTGGTGACTGCAGTGGCTAACAGCAGTCTTATGGCAGTGGTCCAGGGGGCAAACAGTGACATTCCCTATGGTGGCAGTGGCTAACAGCAGTTTTATGGTGGCGGTTCAGGGGAGCAAACAAAGTCACTCCCCTGGTGGCAGTGGCTAACAGCAATTTCATGGTGGTGGTCCGGGGGGCAAACAAAATCATTCCCCCTGGTGGCAGTGGCTAACAGCGGTCTTATGGTGGTGGTCCAGGGGGGCACACGGTGACATTCCCTATAGTGGCAGTTACCAACAGCAGTCTAATGGTGGTGTTACAGGGGCCAGAATATATTGTGCTCTGTGTTACAAATGTGACGTAACATATGGAATTTGAGTCACTCTAAGCGGGACACTGATTTAACTTTATGAAAAAGAAAACGTGTCATACAACAAATGTGACAATCTTTTAACCACTTAAGTTAAAACCTGCCAACATTAACCTCATCATCATCCTCATAAAGAAAGCTACCCTCACAGTCATCTATGTCTGAAGTCTGACCACTGGGAAATTCTTTCTCCATTGTGTCATCATCTATGTCAGTGGTAGGCCATTTCATGCTGCCACTGCCAGTGCCACCAGGATGGTCCATGTCTACATCAGCAAAACCATGACTAGGCCGGGGTACAAATACTGAGGTTGCAGTCTGAGTTGGTTTGTGTCTCTCATTCATTTTTATGAATGTCAGCAAACTGACATTTGCAGGAGAGGTTTGTACGACGATCCCGAACTATTGCACCTGCTGAGCTGAATACCCTCTTGGCACTTACACTGGAGGGTGGGCATGTCAGGTACTTCAGTGCCACTGCGGTCAGCTCTGTCCATTCACTGACCATTCCACTCCAGTATAAAAGAGGATCATCAGTCATTGACAGATGCCTGTTTTCAGACAAATATGACAACCATTCGCTGTGCTGCACTAAGTCCAGTGGTTGATGCATCATCCTGTTCTCCGGAATCATTTATGTCACAAATCCTCACTTGGGACAAAGCCTCCCAAAGTGGGTTAATGCCAACTGGTTTTGATGACAGACCACCTGGAACTGCAGTCCCCTTCCCCTTACAGGATATGCTTGATACTACTCCAGGTTCACCTTCAGCCTGATTATGCTGCTGAGGTTTGCTGACCTTGGCACGTGACTTCTGTGCCCATTGAACCAAGCACACCATTTGCCCACCGACATTTTTTACCTGTTCAGGCCCACCCTCCAGTACTGAAGCAATTTCACATTTGTATCGTGGGTCCAGCATTGTTGCTATTGCAAAGTTGTCACTACACTGAATGCTCAAGATGTGATGATTCTGGTTGAATACTGTCAGCATGTGTTTCAGCAACACACTGCTAGCACTGTCTCCAGCAATGTCAAGGCCATGCTGTACATTCACCAATGTCTGCCTCAGCACCCACAGCAGTGGGATTGATTGGCTAATGGAGGCAGACTCACCACTCACTGCCTGCGTGGCATGTTCAAAAGGCCTCACAATTGTAATTACAGAGCCCATGAGGCACCACTGTTCAGTCATCATAGACATGGAGGCCCCAGAACTGTCACTGCTAGTGTACATGAGAAGATATTCTGAGATGGCTTTGTATTGTTCATACAACCTCTCTGCCATGTATAAAGTGGAGTTCCACTGGGTGACAACTTCCAGCTTCAAGCGGTGCTGCAGGAGGCAGTTTCAGATCTGCAACTGCTGAAGCTGGTCACGGGCCTTTGCAGAGCGTGAAAAGTGAGAACAGATATGGTGTGCAACTGCCAACATTTTCTTTATATCAGGGTGCTGCATAAACTCCTGCACCACAAGATTTAAACAGTGGGCCATGCATGGAACCCAAACAAAGCCACCATTTAAGATGCATTTACCCACATTTGACCCATTGTCACTTGCTATGAACCCAGTTGTCAAGGACAGGGGGTTCAGCCACTTGTCAGCTTCATTCAGTACCAAGTCCAGCATGTTTTCACCAGTGTGTGAACAGGTCACATTGTGCATTGCAATCGTTGCATGCTGCTGAATTCCTGGAAGACTGCTACCACGACACTCCACCTTACTACACTGATTATTCACACTACCAACAGCACAAAAAACACCCGGCACCTGCGTGACAATGTGTAGTTATACACAAATATGAACTCCCCTATGTTTCTCCACTTGTCCACATATCCATACTTAAATGGATGAATGGAGAGGAGGAATGTTGAAGGGCATGTCTTACAGAGTCGGACACAGTACGGTACAACTCAGGGACAGCACGAGTAGAAAAGTATGTCCTGGATGGGACTTTCCATTTTGGACAGGCACATGCTGAAAAACAGCTAGAACCCAGAATTCTCCACAAAAAAGGACAAAAGTTCAATTGCCAGCAATTCAGTTACAGCAGCATTAAGTTCACGTGACACTGTATGATTGGGTAGGTACTTTAGCTTATGCGCAAATACACTCTGTAACATGGGTTGACTTAAACGTTTTACATGGGGTGTGATGATAAATGGTTCTGCTCTGCAAATGGCAGGGGGTGGAGTGTGGACGTGTGATGAAGACGGCTGCACAGGTGATGAAAAATTCACAAATGAAGTTATTTTCCCAGATTTACGAACAGGGGTTGATGTACCACTTGCACTAGACATACTGCATTCACCACCACCACTACCACCACCAAAACTGCTACTCTCACCACCACTGGACAAGATTTTGAAATCATTATGCTCCTTCACCTCATCATGCCTGTAGTAATCCTCTGCTGTTATTTCATTGCTACTGCACACATTTAATTTCCTACATGATCTTAGTCATTGAAGGTGATAACATGCTCATTATGGTTGATGATGAGGGTGAATGCCCCACTGTGGTATTAGCTGCTGCCATCTTGTTCTGGGTCCACAGTGCCATGTGCCTGTTCTTAAGATGTGTATGCTGTCCCCCTGTGCCCAGATGGCTCCCCTTTTTACCTCGCCTCACATGGCAAACCTGACAGATTACAACTGACTCTTCATTTGCATCTTGCACAAAAAAATCCCAAACAAGGGATTGTGATCCCCTACTTTTAACTTGTTCCTGATGCTGCTTATTGGACTCCATTTTTTTAAGCCCTGAAGTGGTGGTGTGCTACATGATTTTTCAGGCCGAACACACTTGGACTGCAACTGACCACCATGACTACTTATCATTATTACTGGGCCTTCATCATCATCAACTAAAACTGGTAAATCACAACTTTTTACGGGGGGGGGGGGTTAATGCAAACAGACTCAGACACAGCCACCTTGAATTTCTTTTTCTCCAGTTCCCAACAGGGGTCACTGACATCATCATCATATTCATCAACATCACCCACACCCACATCCACATCTTCTGCTTGGATGCTGGCATGTGGACTGCATGTTGCAACCACAGCAACATCAGCATAATCAGATTCATCATCAACACCACCATCACTCAATATTTTTTCACCACACTGTGAGTCATTGCATGGTAAATGTGTGACCTGAACCGCGATGGAAGAAATGTGACATTGTGTGTTATCGTAGCCATGATAAGAATCCTCATGTTCAGTTACCAATGGGATGTTACTGGGGAGTATGACATCATCTACACTGTCACTCATTGCTTTACACTCAACTATATTTTTGGACACAGTCAACTGGTCAGAAGTGGAACTTGAGGTAGCAATACTCATACCACCAGCAACTGCATGAACACTACCAGCTGGGACAACATCATCTCCTCCAACTATGAGTGAAGCTACAGATTGCACTGTAAAAAACATTGAAGGAGAAATACCTTTCCTCACATCAGCAATGCACTTCTGTGACCGCGTATTACCACGCCCACAGACAATCTTACCACTGGCAGCAGTGCCATGGCGAGAAACAGCTTTGCTTGCATGTCTCTTTGCAGGTATTTTGGGGTATCAACAAGAATATTCTAAACAAATTTAGATTTTGGAACGTTCACTCTGGGCTGCTGGACGTGAAGCCAAAAAATCAACAACTGTGGCTTCAACAAGAGATACGGATGCAAAGTCACAACAAGTTCAACAACACCTTAACTAACCAGTGGTGCTGAAGTCACAATACAATATGGAAAACATTATCTCTTGCCGGTTTGGGGGTGGGTTGGAGCACTGTGACTGCAGATTACAGTAACAGTGCAAAACCGAGATACCACAATGGCAGTACAAAATCATGCAGGTGCAGTGGATAGCAGGTTCACACTGCTGCAATTACACTGTTGCACAATAAAAGGTGTATTATTTGATTTCATACACTGCATACACACTCATACACACACACCCACGTTGTCTAAGCAAACTGAAAACTTCAGTAATATACCACGTATTTTAAGCAACCTGAAATTATGCACTGCTGCACCAGGTCCACAACACAATCAGCAAAACAATTTCAACAATTACTAAAAATATTACTGTGTGTACATTAACACAGTTATACAAGAAAAATATAACCAAAAAATAAAGAACTCCCTATTTCTCCAACTTAAATCTACCTACACCACAGATACAGCCCTCCCCCAAAGCACACTTCCACTGTCAGTAAACAGACTGAATTGTGTACATTAACATTCAAAATCCACACACAAACAATAAACACTTGATGACATGAACACAGGAGGGTTTCCTAGAATCAATGCACTAAAGTTTAAGGGAAAAAATTACTCAGAAAGGCTTTTTTAACAGATTTTAGGTGGGTTTGAATCGCAGAGAGCTCTCAGAGTAAACTGTCTCCTACTGCTATTTACACACACTACCCTGAACTGAGGCTGTGCAGAACAATCTAGAGCCCATGTGACCTGCAATCCCATGAATCACTGCAAAATTCACCATTGGAGCTCACCAACAAGGAGACGTGATGTGAAGTACATTGATTTCAATGTACTTCACCTTAAAATTAGTGGAGCAGTGGTTTGGGGAAGGCGGAGTAACACAAAGTCATTGTTTTCAATAGACTTTCGTTCCTATTCAATGTGAATTACTCCCGCCAGCGTTGTAGGTACTTCATGAATTCCACATTACTCCGTGAATCACTTCGTGGAGTGAATTGGGGCCACTTAGCTCACACTAGTTTACATACAAGAACATGTGAAAGTTATATTCATCACATGTGTCTGAAAGCAGTACATCACAGTAGAATGTGATGGTTTGTTAGAAGCATTTATTACACAGGCATTACAAAATAGTTTGGCAAAACTAAATGGTATTCTTGATTAAGGTGATATGCATGGTGCCTAGATGCTGGCAAGGGAATTTATGAAAAAAATATGACATAGATGCTGAATTTGAAAAGACAACCAGCCTGCTGGCTATATAAGTATAGCATGTGATCCTTTCCTGACATGCCCCCCCCTCCGAGGAAGGCTGAGCTAGCCAAAGTGCCAGGGCCAACAGCTTATTGTAGCTCTTGCTTGTTTTTTTGTCATTACCATTTGATTTACCATTGTATTTTTTTGTCTGGACACACCATGATGGAACAAATGGAGTAACTAGCTGCACATCTAGTCCAGTGATTCCTTTCTGAGTGCTGCATTTTCTTGGATGGAGTTTGTTATACTGTGAAGGGCTGGCTGACCCTCAAATGTCCAGCACCAACCCTGCACCACAATCGTGGCTTTGTGCCAGAGGAGCAGTGTCATTTAAGCCAATTTGAAGCTGCAGATGTGGGTGCTATGTTTTAGCACTGTGGGTGAGAAGGGATTGCACTAAACTTGAGCTACAACCGTCAGTATCCACTTTATGGTAGCTAACTGCAAGGCAAACTCCAGTTATAAACTTTGTAAAGTTTGGAAACTACTACAATGGAATTGAATTAGTAGGAACGAAGTGATCATTTTCATGCATTGTTGAGATTTATCCTTTCAAAGGAGAATCCTCCTTTAGGGTAAGTGGACCAATATTTTTGGACCAATCTAGGGGAGTACCACATGTTCACATGATACTGTGGGTCAAGGATGCTCCAAAGATTGGTAATGCTGATAACAGTGACATTTAGAAATTAATACAAAAGTATGTTACATGTGAACTTCTGAATGAATTTCAAAGTCCAGCTCACAGGAAGTTAGTTGAGCAATTTCAGCTTCACAAGTGTAGCTCATACTGTAAAAAAATGTGAGTTCTATATCTCGTTGGTACTACAGGTGTTGGTTTGGCTTCCCAAGAAAAGTGTTCAATGAGTACTTAAGGTGATGAGCGATAGAGGAAGAAGAGGATCTACACAGTAGCTGATCCATGATGGTGACTTGGAGCTAGCCTTAGGGTGGTCTCTGCCGCTCACACTGAATGCTAAATTTATATGCCCTCACTTAGAATGTTTGTCCTGAGTACTCTCTGGAGGGTAATATGTCCTGAACTGTGTGGTTGTAGAAACTATGTGTGGACCCCACTCTAGGCTTTGTGTTTTTTAATTGCCATTTGTAGTGTTGTACGCAGTCTTCCCTGAAATGACCATGTGGGAGTAAGGTGGCACAGGTCAACTGACTTACTCTAGAGCATGTCAGCTACTTTTTCTGGGTGGCAGCCACAGCAGCATTTGCGGCAAAAAATTAAATAAAAAAAAAGCGACAAGGGAAACATGGCCTCAGCCCGAACTCAGCTGCACTTGACTTACAAGGTAACCTGCAGGCTGGCTGCACTCATCTGAGGCAACAAAAATTGTATACTTTCTTTGGCACAGTAAACAAGTGGCAAGAAAACCACTCAAAGAGGTCAGCACTCAGAAAACACAATGGCACATGAAACCATAAAAGCCATTAATTTATTTTGGATACAATAGCAACAGAAAAAAAGAGGAGAAGAACTCCTCTCTCACCACATACTGTTTCTCAACCAATGTTGGATCCACTGTTTGTGTGCGTTAAATTGCAGTGCTGGTGCCCGAAACATACTAATTAAAAATCGCGACTTAAAGTGCAAATCACCCTTATGGCTAATATATACACTAAAGTGCTAATGCATGTTCCACACAAGAATTTAGTTATAACATAAGCACAAAATAGCTACATGCAAAATGCTACCAACGGTTGAGAGAAACAACCCAGAAAATGCTTACGTATCGACCATTATGGTCATCATTAGAGCGTGCACATTCAAACCCATTAAGCACCTTTATGTGGACAAATTTAAAGTGCTAGTGTATTAAATCATCAATTGTGCCCAAACACGCATAAAATTGCAAATTGCATTGAACAACATACATACATAACATAACACACAAGAGGCAGAGCACGGCAAGTCTAACCTCTGTTATGGGCAGAGCATGACAAGCAATAATCCATAATAAAAACATTAGAAGGAGAAACAGACAGAGCCAGCAAGTCATGTCTGTTAGATAAACAGAGCCACCAAGTCATGTTTATCCAAAAATTAGCGGTAATGAGACAGGCAAGAAAGAGAACAAAAAGGGGGTGGGCAGATCAAGAAGGGGGGAAGGGGGAGAGGAGGGGAGAGAAAACATACAAGGGGAAAAACACATAAAAAACAGAGCAGGAAGAAGAAGAAGAAACAAAGAGTGTACCACATTTACTTATGCAAATAACTATGAAAAGGAATTTCTTTATTTAGTCCCAATGGTACCAGATTTTCCAAAGTAGAAATCCAAAAAGCTTCTCTCTGTAGTAAACAGGTATTCAAATCACCTCCTCGTAATCCCAGCTAGATTTTTTCTATGCCTGCAAATCTAAGTGATGCCGGTGATCCATGGTTTTCTTCCAAAAAATGTCTAGCCATCACATAGTCTAAGTTAGCATTGAGTATTGCACCTTTGTGTCCCCCAATGCAAACCTTAAGTGACTTTTTCATTTGGCCCATGTAATACATCCCACAAGGGCAACTCGGCATATAAATTACTCCCTGAGTGCTACAATTTATAAATGAATTGATTTCATATTGTTTACCAGTTCTCGGATGTCAAAAAAATTTACTGTTTTGTGGTGTTAGAGCAATGGACACAATGCCCACATTTATAGTTGCCCTTAGGAGTTACTGGAATCCATGTACTTGAACCAGTCAGTGTAGGTTTAATAAATGAATGCACCAATTTATCTTTTATACTTTTTCATTTTCTGTAAGTAATTCTTGGAGGAATATTAGTAAAGGAATCCAACGCAGGATCAGAACGTAAACTTTCCCAGTGTTTTTTTATCACCTTCCATATTTTGGGTGCTGCAGAGGCAAACCGGGTAACAAAAGTCAATACTTCCCTTTCTTCATTTTGTTTTATGTTGTTAATTAATTCTTGCCTATTCATCAATTCTACCTCTTGCATAGTTTCTAACAACAACTCTGGTTCATATCCACAGTTCAGAAATCTCCTAGTAAGATCTTTACTGGCCACTTTATACCCTTCTTCAACAGAACAACTTATTTTTGTTTGTATAAACTGTTGACAGCATTGTTTCTAAGTCCAAACAGATTTTATTACCCCTTTTGGAAACTTAAGAACTTAAGAACCTTATAAACTGCAAAGCTCTCACAATCTTTACCAGAACAGTACAGAGAATATGTCTTTCTTTATCAAGGGCATTATACCACTACATCAAATATTTTAAGGGAGCCATAACCCTTTTCTACCCAGTATAAGCTGGATTTATGCTGAAAATTTGTGAATAATGTTTCAATGGAAGGAAGAGAATAAAAAAGAGGGGCAAAGAATATAGAAGACTTAAGGTGGGGGGGGTACTTGATAAGGAGGTGGCCTGCCTCCTTATCAGGAAAATAAAAGGGATAGCTCTAGAAGACAGGAAGATAGATGGTTGCAACCAAGAGAAAGTATGAAACATTATTCCGTGACAGGTATTAGCCCTGTCACAATCCAACTGATGAAATAAAATGAAGAGCTGATAAATTGATTGGTAAGAGCCTTGAAAATGGTTGGATTGCTAAAAAAGAGAGTGAATTTTTAAAAGTAGCTTATCCCAAAAAGCCAGTGCTGTATTTACTACTGAAAGTCCATAAATCAGTACAGCCAGTACCAGGGAGACCAATTGTTTCAGCTATTGGGTCGGTATTTTATAACATAAGTACCAAGTGGCTACATGCAAAACGTTACCAACGGTCGAGAGAAACCAATCTTCTTTATCAACACTTACTTGTTCAAATTCTTGTGTGGAATATGCATTAGCACTTTAGTGCATATATTAGCCATAAGGGCGATTTGCACTTTAAGGTGTGATTTTAATTTGTTTCAGGCACCAGCACTGCAATTTAATGTGCATAAACAGTGAGTTCAACATTGGTTGAGAGACAGTATGTGGTGAGAGAGGAGTTATTCTCCTCCTTTTCATGTTGAATGTGTGCAGCGCAAGAAACATATTGAGATAGCTTTCTCAGAAAGCAGGCCGTGGAGGCATGGCACTGTTGTGGCCAATGCCCCCACAGCCTGCAAAGGCTTGTCCCGCTTCCCCCAGTGCTGTTGCAGGCTGCTGGTGACAGTAGTTTGGAACATTGCCACCAAGTTCTGAAAATTTCACTGTTGCAATCAGGGACTGCCTTATCATTGCAGTGTCAGCCTTCCGCTGCAATGAGGGAGCAACCCATCATTGCATGGCAGAACTTGCAAACCCTGATATTGTTTGTGAACATGGTGGCGGCTTGCCGCTGTGTTCAGAAACAATATAACCCCCCCACCTTGTTTATTTGCCAATGGGGGACCCAATCCCTGTCGGCTTTTGTGCCCCAGTATCTGCGCAGCCGACGTGGGGGAGCCCAGTCCTCATGAGATTCTGCAACACCTCCCCACTTTCATTGTCTGCCGACGGGTGCCCAACTCTGTTGGCAGCATGTATGGTCCCCCCACTTTCAGTGTCTGATGATGGGGCGCCCAATCCCCGTCAGCTACTGCTTCCCCCCTGCCCAAACAAAGAGTCTTTTTGCATGCAAGAAGCCCACCCCAGCATGCCACATTGCCCTGTAAGGGAAAAAATGGTCCTGTGACATTTGTTTTGTTTTTTTACCTGAAAAAAAGGAAACTGTCCCTCGGAGGTCTCCCGGCCCTCCTCCCACAACCCACACCAACCCATTGTGCACCCTGCCTCCCCAGACCCCCCTCACCCCATACTTACCTCCGGAGTCTGGCGCGATGATCTTTGGTGGACCGGGAACACCTCTGCACTCTTCAAAGCTGACCGCAAACTGAGGAAATGCTGGTATGCTGTATAATGGAATAAACAGGGGTTTTCCAACTTTAATGCATATCTCAGTCAATTTTTGGAATTTTCAACATGGAGTTTTTGGGACCCTCCTCATGAATTATTGAACTGTCATGGCATTAATCGCCCTGAAAGGTGATTTTGCGGTCACTGCGCCGGAATCACCTTCTGGGGCTGATTAATGAAAATGACAGTGCCACTGTTCATGAGGTGGGCTCTAAAACCTGCGCTTTAAATTTGGTGGAAAATCAAAAAAATTACTGTTTTACAAGCGTGCGCTGCGCAGTTGCTACACACGCTTGTAACTTCGTGAATTTGCAATATTTTCACGCCAGATTTTCAACACTGGCATTTTGTCACACCTCCTTGTGAACAGTACAGCTGTCATTTTTCCTATCCTGACCGAAATGTGGTTTCGTACTTCTGGTGCAGCTGCTCTATTCTACAGACAGATTAAGAAAATGACTGTGATACTGTTCATGAGCAGAGGTCCTAAAATGCCTATGTTGAAAATCTGGTGATGATCACCCATCGACTGTGTTACAAGTATGCATTGCACACCTTTCACGCACCCTTGTAACTTCGCAAATTTATAATATTCTTATGCCAGATTTTCAGCAGTGGCATTTTTTCACACCACCTTATGAGCAGTACAGCTGTCATTTTTCACATCCTGACCAAAATGTGTTTTCACAGTTCCGGTGCAGAATAACGCGGTTGCTGTGGAAAACCACTGTTCTGGTCAGATTAAGAAAATGACAGTGGCACTGTTCATGAGCAGAGTTCCTAAAATGCCTATGTTGAAAATTTGGTGATGAAACTCCATAACATAACTGTGTTAGAAGCATGCATTGGACTGTTTCCATGCACCCTTGTAACTTGGCAAATTTGTAAAATTTTCACCCCATAATTTCAACAGTGCCATTTTTCCACACCTTCTTATGAACAGTACAGCTGCTATTTTTCACATCCTGGCTAAAATATGTTTTTGCACACCTGCCAGAGAATAGCACGATCGCTGTGGGAAATCACTGTTTGGAACAGATTAAGATCGAACGAGTGAGGGGGGGAGTGACCGAGCTCAACTGAGCTCTGTCGGGACTGCTGCAGATTTGTTTGTGGGCAGAAAAAGGCCCCAACACAAGAACCCAGTACAAAAGGGCAGCCTGCAGCACTGGGAGAAACAGAGTGAGAGATCGAGTGATGGAGGGGGAGTGAGCGAACTCACTGGAGCGCTGTCAGGACTGCTGTGGATTTCTTTATGGGCAGAAAAAGGCATCAATGCAGGCAGGGGCCCAGTACAAAAGGCCAGCCTGCAGTGGTGAGAGAAACAGTATGAGTGAGTGAGACAGGGGGACTGAGTGAACTCAATGGAGCTCTATCAGGACTGCTGTGGATTTCTTTGTGGCCAGAAAAAGGAGCCAATGCAGGCAGAAGCCGCATACAAAAGGGCCGCTTGAAGTGCCAGGACAAACAGAATGAACTCGTGAGAGAGGGAGACTGAGCGACCTCAACGGAGCTCTGTCAGGACAGCTGCAGATTTCTTTGTGGACAGACAAAGGTGCCAACGCAGCCAGGAGCCCCGTACACAAGCGCAGCCTGAGCGCCAAGAGAAACAGAATGAGTGAGTGACAGAGTGGTAGTGAGCAAGCACAACGGAGCTCTGTTGTGACTGCTGTGGATTTCTTTGTGGGTAGAAAATGCTGCAACGCAGGCAGGAGCCCAGTACAAAAGACCAGCTTGCAAAGCCGGCAGAAATGGAATCAGTGAGTGAGAGAGGTGGGAGGGAGCGAGCTCAATGGAGCTGTGTCGGGACTGCTTCAGATTTCTTTCTGGCCAGAACAAGCCGCCAATACAGGCAGGAGCCCAGTACACAAGGGCAGAATGTAGCAGCAGGAGACACAGAACAAGTGAGTGAGGGAGGGGGAGAGACTAAGCTCAACGGAGCTTTGTTGGGACCGCTGCAGATTTGTTTGTGGACAGAAAAAGGCAGCAATGCATGCAGGGGCCCAGTACAAAAGGGCAGCCTGCAGTGATGGGAAAACCAGAATGAGCGAGTGAGAGAGGGGGAGTAAGCGAGCTCAACGGAGATCTATTGTAACTGCTGCAAATTTCTTTGTGGGCAGAAGAAGGCGGCAATGCATGCAGGGGCCCAGTAGAAAACAGCAGCCTGCAGCGCCGGCAGAAATGGAATGAGCGAGTGAGAGAAGGGGAGTGAGCAAGCCCAACTGAGCTTTGTTGGGACTGCTGCAGATTTCTTTGTGGGCAGGAAAAGGCACCAACAGAGGCAGGAGCCCAGTAAAAAAGGGCAGCCTGCAGTACTGGGAGAAACAAAATGAGTGAGTGACCTAAACAGAGCTCTGTCGGGACAGCTGTGGATTTCTTTGTGGGCAGAAAAAAGTGCCAATGCAGGCAGAAGCCCAGTACAAAAGGGCAGCCTGCAGCACCAAGAGAAACACAACAAGTGAGTGAGAGAGGGGGAGTGAGTGAGTAAAACTCAGTGGAGCTCTATCGTGACTGCTGCAGATTTCTTTGTTGGCAGAAAAAGGCGGCAATGCAGGCAGGAGCCCAGTACAAAAGGCCAGCCTGCATCTCCGGCAGAAATGGAATGAGTGAGTGAGAGAAGGGGAGTCAGCAGGCTCAACAGACCTGTGTCAGAACTGCTGCAGATTTCTTTGTGGGCAGAAAAAGCCACCAACAGAGGCAGGAACCCAGTACAAAATGATAGCCTGCAGTGCCAGGAGACACAGAATGAGCGACTGAGAGAGGGGGACTGAGCCACCTCAACGGAGCTCTGTCAGGACAGTTGCAGATTTCTTAGTGGGCAGAACAAGGTGCTAACACATGCAGGACTCCAGTACAAAAGAGCAGCCTGCAGCACCGGGAGACACAGACTGAGTGAATGAGTGACAGAGGGGCAGTGAGCGAGCGCAACACACCAACGCAATCAACATTCGGCATTGACAAATGCTCATTTTTGTTGTTATTGTATCCAAAATAAATTAATGGCTTTTATGGTTTCATGTGCCATTGTGTTTTCTGAGTGCTGACCTCTTTGAATGGTTTCCTTGCCATATGTTTTATGTGTTCATTTAAATAGGCTCTGAGGTAGTAGTGCACTGGCTCTGTAGCTTCAAAAATTGAATCTACAAAAAGTAGCCCCCCCCCAAATCTCTATTTTGGATGAGAGATTCATTTTTTTTAATACTTTCTTTGGCACTTCTACTATTTTTCGGGCAAACCCCTATCCCCCTTACCTGTTTCACCGCACCTTTGTAATAATGGTCTTGGTGTAATCTGAATGGTGAGCTAGATGAACCTGGCTATATGACTGCAGAAGACAGCTACCTGTTTCTTCTGAAATATATCTTGACTATAAGGTCAGTGCTAATCTTTGTCTGAATAAGGTGGATACAATTATGACAGCACAGCCACATACAACTGAAAGCGAGAGCTCATCTGTGGAAATGGTAGATTGGCATCTATCGGCTACTAGCACATCTCAGCAGAATATTCAATCTGACTGTAATCGACAGAGTGTTATTTCAGGAACGGAGTCACATATGCAGGTATTCTCTTATAATGAGGTTGGAAGTGGGGACGGGAATGCCAGAATCTCTGGAAACTTTGAGTCAAATGGACCTCAAGAAATTTCAGGCTGAAATAAAAAATGAAATTAAAACTGGATTAGATACTGTTACCCTGATGCCGAATGATGCTACATCATTGCTTACATAGTTACAAACCAAAATGGATGCACTATCTATCCAAACTACTAAAGCTGAAAACAGAATCAGCATATTAGAAGATAAGTAAATTCCCATGTCTCAGCAACACTCTATCTGGGGGAAGGAACTGTTGGATTTAAGGGCAAAAGTTACTGATTTGGATGACCCTTTTCGATGTTCTAACATAAAACTTTTTCAAGTCCCAGAAGCTATTGAAGGTCCAGCGGACGCGTTACCCTTTTTTGAAAAAATGATGTATTTAGCTCTTAATAGAAAATTTCTTGAAGAACACTTCTTATTGGATGGAGCACACAGGGGCACAAGGCCCACCACTTTTAGCACCAGCAATAACTCTGTGCCCAGGCCTGTATTCATTAAGCCCCATAACTTTAAAGACCGGGAGCTAATCTTAAGGGACGCTCAGCTTAATAGAGGCTTGACTTTTGAGCAGCTAAGGTTTTCAGCATTCCCAAATCTGTCATCCAGCACCTTGCAGGCCTTGTGGACTTTTGATATATCCAAGAAAATTCTTAAACAACATAACTTTAACTGTTCAATGTTGCATCCAGCCAGGCTTCGGTTTGTCCTACATGGAAAACCTTGAATTTTACAAGATCTGAAGAAGGCTGAACAGTTTTTGTTTAGTCAAAACCGAGACATGGGCAATACTTAATTTGATTTATCATTAACTGTACTTATGTACACATAATCAATGAAGTTTGTGTATGCTAGACTGGGGTACTTGGGGTACTATGTTAATTTCATTGCTGGAATTAGAGCAGGCGCTTACTGGGTGGGGGACATGGCAATGGAGAAATCATTGATATTGTATTTTCTTTGCTCACTCCCACCCAGGTACTTTTTGGTATAAGAATTAGAGTGCCAGCTAGGTAGTTTATGAATAATTGAGCAGTTGTAGAGGCTGAGGCCAGCTACTGAGTGTGAATATTAGGATGTGGAGTATGGGTAGAGGTGGTGGGGGGATACTGGGTTCAAATATTAAGGGAATTATACACCTGAGCTTCACTGTTCAAGTAATCTTTAGCACTATTCTGGAAAATGTATTGTTGATAGCTATTTTTTGTTTCTCCCTGGACCCTTTTTGGTCTTTTCCATTTTGGACTGTGATAATTAATATTATGAATCCTGACTTTTTCCTCCCTGTGCTTTATACCTATTCACATTTGTCTGATTTGACTGTCTCTTTTTGTCAAGTTGTATACAGTAAATTTGTTGGGGTTGCATGGGCATTTCTTGCTATGAATCAGCATAGGGGCTGAACTCTCTACAAAGGTGTAAACAACTTTGGCTTAAGAAGGGGAGATGTGGGGTGTTGATAAATATGACTAAGTTTATAGAAAATGATGGTGGTACTGAAATGCAATGCATCCTTTGGTTCACAATGTTTAGATATTTAACAACAAATTATCAGGGACTTCAAGTTTGTCTCATCTTTAGCAGGGCTGATGCTCTTACTTTAGGAATCTGTCTTGAAGTTAATAATCCTGTAATGCATTCATGGATTTTTTTGTAACTCTAAATATTTTAGATGGTAGCCCTACTAAATTTGATCTCCTGGAATGTTAAGGGAATAACTGACAGACAAAAAGCAAAGGGAGTTTTTCATTATATAGATCATAAGGGAGCTAATTATGTTTTGATTCAAGAATCTTATCTCAAGCAATCAGAATTTTTATATCATGCAAAGCGATAGGGGAATGTTTTAAATGCTCCACACACTAATGTGTCATCTGGGGTTGCAATCTTTTTTTTTTAAATCTTTGAAAATACAAATAATTAAGCATACCACTGATTCTAATGGACAGTTCTTAATCTGTCAAGTTATTTTGAATGGCAAAAACTATACAATTTGTAATCTATATGGTCCTAACGATAATTCACCATCTTATTTTACTAATGTATTTCTTGAATTAGCCAATTACCCATCTCCAAACATTATTGGTGGTGACTTTAATTTAGTTTTAGATCCATCTCTTCATAGAACTGGAACCCGATCTGCTTTTTGTAACAGCGCAAGTGTAAAAATAATGCAGTTTATAGAAGATTATAACTTATTTGAAAAATGGTGGTATAAACATCCCTTGGACTGACAGTATTTGTTTTTCTCACATCTGTATCAGATGTATTCCCATCTAGATTTTTTTCCCTGTGTCACATAGTATACTACATCTAGTTCAGGATGTAAGATATAATAATATCGTAATATTAGCTCACACTTCTGCCCAACTTTTTATTCAAATCCCTAATTATAATACAACTGCCTCTTTTAAGTCAGACCCTATACTTCTTAAGGACACCACATTTATAGAATATATACATTGGGTGGTCAATCTGTTTTTTAAGTTAATTCCACCAATGAGTCATCTATTGTTAATATTTGGGAAGCCTTTAAGGCATATATTCAAGGCAGCTTTATTGCTTTTACAGGCAAACATAACAAAATTAGAAAACAAAAGGTGGTGGAACTTGAAAAAGTAATCTCAGGGATGAAACAATATCATCTGAACTCTAACAACCCTATAGCTCTGTTAAAACTGACTTCCTGTAGAGATGAATATTGTGGGTAGGTAGCCAAGCACGTAGAGCGACAGTCATTATATGCTCATACCCATTACTATATAAGTGGGGATCGCTCTGAGAAACTTATGGCATGGCAATTAAAATCAGCTCAGCAAAAAAATCCTGATTATACAAATTTCTGACTCTAATGGACAAATCCATACTTGTCCAAAGGACACAAATAAGGTATTTTTTAATTTTTATCAAGATCTTTACACATCTGAATATCCCTTTCTAATTGATCAATCTGATTCATTTCTATTCAATATTGCTTTTCCCACCTTATGTCCTGAATTTGTTCAAATGATGGGCCAGGACATCTCACAAGATGAAATTATAGTGGCTATTAAAACATTACCCCCAGGTAAAGCTCCTGGTCCAGATGGGCTGTCTATTGATTTAAAAAACAATTTTCATCCTAAACTTATAAAACATCTTAAAACAGTTTTTGACTCAATGCTCGACTCTGAGTCCCTAGCACTCTCCTTTAGCGAAGCTACTATACTTTTATTTTTGAAAAAAGGTAAGAACCTAGTACTCCCATCATCATACTGCCCTATTTCACTCATTAACACAGATGCTAAAATTTTAGCAAACACCCTGGCCACCAGACTTAAAAAACACTTCCTACTTTAACCCCTGAAAGAGTGACTCAATCATGGAGCATGGCACAGCGGCTACTGGGTAGCTACAGTGACCGGATGGGGTGGGTTGGCAACTGTAGCAACAGGAAGTTGCTACAGGTATGCACATGGGGGGTGGGAGTGAGCATGCTAAAGGTACACATGTGGGGGGTGAGCATGCTCGGTGAGGGGTGGGAAGGAATTTGAGAGGTGGCACTGCGGTAGGCTGCTGAGCTGGCCCCATGGCATAATGGGTTGGCTCACAGCTTTGGTGGCTAGGGTGCTGGGTTTGGGTCCAGGTGCAGGTACGTTTTTGTTGCCCCCGGGCTGAATTTAATTTTTTTTATGTTCCCCCCAACATGCACCCACCTGAAGTTGAGAATCCTTAAGTAGGGGAGTGTGGGGGCAAAACCCCATATGGGGTGGGTGCGGAGGGTGTGGCCTTCCACATAAACATAAAAAATGCAAGTCCCTGGCACCATTTTGTTGTACGCTGGGGAGTCAGAGCACAGAAATTAATTTTTGGTGCTCTGACTTGCTGTAATGATGATGGATCTTTGGCAGTTCCTGTTGAATCCATCCTGATCAGAATGGGTTTATCAAGGGAAGACTGTTAAAATCAAACATTCACCAGACTATTAGCAACTTAGATTTTGCCATGCACTCTGATTTGTCCCTGATGCTTATTGATGCAGAGAAAGCTTTTGATCGAGTGGAATGGCTCTATATTAAGTATATTATGGGTAAATTCAGCTTTGGTCCAGTAATTACTAAATAGGTGGATGTGTTATATTTGGGTCTGGTGGCCAGGGTTAAAACCAATACCGATATTTCACATATTATACAATTACAACATGGCACCCAACAGGGATGCCCCGTATCTCCTTTAATATTCACCTTGGCCGTTGAGCCTCTAGTAATGATAATCCATGCATCTACAGCCATTAAAGGATCTATTATAAATAATATTGAGCATTGAATAAGCTTATATGTTGACACATTGCTTTATGTAACAGACTTAAATCATAGCTTACCATTTATTACGGATATTCTGCAATGTGGGAAAGTGTCTGGTTACAAAGTGAATTAGACTAAAACAGAGGTTATGGAAACTTGCCATCATTCCGATTCTTTTATTTTCCCACCCCACCTTAATATCCAAAAGGTTATTCAAATTACATACTTTGGAGTTAAAATTGATAATAAATTAGGAAAAATGCAGTCCCTCAACTTTGATTCTCTAATTGAAGAAACCAAGACAATTCTTAATCACTGAGGAGCATTATCATCTACTTTAATGGCCTGGGTGAATGTCATTAAAATGGCTATTCTCCCCCAATTTTTTTTTTTTCAGACATTACTTATTATTTTAAATGACACATTTTAAGGGACTAGATATGATTATAAGAAAATTCCTTTGGAAAGTGAAGAAACCAGGCTAAAATTTGTGAAATTATATTTACCGACTTCAGATGTGGGATTGGCACTACTTTATTTCAAATATTACTATTACACAACCAATCTCAGCATAATCACTACCTGGTTTAAATCAGATCAGAATGATCCATCGTATAGTATACAGTCTAATTTGCCTTCCCTTAAACATTATGACATTTGCTCTATATAGACCCAATAAAAACCGGCACTCTCAAGTTAGCACTTAGTACCATGACTACTCTTCATATTTGGTATAAGAGTTTCCTACCAAAAAATTTCAAACCATATTTTCCTATGTATACTCCAATATATTTTAATAGTTATTTTCCCCCTTCTATTCATGAAATGCCATTCAAAAGCTAGTATAGCAAAGGTTTAGAGGCAGTAGGCCAATTTATAATCAACAGCATGTTCTTGATTTTGTCTCCCTGAAAAGTATATGTAATATTGCTAACTCTCATTTTTATTGCTATTTGCAGATTCGGGACTTTATTACTAAAACTTGTAAATGCATTAGCAAAATTATATCTAATATGGAGACTATCCTGACCCAATCTAATCTATGTTGGCTGATTTCACAAATCTATATGATTATAGTCCCCAAACATAATGATCTCCTGAATAATTTAAAACATAAATGGGCACACGAATTAAGTATATGCATCCCACCAGCCACATAGAAAGTACCTGTTAATATCAAACAATGTGGGCTTAAATCAATTAGATTACAACAAATTATGTTTAACATTGTGCATAGAATTTACTTTACTCCATATTATTTGATTAAAATGAATCCAGCTATTTCGCCTTGCTGCCCCAGATGCTTTACACAAGTTGGCACTATTGAACATACAGTATGTTTATATCTTGTCCTAAGTGAGTTCCCTGGTGGGACACAATTCTGACTTTTATTTCTGAAGCTATTCAATGCTCCCTGAGCAAAAACCCATATTGGATGTTGCTACAGTACATACAGATTTAAGTAAAGAAGGTCTGTCAATTCCCAAACAAAGCTTTGTTAATATTTGTTTGAAGGTTTAGCTGACCTGGTGGTGCTGAGGGTTGAGTCACTGTATGCCACACCTCATGCAACACTGGTGACCTGGGTTCAGGAATGAGCATGGGCTGTTGGGTGTCAGCAGGAGAGAGGGAGGACTGATCATCTGGAGGACAGCTCTCCCCCTCTGGGGGTTCCAGGGGATATTCCCAGCACTGCAGCAGCCCCCAGTGGAGACCTGAGGTACTGCTACACCCAGGGCACACACAGGGGACAGAGCCACGACAGACGTCCCCTGGTGTCATTGCATGTTTGGGCTCTACCTGGGGTGTGGAGGGGATGAGGGTGTAACATTCCAGTGAAAAATCCCCTCTGCCTCCTAACAGATGACAGAGAGTTTGGGGCGGTTGTCCACCACGCCCAATGCCGGGCTCCACCTCCTGCTCCTCTGCTCTCCTCTGCCTCACGCCACCAGACTTGATTCTAGAGAGAGCACCAGGAGGAGGAGGAATATGGTGGTCCCACCTTGGGGGACTCGGAGCCAGGGGGCCAGGTGGCTAGCAAGAGCAGTTGGAGGGAGGCTTCCCAGTGGTGTGAATGGAGGGGGGGTTCAGGCTGGCAGGAACAGGACAGACATCGAGATACCACTCCTGAAAGAGTTCAGGAAGGTAGGGGTACAGAAATAAAGATGTAAAAAAATATATATTTGTTTGACGGTGGTATTTAAGTTAATTTTGATTAAATGGAGGGACACAGATCCTCCGCATTACAAAGCATGGCTAAATCTTTTAACTGAAGTACATGCATTTAAGCAGGTACATTATAGATCCAGCAAACAAATAAACAGATGTAGCAACCTTTTATAGATAAAATCAATGTTGCTTAAGTCCCAGGGATTACTGTCTGAACTGGCAGCGGAATTATTACCATATACTCCTGCAATTATATATATGTGTTATAACTTACTCTCTTCTTAGTTGTACTGTGTATTAAAGTTCTGTAAAGGATGCATTTGTATGGTCTTACAGAACTTATTATTTGTTGGTTGATTGTACCACCCTTATGATGATTAAATTAATAAAAACAAAAATAACAACAAAAAAATATCCAACTGCGCAAAGTTGAATGACTTATTCTCAGTCTTACTACATCACCTCAAGGACTAAGTCTACTAAGAGAGTGTATGACTTGCCCAGATCTGAGGAAAAAAGTTTATATTAATGATTATAATCCAGTACTTCTTTTGATGTGTCAGACAAATATTGATGTGCACATTGTTGCTGATAATTTGATGGCACTTGCATGCTATGTGACATCATATATCACAAAACATGAGCAAACTGTCTTGCAAGAGCTCTGGGAAGAAATAACTGACACTAGATCACTAAATTCTAGAATGTGGTCTTTTGGCTTGAAAACACTTTCCCATAGGGAATGTGGAGGATATGAAGATAGTAACCATCTGATTGGAACCAATCAGTATGGTAAAAATGCTACCATCAGATTTGTCAATGTGAACTTGGAAAAAAATGTAAGTGTGTGTTAAAGAGATATACTCAGATTGAAGAGCTAGCAGCTTCCATGCCTAGTTCAACAGATATACTATAAAGTATTCTTGTTGGCACATACTACCAAAAAGACACTGTGCTCTTGAAAACATTTGTTTGTTTGAAATAGCACAGTGGTATGATTACAAGCATGATGAGAAAGAAAACCACAAGAAAAGTGCCTACAAACTGCAAAGGGTACATGAATGACACCACTGTTGCAAATGACAAAGGTAGAGGCTGCAATGGAACTAGGTCATGATTCTGAAATTAACATTTCAGAACTAGTAAAACAACTAAATGCTGATCAAAACAGGGAATATGACAGTGTCACTGAACAGGTGTTAGACTGTGTCAGGCATGACACAAAATACTGCACCTGTACTGATTATGAATCACTCAACATGTATGTCAGTGGTACAGCTGACCATGGCAAACGCTTTCTGATTCATAGCATTTGTGCAAAGATCTGGAAACAGACTGGAACAGCTATGTCATGTGCTATAACAACACTAGCTGTCTTGCCTCCTTATAATATTGGTGGAGTGATGCTACATTACAGATGTTGCAAAGTTTAAATTCATTTTCAAAGTTCCATCCAAGTCACACAATTCACCTCTGTGGAACAAGCCACAAATTTTTGCTATTAGGCTGAACATTTGCCTATGTTACTTAGCTGGAAATATTGCAGTGAACAGCAAAATTTCACCAGCGAATGACAGAATTTTGCCCACGAACAGCAGAATTTCATCTGTGAATGGTGAAATCCTACCATTCACGGGTGAAATTCTGCCATTCGCTAGTGAAATTCCATACTCTGCAGGCAGAAATTCATACTTCGCAGATCAATCTGACTACACAAATTGCACTAAATTTGTGGAGTGAATTTTGCCAGCTTCGCCCATCTCTATGCTACATAGACTATTTATGCTTCCTATTGAGCATGGAAAATCAGTAGAGTGCCACAAACTGCCATGGGAAGTAGCATCTGAACTAAGAGAAACATACAGAAAAAATGAAACTACTCATAGTGGATGAAGTTAATATGGTGTACAACGTCATGCTAGCAGAGCCCAACATCACGCTAGTATTTATTCATTTATGGTTGCAGGAAGTAATTGGCACATGTGACGACATCCCATTTGATAGTAAACATGAGGTTATCTTCAGAGATTTGTTGCAGCTTACTCCAGTAAATGGAAGTCCAATATTCCAGAAACTTAATGTAAGCAAAGAAGAAAAATAGTTGGATGCATTGATGGCATAAATTTGTGGAATTTTTTTTCAAATATGAAGAGCTGACACAAAATATACCTCAAAGTGGTGATGACACATACTGAAACCTTTTAAATGAAGTTTGGATTAGCCAAGTTTCACCACAGAGTCAACCAAAATACTAATTAGTAGATTAATAAACACTGATGGTGACAATCTCCAGGCAGCATCCAAGGAGTTCATAGAACTTACTGCTAAATGTACTAACATTGCTGTCTAATTGTGACAAATTTAATAGGATTATGTTAGACACTGAAGGCAACACTTTGGTACAGTTGCCTTCAATTGATGGTGTATGTACTGGCAGAAAGTTTATGGCCAAAAAAATCCAAAACTTTGTAAGAAGAATGTAGATGTTTCTAGAACAGCTGGACTGGAAAGCATGCTACATGTCTTTAAAAATGCAGGAGTAATGCTTAGAAGAAATATATCAATTTAGCTTGGATTGGTGAATGGAGCAATGGGACATATTGTTGATTTTAAGTTCGATGAACACAATATCTCTGTTTAATTCATTGCTATTAAAATTGACAATATTGATACTGTACAGTTGAGTGACAGAGTTTCTGTCAAGTTTCAACTCATAAAAGATATATATGTCATGTGAAATAATTCTGAATTTGTGTGGCATATACAGTTTCCATTCGCAAGTCTCAAGGACTAACCATGGATGCTGTGATGTTAGACATAGGAAATTCAATCTTCAAAGATGGGTTGATGTATGTCGCTCTCTCAAGGGTCAAAAGTCTTGTTAGATTATACATAATACAGCTAGACTACACCACAACATGTGTTGAGAAAAAGTGCATCAATGAATACAACAGGTTATGTGGCATATTTCAACCTCATCTTCTATTACTGCCTATCTACTCAGCTCTACAAAAGAATGTGATAAGTCAAGACACATCAAGGGAACAACACCTTAAGGATAGTTCTTCACTTCACATTCATTGTACTGGTCACTGTTAAGTGTTAAAAACACCTTCAAATGAAAACGAAAGCAAAAAGGGCTGGTTACAATTTGTGCTGCATGTTCCTGATTTTGACAGCAATATGGGTGTTAATTGTTATGCAAATGTGTGCATGTAAGTGCGATTATGACTGCATGCATTTGTCTCAGTAATAAGAAGTGTGTCACATAACAAATTTGTTAGCACAGTAAAGGCCTTAAACACATTTTTTAGCTCATTAAAGGCCTTGGTGGATGCAGCTGACAGTAACAAGGAAAAGGTGCAAACATGTGCACCTATTCCTATAGCTCTGTCATCGTACCAAGAGAACACCTGCTTTGGTCTCAGTGAGCAGAAAGATGTATCTGAATTCATTATGGCTGCCATTAGCTGCATACAGAATTAAGGCACATCAATCAAACATCTATTTGAAATCAGCTATTCTAATAAATACAAATACTGTACTAGAATTGTGACCATAGAGATAATCAGAGGTACAATAATGAGTTGTGGATATTGATAAGTATTCCTAGAAATGGTAGCATTAAATTGATTGAACTGCATCATAATGCTACCCCTGGGATTCAGTGTCATAAATGCTACTGTGATTGTTCAACAACAACTTAATACATGCTTCTCAATATCTTATACTCATGCTAAATAGAATCAAAGTACATGGTAATAAGGTGCACGCTGCTGCGTTAGATTTCATTGCATGTAATGTAGTTATTTTAAGCATCCACTTTGAGATGCAAGCCATCATTTATCACTATGGTCTAATGGTTCATTCTAGTCAGTATCTTGCATGGCTTAGACGTAAGAATGGATGGAGTGAATGTAATGATGAATCACATACATTGAAATCAGATCTACCTAAAAGTCTCAAAAATGTGTACTTGATTATATTACAGCAAAACACATATGAATCAGAAGACTAGAAGTAACTGATGCTCCATGTGACTCATATAACATGCATTCAAAGACCATGTGACAACCCACCTCTCCCTCTGTGCTGAAACAGCTTTTAGAGAGGTGTCTGTCCTCGGGTATTTGCTGCCACCAGCTGGACTCTCTCCAGCACCAACCTTCAAACTTACAAACTTGAATAATCAAATGTGCAATTGCACAAGTTAAAGTCTGGTAGTGTGTCTCTCTCAGGTGGTGGATCCTACACAGAGTTTACCTCAGCCAGTGGAACCCAAATATTACCTTAGAAAAATGACATCACAGTCACAACTGTTGAGCAAATAAATTGCTTTTTACTTAACAGAAAGTGCACTGAGCATTTACAGGATATATATTTACAACCCAAGAGAATAACACTCATACAAGAAGAGTAAACAAATGTTTTTAAATAACAGATGGCAAAAGAAGAAGGCTGTTATTGAAATATGCTAGCACTAAACTTACCCTTTCCTGTCCTTCTAAGAGATACTGGACCCTATTCTAACTGCCAGCTCCCACGGACATAGCTACACGAGTAGGATCCAAACTTATGTTTCCCCTCCCAGCTTCCAAAGCAAAAGAGAACACTTCATTGTCTTTCAGCCTCATATATATTCTCCTGGGAATAGGTAATGCATATTCCCCCTTTGAATGCACCAACCATCTAACATGTATGTATTTAGTTGTCCCAATCAGACTGAACACCTATCAGTGACCAATTATATTCCATTTTAACCTTCAGTTTATATTTGAATGACCCAATCCATTCAAACTGCCCTGTGTATGTGTCCTCAGGTCTATGTGTGTGTGGAGATGTCCACTCGAGATTTATGACCCAGCTCTTATCTAGCAGCTAGGGAGGACTGCAAATTCCAACTTGTGGATGCTGCTGAAATTTGGATTTTAGCCTGTGTGTGTGTTTTTTTCCAAACTGCTAAAAAAAAACACCAGCTAGAGAATCAAAACAATTAACTCTTTCTTTACCATTTCTGTCACAGACCACAGCAATTGCAGAACCCACCAGTACAGAGAAAGATGTGAAAAGTATCATGATATGACTTTTTGAAATATGAGTCCGATTGTCTGTATACTGAAATAAATGGTTCTACTGCCTGTACATGTCATCAAAAACTCACACAGGCCTTAAGGGGTGGTCTTGTTAGATAATATTGCAAATTTTAGTCAGTTTTATTTGATCTGTATTTCAATGAGTCATGACGTGCGTTACCCATGAATAGCTCATATCTGTCATCATGAATATACAAGCATTGGGGCCTATGCATGATTGTGCAGAGTGACTACATGCCACATATCCATGGCGTGTAGCAACTCTGCATCCATTGCTCCCCCACATGGAATGCACTAACCAGGGAGTGCAGCTCCCACACACCCAATCCCCTGGCTGTGCAGACAGCAACATGCCAGAGGTGGGTGGGGGGTGTGCCAGCACTACACGCAATGCAGCAAGGCACATAGTGCTTTCCATGGAGGGGTGCATAGTGGAGCAGGTTATGGCAACCGTGACCCTGCTGTAAGTCCCTGTGTGTTTCCTCAGACCTGGCCCACTGGTCATGGTGGAACAAGGAAACTGATCCTCATGATGCTCCAGCCCACTAGGCTACAGGTGAGGGCCCGGGCAGCTGATGGGACAACTGTCCAGACAATGAAGAGCCAGGTCCTGTACTGGCAGTGCCACTCTATGTCCCCCAATGGGCCATCCCTGACCCTGAAATGCCAGGCATACCCCCCCACACACAGGTATGGCAAGAAGAGCTACAAAACCCCAACCACAGTATCACCACTGGTGGACAGTGTCCACCCCCACCCCCACACTGCACCATCAACACTACCCCCATGGCTCGGTACCTTCCAGATGATGCCACAGCTCACAATGACCGGCAGCACTGCCCTCTTCACACCTCTACAGCCACCAGCTGTCCAACATCCACAGGGGTGTGCAGCCTATGCATGCCCTGCTGTGTAAGGGATCCACTGAGGGACCCAGATCAGACATCCAATTGGATGCCCACTCAGATCTGTGGCTCTACCCCACGTGTACCTACGCACCAGGGGGTGGGGCCATGGACAGGTGTCTGGCAGTTGTACATGCCTCCAGGTGCGCACCTTTCTGTAGGTGTGGAGCTATGAGGGTGGGATATGTGCCTCCAGCATGTAATTCCCATCTGTTTGTGCATAGGGCCCATTGACAACATACAGTGACTCTGAGTAATGTTGACAATTGCCATATATGTGTGTGTGTATATATATATATATATATATATATATATATATATATATATATCAAGAGAGAGAGAGAGAGATTCACTGCAAAAACCATCAGTAGAGCAGTTAGGGTGCTTACTAAAACAACAAAAGCAGTGAAATGGGGTGTTAGTATTTCCAATCCTAACACCCTACCCTCACCCCCACCCTGCAGACACTGACAGGCATTGGAGTGTGCCTTGGGGTTGTCAGCCCTAATGCTCAACCCATTCCATAAGTAAATAAGCTGAGGGGGGTACAGTATAGCAGAATAGACTGACAACCCCAAGGCACACCCCAATGTCTCTCAGTGTCTGCAGGGTGGGTGTGGGGTTGGGGTGTTAGGGTTGGAAATGCTAACACACCATTTCCCTGCTTTTGTCACTTTAGTAAGCACCCTAACTGATGCATTAACAAAGTTTTTTGCAATGAATTTCCTTACTTTTTGAGATAGTATAATAGTATTTTATTTTACTGTGGGAGCATAGGGTCCTTCAAACCCTCTTTTCCCATCCCTTCACAGATGTGCATATGTATTTAGCAGTGAAACCATCTTTAGGGGTAGGAGCGCTGGGGCTTTTGGACCCTGCACTCCCACAGTATGTCAGGCAGCAGCACAGTTCCCCACAGACACTGTGCTTCAATGACTTTAAGGGTGGGATCACACGGTTCTTTGGACTGTGCTCTCACACAGTATCTGTGGCACCAGCACAGTGGCCCACAGATATTGCACTACAATGTCTTAAGGGGTGAAAATGCAGGGTCAGTCAGGCCCTCCACTCCAAAGTATCACAAGCAGCAGCACAGTACCCCACAGACCCTGTGCTACAACATCTTTAGTGGTGTGAGCACAGGGTCCAAAGGACCCTGTGTTACCATACCTCCAGAGATGCGTATATGTATCTAGTTGTGGAAACACAGGGTCCTCCAGCCCCTGAGCTTCTATGCATAAAGTTATGAGCAGGTGTAGAGAAATTGCAACAAGTAGTCATAACTGTGCTATCTTAAATCATTTTCACCCCAAATATTCAACATAACCTTCTTATCACCTCACTGCATGTACCAATTTAAGAATATTTTCAAATCCATGGCAAAACATAATTCTGTGCAACCATAACGCCATTCTATGCCACAAGTGTGAAACCACATTTTGGCCAGGATTTGAAAAAATGTCAGCTGTGGCACACATTATGTGGGGTACAAGGAAAACTATGTAAAAAATAACGGGTAAAAATATTGAAAATTTCCAATGTTATGAGTGTGCATACCGAGATTGCAAGGAATGGCCATAACACAGCCATTTTTCAAAATTTTGACCCCAGATTTTCAACATGGCCTTTTTGGACCCCACCTCATGAACAGTGGCACTGTCATTTCATTACTCAGTCCCAAAAGGTGATTATGTGCAGCGACTGTGCCATTCCACACCACAGGTGTGAAAACACATTTTGAGCAGGCTGTAAAAAATGACAGCTATACTGTTCATGAGGTGGTGTGAAAATATGACTATGTTGAAAATTTGGAGTGAAAATATTAAAAATTACCAAAGTTATGCTTGTGTATAGCAAACTTTCAACGACCGTGCATAACTCTGGCTTTTGAGGTAGATTTCTGCACCAAATTTTCAACATGGCTTTTTCGACCCCACCATGCACACTGGCACTGTCATCTATTACTCAGACCTGAAAGGTGATTTCGTGCAGCAACTGTGAAGTCACCTTTAGGGACCGAGTAACAAAAAACAGTGCCAGTGTTCATGAGGTGAAGTCCCAAAAGTTCTTGTTGGAAATCTGGTAAAAATACCAAAAAATGGCTGAAGATATCAACATAACTTCAAAACGCCATTGACAGCCATAACACGGCACTTACCTTGATTCTGCAGTTCGCGATTTGGCTTTGAAGACTGCAGACATGTTCTGGTCCACAGAAGATGAGAACTGAGGATCTCCAGTGGTATGTATAGGGCCCCGGGGGTATGGGGTGGTGGGTTGCTCAGTGGGAGGGTTGGGATGAGGGAGAGGAATGGGGAGACAGAGAAGGACTGCTTTCTTCTTTTAGGGGAAAAAAGACATCTGAGGACTGTTTTCTTTTCTCACAGGTACAATTAAGAAATATTTTGGGACACTGGGGGTGGTCTCCCCAATGTCCTACAGAACTGGGGGGTAGGACATAACTGGAAACACTACTAATGGGCTCCGCAGTGACCCACACTGCTGGTGGGGAGGGTTCTAGTGCTGACACGGGTGTTGGGCACCCCGATGTCAGCAAATACAATTTAACATTTAAAAAAATATATTTTGGGACACTGGGAGTGGGCTCTCTTAGTCTCCCACACTGCTGGGAGGGATATATGACTCAGGAGACTGGGAGTGGGCTCCCTAGTGTCCTACACTGCTGGGGGAGAGGATACATGACTGGGGGTGTCACTAGACACCGGGAATAAATGACAATGGGCTGGGGTTTCAACTAAACACTAGGGAAAACAGACAGCTCAAGGATGACTCTGCAGCCGGCAGCATGAGTTCCAGCTGTGGCTGCAGAAGTCAAGAAAACCCTGGTGTTCTTATATAGAGAATGGGGGTAGAAGCAATCCTCTTGCTAAGCTTCCCACCTGAGATTTCAGGTGATCAACAAAGGTGTTTCAGGCCACAGTATATAAAAAACATCAGAATCTAGCTGAATGGGTCCCGTTTAGTTAAATACTGATGTTAATTTTTTATATCACATCTATTTTTTGCTTGTTTTCTGTCTTGCTAACAAGAAAACAAAATGGTGGACGTAACAGAGCTCTGGAAAAAGTTAAGCAGGCTCTGTGTGACCCTACATGTGAAAAGACATTTTTTTTGAGAAAGAAATGGCTGACTGTTACCTTCCATGCAAAAAATGTGGGAAAAAAAAACATTATGTGAGCAAAAAAAAAAAAAAAAAAGAAGCAGAAATTTGCACAAAAACAATCTTTCATGCTGGTCATCTAAATTTTCCCAGAGAAAATTATGTGAAAATAAAAAATGTAATAACTTTTTTATTTAAATGTACTTTATTAAGATTTTTTCAATAACAACAACAAACAAAAAAAAAGAACGGAGACAAGAAAAATGGGTAAAACCACACAATCCAAGTACAGTACACATACAATGTTAGAATACAGCAGTATGGAAAACAAAAAGAAAACACAAGAAAAAGCACAAAGAAGCTGGGGATGGGTAAACCAGAAAAAACTCCCAACTCCCCCAAATACAATGCTGCTAACCTTCACAATAGGAAACACCCTGCCAGTGAAAAGCTAAAGTATTAATACTGTAAAAAGAAAACAAATAAACAATACTGTAAGCATGAACACAAATTAAAAATTAAATGTCAGAGAGCCAAGCATAAAGCAGACCCAATTTTGTAAGAAACCCTGCTCTATTATGTTTATCATTGGCTCTGTGTAATTACAAATTTGAGGCACTGAGGAGTTCCTTATGCCACTCCATCCAAGATGGGATCATCGAGTCTGACCAGTGTCAAAGAAGTACCACTTTTGCAGCAGCGGCAATAAGAGCTATGTAATTCCTTTCATAAGTAAAGGAAATTGTACGATACCATCCCAAAAGACAAATCTCAGTGGTAAAAAAAGGTTTGAGATCAAAAGAAGGATCTAACCATAATTTGATTGCTACCCAGAATGGAGCAGCTTTGCTACAGTGCCATAAAATATGGAACAATGAGTCATTTGCTTGTTGACATTTGATGCAGTTGGAATGTGCTTGCTGACCCATACGATGTAATCGAACATGGGTAAAGTACATGTTATGCAGTATCTTAAACTAAGTTTGTCTATAGCAGTCCTGTTTGACAATTCTGAACAAATCATGTCAAATAGCACCCCATTCTTGTTGACCCCAATTCAAGCAAGAGTATTTTGCCAGTACTATGCTATTCCAGAGGGAGCAGAAGGATGGAGGGATTGATATTGATGAGATAGTTGAGAGACTGAGTGTGGGGAAGAAATGGTTAACTTAAATTTCTCTAGAAGGTGGGAGGAAAAAAATCAACCCACGAAGGAGAACCAAGGTAACCTCGAACTGACCTGGACAACTGTAGATACTTACAGGTTCATAGGTAATTTACAAGCTCAGTAGGCCAAGTTGCCTTTTTTGAACTCGCCACCATGTTTAATGATGGAAATGACATTTCTTATCACCAATATATGTGTCTAGTCTACTTTTAAATTCACCAACTGTATTACTATTTACAATATTCCCTGGTAGAGCATTCCACATGGATATAATCCTTTGTGTAGACCACTGATTCCTTCTATAAGTTTTGTTTTGTGTACCACTTAATTTTTTCTTATGTGACCTTGTATTAGTTGTGGACAAATTTAAACTCAATCCAATGGTTTCTAAAATTATTTTATCACTAGCAGCTTTATAAACCAAAATTAAGTCTCCCCTTAATCTTCTATATTGCATTGAATATAGCCCAAGTTTTTTTAAACATAAATTACAGTCCATACTTCTAACATCTTTAATTTTCTTAGTGGCCTTTTGTTTAATTTTTTCTATGAGTTTAACTCCTCTAACTGAGGTTGGTGCACATACTGATGAGCAGTATTCGAAATGTGGTCTCACAAGGCTAGTAAAAAGTGAAATTAAGACATTACCACTTCTGCTTTTTATGTTTCTTAATATACAACCCAGGATCTGATTTCCCTTTTTGGTAATATTAGTAGTATGAAAAAAATAGCATCTAGATCATACTGCCATTGAAACATAGTAAAATCTAATGAATGGTTCCCTTGCAATAAAGCAGATGCCAGAGTAGAAGGCAGTGGGGGTGGGGGGGAGAACATGGAATAATCTTTCTGTCAATACAAAAGTTAGGGTTCCCCAATAAAGGTTGTAAGGAACAATGTTTGCTCTCTAATTGAAAGTGCAGAATGAATTGCACATGAGCCTGAGATGACTAATAGATGAGTGTCACTCTTAAGAGCCCGGGAAAAGCTTTTGGAGGGACAAAAAAGAGAGGAGGAGGAGAAGAAGAGTCTATGTTCAACTGCTGGCACAAAGAGCGTTCCAAGGTTCACCATAGAGATATGTAGTTTGATTGGGAGGGTTCAGCTTGCCTGCTCCACCAAAAGTATTTAGAACAATGGCGAATCAAGCAATACAAAACAATGGTCATAATCGAAGGTCTCCTAATGTCATAGGGAAAGTGAGTTTAATGTAGGCATGCCTAATAGTGCCTTCTTTCCACACAAATTTAGATAACAAAGAGTGGAGATGCTGAAACCAGCTATGAGGAATAAAAATGTTAAGCATACTTAATGAGTAGAGAATGCGAGGGAGCACATTCATTTTGATGATACTCACACTGCCCCAGAAGGATAAAGGTAGCATGGACCATCTCTTCAGATCAAGGGAGATGGTCTGTAATAGAGGATCTAGACAGAGTTTACACAAAAGAGAAGGCCTTCAGGGAAGGAGAATGCCCAAGTAAGGGAGAGTCTTTGACTCCCACTGTAACCCTAGAGAAATAATGAAAGCCTTATCTACAACAACACTAAAGGATAAAACTTTAGTTTTACTAAGTTTAAGTTTATATGCTGAGATGTCCAAAAAAGAAAGTAATCAACTCAAGAGCGAGTGGAAGTTGTAGGAAAAAAAAGATGAGGTAAAATATCATCGACATGTGCCACCAATTTGAATTCAACACCACCCACAGAGATGTCACGATTTTGAAGATTGTTCTTCAACTGAATAAAATATTCTAAATAAAGATTAAAGAGGAATGGGGAAAGGAGACAACCTTGATGGGTTCCAGATAAAATGGAAAATGGGAAGGACTTTACTCCATTACACAAATTAAATGCTGAGGGATGAAAGTATAGAAGACACACCCACTTGACGAAATCCTCAGGAAAATTATAAGCTTTTAAAATGAAAAACAAATATGACCACGACACTCTATCGAATGCTTTCCTCTGCATTCAAGGAGACCAGGGCAGAAGACACCCCAACCCCCTCGGACCCAGAGAATTAATGGAAAAGTTTGTGTGTTTGATCACTAGAATGTCTGCCCACCATGAAGCTGACCTGCTCCAGTCCAACAAGACCTGACCAGATTCACTCCAAGTGAGCAGCGAGAATTGTGGCCAGAATTTGAAGTCCATGTTAATAAGAGACATTAGGTGATAGCTGGAAGGAGAAAATTAATCTTTTCCTGGCTTGGGTAATAAAATAATACTGGCTCTATTAAGAGAAAAGTCTGTTAAACCATGCTCAAATATGAAATTAAAAGTGTCAACCAAAATGGGGATCACCTTGGAGGAAAAAGTTTTGGAAAAATTACCTGGGAACCTGTCCAGGCCAGGAGCTTTATTAATAAAGAGGGAAGAAATAGATGTAGCTACTTCGGCTGCCAGGATGGGTCCACCTAGAAGTTGTCTTTGGTCCTCTGATAGCTGAGGAAGAGTAATCCCTTATAAAAATTGTTCCATACAAGTGGGGTCCTGAGACAAGTTAGGATAGATGGAATATAGAGTCTCAAAATATTGACGGAAAATAGCCACTTTGTTATGAGGTTGGGTCACAAGAATATTTGTACCAGGTTTATATAAGCCATGAATCACCCTAGAACTTGTTTGTTGGTACAGACAGAGAGCAAGCAGCTTCCCTGTGCATTCACCCCATTCTAAATATTTGGCTTTGGTACAGAAAATAGTTAGTTATGCTTTTTCATTTAAAATAGAGCAATATTTTGTGAAGAAGAAGTTGAGGGACAGGCGGGTGTCCTCTGGCAAAGAAGAAGACAGCATCAACTCAAAAGAACAAATCTGTGCTAGAAGATCCTGAATGAGCTTGAGCTTTTCATGAACTCGTTTGGTAGCAAGTTGAATGCATTCTTCCCTTATCACAGCCTTGGCTGCTTGCCACAGGACATCCAGCAGAACTTCAGAGGTACGGTTAAGTTAAAAAAAGTTCCCATGAACTGACGTGGAGCATCGACTATAACCAGATCCTGCAAAAGTTGGATGTTTAGGCGCTAAGCATAGTCCCGCTCTGCATCCTCTAAAACCCTTAAGACAAGGCATATAGGAGCATGGTCTGAAACCACCAGTTCCTTGATGTTACAATGGACCACTCTAGAAATCTGTTCCTGGGTGAGCAAACAATAATCAATCCAGCAAAATGAGTTATGGGGAGGAGTGAAAAGTATAATCTCGTTCCACTAGGTGGAAGATGCGCCATGGGTCTACGAGGTCTAGGGAATCCATGAATTTATGGAGACCATGCTGACCAGGGGATAAACCCTTTCTAACAGTGGAAGACTTGTCTAGGTTGTTCTGAAGAACCAGGTTCCAATCCCCACCAATCACTATTGGAATATGGCTATAAGAGGCCAACAAGGCAAGTAAATGAGTGAAGAAAGAGGGAGAATCTGAGGTACGGCCATAAACTGAACCTAATAAAAATTCAATAGAGTCTAATCCACCATGAAGAAAACTATATTGACCTTCATTATCACAATGTTCCCTGATTAACTGAAATGAAAGGTGTTTGTATAATAAGACACAAAATCCACTCCTCTTACAGCTGTTCCTGGTGACAAAGACTGCCCCAACCCATGTGCGCCATAAAAGATTAATCTTGTCTCATTCCAGGTGAGATTCCTGTATAAAAACTATGTCAGCACCCGATTGCCTTAGGTGTCGCAACACCACATATCTCTTTTTAACCTCCTGAGCACCTTTGACATTCCAGGAAGCAAAAGTGTAGACTTTACTCATGCTAAATTAGTAGTATAGAAGAAACAGGCAAGGCAGCAAAACATGTAACATTATAAGCCTAACATCTGTCCTGGGTAAGATCCTGGAGGGAATTATCAAAACTCATATTACAAATGAACTTACACTGACAGGGGATATAGACCAGCACTAACATGGGTTCAGGAAGGGCAGATCCTGTCAGACAAACCTGTTGGAGTTTTATGGTAAAGTCAGTAAGGCCCTCGATTTAAGAAATGCAGTGGGTATTGTATTTTTGGACTATGCAAAGGCCTTTGATAAGGTCCCACGTGGCCAATTGATAGATGCTTTAATACAGCATGGCTTACATGGGAGCATAACCTGCTGGATAGAACATTGGTTGACTAACAGGAGACAGCGGGTTTGTGTTAAGGGATCTATGTCAGAGTGGGAACATGTGTCTAGTGGAGTTCCACAGGGCTCGGTGTTGGGCCCCTGTCTTTTTAATTTGTACATTGCCTCTATGGGAACTAATACAGGAATCTGGTTATTGAAATTTGCAGATGACACAAGGGTTGGGTTTACAGTAAATACCAAGGATGATGCCCAACTTCTGCAAGCAGCCCTTAGTGATATAGAACAGTGGGCATCAAGCAAAAAATCCACCTAAAATATTGACAAGTGCAAAGTAATGCATATGGGAAAAAACAATGGCAAGTATAAATATATATTAAATGGTGTTGAGTTTCAATCAATGCTGGATGAGAAGGACCTGGGTATACGCATTAGCAATGACCTGGGTTTTAAATCACACTGCAATCACGTAATTCAAAAAGCAAGCAGTCTGATGTACTGCATTAAAAAGCATATTAATTGCAGGGACAGACAGGTTATGATGCCCCTTTATACAGCATTGGTTCTTTCTCACTTAGAGTACTGTGCCCAGCTTTGGTCACCAGGGGGTAAGACCGAATCTGGGGCACTGCAGAGAGTACAGAGAAGAGCAACTAAACACATCAGTGGATTAGATGGGCTGAGCTATCAACAGAGGCTTCAGTCCCTGGGACTCTATTCCTTGGAGTATTGCAGACTCAGGGGTGATTTGTGCCTAGTATATATGACATTGTTTGACAATGAACTGTGGGCACAGCTAGGTTTAGAATTAAGGACACAGGTTTATAACACTAGGGCACATTCTGTTCAATTAAGGGGTGTTCCATATCAGACAAAAAAATGGAAATCTTGGTTTACTGTAAGGGTTACAAAAACATGGAATGAGCTGTCACTTGAGGTAGTGGCTAGTAGAACCATGGCCAAATTCAAAAGGAGATTAGATAGCCACTTAGTGTTGCCTGGAATTATGGGATATAATTAAACTCTCTTGGCGAGCTGTCATGGACTTTTTTGGTTTTACTGGCTCTGTGATACCAATGACCCCCCCCCCAATATGGTACCATACCTGATAACTGAAAACCACACAAAACCATGATGAAAACCAAATAGAGTACCGCCCTCCCAACATAACCCCAATAACAACACTAGTTCCCTTCACACACACACAAAAAAAACAGCTGAAGTATACACAGGGCCCCTGGGACCCAAACTCCCAGCCCACTTGGTCTGTGGCACATCCCAACCAATAATCTGGATACAACACCTCCACTCCCCTGGACATAAGTTGACAGAAAAAAAAAAGGGGTGCGCAGTCAACCTCCCACTTAGATTGAGATAAAGTCCAAGATATAAATCAGTGGAATTATCTGAATTGACTACACCCCACCAATAGGTAAGACTGCCAGATCCCCCTAAATATAAAAAAAGGGGGATTGCCTAAGAGATACACTAGCTCTAAATGATCCTAATATAGTGGCAAAACATAGAATAGAGGAAAGAATGCCCTCCAAAGTTACTTATAATATAAAGCAAACAGAGCACCTCCGTAACCTTCAAAAATGTGAACCTTGTCTTATACTACAGCTGCAAAAATGAGAAAATTCAACATTAGGGTTTTCAACCCTAACTCCGAATTCCGCCCCACCACCCTACATACACACACACACACACACACACACACACACACATAGACACACACACACACCCTCTCCCCACACACACATACAAGTGGGGGACGATGCAAGGCAAGACAACCAATCAGAAATAAACGTCATAAGGTAACAGAAAGCACATACAACCTTGTAAACATACCACAACAGGCATCCATCATCATGTTTCACCAACTGTATCACTTCTGCTGCTATCCCAGTGTCTTGGGGGGGTACACCCACATGCTGTGCAAGCATGTGAGATGGTCACTACATGAACTGTGTACCTACATGCAGATAGTACAAGAGTACAGATAATTCCTTGTACTACCGGATGATAGGTTTACCCATATCATGTCATCCCTCCATTTAGATAGAACAGCACTGTGCACATGTCATACTGTTATGCCAACCCACTATGTACTGTTTGGTACCATACTTGTATTACCAAAGTACACCAGAGTCTACATGACAGTATCCATATGTTACATGTCACAAGATGGTTATTGAAATACTGTTGTAACATGCATTTATGTAGGTATAAGTACAATGCAATCTGTATGTAACAATGACAGTACAGGGTGGTTTATCTTCAGTATTCTCATTCCTAGTTTTGCATACCACAATACAATATATAAATCACACTACCTATATCTCACAAAGTGAACAGCATATGATATAGGTACTGTGACAGATCCATTGTATTGTACAGCTTCTGTACAAGTATGGCAGTGCATGTGCCTAAGCATGTTATCTTTTTAGTGTTATATATGAAGTAACTGTCATATAGGTACCACTCCACTATGTGTCTCTAGTACTATATGAGCAACATGCCAGAATGACATGTCAATATTGTGGTCCATGAATTGACACATACTATGTGAATGGAGTGATGATAGTAGATGTTCCAAAACATTGTGCACTTCCAGCCCTACATTCACAAAGAATACAACAGTGATGAAATGTTATGTTGACAATAGTATTCATCCATGTAAATACTATAACAATCTGCAAATATTATCTTTAGACTGAAGTATTATTCAATTATCTGTGACACATCCACACAGATACAATGACAGTGCACATTACCTGATATGAACACGGCATAATATTTCAGATGCTGATGCTATGTATCTCTAATCAATCAATCAATCAATCAATCTTTATTTAGCCAGGCAAAATATCATTGAGAAGAACTCATTTACAAGATGGACTTGGTAATAATTACATATGTGACAGAATGACATTGGAGTACACATTAACACATCTTCATAAACTAGAAATTCCAAACAGATACAATGTAACAATTGGTTATTTATACAGATTGGTAAGGATATATACAGATTGGTTTAAACAAAATACGATACCATTTCTATTAACTCTAACCATCTACAAAAAGAGTCTGTATGTCTCACAGTGACGCACAACATTGTTTTATTTGCTTCACAATTATACCTCCTCAGATAGGCATACACTAATATTTGAGTAAATGCAGCAGAGTGTAGCCCTATAGTTTAATTCATAAACTAATGAGTATGTTCAGTAAGACAATAAGAAATATTCATAATCATCAGATTCTAAAAAGATGTCATTTTAAATGCTCATCATTGCCTTCTTAACACCTGACCATATCTTTGCACCACATGTGGTGTACCCCCCAAGACACTGGGATGGCAGCAGAAGTGATACAGTTGGTGAAACATGATGATGATGCCTGTTGTAGTATGTTTACAAAGTTGTGTGTTCTTTCTGTTACCTTATGGTGTCTGTTTCTGATTGGTTGTCTTGCCTTGTACCATCCCCCACTTATATGTGTGTGTGTGTGTGTGTGGGTGGGTAGGGTGGGGGTGGAATTCAGAGTTAGGGTTGAAACCCTAACATCACATTTCCTCACTTTTGTTGCTGTAGTAAGAACCCTAACTGTTGAATTAACAGAATTTTTTGCAAAGAATTTCCTTCCTTCCTTTTTTTGACATTGTAATAAACTTAACAAATACATACCTGTCAAAGTATTATTTTTTCCTGTGAGAGCATACATCATCCACAATAATATTGTACCATACCCTACCCATGAGCCATAGTAAGACACGACAATGATGAAACCCTTTGTTTGACATGTCATGCAGTACCATTTATGCACATCTATACATACTTACATTTCCAGTATATTGATTAATGCATCTTTCCAAAGCTGACATATATCATTCATATACATTTTCCAAGAAAGGCAGCAAACACAGAAAATAAGTTAAGAAAACTATTTATTAATCATTAAGTGCCAATTCTAATTTAAAGAAGGCCAAATTGTACAACTCACTTAGTCTCTTACCACTACTGTGTCACTGTATCACAGAAGTATATATAAAAGTCTGGAAACAGTGATATGAGACTGAGCAAGTCAATGTTCCTGGGGTGGCCAAAAACCAAATGTGAAAAAAAATTAAAAAAGCTATGGACACCAATGCAGCAAATGATAACACTGCTGCAGTAGTGCATTACTATGTTAGAAAACGTTAACACTACGTGCATCTGGAAAAATTCCTCACCCTACCCTTAATAAAGCCGATCAGAAAACATCAGGAACATACCTTTAACTGATATTGAGCAGAGTGTGTGATGCACAATACTAGTCTGTAAACCACAAACAATTACTACATCACTACACATAATACACATTTTTAATATAGTCATATAATGTTAGCAGTAATAATATTATTAAATTAAACATCTAAAATTACTAAGCTTATAATTAACACTGTGGCACAGTAAATGTTAATAAGAAAATCAAAGTAATCAAATAGTGACAAGTCACATAGTCCTAAAAAAGTTAGTTATTTTGTATTCACAAAATTAAGCTTTCTATTAAACATCCGAATACACAGCACTCATAGGGCCAGATATTCAAAACTTTGCCCCAGGGGCTAAATTAGTACTGCCCAGCAGGCAAACTTAGCCTGGAGCACAAAGCAAGCCATATTCAAAAGGAATAGCCCAGGGCAGACAGCTTCTGAATATAGCATGGGAATGAGGCCGGGCAAACTGGGCTGGGAGTGCAGGGCAAACTTAGCCCTGGAATAAGACAGCTCTGACTATGGTAACCAGGAAGTGCAAACCACAACAGCAACACAGTGCACAGTGATGTGAAGGTAGGTAGAGGTGAACTATGTGGCCAATGTGTGTGACAGCAAATGCGTGGACCCAGTACAGCTGCAGGCAGCAGCATATGTGAAAGTACAGTGTGCAAAACTATAAAATATTCCCCGAATTGTTTGTGCAGCTAACACGCTTATGCTGGTTTAAAGTATAATAAATCATAGTCTGTGCAACACGCTTGCCCGTCGCTAAACTTTGCCATTTTAAAAGTGACATGCAAATGAGCCTACTTAGGTAGTCTGTGGGCAAACATCCAGATTAGCATCTCATTATACCCTGATTTGCATGCAGTTTGCACCGGGCTAACTGTTTAGCCCTCGCTAAACTTGCGCTTGGGGATATTATACAGTTTTGAACACTACTTCCACATGCTACTGCCTGCAGCTGTACTGGGACAACACAGCATAGGCACAGATGGTGGTGCTGCATGCAACTGTCATACTGTAGGTCATGCTGCAGTGCACAGCAGACACTATAGTAGCAAGGGGGCCAGTAGTGTGTAGACACAGCAATGCCTATGGTGTGTAGGGCAGTGATGATGACTGCACTATACACAGTGAGAGGCCCAACCTGCAGGTGTTTACTGACAGTGGACATTACTGTTACACTGTTGTGTGACCCACAGATGCTGCACCTCTGGCATGGGATGCTCACAGTGACATGTACATGTCCAGTTTTGTGTGCTGTGGCAGTTGTACAGCTGTGCAGTATGTGGCCGGGGGAGCACATATTATCCAAAAGGCACACTGGTGTTGGGGTATTCCTAATACTGGCCCATGTGCACTGCATGATGTGTCCCAGCCTTGTGGCCACACCTGGTCTGTGGCACAGCCTGGTCACCCATACACTCTCCCCTCAACATTCTCCATGCCCACAGTGCTGCATGTGTGTGCTGGCATCTGTTGGTGTCCACAGAAGCATGGTCTGTAGGTGTGTGCTGTATGGCCACACTGCCATGCTGTCCACTGGTGGCAGGGTCACCACTTACTACCTGGCATTGCTGGGACTGGTGGCAGATGTTGGCATCATTGTGATGCCATCAGTTAGCAGCATGCCTCCTCTATGTTTGGCTTTGTCTATGTGTCATATTTATTTGTTAAGGTTGCGCAAAACCCACACAAAACCCATGCAAACACCGCGCAAAGCCATAGTGTCACACAAAGCTGATTGCCCAGGTTAAGACAAGCTTTTCCTGGGCAGTAATGTGCACCATGCTAAGTGTCGCGCTAAGTCGCGCAAAACCACTTTGTGAGGTTCTAGTTGCTGACTATAGCATTGTGCCTGTATCCATGTTAGTTTGCCCCTTGCATACATTATGATTTTGCCCAGCGCTAATGCAGTTTGCCTGCGCTATTTGGCCTTTTGAATATAGCAGACCCACGCTAATCCCACGCTAAACCTGTGCAAAAGTTTTTTGCCCGGCACAAAGTTTGGAATATCTGGCCCATAACAATCAAATAACTGTAAATATATAACTATGTAGAGCAGAAAAAAACATTCCTATGAAGTACTATGTATCTTTAGCCAGTCTTACAAACTTTAATACTACAGTTGGAGCACAAGAAAAAAATTGTTCTAAGACTTTACAGATATATACATAATACTTTCAAGTTTTAAAACCTTTTAATATATAAACATTAACAATAAGCATTCCTGTAAACATCTATATCTTAGTCCTATACACGGTGTATTGGTTCCACAAGTAAGTAAAATTGGCAGATAGCATACCACCTGAAGTGGACACTATAGAGGTTTTACTGAAGGACATGCTGTTACACAGAATTTTAAGCATTTTTTTTACTGTGCTTAGACACTATTGCACAACAGTATGTGTGGAAACACATACACAGCTAAAGTGTCAGCTTTCTTGCACAATGTGTCATCTTGCATCACAAGGCAGATGTCAGACACATATATAGTGCACTATGACCACAAAACATTGATGTACAACAAATGCGGTCACATTTGTATATGTATGCAAAGTGCACAGTATTCCCATGCAATGGCATGACAGCTATCAAACCATACCCTATGTAACATGCTGCAGCAATGCAGAAATAAACAGATCAGTGCAGCACAATTGCATGGTACTACTATATTGATGTACAAGTAGTAAGAGTGCTCCATAGTCAAAGCAATTGTTGTATGTAAAGTGACCTTAGCAGACAACCCACACCGATTAAAGCCCACTTAGGCTGCATTGATGCTAAGATCACAGCAACAGCTACTTTAACTGTTGGCGTCATAAATACCTACATCTACATACTCAGTCACTGCAAATATTCATAAACTGATATGGAAATAGCCACACATGTCCAGTAAAGGTTACATATAACACTCTTATGACTACAACAGTGTGTCAAACAGAGCTGAGAATGATTTTCATGCACTATTCTTCTGCCATGTGATGGTCATTGTAATTCTTGAGAACCAGGACATAAGCATCTTTTAGATTATGAGATAATCTCAGTTTAAAAGTGCTCATGTAATCATTGCATTCCTTCCAGCCATTGCTGTACCTGAGCCATGTAACATAATGTCCTGAATGGACAGATGCTCCATGGTGGAATATAACAGCCTGAATATCAAAACATGATCCCATGAATTGTACTCTGCCAGCTACAAAATCAGTGATCAGTGTGTCAACCTGTAGTGCATTTACATCAAACTGCTGTAAGACTAAAAGAAGATATTGAGAAGAGGTTCTAAGTCGTATGGACTGAATGCACTCTCTTCCACACCGGGTACACCTCCAGCCACACTCTGCATTCCTGAGCAGTTGTCTGAATTTAACAGAATGTGCCTGTGGAACATACAATGAAATCTACAGCATGTTTTCTGTTACTTCCTTGTGTGAATATCGACAATACAGGCAAGTGTACTTTGTCACATAGGTAACAGTAAAGTACTGTTGCATTGAAATCTCATCTAATTCCAAGCTGGTAATGATAGCCATCATAAACTCAGTCACATCTTACTGAATCTTATTAGAGAATATTTGATTGGCATCATATCCACCCAACACAATCCGTAAGGGGTGTCAGAGTCTGTATGCTAGTGTCATGCTTATCACTATCATTCACAGCCTTCTTTAGTGACTGAGACAGTGGTACATCATGCGAAGATTTGATAGTGGCAACAAAGTGAGACATGTAGAGAAATGCTTGCATCACAGAGTTTGCATAGCAGTTTACTCCAGTGCTATTGTCAAATGCTGGGACAACAGCCATCCCAAGCACCTTCATATATGGTGGAGTGCTTGTTTGTTCTTCAGTTCTGGAGTCATTCTTTGTGCTGTCTGCATTTAATATTGGTCTATCTGTCTGGTACCTCTTTTTCATGCAAGAAACTGCCACTGTAGCATTGCGTTCTGCCACATTTGAGGGCAGCAGTATAAGAGGCAATGTCAGCTAGTACAGAGAATGTAGTCTGTTGTACTCACCAATACATTGTCTGCCAGCATGTATTTTACGTGATGCTATACAGATGATATACAAACCAGGCAAAGTCCATACACGTGAAAGTGCAACATAGCTCATGCCATCTTTGAAGATGCCAGTGCCTATGTTGACCATTGCTGAGTCCAAACTTAGGTCTTGCAACTTGTGTATGGACACAGCATATGCAACACACACAGGAAACTGTTTCCTCGTTACATATATGTCTTTCACAAGCTGAAACTTTACAGTCATCCTAGAAATAGGTAAAGACTGTTCAATGTTGTCAAACTTCACAATGAGCACCTCTATGAATGTCTTTTGTACATTGTACTGAAAGTCAACCATATGTCCCATTGCACTGTTCACCATACCATGCTCAACATCAAGATTCCGAAGTAACATGATGCGTGCATTCAGGCACACAGTTAGAACTGCTTCTAATCCTGCTGTGAGAGACACATCTGACTTTAGCTCAGACAATTATTCATTCAGCTTTGCTACCAGATTCTCGCTCAAGACTACACCATCAATGGTGTCAACAGCATGCAGAGTAATAATTTCTTGACCCTGTCTCTGCAACATAATGCTGTTGAATTCAGCACCCTGCTTAAGTCACGGCATAAGACACATGATTCGAGCAGATTCTGAGTACACACTAGTGAAAATATCACATGCAGCAGTAAGAGAACTGCACTTGGTGCTGATATGCTGTGTGTTCAACAGAGAAACATTCTGTTATGACAATGATCCAATGCGAGCCTGATCCAAAAGTATCTTGTACCCAAGGTCACGGCTCTATCACATGTTTTCATACAGCTCAATGTAAACAAACAACTCCCAAAGATTTATCCCTCCAATGCACCCTATTGTATTTTTTGCTTGCTTAGCAGTCAGTGCTGTAAAGACATGCTCTCCATTCACAGGTGCAAGTTGCAGAAGGTCACCAAACACAACACTCTTACCACCAAATGGCTGACCATCATCAGTCCCAAGTATCTCTTGGAGACGCAGATGGATACATGCAAGCATGACATTTGAGACCATACTAATCTCATCAATGATGAGAAGTTTCATATTGAGAAACACTGGTCACAGCTCAGATGCCACCTCACTGGAAAGTTTTTGGTACTCTCCTGTTTTGCCATGCTCTACAGGTAGTGTAAACAACCGGTGTAGAGTCACACCACCAGTGTTGTATGCTGCCAAACCTGTTGGAGCAGTCACAGCTACAGCCATCACTTCTCCTGTATGTCTCCTTATCTCTGCTATGATGGCTTCAATAACAAAACTGTTGCCTGTGCCATCAGAACCACTAGCAAACATTAGCAATGGCTCTTACTTTCCACATGTGCATTGTTTCCTGTCATGAAAAATGCTATGTCTGACAGCTTCAGTGACAGCATCATAAGCAGCCTACTGCTGCATATTCAATTGATCAGTCAGTAAAGTAGGATACTCTATAACATGAGAAGAATGTTGCATTGCAATTTCAACTTCACTCATGAGAACCACTTGATCATTCATTGGTAGAGGAGCTCCAAGAGTACTCTCTCCTTCACGATCCATGTTTTCCTGAGAATTTCCTGGGGTATCTTCCTCAAGCTGTTTCTTAGCTTCTTCCATCTGCTCCTTCTCTAAGTCTAGTCTATGAATGTATCTTTTGGACTGCTCACTCTTGAAGATCTCATATGTAAGGTAGAACTGTTCTTCATATGTGTCACATTAGTGTGCTCTCATCCCTCCATGGCTGAAAGAAGAACATTAGAGCAAAGCAGTAATGCTCCTAGCTGTCAGTGGTAGAGAGACTCAATTTATAATGGTCAATGAGCCATGGCTTCTTCCTTTTAGAAAGGCAGCCATCAAACCCTCTCACTTTGTAAATGTATCGAGTCTCATCAGGTGCTACATCAGTCTTATAGTGATATCACTAAGCAACATGGTACAACCACACGTCATCCATAGCATTTGCCCAATTTAGGTAGTATGTATCGATCAGGTTATTCTTCAAAATATTTTTTGAAGAGGGGCAGTTCGCAACCAGTTCTTCAATCTCATCAGGAGACTTCAAAATGTGCTTTTGTTTCTCTTTGTACTTGACATTAAGAAACTGTACAGCATCAGACTTGCCATACAAGTGTGTCCCAATCAAATGATCCCTGGCCTTATATGCTCAGCACTCCCTGTGAGACAGTGTCTTTAATTCCAGTGACTAGAATTGTGAACTCAATGATCATATGGAAGCTGCTATGTCTTCCCAAAGCTCAAGCAAATTTGTGTGCTCATGTTTTGTGATGTACCGTGTGATGTACCACACAAAAGACAGAATTATCTGCAACAAACTGACGTCAATATTTGCCTGTCACATCAGGAGAAGAGTAGGCTTGTAGTCATTGATGAACATCTCATTCTCCTGTCTGGGTAACTCATAGGCCTTCTTAGTGGAATTTGCCTTGAGATGGTGATGCATGGCAGAGAACAAGTCATTCATACATCCCTGCTGGCAGACATGTCTCGTGAAACCAAATTGACACCTGCTGTACCACTCATTATGACTCTTGACTGGTTGCTGACAGTACTTCCCACAAAGATGCCACTAAAATCTTTGCACCAGCTTCCAGAGTGTTGAACTATCATACTTATCAGGAGTGTGGCAAGTCTCATAACGTTGAATGAACTTCAGTATTTCAGCTGATTCATTCTTGCTGATATGAGGAGCATTCTTAACTCATTGTGCCCGAGCCGCCTCCTGGAGGCGGCAGATCAAGTTCTTGCATGTCTCCGAGGACGAATACAGACGTCAGCTGTATTGTCCCTTTGTTGCCGTGCTACGTCTGCAGTCGTCAGCTAAGTTTTTTAATATTACTTGCCAGCCAATCCTGCCAGTGCTTATTGACCCTCTCTGGGTGATGCCCCACATTTTTCACTTCCCCGGATTGGCTGGCAAGTGTTGGCTTCCCATTTAAAAAAAACGAGAAAACCACGTTTTTCTTTCGGCGTCTTCAGTTCAGTCCTGACTGCTGTTAATGCTGGATCGAGCTGCCTAGCGAGCCACCTACAACGATCTCCTCACTATCGACGATCGAACATTCGGTTTGTAGTTTATTTTGTTATGCTTTTTATGCTACAGCCTTCCTGTCCCTGCTTCTGTTGCGACAAGGTGGGGGGTTCATCTGAGTAAGCTACCCTACGCGTTTGTTCTACAGCCGCTCCTGCCCTTTTCTAGCTAGTCGATAATGGGAAAGGGGAAAGGGAGCAAAGTCCACAGGCAATGAGCAGTGTAATTTTGATTATCTTCTCCAGAGCAGCCTTTTACGTGGATTTTCTCTGTATCAGAGCAAGGAAGATGGTAAGACGCTGAAGGACTACTTATGCAGAAATTTCTTTCTTTGATTGTAACGCATGGCAATATACCCTTTTCTAGCTACCCTGGTCGCTTTAAGGTTTTTGTTGTGACGGGTTGTTTTTTTAGCTACCCTACGTTGTTTTTGGGAGGTATCGCTACAAGGTGGGGGGGGGGTCATTTGTGTCAACTGTGCGACCATCTATGGAGCCATCCTGTGTTGTTTTTTAGGTACCCTGTGTAAACTAGGCATCGTGTGATTTTGTTTGGAACTGTGCTGATGGACCATGTAGAAGCTTCACTAGGTAACTGGGCTGTTTGCTTTCTGTGGAGGGGGATGCTTCTCTCAAAATTAATTCTGCTGTTCGTGTGCCACCTAGTTCAGGTGAAGGTGTGTGTGTGTGTGGGCTCAAACCAGACAGATACTGGGCTGCTCATTTTTTCTTTCTGCATGGATCAAATGCCATTTTGTCTTGCTGCCGGGCATGGGGGGGGAGGTACGGCTACACACCGCTCCAGCTCCATCCAGCAAAGAGCAGTACCTGATGTCTGGGGGACCCTACCCCCTCCGAGCTGTGATGCCAGCATGCACAATGGTTGCAATGCTGGCAGGGTGCTCCGTCCCACCTTCAAACACCAGGCACAGTCACACAAAATGGATTCCCTGCGGCTAGATGTTTACAACAGAGATGTGATATAAACCGAATGCCATTTTGTCTTGCTGCCGGGCATTGGGGGGGGGAGGTACCGTTACACACCGTTGAGAATGCTGTCTGATTTATTGGTGAATACCGTAGGGTGTGGAGACCACAGGTCACCAGGGGATCCATGTTGTGGGATTGCGTCATATGTTTGAAGGTCAGGTTGAAGGCCCATGACAGTGATGCAACCATTTTGTGTGCTGGTGTCGGGTCTCTGAGGGAGAGGGGCACCCAGACAATGGCCACTGCTGTTTGTGGGATGGTGGCGGGTGACGCAAGGCCCGGCTCCATCCAGCAAAGAGCAGTACCTGATGTCTGGGGGACCCTACCCCTTCCGAGCTGTGACGCCAGCATGCACAATGGTTGCAATGCTGGCAGGGTGCTCCGTCCCACCTTCAAACACCAGGCACAGTCACACAAAATGGATTCCCTGTGGCTAGCTGTTTACAACAGAGATGTGATATAAACTGAATGCCATTTTGTCTTGCTGCCGGGCATGGGGAGGTACCGCTACACACCGTTGAGAAAGCTGTCTGATTTGTTGGTGTATACCGTAGGGTGTGGAGACCACAGGCCACCAGGGGATCCATGTTGTGGGATTGCGTCATACGTTTGAAGGTCGGATTGAAGGCCCATGACAGTGATGCAACCATTTTGTGTGCTGGTGTCAGGTCTCGGAGGGAGAGGGGCACCCAGACAATGGCCAATGCTGTTTGTGGGATGGTGGCGGGTGACGCAAGGCCCGGCTCCATCCAGCAAAGAGCAGTACCTGATGTCTGGGGACCCTACCCTTCCGAAGCTGCGACGCCAGCATGCACACTGGTTGCAATGCTGGCAGGGTGCTCCGTCCCCACTTTCAAACACCAGGCACAGTCACACAAAATGGATTCCCTGTGGTAGCTGTTTACAACAGAGATGTGATATAAACCGAATGCCATTTTGTCTTGCTGCCGGGCATTGGGGGAGGTACGCTACACACCGTTGAGAATGCTGTCTGATTTATTGGTGAATACCGTGGGTGTGGAGACCACAGGCCACCAGGGGATCCATGTTGTGGGATTCGTCATATGTTTGAAGGTCGGTTGAAGGCCCATGACAGCTGATGCAACCATTTTGTGGTGTCGGGTCTCTGAGGGAGAGGGGCACCCAGACAATGGCCACTGCTGTTTGTGGGATGGTGGCGGTGACGCAAGCCCGCTCCATCCAGCAAAGAGCAGTACCTGATGTCTGGGGACCCTACCTCTCCGAAGGCGACGCCAGCATGCACAATGGTTGCCATGCTGGCAGGGTGCTCCGTCCCACCTTCAAACACCAGGCACAGTCACACAAAATGGATTCCCTGTGGCTAGCTGTTTACAACAAAGATGTGATATAAACCGAATGCCATTTTGTCTTGCTGCCGGGCATGGGGGAGGAGGTACCGCTACACACCGTTGAGAATGCTGTCTGATTTGTTGGTGAATACCGTAGGGTGTGGAGACCACAGGCCACTAGGGGATCCATGTTGTGGGATTGCGTCATATGTTTGAAGGTCAGGTTGAAGGCCCATGACAGCGATGCAACCATTTGTGTGTTGGTGTCGGGTCTCTGAGGGAGAGGGCACCCAGACAATGGCCACTGCTGTTTGTGGGATGGTGGCGGGTGGCGCGAGGGCCCGGCTTCATCCAGCAAAAGAGCAGTACCCTGATCTCGGGAGCTCACCCTCCGAGCTCGCGGCATGGCAGCATGCACAATGGTTGCCATGCTGGCAGGGTGCTCCGTCCCACCTTCTAACACCAGGCACAGTCACAGAAAATGGATTCCCTGCGGCTAGCTTTTTACAACAGAGATGTGATATAAACCAAATGCCATTTTGTCTTGCTGCCGGGCATTGGGGAGGTACCGCTACCCACCGTTGAGAATGCTGTCTGATTTGTTGGTGTATACGTGGATGTGGGAAGTCCCTGAAACCAGGGAATGCATTGTACCAGGTTAAGGAGCATTGTAGGTGGAACATATGTCGGATGCAGCAAGTTTGTGCGGCTCGCAGTGCAAATATATGGGTTTTTTTTTGTATTGTAGAGACTGTGCGTAACTGCCAGAGATCGTTGCAACCGCTGGAGATCGTTAGAACATTGATCATTATAATCACCAGAGAGACCATCCCGAGACCTTCTCAGAACCTTGCAAATAGCGCAGATCAATCAAACTGGAGAATATGGAGAATGTGTACAATAACGACCTGATGTGCTTGTTCGATAGTGCTAGTGAAAATGAGGCAGATGACTTTCCGGGTTTTGTCAGTTCTGATGAATCCGACATCCAGGTGGACTTGATGCGCATGACGCCTTTGAGTATGCCAGATAGTGAATTCAGTGAAGAAGATGATCTGCCCCTGGCCTCGTTGCGCCGGAAGAGGCACTCCTCTGAGAGCGAAGAGGATGATGTTCCACTAGCTAAGCTACGGCGGCAGAGCAACTACACGGACAGTGAAGATGATCTCCCTTTGGCTAGACTGCAGCGTGCATGTAGCCCTGTTGAAGTGGATGCTGCTGAACAACATGAGCAACTTTCAACACATCTTGATGCGGCTCACAATGATGGTTGGACACGTCTGCTCCAGCCAGTGCATGTTGAAGACTTCAAGGAGCCTGTGGGTCCGACCACAGTGATGGGAGCAGAGAAGACTCCCATGGATTTCATGAACCTTACATTTCCACCGATACTCTATGAACTGATAGCTGAGGAGACAAACCGGTACAGTGCCCGTAAGCAGGCAGAAGCCAATAAAGTGGACACCCGATGGACTCCGGTGACGGCATGTGACATAAAATGTTTTTTTGGAATACGGCTCTACATGTCTATTATGAAGGCGCCACACTACCGTATGTACTGGGGTAAGCACCGTCTCTATGGACGTTGCCCGATTTCGAAGGTGATGACCCGTGAGCGTTATGAGAAGATTACACAGTATCTACATGCAAACGATAGCACACTAAATCCACCCAGAGGATCGGAAAATCACGACAAACTTCATCATGTGCGTCCCATCCTGGAGCGCATTAGGATGGCCTGTAAGATGGAGTACCACCTTCACCGAGAAGTGTCAATCGATGAGGCCATGGTAGGATTCAGAGGACGGCTGTCATTCACAGTACATCGAAGCAAGCCGCAACGGTATGGAATAAAGGTGTGGGTTCTTGCAGATCCTCACAATGGTTATGTGTCAGACTTCCAAGTCTACACAGGAAAGGTTGCTGGCACTGTGAAGTGGCCTTGGCGAGAGGGTGGTGACAGACCTGACTAAAGATCTGCGTGGCAAAAGACACCATGTGTATTATGATAATTTTTTCACGTCGGTGCACCTGGCAAAAGAACTTTTGAATGTTGGCTTGTATGCATGTGGCACAATGCGTACCAACAGGATTGGATGGCCTGCAGAACTTAACAAAGTAGCAATGAAGAAGAAAGTCCGTGGTCATTGTGAACAGCTACAGGATGGATCACTCATCGCCACAGCTTGGAAAGACAACAATCCTGTTTTCCTTCTCTCAACTAATCATGACCCAACCTTACCAGCAACATCTGTGACCAGGCGACAAAGAAATGGCACTGAAGTATCTGTTCCCTGTCCTGAAGTGCTGAAGCAGTATAACATGCACATGAATGGTGTGGATGTCGCTGACCAGCTCGAGGCCAATACCACAGTAGCAGAAAATCTAAGAAGTGGTGGATATATCTTTTCTGGTTTTGTGGGACATGGCATTGGCAAATGCTTTTACTTTGTTTCAGAGAGTGTGTATCATGTTCACCATCCAAGTCCGGGAGGGTGAAAAGCATAGGCAGCTAAATTTTCGCATTGCCCTCGGAGCATCTGCTGAAGGGTACAATCGATAGAGACAAAGTACTCCAGTTGCTGTAACTGAGCAGGATCCTACTTCTGCTGGACCACACTACCCGGTGAAAGTGAAGAAGGGTAGGTGCAGAAATTGTGCACTGAAAAAGAAGAGCGCTGAACCATCATATATATGTCGCACGTGCAATGTACACCTCTGTGTTAATTGCTTTCCAGAGTATCACAACTACATATAACAAGGATCACACTAGCGACACAAAAGACAGAGAGAGAGAGAGACCGGTAACTGAGAGAGAGAACGGCGAAAGAGACCGGCGACAGAGAGAGAGAGAGAGAGAGAGAGAGAGAGAGAGCGAGAGCGGTGAGAGAGAGAGAGAGAGAGGGACACCGGTGACCGAGAGAAAGAGAGAGACACCGGTGACTGAGAGAGAGAGAGAGAGACCCGACTGAGAGAGAGAACGCAAAGAGACCGAGCAGAGAGAGAGAGAGGGCGACGAGAGAAAGAGAGAGAGGTGAGAGAGAAGGACACCGTGACCGAGAGAGAGTGGTGACTGAGAGAGAAAACGCAGAGAGAGAGAAAGACACCGTGACTGAGAGAGAGAGGGGCGCCCGAGAGAAAATGGCAAGAGAGAGACCGGCGACGGAAAGAGAGAGAGAGAGAGAGACACCGGTGACCGAGAGAACGGCGAGAGAGAGACAGACTGAGAGTTTGTGAGAGACCATAGAGTTTTGTGAGTCATGTGACACAATGTCAGGCACGGTGTCATAGGCATTAAATGGATTGCTGCACGTTGTTGGTCAAACAAGGTTATGCCCGTTGGTGATGGGCCAGGGAATCCATTTTGTGTGAGCTGACGGCAGGTCTGGGAGGGAGGTGGGGCACCCAGGCAACAGGCGTGGCTGTTTGTGGAATGGTGGCGGGTGACGCAAGGCCCCACAGCATCCAACAAAGAGCAGCACCTACTGCCTGGGTGCTCCCTCCTCCGCCGAGACCCGGCGCCTGCTCACAAAATAGTGGCCACGCTGTCAGGGTCTTCTACCCCACCTCCAAACACACGACACCATCCCACAAAATGGAGTCCCCAGAGGTCCGGTTGCCTCTCACCTGTGGCTAGATGGTTACAAGACAGATGTGATATACAGAGAATGCCATTTTGTGTTGTTGCCTGCTTTGTGGGGGTTGGGGGAGGGACCACTGAACACCGTGGGGAATGTCGTCATGTTTTTTGTTGGATACCGTGGGGTGTGGAGAACACTGGCCAGCAAGGAATCCATGTTGTGTGGTGGTGGCGTGCGTTTGCCGGTGGGGGGGCAGGACTGCGACAGTTTCGAGAGTGTGCATCATGTTCAACGATCCAAGAGCAGGAGGGTGAACAAGCATAGGCAGCTGAATTTTCACATTACCCTCTCGGATCATCTGCTGGAAGGGTTCACCAATAGGAGACAAAGTGCCCCAGTTGCTGTAATTGAGCAGGATCCTACTTCGGCTGGACCACATTACCCAGTGAAAGGGAAGAAGGGGAGGTGCAGAAATTGTGCACTGAAAAAGAAACGCGCTGAACCATCATATACATGCCGCACGTGCAATGTACACCTCTGTGTTGATTGCTTTCCAGAGTATCACAACTACAGATAACGAGGCTCACACTAGCGACACAAAAGACTTGCCCACAATAGTCCATCTGCAGCTTCTCTGAGTGTACATGATGAGGAGCTGCAGGGGAAGCAGACCATGGTACAAGGAAGAGTTTGAGAGAAACAGGTGAGCGACAGTGAGAGTACAGAACCTGAGAGTTTGAGAGAGATCGTCGAGCGAGAGTACAGAGCCTGAGAGTTTGTGAGAAAACACAGGGTTTCATGAGTCATGTAACAACGAATGTCAGATATTCAGTGTCATAGGCATTAAATGGATTGCCGGCGGATCTTGGCGAAAGTAGTTTAGGCCCGTTGGTGGAAGCGAGAAAGTTGATAAGCTGGTTTTGTAGGAATGGAGGTGGGACACTGTGAAAAGGCAGCATGTGTAATCTAAAAGTCGCTGATGTAGGTATTGTTATTGATTTGTGTAATACACTGTGTGCAAAGCACCACACAAAGTCACAGAGATGCAGTTTCCATAGGCGGGAAATGTATCTGTGTGCATTGTTGGTAAAAGTAGGTTAGGTCCGTTGGTGTTTCAGACGCAGTGCAGCGTCATGCAAGTCGTTGAATGGGCTGCGCCAAATTAAAATGCAAAATACTGAGCTAAAAGAGGTCTGGTGAGTGAAAGTAAAGGGTAAAAGTGACAGAAACGGTACTGCCAAGTTACCGGTAGGTGAGAGACAAGTGGGAGTGTTCAGAAAGAATAGCGAGTGTGGCTGCACAGTGCCGATGACAGTGTTAGGCTGATTTCACTCACCAGACCAAAGGGGCCAACTGGAAGGGCTAACGGAGGGATGAAACTTGCATTACTTTGGGAGTCAGCCGTCTCCTTGTTCTAACTGAAGTAGTTTCTTTTCCTTTGGGTCAGTCCGGAACTGCTGTCACCGCCCATAATGTGTGATGAGCATAGCAGCTCTCTGCCTGACTGCGGACATATCTGTAATGGCCACCCACCACAGCATCTCGTAGTGTACTGACAGTGTTTTCATTGAGCGATGGCAATGATGATGTGGTGGTGTGGTGCCATGAAGTTGATGTGTCATCCATGGACTGAAGTTGATATGACTCAAAGGATCAAAGGAATACAGAACAAAACTTCAGAAATAAGAGTGACGAGTGAGTATGCCAGTGTGCCCGTTTCTCTCCAGTACCTTTTCAGTAAAATTTATGTGGAGTGGAGGTTTTAGCTCAGTATTTTGTATTTTAATTTGGCTGCCACATTGCCTGTTCTGTGTGTCGCGCGCTGTTCATTGTGATGCCAAGAGGTGTTAGTGTGGCTCAGTTGGTAGCACATACACCTGTGGACCACAAGGTCGTGGGTTCTTGTCCAACACCGGGATTGGACTTGCACCAAACAACAATCATTCTTCGCGTGCAGAATTGGGGGGTGGGGTGCTGGGCTGCTGAGGTTTGCCATCCTTCTGGTGAGACGTTAAACCGGGGTCCCTTCTACCCATCCTGGTGGGTGTCCAGGTGGAAGTAAAAGAACACAGGGCAGTCTTCGCAAAGAGTAGGGAACATTACCGATGTCATCGCCAACATTCCCCTTCCCATAAAAGTGGTGCATGTGATTGTGCCGGATGTGGTAGGGTAATGTGCGATATGGCCACCACTACACAGTCAGTCACTTCACTACCAGTGAAACACTGCTTGTAAAGCGCTTTTGGATACACTGTGTATGAAAAGCGCTATATAAATGTGGATTCTTCTGGTTTTGTGTCTGGCGCCGAATATTTGGTTGAAGCAGAGTCGTGCCTGGGGCGGGTGAACACCGGAAGACACCAAATGGACCGCGTTCCTAGTCACCAACAGCTACAGCAGCTGCAATGGATGGAGTATAGATGCACACAGAGGTGGTGGTAGGTGCATAGTGGAGCAGGATATGAAAACGGCAGAGGAGATAGAACACTTGACTGGATGAACACCAAAGACAGCAGGGTAGAGGTAGGACCTTTTGTTTTCTTTTTCATGTTAGAAAAATGACCCAGACAACAGTGGAGAGGATGGAAATACTTTATTTACAGAAGGATGACACAGACGAGAGAGGATGGAATTACTTTATTTACAGAAAGATGACAGTCAACAGAGGAGAGGTTGGAACGACACCAAGTAAGGATGTTGAGCTCGCTTCAGTGCAGTGACATCATCATGGGACGCCATCTGAAAAGGTAAGAAAAATGTAATTGTAATTGTAATAATTTTATGGACATCTGTGACATTGTTTGCCATTCCGTTTCGGTATTGCGACTTGTGGGCATTGTACCAAATACCATGGGTGCCGCCGTGCACATGCTTGTATGTGTTTTGATGTCATGAATGCTCATTCTTACATGTGGGTGTATGCAAGAGTGAGCCGCCGTGCATCTTCGGATATTTGGGACTACCCTGTGTTGAATGTCATTGCACATGTTGCGATAGAAAGACATGAAAAATTGGTGTTTTGTACCAAAGGACTAAAGGGGTACATGATGGCTAGGGGTGTGATGTAGAATATATCTGAATGATTGGCAAGTGAGATGGTGGAATATCATGAAAGAATGATGGAGCATAGCGATGACACCAGTGGTGGTTCCATTAGTTGACTGAGTTCACTTGCGACAAGTTCAGATGTAGTCTGTATCATACCTTAGCCATTCAGTGCTTTATTCAAGAGGACTGTTTTGTGCTGGGTTTTGGTTGTTTGCAGTAAGCAGTAATACATGGAAAATTAGTGTGATATGTGGAGATATCTGGAGACATTGTGACATATGGAGTTTTCATAATGCAGTGAGAATAATTGTTCTGCTCACTCCTATTGTATAATAACTGCTTTTAGTCTCAGAAAACTGAATTTGTTTTTCAGGTAGTACAAAAAATACTGATTATAACTGAATGCTTGGACCCGTTAGGAAGGTTATTTGTGTTGACGAAGTTATCTGCTGATATTTGTCTTTCGCATATAAAATAACAATTATGCACATTTGTTTGCGGTGGTGTGTGTGTGTGTCTGACAGTTGTCTGTCAAGACTTACCCAAGCAGCTTGAACAAAATGCACTTTTTTGACACTTAGGCGGGTATATAAAAAAAAACGTATAGATGGCAATTGAATGCATAGCACCATTGGAAAGGCAATTTTGTGCTAAACAAGTTTTATACTGATACTTTGTGTGTGTTATGTATACTTTAGGAGCTGTTTACATTTGTTTATGGCACGGTGTGAATGGCTGACATGTTTCCCATCAAGACTCGCCAAAGCAGCTTGAATAACATGCACCTTTTTGACACTTCAGCAGATATAAGAAAAATACCGTAATGAGTACAGTTGATCGCATAGCATCGTTGGAAAGGCAATTTTGTGCTGATCATCTTTCACGCTGATACTTTGTGTGTATCATGTATACTTTTGGAGTTATATGCATTTGTTTAGGATATGGTGTGCGAGGTTGAGATTCATCCCTGAAATCTCACTAAAGCAACTTGACTAAAATAAGGAAAAAATATGTTTCACAGTAAAAAGAAATCTTTTTTTTAACAAACATAATAGTACAAGACCATCTAATGTCTGCATGCTAAATTTGGTGTTGATATTTGACGTAATTTGCAATAAAAAATGGCTTATGTTGCCTTTTTTTGTGAAAGAAATATTTTTTTTCTGGTTTCGACCAGCATAGAATAAAAACTAAATTACTTATCATTACATGCATACCACCATTGGAAAGGAAATTTTGTGCTGAATAACTCTGCCACTCATACTTTGTGTCTAGCATGTACGGTTATTGAGCTATTAGCATTTGTTTGAGACATGCTGACTATGGCTTGATTTGCTTAGAAAGGCCCAGGATTCACTGTTAAAAGTATACAGGACATTCAGGACACAAGTGGTGTAATCTCAGAGTGAGCCTCTGGAAGCAAAGAGTTAATCCACAATAGCATATGAATGTGCAGCACACCTCATGCCTGATATTCTGTCCTCCAAAAGTAGTACTCAACTAACCCAAGAAGAGGATTGTCCTTTGACAAAATGAATGTCAATATCTCATGGAAGCGATGGTGAAAATGCCGTGACACTGAAACTGGATCAAATGAGCACATCTCAGCAAGTGTCACTGATGAAATGCCATTGACATCAGAACTGGACCATCTCAACAGTTCAACTAATTCATCCCAGCTGTACTCTGCACAGCTTAATGTTATGAAGCAAGTAGCTGCACCATACTCACGCAGCATGGTCATGACCTCCAAGTGTCTACAATACCAGTATTCTTTTGTGCCACATAGACTCGACAGCATAGATGTCAAATTCACCTGTAGTGCTTCATCCTTTTCTGTCAGCTGCTGCAGAAACTCAGCTGTTGTCATACTTTCCAATGGGCTAGTCATTTGGAGTGTATGCACAGTGGTAGCAGAGTGTACACTAAGCTCACTGTCCCACAATAGGTGGAACAAGTATTGTATGTTCCTATGAAATTTGCCATCTTTGTTCAACACTCTTAATGTTCAGTATTCAGCACCTTGAACACAAACCTCACATTGATCCAGACACCATCCTGTTCCTTTTGGGAACACAACTGGAAAACATTGTGCTTCAAGTTGTTCCTCCTATATGCAGACAGGGCTACCTTCAACCTGTTTCATCTGATGCAGGTCAATGTTATCACCAATGGGATCTCTGCCATGTAAAGGGTGAATTGTGTACTGTTCATACATATCTTCATGAGCTGCGACATCGACCTTCTCAATGGTTGGCTTTCTAGTGTCTACTAGTCCAAATTGTGCACTCATATCTGACAGTTCATGTACGTCAAGCTCATCATAAAAAGCATTATTGCTCTTCAGATACTCTAGAGCACTTATCACTTTCTGCACATTGACATCTTGCCAAATCACCTGGGCCCAGATATTCAAACTGCGCCAGGCTGTGGCGCAAGCATGGGCGCAGCTCAACTTGGCTGTGCAGGGGTGTGGCCTGGGCGATATTCAACGGAACTGCGTTATGGCTCAACAACTTTGAATATCACACCCTGGCCACCCCCGCAATACGTAAGCGCCAGTAACACTGCGTCAGCACAGAGTGGACGAAGTGGAGCATGGAGATGCGCTAAGCGCCAGTGCCACTGCGCCATTCACAGCACCTGCGATATTCAAAAGGGGACATGCAAACAGAGCCATAATTTATTCAAGGCACACAAGGGGCCATTTGCATGTCATTATGGCCCCATTTGCATCCCATTATCATGCAGGTGCGCCGATCCCCGAGGACTTGCGCCTGGCACCCTGTCAGGCAGTAGCCATCAGGGACCGACGCCCCCTGCAGCCCAATCGTGGGCATTTGTTTAAATATAAAGTCCTCATCTAATATCCCCGGTGGTCTACTGGACCTCTCTGTGCCTGATCTCGGGCATTTGTATAATAAAAGGAGAGTTATTGAAGTATCCCTGGTGGTCCAGTGGACCGCTGTTCACCTGATCACGGGCATGTGTATAAGAAAAGGAAAATTATTGCACTATCCCTGGTGGTCCAGTGGACCACTGTTCACCCAATCATGGGCAACTGTATAAGAAAAGGGGAATTATTGCAATATCCCTGGTGGTCCAGTGGACCGCTTTCGTAATCACGGGCATCTGTGCCAAAAGAAAGACCAATATCCCTGGTGGTCTTGTCTTTACCCACCCTCACTGGGCTCCACCACCCGCTCCCCGTCAGCTGGGAGGCGGCAGCACCCACCCGCCTGCCGCCCCACCACCCGTGACTGACAGCTCAGTAGGCTGCATGCCCATTGGCTCACAGCATGAGCCAATGGGCACTATATACCATACTACACATTCCAGATATGTGAATGAATCACATATCTGGAATGTAGTCTGACTATGGGCTGCATCCATTGGCTCACGCTGTGAACCAATGGGCATGCAGCCCTACTGAGCTGTCAGTCGGCGGGCGGTGGGTTGGCAGGTGGGTGGGGTGCTGCCACCCACCAGCTGATGGGGAAGTGGGGTGGTGGGGCTCAGTGGGCAGTTGGGAAGGGGGTACCAGTAGACCACCAGGGATATTGGTCCTTTCTTTGGGTACAGATGCCCCTGATCAGGTGGAAAGTGGTCCACTGGACCACCAGGGATATTGGACATGGGGTTTTATTAGAACTGATGCCTGCGATTGAGCACATAGCTCCCACTGGACCACCAGGGATAGTGCAATAATTCTCCTTTTCTTATACAGCTGCCCACGATCGGGTGAACAGCGGTCCACTGGACCACCAGGGATAGTGCAATAATTCTCCTTTTCTTATACAGATGCCCATGATTGGGCATGGGGAGTACCGCCAGATGCAGCTGGAACTCAGGTGGCCACCCACAGGTGGCAGCTGCCGTGTTGCGCCCTGCAATGCGGCAGCTCACCTGTGGGTGGCCATCAGTTGTTCCTTTTTTTTGGCTTAACTTTGTGCAGGCACAAGTAGGGGTTGCGCATGCATGGCTCTGCACATCCCAGGCTGAATATCGGGCTGTACAGGTTATGCATGGGAACGCCCCCCCCCACCTGTGCCTGCATACATTACTGATGTGCTCCGGCGCATCAGGATTTGTGCGGCGCACTTTTCCCTTTTGAATATCGCACCAGGGTGCATCAGTGGGTTGCGCATGGTGCAACACTGTTGCACCATGTGCAACCCTTTTGAATATCTGGTACCTTGGACTTTGTAGGTACACCATTTCCTAGTATAACCATACTGTTTTCCTTTAAGATCATCACCACATCCTCTTTCAGAGGAAGTGGTAAATACATCATAGCCCCTTTCAGAGACTTAACGAGCTCTTTTGGGGTACTTTGCAAGTGTTTGTATTTGAGTGTAGAATTGTCTGAAACTGTTTCATGGTTTGTATCAGTATCCGCTCAAGCACATTCAATGCAGCAACCTCAATAGGTGTTGCATCTGTCTCCATATTGTTTAAAATAGATCTTGGTGACAGAGTATTTTTCACCTTTGATAAACAGTACTGACACACTATGACCATTGTGTCCAATTCAAAGTTGCTCTTTACTAGTAAGTAGGCCAACAATTGTGCCCACATGTCATTAAAAGATTTCATCTTTCCAGATCATCTGTTACTGATTGCGAACTGTAAAGTAGTCTGTGACATGAGACACACACAGAGTCAAACTTCTCTCTCTTAGCCATTTAAAACTTGGCAATGGGTTTTCTGAATGTTTTCAGTATCTCGGATTCCCATAGAGTCAGACTACACGATACAGTGGCAGACGAGTTGTCAGAGGGTGCATCATAATGTTTACTGTTAAGTTGCACATCCTGTATCACAAGTTTTGCAGCCTCCATATCTCCTGCTGCCAATGACTCATCAAGCTGTCTGTATATTGATACAGCTTTTCTCACTTGGCATATTTTGCACACAAAGCTGAGCATCGCAGGATGGTGCACAGCAATCATACGCATGTGATGAAATACACTCTTGCAGATACCGCTATCTTAGCAAACCAAGGAATGTCCCAACAACCCTGTATGCTTGGGAATTTCATAGAGATCAATCTTATGTAATAAGTTGCATCTCTGTTTCTTCTTACTTCCAAAAAAATTCTTAACAAACTGTGCAATAGCATCAAACGACGCTTGCCTCAGATTGCAAGTCTCATCACATCTCCATGATGCACAACTTGTAGCTGGTGTCTCAGTTGCTGAGGCTGTTTCATAATCTGAGACACTTGGTTCTTCAGAATGTGTCAGACTTGAGACATTACAAGTCTTACTAACCTCGCCAAGAGAGATAACAAGCTCCTTGGAAACTGGTTTGTAAGACTTCTGCCAAAAGGAAGCCGCTGAGTGCTGTTTATATAGCCATATGCCTTGGAAGATGTCACAAAAGTTGTGTCTGTTGAGAGTCTCAACATTTTGCAGTCTACTGTGAACAGTCTGCACTGTTGCAGTAAAGAGTTCAATCTCTCTCATAATTTTGCTCCACAAATGTGAAAGAACAGGAAGTGCCATATTCAAAAATCTGTGAACTCTAAGTTGTAGTTTCATCAAGGACAATTTACTCTTTAGTCCTTTTCCTTGAAGTCTCATTATGGTAAAAATAATTTGATCAACCTTAGTCTTTGAAGCTAGCTTTTGGAAAAATGTCAGCTTGCTAAGATGGCCACAAATAGCAGAACTGTGTTTTTGTTTACGGGTTGCAATTGAAACATTTGCAACCAGTGGAGCTCTGCTATGCTCTGCTATCACAACATGATGTTGAGGGGAGCAAGCACTGTACATTTCTCTCTAAGGAAGAAACTGAGGCAGTCATGTCATTATCACCAGGCAACCTTTTCCTGTTGCTAGAGCATGCAGTGTTCTTAACTTTCCTAGTAGAATGATTTCTGCCCACAGTACTCTTCATCAACTGAACATAATTATTATACTTCTCCCCTTCTATGTTTACTCTGTTGTCTATGTTTTGCAGTAATTTTCTCTACACAGAATACACAGATTTCAGCCAATTTAATGATGCAGGATCACATGCCTATAAAACAAAAGAAAAATAATTGTCAGTCACCTGTTACCATAAAGGTTTGAAAACAAACACTTCAAATGAATAGCATTGCAGTAATGCATCACTGTCTACCTTCAGCTAATAAATAATGTGTACAATCTCTTAAATTATCTAGCAATGTGGACAACTACATCGAAGCATAAAATATTGTTGAAGTTAATTTACTACAACAGTACTCTTCAACTTTCATACAATAAATGTACAATTGAAATGAAATATGTTGTTACATGTGAGAAATACTTAGTGGCAACATTTTGTAGTTACATTTATTTATTTATTTATTCAAGAGTTTAACCAGGCAGGCATACTGAGCGGAGGACCACTCGTTTCCAGATGCGACCTGGGGGAAACATGGGGGGGGGAGCATAAGGGAAGGAACAGTAATTATACAAACATTCAGTACAGATGAGGAGGCACTGTCATAGAGCCTATACAGTAGGTAGCTAGGGTAGACATGAACTTGTATCCAGATACTAAGAGCAACAGCAAGACATACTTAGATAGGAGAGAGGTGAGTGCCTCCATAGAGTATTGAGCTAGATTAGGAGAGAGGGAGGGAGCACCAAGTGTAGCTAAACTAGCCGGGTGGTTATAATAAGTGATTTTAAGCTGATTAGTAGGCCATCAGGAAATTAGGGCCTCCTAGAGGGCAGGGCTGGAGCAAGAGCAGACCGAGAGGAAATGTTCTAGGAGGTGGGTGTTGAGATGTCTGTGATTGGGGTAGTGGCAGATATCTGCTGGTAGGTCATTCCACAGTTTTGGTATTTGGTAGCTTAGTGCTGCCTGGCCCATGGAGGTGCACATAAGAGGGATTTGGAATAGCCTAGCAGCCGAGTGCCGAAGCGAGTACGCTGGGGGGAGCTGAGAAGTTAAGGATGAGGCCAGGTAAGGGGAGAGTGAGTGGGACCAGTATTTAGCAGCAACTTTGGAGCAGTGGATTAGCCGGCGGTCCGCAAGTGAGGGAAGGGACAGGGAGCTGTATAGGTCGCAGTGGTGGGTCAGTTTTGGACATTCCAGTATGAAACGGCAGAAGCAGTGGAAAAGGTTGTCCAGACTGGACAGAGTAGATGGTGAGGCGGTGCCATAGACCACATCACCGTAGTCAAAGATCGGAAGAATAATTTTTTGCACGAGTTCCCGCCTGACCGTGTTGGACAGGCAGCCTCTGTTGCGGTAGAGGGCACCTAGTTTAGGATTAAGTTTCTTGTGCAAGGATTCCACATGAGTAGAGAAATCTAGGTTTTGGTTGAGCCAAACACCTAGATATCGGAACGATGTACAGGATTCTAAGGGTGAGTGGTCCAGGGTTTGGAAAGGGGGGCGCTCAGCGAGCCGGGAGAGACGCGGCTTCGAACTGAAAGTTAGAGAGACAGTTTTTTTACATTTAGGAACAGCTGGTTTGTAGAGAGCCAGTGTTGTACAGCATTGAAGTCCTGTTGAAGGTGGTCATGTACTGTTACCATGGAGGGGTCAGTGTTGTATAATACCGTATTGTCCACGTACATTTGGATAGATGAGTGGGAGCAGGCTAGCGGGAGTTCATTAAGGAAAACCGAGAATATGATTGGGCCCAGGACTGACCCTTGAGGGACATCTGTGGTGATAGGGAGAGGGGCAGATAGGTGGGGGCCAATTTTCACAGCTTGTTGTCTGCAGCTCAAGTATGCCCGGAACCAGTTAGTGGCATGGGTGGAGAGGTCAGAAGCCTATAGTTTATCTATAAGGAGAGTTTGTGAGACAGTATAAAATGCTTTGGCCAGATCAATAAATATAGCCAACGTGATATGCCCTTTATCCATACCTGAGAGGATATCATTTGTTACTCTTAGTAGGGAGGTTGTGGTGGAATGAGATTTTCGGAAACCAGTTTGGTATGGGGTGAAGAAAGCAGAATCAGCTAGGTGCTGGGAGAATTGAGTAAGGGCAAGTTGTTCATATATCTTAGACAGAGTTGGGAGGAGGGAGATGGGGCGGTAATTCCCAGGTGAGGCGGGGTCACCCCCCTTCAGGAGAGGGATGATAGTAGCCAGCTTCCAGTCGGTGGGTATTGAAGACCAAGGAACACTAAAAACACTATGCTGCCAAGCTAAAAAACATGTACCAACTCCACTTTTAAAAGTACACAGTGAAACCCAATCAACATGTGTAATCTTTAGTAGGGTTAAAAATTAACTACAAAAGTTCTCAAGACCCATGAGTAATTGCATCGGAATGCATAAGGATGTCGACATCCAGAAATGTGATTGCATACATCGTTAAGCTCCATGAAAAACTGTCACTGAGAAACAATATGTTATGAAGGTGCAAAAAAGAAATGTGATAATAAAAGCTCTTGAATCCCATGGCTGATTTCATTTGAAATTGTTGTGTTGTCAAGGTTAAAAATGTAACCATGAAAGTTTTTGAGCTCCATGGGCAAGTCCTATTGAAATACATAATATTTTCAAGGTTAGCAAATGTTGCCGTAAAAGTTGTCAAGCTCCATGATCAAGTAGTATTCAAATACGTAATGTTGCCGAGGTAAAAAACTCTTACCGCCAAAGTTTTCGAGCTCCATCGGAGACTCCTATTGAAATACATTATGTTGCTGAGGTTAAAATATGTTACTGCGAAAGTTTTCGAGCTCAGTCGGAGAGTCCTAATGAAATACATTATGTCGTCGAGGTTAAAAAATGTGACTGTGAAAGTTTTCGAGCTCCATACGCAAGTTTCATTGAAATACATTATGTTGCTGAGGTTAAAAAATGTGACCGTCAAAGTTTGTGAGTTTCAAATAGTGAAATATCACATTGCTATACATAACATTGTAGTATGTGCCGATCAAAAAATGTTGGCACACGCACATTTTGTTTTTGTGCTTCTGTGACTTTCTACCTTTGTCTCCCATGATACTGTGCAACCAGGAAGTCGGTAAAATTTGTATCTAGAAACACTAGCAACCGCAAAATGGTGCAAAAATTGCACATTTAAACAACACACCTCTAATATATTCTTAAAACCACACAAATGCATCATACTAATTACTAAATTGTTGTAAATGAGACACATTTATGAACTTACTCCACTAAGAGCGGTCATGTTTTTTTTCTGGAAAAAACACCTACATACCAACTCTAACAAATCACAAGCCAGTGAGACAAGATTGACACTCCACAATAGCAAATAATATCATACCACTAATTTATGCAAACATTTTAAAAAAAAATATGTATCACAGGAACAGTTTTAGGCAGCCAATTGTACTGTAATAAAACAGAAGAATAAGAAGGAGGAAATACCACCATTTTCTGGAAAACAGCCTGAAGAGGCAGCATTGACAGTAAGTTCACCATATAAAAATTCTATTAAAATGTGAGCTCTCAGATACTGATAACTATTTAAAATAGTAATATTTTGAAGTTAATATCTTTCTATGTTCAGTACTCTAACTTTCTCAATGTAAAATTATGGATTTCATTATAAATTATAACAGTTTAAGACAGACTTTGAAACAATACTCACCACCACACATGTCAGTTCAAAAGGGACTCCCACATAGCAAACACGTGTGTATCAAGTTGGCTAGCAGCAAACCAGAATGCACCTTCTGCTGCGTTCTTTCAAAGCAACCAATCAGAGATCCATTAATTCCTACCAAAACAAAATTGTGTTTAGTCTGTGCCACAGCCAATAACAAAATATCCTGTGGCACAGATGAAGTGTAATTTTTCTATCGGCACCATACAAGTACCAACAGCCAATGACTATGAAGTTTAGTACTGTTGTTATTGCTATGAGGAAGAATAAAAAATGTTTTAGAATTTGCTGCCACCGTTGTTCAGATGCCACTAGCCAGCAGCAGACTCAGACTGTCTTATTGAGCTCTCTGTCACTCTGTTTTAAAAGAAACTTAGATCATGGCAGTAAACTCCAGAATTACAGAGTGGATAGTAGGCAGCAGTTTAATTCATCGAGGAGGTGAATATGCCAAGAGAACTCGCTTTGGCAGTGACTTGAACCTACCAAATTGCAGGGTTCACTGGTTTGGCAAGGGAGGCATGAGATGGGAGCAGCTCAGACCCACCATGCAACACCTCTTGAGCAACCACTCTGTGCTAGACATACTGCTGATCCATCTCAGAGGGAATGATTTGGGTGACAAAAGGTGGAAAGATTTAGTAGCTGAAGCAAAATTGGGCCTAGCTTCACTTATAGAGATGTTACCCACCTGTAAAATCATATTTTCAGATATTACAGAGCGCATGGTCTGGCGTGCAGATCAACATATGTATCTGCTTGACAGCGCAAGGAAAAAAACAAATATACAGTACACATCTCTGCATTTTTATGTGATCTGGGGATGTGCACAATCTGTCATCCTGAAATCAAGTATTTTAAAGATTGGCTGTATCTAAAAGACAGTGTGCACTTCTCAGACACTGGCAATTGCCTGTTTTTGGGTGACCTCTGACATGGCATCCTCTCTGTGATCTGAAGAACAGTGTGTCTTGGAAAACTAGTCAAAGCCAATAAAAGGCTCTTTAAAGAGCCAAGTTTCTTTGTCAAAAAATAGAACAACAAACAGCGAAATAATTGCTATCTACAAAGCAATACTGCACGACGGCCAGTCTCTCACACTATGATACCATCACGCTTCACCTAGTTGGGCACAAAGGCATCAACCACAACCTCTCATGATGGGGGGGGTAGGAATAAATCACTGGGGCAGAGTAAGTGGGATGGGGGGCTGTGATTGTAGGGGTAGGGATAGGAGGGGGTTACAAGCTTGAGTTTACTGTAATAAGTGGACTCACTATTGAGCACACAAACAAAACGATGGATCAACAGCGATGCCTTATCACAAGTCCACTAGATGGCCTGGTAGACTTCAGATATAGTGAGATACTCCTGCTATATATATATCTATATATATATATATATATATATATATATATACATTTTTTTTACGTGTGTTGGGGAGGAGGATACATGACTGTGTCTGCAATGGGGGGAGTAACTTAGGTCTGGAGCAGGGCTGGGGTGTCAGGGTAGGGTTTGTGAGGCAGAGTACACTCCTGGGTAACCTGTTATAAGGGTGCTCGGTAGTGATTGTACACCAAAAATGCTGTTTCAGTAGTGATTCCTTTTCACATGGTACTATATGTGCTTGGCAACTGCAGGCATAGTGACATACTCTTGCTATATACACATGTGATGTGGGGGATAGATGGCTCTCTGTGCATGTGTAGACTAAGTAGGGTCTGGGAGGGGGATATGTGAGAGCCAGAATACAACCACGGGGGGGGGGGTAAGGGCCTGGGTATACTATAAGAATACCGATAGGTAAGAAAACATCTGTGTGATCCCAAACACTGTAGCACCACAATCATTGAAACATTATCCAACAAAAGAATGTGCCAATATCAGAATATCCTGAAACTGATTGCAGCATAGTATACTTAACAAATAATGCTCAACAGTTTGTGTACCATGCTGTAATAACAACACACCTGGAGTGGTTGTACAATAGGCCACAGGCCAAGTGTGCCCAACACCCCAGATGTGACATTATCCCAGCACAGCACATACCCTGCAGTGCATTATTACTATGATACAATGCCTTGTTGTAATATTAACTAAAAAAAATTTGTTAAAATGTTTTAAGTAGATTTATTTGTGACAACATGTCTTTGTTTCTGAAAGGTAGATATTAAAAATCAATCTCGAATCATTAAAGTGATATAATACTCAGATATCATCACTGTGTTAGGCACACTAATGACCAATCAGAATACAGGATTCTTGCTTATCATTGCATAGCATATATTTACAGCAACAACTTCTATTTATCACAAGTAAGATGTTCCACTATCCTCACACATATATTATATAGTGACCTATTTTTTTCTAATCTCTACTTGTCTTGTAGAAATGAGGAAGTACTTGACTCAGGAACAGCTGCCTCTGCTGCTGGAGGCCATAGCCAAGATCTGTGACCCTAAAATAGTTATGAGGACCACAAATATGCCACTGGAGGAGACTTGTAAGGGGGTAGCCAAGTACCTTCAACATGAAAAAGGTATTGAGAACAAAAGGTGGAAGAAGTGCAGGGGGAAATGGAAGCTACTGCACCAGAAATTTTATAAGATGAAGCAGTCAGGGAAGGTGCTGGAAAAGGATTGGGCCTGGTATGACCAAGCATATCATCTGTCGCTCCAGAACGGAAAACCAATCTTTGGAGAAAGAGTGATTCATCTTAAGTATATTTTCTGGTAACCTTAAAGCACAGTAATGTGTACTGACTGTCCACAATTGGCTAAAATCAACAGATTAATGATCTAAAAGTACAGCTGTTATGACATCAGAATTCTGTAACCATATGTTATCCATGACATAATAATAGTACTACAGGGAAAAACAATATAAGGTGTAGATATGATGTTAAAAGAATGTAAATCATCTAACCCTGAGAGAAGGTTGTAAACATAAGATATCAACTTACCAAAAGATCTGACACTGTATTCTGCAAGTAAATGTCCTAAATGACATTACAGTTCTAGTCCTCACTTGGTAAGTGCATTGAAAGTACTGCATGGGCATCTATGTTGAAACAGTCTGCTCTTGCATACAAGAGTTCTTATTGCCCTCACCCAGACAACAAAGTTTGAAACATCAATGGTAATCAGAGCACTCAGCTGTCAAAAAACAGTGATTGTGGCTAGACTTGCTCAGCATCTTATAGTCACAGTAACTATCACTATATAATGCATGGGGGACCCTTATCACCCACTGAAACCAAGCTGTTTGTTACCTTCCAGTCCCACTGTTGTGTTGTCTGAACCTTATAAACCTCTCTCATGTATGTCATAGCAGTGGGTTAATGAAATGGAATTCCACTGTTATTTAGCATTCTACACACACTGGCCAGGATATTCAGACATGTGACAGAGGGAGGCGTAAGAGATGCGCAGTGCAAATACAGTGCGCCATGGCGCCACGGGCACGATATTCAAAGGCTGAGCATGGCTGGATGCACCTGCCAACATGGCTGAAAATCACATGGATGTGCCAAAGCGCACCCAGGGAAGCACCAGGGAGCAAGTCAAGATGCACCATAGTGCACACAAGGATGCGCAGGGGAGCAAGCCAAGGAGCAACATACACACAGGTATCCAGCACACAAGATAATCACCACAGGGCCTGAAGAGACAGGCCACAGCCACCCCACCACACACAACCCATGGTGGAACACCACCAGGTAAAAACCCCCATCCACCCCAGACGGACCACACAGCAGCCATGCACACCACTACAGCATGGCTCCTCACGCCAGCTACAAAGCAGACACGGACACAGACGGGTAACCAAAATGAATGTAATGTAACAGTCATACAAAACATATTTAAAAATATAACATCAGCCAGGGAAAGGAGGGACCACCCACAGACAGGGAGGTCAGGGATGGGAGGCAGGGATGGGGTGCAAAGGCAATGGAAGGGGTTAAGGGAAGGCAAGGGAGGATGCACAGGGTAGGGGAAACTGTCCGGCACATGGGTCCTAAGGCCGACCATGGCCCACCACTGAGTGATGCTAGTGTTGGCACCTCTGTCTGCACTGGCCCTGCGCCAGCTGCTGAACCATCTGGAGTGTGGCAGTGGTGACACGCAGTATCTGTCTCAGTTGCCGTGCATGCACATCACTGGTCTCAACACCTAGGACAAAGGAGGAAACACGGTATGAGTTGATGTCTAGAAGGCTGCAGCCCACCCATCGTACACAGCGAGCATCAGTGACATGTGCCTCTGAGCTGGCATTCCTCCACCCACAGTGAGTGTGCCCACATGAGCCACCCACCCAGGGACCCAAAGCCATGCTGAACACTGTACGACAGTACCAACCATGTGCAGCACACCACCGCCATGGCAGGCAGGCGACATGGCCATGCAGGCGTCCAGCAGCAACACAGCCAGGACCTGGGTGCACTCACAGCCCACCTGCAGTGGCCACCCACATGTGTGATAGCCACAGACCAGTGCAATGGGCACCACAAGTAGTGCACAGCTGGAGGGTGCCATGCGTACAGGGAGCCGGGTTCCACCCCCACCCATGCTGACCACCTTGCACAATGAGGAAACAAGAACAAGTGCCTACTTTCTCACAGAGGCACACCCAGTGCCTGTCTGGTGACCATACCTGTGCCTCCTGCTGATGGCCCATCCTGGCCCAGCTGCAGCGCCAGCGAGGTGCACCTGCCTCCTATCCTGAGGGCCTAGAAGAAAGTAATGGAGAAGGACACATCAGAACCATGTAGCAACACAATCCCTCATCCCTTGGCACAGTGTGCCCCCCGAACAGCATGCCTGTAGCATGGTGGCACAGGGCAGGCATGGTGTACTACCCCCCAACAGGGCATGCAACCCCAGCCACCAACCAGCAGGGCGTGCCACTGCCACTGCACCACAGCTCCCCAGATGTGAATGGGCACATGCGCCGTGCACTTTCCTGTCCATGGCACAGCACCCCTCTGTACGCGTGCCTGCAGAGTCCATAGCCTATCCTGGTCCCTCCACCGCAGGTCCCCATAGCAGTGCCTGCACTGCTCACCAGTGCGCTGTGCACCAGTGGCCTCCTCCAGTGCATCTGACACCTCCTGCCACACCTCGGACTGAGGCCTGTTGAGTGTCACCTGACCAAACAGGGTGCCAGCATGTGACTCCACAAGGGCCACCAGGTTGACCAACTCAACCTGGGACCATATCTGTGCCCTGGGTGTTGTCCTGCAAGGCAAGCTTCCAGTGCTCTGGTGTAGACAAAATGGCACCTGGCAGCACACGTGCAGCATGTGCTGGAGCCGCACGCCTAGCAGTGTGATGCGCTGCCACTGGCCATCACGCAGGCACATGGGTGTGTGACTTGGTGCTGCAATGCCACCACGTGTCGCATGGTGCACCAAGTGCCACAGCGCCATTGGGCACTGCCGGCATGCTGCATGGTAGGGCCATGTGTGATCCATTGTACACGGCCCCATGGCACACGGGGTGCCATCGACGGCATAGCGCCACAGCCCCATTGGCAGTGTGGTGCCCTGACACCATAGGCCACACAGCACATGAGCGCTACCAGTGCAATAGTGGAAGGGCACTGTACTGTCTATCGCACATGTAGCAAATAGTGTGCCACTGGCATACGTGATGGGTCCATGTGCATGCGCGCGGCATGGCGTGTTGCACGTCACAATGCTGCGCCCTGAGTTGTGCATGCACAACCCCATTGCGCAATGCGCAATCACGTAATATTCAGCTGCTTTATGCAAATCAGCTGATTATCCTATTCATGGTGCAGCAGCCACATTTGCATGTCATTATAGTTGCGCAAGTCCTCATTAGCATGAGATGTGCTATAAAGGTGCCAGAGGAATGTACAGGGTAGGACTGGTATTGCATCCCTAACAGGTGAGACACACGCTGTGGGACGGCCAACCCCGCACATGGCCCATGTGTCCACCCACCCGGCTGCTGCCCACCATGGCATATGTGTGATGATGCCAGCACTGTGCTGCTGGCCACTGTGCAGTGCCCCTCTGCATCTGACACACACCTGGTGCCCGGTGCAGGGCAGGGGCGTCATGGGTCCTCTGTGCATGTGTGTGTGCGTGTGTGTGGCATGCATGCCCATGACACATGCTGCATGGGTGTCTGTTCCCCATGCCTGCCCAGGCCCCCTATCCACCAACCCTGGCATGTGGTCAGCCCATGCCTGCCTGCCCACTGAGCCTTGGGACCTGGCCCTTTCCTGTGGCCGTGTATACCCACCTGTGTGCTCCATAGTGCTCCTCAGTGATTGTGTCTCTGTGTTACTGGGACATCCTCGTCAGCCGGGGATCCCTTCGCTCAGCGGGGGGCTGCCCACCACCAGGCCCAGCGGCCTCGTCGTCCCCACTGCAGTCCCCCTCCTTGACCCTGACAGCTATCCCACTGTCGGTGGCCATGTTGTGTAGTACACAGCAGGCCAGGATTAGGCCACAGGCCTTCAAGGGGCTGTACTGTAGGGCACTGCTGGACCTGTCCAGACAACAGAACCAAGCCTTCAGCAGCCCAAAAACCCGCTTGATTATGTTCTGTGTGCTGGCGTGTGCCTCATTGTAGTGCTCCTGTGCTGGGGTCGACAGGCACCGGTATGGGGTGAGCATCCATGGCCGAAGTGGGTAGCCACTGACTGTCACCTGTGTCGAGAGATGTCAGGTTATCATGGTGGTCTCTGTCCCTGCCCCCCCACCATCCCAGCCACACCCTGTGGCACCCATGGCATGGCATCCATCACACCCTGCCCTGCTGTACCCAGCATATTGCATCCACAGCATACTCACCGACTAGGTGGCCAGTGGGGCTGTTCCCACTCTTGAACCTCTGGCACAGTGCCAACTGGTGCCAGATGAAGGCATCGTGTGCTCCCCCAGGGTGTGTGGCACAGACATTGATTATGCGCCCCCTGGCATCGCACACCACCTGGCAGTTGACACTGAAGTAGCCCTTCCTGTTGATGCAGGCCACCCCCTCAGGGCCAGGCGGTGTGCAGATGCCAACATGGGTGCAGTCAATGGCCCCTAGCATGCCAGGCAACCATGCCACCCTGTGGAACCCCTGCATGTTTACTGTATGCTCTGCCTGTGTGGTGGGGAACTGGATGTACTCCGCAGCATGTGGCAGCAGTGTGCGGAGGAATTGTGTGAGGAGCCATGATGCGGCTGACTGGGTTATGCCTGTGGTGTCCCCTGTTGGTCTCTGGAAGGTGCCCATGGTGAGCAGGCACATGACAGCCATGACCTTGGTCTCCATGGACAGGGCATGGCTCTGTCTTGTGGGTGCCTGCATCTCCTCACTGCACAGCTCACACAGCCACCTCAGAATGGCCCAGTTCAGGTGGTACCAGCCCACGATCTTGATATCACTGTACTGTTTGAAGCAGATGCAGGCATGGTACCATCTGCTCCAGGCATACCACCGATGGGCCCTTCCACAGCCACGCTGGTCTGCAGCCTGCCTCATCACACCCCTCATTACTGCCTCCATCTGGAATGTGGCACTGGTCATGACCTGCACTGTGCATCCTCCCTCCAGGTGGCTCTCCCCTCTGGCACCCCCAGCAGTTGGCTGCTGTCTGTGCCCCTGCACTGGGTGGACCCCTGTGTGGGGATGCCTGGCCTGCAGCCTATGGCCTACACCTCCCACCTCACAGTGCCTCTGTTCTGTCCCTCCTGTGCTGGGTGTCACTCCCGCTCACTATGGGTTGCCTTGCTCCCGTTCCATGCCCACTCAGGCAGGCACGCACACACAGACACTCTCACTCACACACATGCTCATTTGGCCAGTGTTTGGCCCTGCCGGGCTCCATGGGCCCCACTCTGTGCCTCTGTCTGCCTGTCTCGCACTCTGTGGCACCCCTATGGCTGTGTGGCTTGCCCTCTTGCACTCCTTCAGTCTTGCTGCCCTGTGTCGCAAGTCTCCTTCCCTCCCTTGCTCCCTCTTTTTATGTGCTCAAATCTGCTGCATGCATTTCCCATTTGCTCCACACTTGCGCCATTCGCCTGCGGTTGAATAATGTAGTGTGCCGCTTATTCATGGCTATGCCCCCAGCACTTGCACATGCATTCATTACCATTGTGCAGTGGCGCACTGGGAACTGCGCTGTGCATTTCCTGCTACTGAATATCACTCTCTGGAGCATTGCCGCACTTGTGCCGGTGCATCCCTGTTGCGCATAGCGCAACTGTTCTGAATATCCCAGCCACAGAATGCAATTGTTATTCTCAGCACAATTTTCAATGAACATTCCACTTATCAGTTTACCACTACAGACTCTGCCATTCGCTATGTCTAATTTAAATTTTTACTGTGTTCCTATTTTGACCCGCTGTCATTCAGCCCATGTATCCAAAAAAATTGTTTGCCTACATAATTATATGTCAATAGTGCACATTCATTTACAAGGTACATCTAAATTAGTTGTGCTTTGTGGGGGGGGGGGTGTAACTTCTTATGTCAAGTCCCATATGTAGGCACACGTAATAACCATTGTGTTACCTCTCATGGTTGCTAGAGCTATGATAAAACTCTCAAACTACGCTTTCGAGGTTTACTGATAATCTACCAACCACTTCTGATTATTACACCATTGTTATGAACTGTACATCAGTCATTATTCTCTATATTAAGGAACTGTTTAGTGAGTTGTTTTGCTTTTGCAATGAACTGCTTTCACGCAGTCTGTAGACATTCTACGATACTATTCTAACATAGTACAGTACAGTAACAGTATCTTTCATTCGAACTGTGTCACAACTGAACTTTTTAAACTTAAGAAATTGCATGTAGAAGATAAATTGGACATATACAATATTTAGTTTACAACTTTGAACTGTCACTTTGTAGCATTTGTGTTGAAATGGTACTCTTACAGATTAACATGAATGTTCCTGTTAACAATACAATAAAAATGCAATCATACCTTTTGGATGTTGCCCATAAGTGTAATTGCCTGTCACGGTTGTTGTCAACAAAATGTCTCATATTGCTCTGTGAGTGCATCAGTACAAATGATTTCTTGTGCAGTTTGTTTTGTATTTTACACATAATATTGTTAACGTAATAGGCAATAACATGATTTTCATCATATTTATAATTTTTTTTTTTTTATGAACAGCTCCTGGGGCCACAGCTGAAGCAACACCAGCTGGACCAAGCCCAGTCCCTGAAGAGGAGGGGACAGAAGAGCAAAGTGATGCAGAGATAATACTCATCACCACAGAGCATGAGTACCACCAATTACACAGTTATGGTAAAAGACTCATGTATCAAGAGGAAACATTCTTATCCACTACATTGTGCGTATTGTCTTGGCAAGTGGGGTGTTTCTTCCAACGCTCTGCTATGGACTCATCACATTTGCTCACATTGCTAAAACTCACCTCTCAAAATGGGACATGGCCTACAATAATATATTCCACTTTGCCCTTGCAGCCCGGCATCTCACCCACAACTGCAACCTTTACAATAACCTTATTTGGCTTCCACCACGCCAGCATCGTAGCTTTGTCCCAGGTTGTTTTACTGACAAGGTGGTAAGAGCAGCCACTCCTCCTGTTCTGGCAGAGCTCCTCAAACCTGTTGCCTTCTCCTACTCCCTAAGGTCACATGGTCCTGCAATATTCCAGGTCCCCAATACCCACACCCAAATGGGTGAGAGAGCATTTGCATCTTGTGCTCTGAAATTATGGAACTCCCTTCCTGCCTTTGTTCACACTATACCCTCTCATACCTGTTTTTGTAACTCCCTCTAGGATGACTTGCTGTTCTCCTTGGCTGCAGTTGCACTTAATGATGCCAGTAGCCCTCCTAAACTAATGACACACCGGATAACACTGATCCTCTTTGAGGGGCACCTACCTGGACTCTGTGCTTGGCTGTCTTCCTATCCCTGCCTGCCCACAGTGTTCCTCATGCTTGCACCTTTTGGTATTTGAAATTTACCTCTCTGCTCACAGTTTGTAATGTCTGTATATTAAGTTACCTGCTTCTGTGTATGTTGCTGTATGCTTCTTTTTTTGCCTCTTCTGCCTCATCTGTGAAATATCTGTATATTAATCTACCTGAGCTCTGTTTTGTAATCTGCTTCCTTATTTCCTTGTAACCTCATGGGTCGCACCTGAAAATAGGCATCTGTTTTGTCTAGTGTGCTTACCTGGTTAATAAAAATAAAATAAATAAATAAATGTTAGCAAATTATTGCATGTATCTCATTTATCACTTTGCAGTGCTAAATACATAAAATATTAGCTGTCTCATTTAGTGTCCCTATAGAGATATCAGCTGTGCTGCAGCGCAGGCATCCATATGCTTATGTTCTATGTTTCACTGCTTTTTTTCCCAGGAGAAAAGACAGTAGTAACTAAGAGTTTTTTAAAAAATTAGCAGTAACGAATAAGCAAAGTATGCATTGTGGTTGTATAGTGGCACACCTCGGGTATGGCATCAGGCATGAGGCATTGCCAAGTGCCTTCACTTCAACCACCCGAGAAGTGCTGTAACCACAACACAATATACACCCTCAAGTGTCTTATGAGATGGGTCCAACATCAGTTTTCTTTTGTCACCAGATAGTTTGTGCTTGTATGATTACGGTTACGCATATGATTCTAAGTGGGGGGGGGGATGTTATTTAGCAGGGCTATCCTACTATGAAAATTGGGCCAAGTATTTTTTTACAGATTTGTTCTCTGAAAACATATTTACATTTTTCAAACAATTATTGAGCTGAATTTCAGAGAAAACTACACAAATAGCAAACCATTCCTCTTCCAAGAAACAGTCAACCGAAAAGTATACAAGATTCTTTTTGCATGTCTTAAGACTTATGAATCTTTTTCTTTTCTTACAGAACCACTGGAGACCAGGGCACTTCCTGTTGTAAAACAAGAGGAACCAGAGCCTGGAACATCTGAGCGTATGTATACTATTTTTACAATGCCAAATTATGTTAATGGACCACAACTAAATATAGAAAAGCAAACACCAACACCACCACTGACCCAGTATGGTTCTTGCTGAGTAATCACTAATCAGGCAGTGCAAACAATTACAAGTGTCTTGTACCTCTGAACAAGGAAAGTAGTAAAAAAAACTATGCTATAACCACTATCGTATATGTTTTAAAATCAGATGTCTAAATCTAGATCTTTACAAACGTAAATTTCTTTACAGATAACTCAAAGATAACAATACTAGTACATGGCCTACAAGATTGCCATGAGTTCCATTAAAAACAAACAATACTAGAGTCTGATTGCTCAGTGTGTGCCTAACACAGTAATCTTATCTCAGTCCTACATCACTCTATGAAATATCATAACCTTTGGTTACTCTTTTTCAGTCATTAGCTTAAGCATTGTTTGCTCTTCTCTAAGATATACTACTTCCTACAAAAGTTTAAGAAATTTAAGAAAAACTGGTGCTAGAGATTTAATAATACCGAAGTTAAAAAATCGATTTAGTGAAATGACCCTTCAATATCAAGTAGCTAAAAGTTGGAATTGTCTTCCTCATTTTTTACATGAACTAACAACTACTGATCATGTTTTTAAAAACGGCCTGAATCACAAACTTAGTTTTCGTTTTTGTTGTAATAGGTGAAATTAATGTCAATCTAAAAATGCTAATATGCCTGTTATTGATGAGTTTGTAAACTCTGATGTATTGTTTTGCACTTTTCTGTAACCTGTATTGTTATAAATGTATAGTTGTAATAACTTTGCATAATGTAAACAGGTAAGCCTTGTGAACAGGGATTTTCGGAACCCTAATGGCTGTATCACTGTATAAATAAAATTTTACCATACCATACCAAGTGCTGCAAAGATAGTTCTAATATATTTTGGTACTTTATATAACAAGAAATAATTGTACAGAAATAAGCAATGTCGGCTGGACAAACAGCATCTCATACATTGTGAGCACTCAGCCTACAGCCACGTGTACAACCAACCGAGGTGTCACATTATGCAAGCACAACACACATCATCTTTTACATTGTTACCTAAGCATCCTGTGGCAAAAAAAATTGTTCACCTGCTTAGACACCTCCTGAGGCATAACCAGGGTTTAGACTAAAAGTCTCTAAATCACCTACTAGAGGTGTAATGTGGCACAAGGCACAGCTGAGTGTCATATTGCCCCTAGGAGGTGATTCACTGACTATCGCTCTAACTCCTGGGAGTGCCTTATTGCTATTATGAAAAAAATACTCCAAAAGGGAAATGTTAAAAATATATGTTTTAAATGTTTCCCTCTGTTAGAGGGAGTTTTAAAATAAAATAGTTATTCCACCAACAGTTTAAGAATGCTGGTTCAAAATCTGAATGCATTATTCCAGTCATTCAGAGCTCCTAGAGGATGTAATGCGATAGAACAAATCCATGTACCATGGAGATCAGGCTGTACATAACAGTGTAACAGGGATTAATGTAAGGCTGTTGAAATCCAAACAGCCAATCAGATTACAACATATGTGAAACCATTTTTATAATTGTTGTTAAATACAAAAATATATCAAATGCCACATTTAGGAGAAGAAAATAACAAAATAGAAAAAACAGAAAGCTATCAGCTAAGATCTTGCCATGTGATGGTTCAGGCAGCCATGACAGAAGATGAGAAGCATCCGAGGTGGGGGGGGGGGCATTGTAACAGACTCAATGAACTAAACACCACACCCCAATAAAGCAGTTGCAAACAACAGCAAAAAATGGTAAGTAATACTGCCAAGCTATGCAGTCAAGGAGAGGGAACAGGATACTCTAGTTGCATAAGCAACCAGGAACTCCACACCTACACTATTACATGCAATACTGACGACCATACCTTAGAAGACACAATGCATTGCTGCACAGGATACAGTGTAGACCAACACATAAGATTCAGGAACTAGAAAACATAACCTACATATGCAGTAAATGAGACTTCAGCACCAACACACTACAGCACTGCTCACAAAGGTAGGAATATAATACAAACCTTCTAGCACAGATAGGGTATAAGCAACACACAGATGCAGGAACTACTGAAGTTAAGGTGAGGCAAGAGTACACACAGCACAACTCACAATTTCAGATCATAAAGGGAAGCTTCAGCATATGAATGAGTACATATTTTTTGAGAAAGACAGTGCTGTCACAGAGTAACTCATTCTTTGTGGAACTCATATCCTTTAGAACAGTCCACTACTCCTAAACAGAACACAAGACAGTAGCACAGACAACCAAGGGAGGTAAGGTAGTTACAGCTGCTCTACAAGTACTGCTACCTGTTCACATCAGCAAACTAATTAGTAAATCACACATTTATCTCCTGGTGATATTCTGTATATGTGTGAGCCATCACATTTACAAACAGGACAGTAGTAAAGTAGCAACAATAAGCCTAACCAATTAGGTATTATGTCAGTGCACGTATAAGCAGTATAGCTAAAAAGAAATATTAAAAACACTTATTTCACAGACATAGAACTCAGCATGTGCTTCTCTTTTTTTTCTCTGACAGCATCTCCAGCAACGCATCTCCATCAATGCATCTCCATCAACACACACAACAGTGATATGTGGGCGCCTGGATAGTCTCATCCAGGCCCAACAACAATCAAATGAAAACATGAAAGCACTAACTGAATCAATGAAAACAAGTAACAAAAGTCAAAGTTACACCCACCATAAGTTAGGCCTAATTGAAAATCAAATCAAATCAAATGCAAATCAAATACAATACCTGCAGCAGACTGTCCAGGCGCTTACAACAACCATCAAAAAAATCATGCAGGAGAAGCAACATGAGGGCGATGATGGCGCAGAACAAGACAAAAACCCTTGTCTCCAGTGATCAACTCATCTGTCCCCTCCTCTCTTTCTTTGGCACCTTCCCCACCCCACAACTAGCTTCCATTTCCTCCTGCACACTCCCACCTTATAACCCCCTTCCAAGTCTCCTCACAGCCTCCAGCAGCAGAGGCAGCTACCACTGTCCACAACAAAAAGAAGTGCACTGTCTGACTTTATTTTGTCATTTTCTTTTTTAATATTTAAGCTATGCACATATTTCAACATGAGTGAAGCAACTCTTTTTTCTTTTAAAAAGCAAAAAAATTAGTTCTCTTAATTTTCTCTGATTATGTTTAACTGAGTAAGATATGAATGTGAATACAAAACTTTATTTTTTCATAACAGAAATGAATGAAAATCTCTTTATTCAATTGTGTACTTTCTCATTCAAACATGTATAACATTACATGCTTGTAGATACTTGTTAAGTGCACTAGCATGTGCATGTGTGTGTGGGGGGGGATCAGTAACAGGGGCATCATTATGAAAAGAATGTTTAGGTAGAACAGTAACATTAGCTTAAGTTGTACACCCTGTACAGAAGTATAGTTTATATACCAAGCTGCATTGTTACCAACACTTGTTAACATCGTCTCATAACCCTAAAACCATTGTACAGTTTCCTGAATAGGTTGTTGACAATGATAAGATGAGGGGTTAGCAAGATGGATAAATTAGCACTGGGCTGCTTTTGTGACTGTCTTGGGGAGGGTTGAGAGTCATAGATTACACCTGTACAGGATTTTTCTGCCTAGTTTGCATGGTTACTGAGAAAATGTCACGTTAGTCTTAAGAGGGTTCCTTTTCAGCCCTATGGGGTTATTGTATGGCTCCATTGTTATGCATAACTGGGAATGCAGAACCCAAAGGGCCAACACTCCCACACAGGCATATCATTATGCACAAATGGACAGTTTGGTGGGAGCACAGAGCCTGAAGTACTCATGGTACCACCAATGCATACCAGTTAGCAGATACATTTATATATACTTATATGGATCTATGGCCCTACACCTCCATCAAGCTACCCATTTGTGCACAAACATGGCCTATGCACTAATTCCCAAATATCTCAGTAACCATGAAAGGTAGGAAAAAAGTTCAAATTTCATAGTATTCATGCCTTTACAACCTACTTCTGCACTTAGTCCCCCAATAGGGGGAGTAAGAATACGTGCCACAAAAAAATCCATATCTCAAACCATTTTAGAGAAACAGGCACTGAAAGGCATCACAGGCACCACAGTGTCATCCTATGGGAAAAGTTATGAACTTCAGAATGCTGTAACTATATGTCTGTTCAATATCATTGTACCAAACTTGTAAAGTAATTAAAGTTTGAACTTTGAAGTTTAACATAGAAGTGTAAAGAAGCTAAGGTGTTGCAGTATAGGAGAATGGGGTGAGAGGCACAATGACCTCAATGCACACCCAGATGCCTGTTGCTATGTGGAGGCTGGGGGGTGGGGTGGTGGTGGTGGTAACCCTAACATTGCATTTCCACACTTTTGTCACTGTGGAAACAATCCTAACTGATGCATTAATGATGTTTATTGCATAGAATTTCCTTTCTTTTTGAAAAAGTGTAATATAAATAGTAAATCATATGTGTTGCTGGGAGCGTTGGACCCTTTTGGCCCTCGCTTCCAGCAAGCTACCCATTTGTGCATAATGATAGCTACAGAACCATACAGCACCCCATGGTGCAAGGAAACCTTGTAACACAAATGTGCCAATATCTTGGAAACTGTAGCAGCTAGGAAACAAATTCAAGTGTCGTTGTAATCATTACAGTGAGACATCCACGTGACACTGCGTCAACTGAATCTGTATCTTGCATCATTTCTGAGATGGGGCACTGAAAACCAGTGTGAATGCTAACTCTGTGTGCATAATAGTGTCCTACAGACATGAAAATGAGCAATTAAAACACTAATTTCCAAATATCTCAGTAACCATATGATGTAGAAAAAAAATTCAAATTTCACGGCATTCATGGCTTTCCAACCTACTTCTGCACTTAAGAATTTTTGTGATGAAAAATCCATATCTCAAACCATTTTCGAGATATGGGCACCGAAAAGCATCACAGGTGCTGCAATGTTATCCCATGGGAACATTTCTGAACTTCAGAATGCTGTAACTTTGGGTCTGTTCAATGTTTTCATACCAAACCACCAAAAGACACATCTGCGAGACTAGGACTTGCCACCATGAAAATTTCAGGCCAATAACAGAATCTACCTTGCCACAATGAACTGTCACAGAAAACAACTGCCACAATGTTACCCTATGGGAACATTTCTAAACTTCGGAATACTGTAACTATACGCCTGTTCAATGTTATTGTACCAATCCACAAAAAGGCACATCTGTGGGACTATAGCTTGCAGCACTGAAAATTTCAGGCCAATAGCACAACCCACCTTGCCACAATGAAGTGACAAAGAAAACAACACATAGCAAAATGTGTTTGTGAAGTATTACCATGAATACATTAATGTTATCATGACACTCCTATCTCTATTGCATACAGAAATGTTGCCACACTTACTTTTTTCCCTGAGCGCGATTATTTTCACAGCAACAAAAAATGTTGCTGAGAAATCAAAAAAATGACAAAAATTTAAAAAACATATTTGCACGCCACCTAGTAGAAAAATAATGCCTGGGGCATGTTCCTCAGGGCCTGATTATAGTAGGTAAACACAACTGTTAGTGTTTACCAAAGGGCACTACTTTTTGAGTTACAATGTTTTTTCTCTGTATCTAGCTGGAAAACAAGATGGTGGCAGCAGGACAACAATTTTGGGGAGCTCGACAACAAAAAAGTGATCTCGAAAGTTTTCACATTGCACATGTAAATTTGTCTATAGGCTATAATGGGACATGAAAAAAATTGAACAAATTTTGAATGAAGCAATATTTTTTCAACAAATCTTCAAACGGCACCACTTCAACCCAGGCCACATCTAGACCAACAAATGTGAAGCCACTGAAATGCATTCTTCAGTCCATTATGGCTTTCCAAAGAATTCGCAACAAGTATAATTTTTCACTTTTTGGGAGTACTACAGTTCTGCAACCATACATCCAACTGAAACAAAACTTTCCAGATCCACAGATCTCTGGTAGTCGGTTATGCATTCCAAATTTCAGGCAAATTGGACAAACAGTTGTAAAGTTATTAAAGTGCTAACTTTGAGGTTTAACATAGAAGTTGCTGTGCAACCCTAACTACAGTATACTGGCCTTACCAGGCCAGTATAATATCTACACACACACACACACACACATGCACACACACACACATATGTGTGTGTGTGTATATATATTATATATATATATATATATATATATATATATATATATATATATATATATATATATATATATATATATATATATATATATATATATATATATATATATATATATATATATATATATATATGATTGATTGAAGATATCATATTTATCTTCACGAGATGGCAGGTATCATGATATCTCATGGTGGGCGGCCAGCAGGTGAGATATCGTGATATCACTGGCCGACAGATAAATATGATATCTTGTCAGTCAGGGCCGTTGTGTTCTGTTTATACAACATGGGTTAGATCTGTGGCACAGCGGCGCACAACAGGGTTGGGCGCATGATCAAGTCCTACATTGCACCATTCTGCAATATTCAGCAGGAGGCAGTTGCGCCACTGAAAACAGGCTGAGCAACAGCGCAATGCAAATGAATGCATGCTCAACAGGAGGGGGAGGAACCATGCATAAACTGCACAGCCCGATATTCATCCAGGCTGTGCAGAGTTGTGCAGGCGCAACCCCCAACCTGAGCCTGCAGGACCTTGAGCCAAAAAAAAAAGGCTTAAGTCGAGGGCCACCCACAGGTGAGCTGCTGTATTGCAGGGCGCAACACAGCAGCTGCCACCTGTGGCTGGCCCCAACTCAGTCCCTGTGCCCCTGCAGCCCGATCACAGGCATAGTGTACCCACACCACCAGCCCGACCGTGGCATCAATGTGGCCCCCTCCCGTTCACATCCCTGGTGGTCCAGTGGACCGAAATGCCCGATCGCAGGCAGAATGTAAATTGAACCCCCCAAACATGTCCCTAGTGCCCGATCACTGGCAGAAAGTAAGTGCCCCCCACCTGAACATCTCCCTGGTGGTCCAGTGGACCGTAATGCCTGATCGCGGGCAGAATGTAAATTGACACCCCCGAACATGTCCCTAGTGCCCGATCGTGGGCAGTAATAAAGTGCCCCCACACGAACATCTCCTGGTGGTCCAGTGGACCGTAATGCCCGTCGCGGGCAGAATGTAAAAATGAACCCCGAACATGTCCCTAGTGCAATGGCGGGCATTAGTAATGCCCCCCACCCCAAACATCTCCCTGGTGGTCCAGTGGACCGTAATGCCCAATCGTGGGCAGAATGTAAAATGACCCCGTAACATGTCCCTGGTGCCCATTGTGGGCAGTAAGTAAAGTGCCCCCACCCTGAGCATCTCCCTGGTGGTCCAGTGGACCGTAATGCCCGATCGAGGGCAGAATGTAATTGACACCCCCAAACATCTCTGGTGGCTAGTGTCCCCCACCCTACCCATCCACAAGCCCCACCACCCTGCTCCCCGGCAGCGGCGGATGGCAGCATCCCACCTGCCTGCCACCCGCCGACTGCCGACTGACATACTTCGGTATGGCTGCCGCCCATTGGTTCAGGCATGAGCCAATGGGTGTGCAGCTCTCCCATACTAGTCAGTCCAGATATGAATGAATTCATTCACATCTGGACTGACTAGCATTTGCATTACATACCCATGGCTCATGCTCTGAACCAATGGGTGTGCAGCCATACCGAGCTGTCAGTCGGTGGGCGGCGGGCGGCAGCCGGTAGGGTGCTGCCACCCACCGACTGATGGGGGGAGCAGGGTGGTGGGGCTCTGTGGGTGGGTGGGGTGGGGATCCACAAATCACCAGGGATTTCCAGACTTGGGGAGTTAGGAATGCCGCCGCGATCGGGCTCCGTCGGTCCACTGGACTACCAGGGATATTGGACTTTGGGGGGGGTATTGATGCCCGCGATCAGGCTAATGGGGGGGAAGTTACAGTTATGCCTGCGATCGGGCTAATCACAGTCCACTTGACCACCAGGGATTGGAGACATTCACTCTCCTTTACGGGACGTCCCATGATCGGGCTGCAGGGGGCGTCGGTCCCCGACGGCTGCTGCCTGGCAGGGCGCCAGGTGCAAGTCATCAGGGATTGGTGCACCTGCATGCTAATGGCATGTAAATGGGGCCATAATCAGATGCAAATGGCCCCCCATGCGCCTTGTATAAATTATGGCCCCATTTGCATGTCACCCTTTGAATATCGCAGGTGCTGTGCATGGTGCAATGGAACTTGCGCCACCGCATCTCAATGCTCCACTCTGACCACTTGCGCTGGCACAGTTCCACTGCACCATGCACAGTGGGGGTGGCCAGGGGGCAATATTCAAAGCAGTTGCGCCATAGTGCAACTCCATTGAATATCGCCCTGGCCACACCCCTGCGCAACTATTTTGAGTGGCGCACAGGCTTCCACCACAAACTGGCGCAGTTTGAATATCTGGGCCTGTATATATATGTGCCTCAGGACCTCCTTGTGAATGAGCTTGCTCAACGGAGTCTTTCCTGCAATAAACTTGAAACTTGAAAACTTGAAGTAGCACCAGTATATTAGGAATGAGTGCAAACTTCTATGTTAAAGCCACAATTGTGAACCTTAATAACTTTGGAACCACTCAACGGATTTGCATGAAATGTGGCATGCATAATCTTCAGGAGCAGGTCCTTTGACATGCAGAATTTTGTGCAAATCGGTTATGTGGTTTGTGAGATGGAAACTGTCAAACAATCCTAAATTTAGTAGTTTTTTCACATTTGTTTGTCCACCTGTATCTCAGAAATGCCTATATGTTCTGGTCTGAGATTTTCAGGCTAGAAAGCCTTGGGTCACAGATGTGCCTTTCGAAGGTTTGGTGACAAAAAATTAATTTGTTCTAAAGTTATTACATTTTTAATTTCCAATTTGTTCCTATGAGAAAATGCATACGTATAATGAAAGTGAAAGTACTTTCCGCACACTGTCATCCAGTTATGCATACATTGCACCATAATATCTTTGTTACACTTCCATGGATTTGTATGACATTCGGCATGCATAATCTCTAGGTACAGGTTTCCTGAGGTACCAAAATTTGTGTGAATCAGATTTGTGGTTTTTGAGATACAGAGCATCAGAAAATCCTACATTTACCAGTTTTTTTTCACATTTCTTTGTCCACCCATATCTCAGGAATGGCTTCAGGTAGTGATATGAAATGTTCAGTGTAGAAAGCCTTTGCCTTTCAGATATGCATTTTGAAGGTTTGGTGCAAAAACATTAGTCTATTCAAAAATTATTAAACTTCTAATTTCCCATTACTTCCTTTGGGAAAATGTACGTGTCAGGCACGAAAGTTGTAATTTGAGCAAGTTACATAACTTGTGCAAGATACCGTCAGGCACAAAAGTTGTAATTTGTGCAAGTTACATAACTTGCATAAGGCATTTGCACAAAATACAACACTATCTTGTACAAGCTATGTAATTTGCTCAAACTACATCTTAAACTCAAATGTTTGAACCTTAATAACTTGAAATCGTGACACAAATTTGCATGAAATGTGGCATATATAATCTCTATGGGAAGGTATCCTGATGTGCCAAATTGTGTGTGAATTGATTTTGAGGTTTATCAGATACAGAGCATCACAAAATCCTAAATTTACTGGTTTTTTTTTTTTTACATTTCTTTGTCCACCTGTATCTCAGAAACGGCTTTAGGTAGTGGTCTAAAATTTTCAGAGTAGAAAGCCTTTTCTTCACAGATTTGCCTTTTGAAGGTTTGGTGAAAAAATATTAATCCTTTCAAAAGTTATTAAACTTTTAATTTCCAATTATTTCCTATGGGAAAATTTATGTCAGGCAGGAAAGTTGTAATTTGCGCAAGTTACATAACATTTGCAAGATACTGTTGTATTTTGTGCAAATTATGTAATTCACACAAAGTACAACAGTATCTTGCACAAGTTATGTAATTTTCACAAATGGGAGTGCAAGGTCCGAATGGCCCTGTGCTCCCACCATAATATAAGGATGCTGTTATATTGTCTTAATGGATGGATGGGAGCGTAGGGTCCAAAGTACCCTGTGCTTCCTCTGTAAAGTAGGCATACTGTTATAGTGACTCAAGGATACTGATGTACTATCTCAATGGAGGGAAGGGAACACAGGGTCCAAAGGACCCTGCGCTCTCACTGTAAAATAAGGGTACTATTATACTATCTGAAAAAGTAAGGAAATTCATTGCAAAACACTTCATTAATGTGCCATTAGGGCTGAAGCATAAAAAGCAGGGAAATGCAATCTTAGGGTTCCCAAGCATAAGATCCTGCCCTCACCCTTGGCTTCCAACCTGAACACCCCACCCTCACCTTCAGCTTCCAACCCTAAGGACCACCTCCACCCTGCATGCAGGAACAGGTGTGAGGGGTATGCTTTGGGGTTGCAAACCCTAATGCTCACTCCATTTCAACAGTTAATAACCTGACATGGGTACAGAATAAAACAATGGGGTGAGCATTAGGGTTCACAAGGGCGAGGGTGAGGCGTTCAGGTTGGAAGCCAAGGATGGGAGCAGGGTTTTATGCTTGGTAACCCTAAGATTACATTTCACTACTTTTTATGCTTCAACCATAATGGTGCATTAACATAGTTTTTTTGTTTTTTTTGCAATGAATATATATATTATAGTGGCTCATTTTCATGCCCGAGGCCCACTAGTACACCCACAGAGTTAACATTCACAGTGCTTTTCACTGCCTGTATCTCAGAAATGATGTGAGATGTGGATTTGGTCAACTTTATACCACGTGAAGTACTCAAACCTACCACCCTGCCCTCCAACGGTCCACACACCAACAGGCATCGGGGTGTGCCATGGGATCATCAGGCCCAACTCTCACCCCCATTCCATGTGTAAACAAGCTAAAATTGTACAGTATAGGAGAATGTGATGAGAGTTAGGCCTAATGACCCTATGGCACACCCCAATGCCTGTTGGTGTGTGGACGGTAGTGGTGGAAGGGTGGTAGGGTTGTTAACTAACTTTTGAACTGATTAATACTTTTTCAAAGAGCACATCAGTTACCCAAGGGATTTATACCCTTAAAATGTCAGCCCACAACATAAAACCATTTCTGAGATCCAGGATGACAAAGAAATTTCAAAAAACCCTGATTGCTCTGTTTTTCAACACTTTATATCTCAGAAACCACTCAATGAATTCTGACCATGTTTAGCAGGTCAAGATAACTACCCATAGAGAACATAGAGAATATGCATGCCAAATTTCATGCAAAACCATTGAACGGCTCCAAAGTTATTAACCCTCAAAATCTGAACTTTAACATCTACATTATAGTGGCACAGCAGTGCCACTATAGTTAGGGTTGAGTAAGTACTTTAATGTTAAACTTCACATTTTGCACCTTAATAACTTTGCCACCATATGACAGATTTGTCTGAAATTGTGCATGTGCAGTCGGGTACCATAGATTTCTGGATCTAGCAAGTTGTGTTACAGTCGCATGTACGGTAGAGGAGATACAGAATGGCAAAAAATGCAAAAGAACAGACTTTTTGTGCATGTCTTTGCTCGCACCCACAGCTTGCACAATTTGTCTGTTTGGTCCAAAATGTTCAGGAAAGATGCAGTCTTGGTCACCGATGTGCCTTTCAAAGATTTAGAGAAAAAATATTAAACCATTCAAAAGTTATTCAAAAAAGAAATTTGCCATTATAGTCAATGGGAAAAAAGAGCAAAAATCATGAAACTTTTGCAAATGCCTGTTTTTACTTTTGCAAATGGTCCTTTTACTTTTTCTCTTAAAACTGAAGAAATGTTATTAAGATTACAACAATTACAACAACACAATAAGTAATATGACAACACACAATTAAGTGGAGACAGTAAACAGGAGAAAAAAAACATCAAAACAACGGTCCCCAACAACAAACCCCTACTACCCCTACCATCCCTCTTTGCCCTCCCTCTCCAACCCCCACCCTCCCCAAGTGAGTGCAAGTTCTCCATAAAGGTATCCATGGCTGTACTGAATATGTTTGCAACTGATTAGATAATGTTCATCAAAGGTTGATGAGGTGTCCGGGAAAGCTGACACAAGGGAGTCAAGACAGGTAAAGGGCGTACAATTTCCCCCATTTTTTAGTAAAGATGGGTTTATGATGGTGGACACTGGCAATTAACTGTTCCGCGCAGATGGCAAAGGATATTTTGTGCAGCCATTTTGAATAAGAAATGGGAGCCCGATCCATCCAATGCCTAAGCAACAGTTTTATTAATTTTTAATTTTTTAGGGAGATAAGTGCCATATGGTACCTCCGCTCTTTTACTGGAATTTAGGAAAAATTCCAAATGATACAAATAGCAGGGGAAAAAGGCATTGCAAGCCTAAGAGCGGGTCTAGCTTAGTTTCAATTTGTTTTCACAGGGGTGATACCTTGTCACAAACCCAAATAATATGCAGGAGGGAGCCCTCCTCCTTACCACATCTAGAGCATGTAGTCAAAGGAAGGCATCCCATTTTAGCTAGTTTGATTGGAGTGTAGTACATATTATTTAAAATATGGCATTGGGTGAACCTGTACTGATCCTGGGAGATATAGACGTACAAGTCCTTCTAGAGCTGGGTTCAATTTATGTCTAGGTTGGGCAAAAGATCTTCCCATACCTTGGAGCCCAGTGGAGATGGGGGTTAGGGACTAGTGAGCAGATACCTATACGGTAAATAGACTCCATGCGGCCTGCAGGCTGAGCCACTTATTTTCTGCAAGAAGTCACCCAAAACAGCAGGTAGTGGCTGTATCCCAAACATGTTGACCAAAAGATGCAGAAGCTGGTAAACCTTAAAGATATAAGTTGGCAACAGCTCAAGTTTAACCACATCTCTTGAAAGGACAAAATAGAGGTATGGGAATAAAAATCTGAAACTTGGAACTCCAGGGAGATTGGTAGCCAGGTATGGGAAAGGGGGAGTCCCCCTATTTTGATATTTAAATTGGAAAGGACTGGTTGAGAAAAGCCACTGACTGGAATCTTCTTAAGGTGTCCACACACTTGCGAAAAGACTCTGAATGTGACCCCAATTGGGGAAGAGAATAAAGGTTTTGGTATAGCTTTCACCGAGGAAAAAAGAATTTTAGCAGGGGATAGTTTGTGTGTGGAGAGTAGATCAGATTCAATTTTGCAACCAGATAGGAACATAATCCTGTTGTAGTAGGAGCTGGGGTACAGACAACCATTTTCCACATTTGTAAAGGTGGCTAGACCAATAGCAGAGCAAAACGTTAGGCTGGCATAGTCCTTCAGACTCCTTAGGCAGGCTTAGTTAAAGATAGGATCTCCTAACCACTTTATCAAGCCAGAGGAATGAGGTAATATCGGAGTGAATACACTTAAAAAAGGATAAGGGTAGCCACATGTTAAGCATATTAAGAGGATAGAAAAGCCTAGGAAGGATGTTCATCTTAATGATGTTAATCTTGCCCCACAGCAAAATCAGGAGACTTTTCCAGCATGATAAATCCTGTTGGATAGTGCTCCACAGGTCTTCGAGGTTGAGCATGCATGATAAAGAAGGATTGAAGGTAATAAAAATCACCAAATATTTAATAAATTGGGGGGACCACCTCATACTGAATTTAGTGAAGGCTTGGCTATGTGTTAGGTGGTTGAGGGGATGGATTTCCATCTTATTTAGATTAAGTTTGTAATCTGAATACTTTCCAAAAGTATCAATTATTTCCAGGGCTGTAGTTAGAGAAGAAACGGGACTGGAGAAATGCAGGAGGATATCATGTGCATAGACTGAGAGCTGAGGGCCAGATTGCCTACTGGGACACCATTGACAGTGGGAGAAGATTTTAGGTGCCTAATTGAGGGTTCTAGATATAGGTTAAAGAGGAAGGGAGAGAGCAGGCATCCCTGGTGTGTACCAGTATGGAGAGAGAAAGGAGATGATTGCTCTCCATTACAGTGAATTCTGGCAAAGGAAGAGGTATATAGGGTCTGAATCCATTTAATAAAATCTGTGGAGAAACCCATTTTTTGTAAGGTTAACCACAACAAATCCCATTCCAACCTGTTGAAGGCTTTCTCTGCATCAAGAGAGATTAATGCCATTGGTAGGGAGGAAGATTTTGCTGCTAGGAGAATATGACAGAGTTTGCATATGTGATTCAAAGAGGATCTTCCTGAGACAAACCCCCACCTGCTCCAGACTAAGGAGACAGGACCAGACCTTTTCTGTTCGGGTGGCAAGTATATCACAATTTAACAGCAAGATAGTTCAGTAGCTCGCTGGGCAATGGGAAAGTTTGTCTGGTTTGAGGAGGAGGAGAATGATGGAGGCTTCTAATAAAGAAGCTACTCCAAGCTTCTCTGGGCTTCTCCAGAGAGCATATAATGATAGAAGTGAAGTAAGATAGGGGCCAGATCCTTGAGAAATAGTTTGTAGAAATTCAATGGAAGGAAATCAGAGCCCGGAGCCTTGTCCATCGCTAGGGAGTTAATAGCGAATTCCACTTCCTGCATGGGGGGGCAGATAAGAGAGCTTGATGTGGATCTTGGAGATGTGGTAATGTTGAGGAGTTTACATATGTTAATAAGTCCTCTTTAAATGGGGAGGACAGGGCTGGCTGTAGAGAGAGAAGTAGAACTGATTAAAGATGTATACAATTTCCCTAGGGTGGATTGTAATTGAACCATCAGGGGTGCTAATTGCAGGGATATTTCTAGAGGCCTCTAGTTTCCTAAGATGGAGGACTAATAAGTGCCCTGCTTTTTCCAAATGGTCTATGTAGTTCGTCTGAGTCCTTAGTGTGGCAAATTCTGCCTTATTCTGCAAAAGAGAGGAGTATTTGTTCCTCAAGGACAGCAGGGTTTGCAAGGAATCAGGAGGAGAGGAAGTGAAGAGAGACTGTTCTAAGGAGCGGATTTGGATGAGTAAAGAAAGAGCCTCCACTTCCCTGCTCCGTTTATGCATGGAGGCAAGCCATACGAGTTCCCCCACTTAAAAAACACTTCGGGGCACACCATTCATGATCTGCCCTTGGAACAGAGTTGAGGTTGGAGGCCATGAATGTTTGAATAAGAGAAGGAATTCTGGAGGTTACATACTCATCTTTAAGGAGCTGAGTATTTAGCAGCCAGGATGTATCTCTTTGAGAACTGGCATCTAATACCAATGAGACCCAAGCCATTGCATGATCTGATAGGACAATAGGTTCCACATCTGCATTGCAAAGACCTTGCAAGAGAGAGTGGCTGATCAAGGTATAATCTAGTTGAAAGAAGAGTGGTGAACTGTGGAATAAAAAGAAAAAGGTATGAGATAGAGAGTTCAGTATTCTCCATGGGTCACATAGGCCCAAGGAATCTAGAAACTCCTGTAAAGCTCTTTGGGCTTCTGACAGAGGTCTGAGGGGGCAGTTAGACTGGTGAGGTCTTGGGTGGGTGGAGTGTTCAGTCTCCTCCCAAATTAATGGAAGTGACAGGTATGGAGTCAATTTGTCGAGTATTTCATGGAAGAAGGAGGGGTCACCACCCACTGGATCATAAATACTGCCTAGTATTAACTCTGTGCAACCAATCGTACCTTGCACCAGAATGTATCTTGCCTTTGGATCTACAATAGTCTGGCTTGCTTGGAACAGTATAGAGTGATTCACCAGAATGGCAGCTCTTCTGATAGCTTTTGATGCTCCAGAGGCAAAACCTTGGCCAATCTCCTGCCTTCGAAAACCATTAGCTTCCAGGGGTAATAAGTAAGTCTCCTGAATAAAAGATATGTTGGCATGCAAGAGTGAGATATGTTTAAGACTTTTATATCTTTTAGGGGATTCATGGGCACCTCTAACATTCCAGGTGAGAAATTTGGTTACGACACTAGCCATTGTCCCAGAATGGCAGGACAAACATCAGATAGGTGATACTCTCTATATGCACCTCACACCCCCCCCGGCCATTCCCCCAGTATTCTACCACCCGGTTGCTCCAAATGAATAGAAGCCATAAGACAAAATACCTTGAAAATGACGAATAGGATTCTGAGATGCTTAACCCCCCCCCATTTCCCCAACAAACCTATATACAAGCACTTCTGTGTCATCTAACAGGTCCCCATAACACATAGTTATGATCAGTGGTGTGCAGCCCCATTTTGTCCCCAGATACCCTCTTCCCACCATTGACACCCAAATATAGATATTGGAGATCCATTGTGCCATTCATCATGCATCGAAACTGGGTTTGATCTAACAGAGTCCGCTTGATAAAAGAATGCCTGAACAGGACCCAGGGTATAAACACAATCAGAGAGAAGTAGAATAACACAATCCAGGGGGCATCCAGGGTACACCCCCCAATAGTCCAGTACATGAGGCTGATCATCATTCAACCACTACATCCCCACCCCCGCTTCTCACCCCAAGAGTCTAATTATTTACAACTGACACATAGAACAGCTGAGTTCAACAGCCAATAACAAGATTTAAAGGTAGTGTAGTTCCCGACCTGAGGCTGTGTTGAAACATTTGGTGTCACTCATCCAGGTTCCACAGCAGTGCTTGAGCATAGTGAGCATATTCCAAGAGCTGCCATTGAAAATCCGGGTATCCCGAGTTATTAGGGAGTGAGAGAAACTGAAGGATACCAAGGTGAAAGTGTTGAGAGGTTGGTCTGGAAAAATGGCTGGGAAATAAGAAAGAGCATGAACCTGGATGAGCGACCTCTCAGGTAGGGCTGGTTTCAGATCAAGGACTAAAAACAGAACAAAACCCACTATAATATTAAGACTAAGCAGCAACCGTAACTTGAAACAGCAGATCACAAACAATTAGAAGATCACAAACAATTAGAGCTCCCGGCAGTTAAGTAGATGATGGATCAGTCCGGTGGGGGTCCAAAAAGCCAAATGGACTGGTGTAGCCGAACAAAACAGTCCCTGAGGAAACAAAGTTTCACAGAGAACAGGCCCGATTGTTGAAAGCCAAATGACCTTTCAGTGTTGCACACTAGGCCATACTGGCCTGTACACAACTACAGAGCCGAACCAATGCAAGGGCCTTCCACTATTTTCAGCCTGGCAGGAATGCGGTCATACTCAAAAGACGATGAATCCCAGAGCAATGGTCAAAGTAAGCACCAAAGCCTTGTCAAAAAATACTAGATGCATGTGAGCCAAGTTTGTGAGAGAGCTTCAGGGGGTTTTGAGCTCTGTTTGAGCCTGAGGAGCTGAGTCAAAAGATAGCCAGGAGCCATCCACCAAGACCTGTAGACGAACTGGGTATGCCATGTGAATTTTAATGCTGGCTGCAATTAGCTTGCATACAATAGTATGGAAAGTGGCTCTTTTTTGTTGGGTTTCCAAGGGCAGGTCTTGGGTCATACATAGTTTTTTATCCTCCCAGTGAGTCACTTGTACTTCCCAAATTTTGGATAGAATGTGTTGCCTTTCAAGACAATTTAGCAGCCTGACAATCACCGGTCTAGGGGGAGCAGAATCTGATGGTCTGGGTCTCAGGGACCTGTGAGCTCGTTCAATCAAATAGGTAGGGTTGTGTGGAGATGGGACAATGACTTTAATTAGCAGCTTTTGAATAAAAGAAATTGTAGAGGAGCTCTCTTCACCTTCTGGCAGGCTGAAAATCACAATGTTGTTCCTTAGGCTTCACCCCTCCAAGTCTTCAGTTTTCAGTTGTAGCTTGGTGATTTGCTGTTTTAGCTTGATTATTTCTGGCTCAGATCGATCCTTCCAGGACTCTAAGGAACAGGTGCATGCTTCAGTATCTGAGAGCTGGGTTTTTAGGTCCCCTAACTCACTCCTTACATCTTTGAGTTCCGAGGCAATATCGTGTAGAGTTTCTTTAAAGGGCATTAGTTCCTAAAGAAATCTCTCTTCTGTGAGTGGCACTGAAGAAGATGAGGTGCTAGGTTGCTTTGGAAAAGGTTGTTGGTGTTGTTTGGCTTTCTTGGCCTGCTTCTCAGGCTAGACCAGGGGGGTGTGTGTCTCAGCAGGGCTGATCTCATCTCTGCCTCCATTGTGGCTAGAATTGGCCAATTGCGATGTAAAAAGAGAAAGGATCCTCACAGATAGGCAGAACAGAGATTGGAGTATCAGTTTGTTAGGCTGTTTCACCCAATTAAATCTCAATTAAGAGGGATTACTGATGAGGTAAAGCGGGAGCCCGTGGGAAGAGCAGCTAGTGAGCCAAGTGCATCACGTGATCTCTCCTTTTACTTTTGTGATTCAGCTATCTTGTTTTTAGTTAGTGACACAGAAAAATGCCTGGTGTTTAAAATGAGGACCCTCTAGGTAAATGCTGATTGTTGTGTTTACCTAGTGGGGTACTCATGATGCTACACATATCTTTTTTGGAGGGTTAAACCCCCCAGAAATGCCTTTTCCAACTTCAAGGAAAAAGTACTTTTGCAAAATTCTTTTGCAAATGCGAAAGTTTCATGATTTACCTACACATATTCATTAGCAAGATATGATGGTTAACTGTATTTGTAACACACAAATGCTTACTGTGGTCCATCACCCATGGTTGCCCAGCATATGTGTGTACCCCCAAGGCACTCAGATGGCAGCAGAACTCATAGAGTTGGTGGACCATGATGATGGATGTGTATTGTAGTACATTTATAGAGTTGTATGTTATTTCTGTTACCTGCTGCTGGTTGTCTCTGATTGTTTGAGTTGCCTTGGTCCTTTCTCCTACTTGCGTATATGTGTGTGTGGGTGTGTGGGGGGGATGCAGAGTTAGGGTTTTGAACACTAACCCCACATTTCCACACTTTTGTCACTGTGGAAACAACCCTAACAGAGTTTTTGCAATATATATATATATATATATATATATATATTTTCATGGCAAAAACTCGTTAATGCATCAGTTAGGGTTGTTCTAATAGCTTATTAAAAGCGTAGGAAATTGCAAGTTAGGGCTGAAAACCTAACTCCAAATTCAATTCCAGCACCGCATACACACAGACACACACACACACACACACACACACACACACACACGTGCAAGTACAGGGAGGACCAAGACAACACGACCAATGACAGATAACCAGCAGCAGGTGACAGAAATAACAAACAATTGTCTAAATGTACTACAAGACATCCCACCCACCTGACCAGGTACTGCATGCTTAGTATAGATCAACAGCAAAACTGAGGCCATGTACACCAAATGTACACATCCCTGATTGCAGCTGCACACAATGTACCACACTTAGTAGTTGCATTGCCTTACCTACCGATGCCCCACACCTCACCACACCTGGTGGGCCACCTCAGCTAGAGAGCAGAGCAAAACCAAGGAGTTGTACAGGTATAATATGTCTGATTAACTTCATGTATAGATACTCTCCCTCTGCTAGTCGCTGCAGGACCTTAGCAACACATTGCCCCACCCAGTCACCCCATGTACTGTGTAGTAACTGGATAACGGCAGCGAAGATTAACTCATGAAGATGAACAATGTAACTTGATGATACCAGCCATCCAAACCTTAGTGTGATTATAACTGACAGAGTCTGTGATAGAGAATGACCCTCCCATCTTACTACACTTATCCCATTGTGAGTAAAATCAATACTAAAAAACATTCTATTTATACCTACACTATACCTACTTGATTCCTGTTGTGGCACAAGTAAGATAGTTATCAGTGTGATACATCAGTGACATAAATGTGCCAAACCCAAAGACTAGGCACTGCAGCCTGAGTATAAAACAACTACTAAAAAACTCAGGCTGTGTTCGTAAGTGGTATAGAACACTCATTTCAACAATACTAAATGTTCCACTATTTCAATAAGTGAGTCATTACAGAGGCAATGATATTGTCTTTACCAGGTAGTACATCCTCAGTAAGTGCCTACAGGAAAATGCATCCTATGGACATCTGCGATACAGCTACATCATTGTTGGCTCAGTAGTGCTAGGATATTTACAAGTTGGTTGGCCTCACCCAGGCAATTACACTGTTTCTTACAAAGAATAGTTACTGCATCTTTAGTATACAGACACACTGAAGGTATATATATATATATATATGTACATCAGTAGGACACCTTCATCAGTAAACTGTGTATCTGATACTGACAGTAGGAGTTTCACATCCTTGTACAGACAATGCTTTTCCATACCTTGACATCAGCCTCTCTATCTTGAGTATACAGTTGCAGTAAATTTACTACTATGTAAATCACATAGTAAATGCAACACTACTTTTATCTTGATGATGGCTGTGTCTTGTAGTTAATTTATGTTGTTCTCTTAATTTATGTGTACTCAGTAGTGTTAAAACCTTTGTACAACTGTGATCATGCACCTGCATCATTGATATCGACTAACGGTACAGTACCAGGTGTGGTGGGGTGTGAGGCATCGGTAGGTAAGGCCATGCAACTACTAAGTGTGGTACATTGTGTGCAGCTGCAATCAGGGATGTGTACGTTTGGTGTACATGGCCTCAGTTTTGCTGTTGATCTCCACTGAGCATGCAGTACCTGGTCAGGTGGGTGGGGATGTCTTGTAGTACATTTAGAAAATTGTTTGTTATTTCTGTCACCTGCTGCTGGTTGTCTGTCATTGGTCGTGTTGCCTTGGTCCTCCCCCGTACTTGCATATGTGTGGGTGTGTGTCTGTGTGTGTGTGGTGCTGGGGGGGGTGAATTCAGAGTTAGGGTTTTCAACCCTAACACCGAATTTCCTCGCTTTTGTCGCTGTGGAACAACCCTAACTGATGCATTAAACGGAGTTTTTTGCCATGAATATCCTGTCTTTTTGAGAATGATTAGTACCAATAGTATATTTTTTTTTTTTTTTACCAGGACCGCACATACATACTGAAATATACCGAGATGAAGAATACAGTAACTCATCTAATACTATTTTCTGTTATGAAGACTAAGACAACATCCATCTGACCATATTGCTTTTTATATTTATGTGTTTACCTTCACTTAACACTGTAATGTCAATTCTAATTTATCATGTTGCAGTGTTTTACTCATTATCTGTGTGCAGTCAATGTACCTAGTCTTCTAACACATAATGAATGTAGTACTCTATTTGTAAGCACACTTTTTAAATATTCATATTTAATATCTTCCTCTTCTGTTTCTGTACTAGAAAAAAAATTCTGACAGACTCATACTTACTAATGTAGGTACAAGAATGTTCTCATAACACTTCAACATCCGTAACATTAGAATAATTGAAATGGGTTATCTGTTAAAACCTTAAATGCTTTCTATAACAATCTTCTTCATCAAAGTAGGTAAGCCAAATGGTTTCTTATATAATACATAAGCAATAAAGCATGACGATCAGTTGTATTAATGGTCTGTTAATCACTTGCTACTGTTGTACCATTACTCAAGATGTACAGTGTAACAGATGCACTCACGGGCTGATAAACTGTCCGTTGACATAATTCCTGGAAGTCCCTTATGGCTACAATTATTAAACTCATCTTAAATAGTGTGACACCTTTTTCAATATATATTATAAAAAGGGTCTGAAGAATGTAGCTTTCTGATTGGCTGCAAACATTCTAACAGCTTTATGTTAATCTTGTATTACCATACATGTAGAGCTTAACCATATGCTGAATAAGCTGTAACTCTGTTTAGAAACATTCTTTATTATAAGAGTAATAAGGCACTCCCACGGATTATGTTAACGGTCAGTTAATCAACGTCTGGGGCATGTGCCACTCAGCTACACCTCGTGCCACAGTACACCCCTAGAAGGTGATTGACAGACCATTAACATAATCCTTGGTCATGGCTTATTGCGTTATTAGCCTACATATGTATCTTGATTTTAATCCCACATGAATCTGCTATAATGTTTCAGGAAATTATTAAATAACACTTGTGTAACCCTTTGTCACAAATGTTGATGGTAAACATCCCCACAATAGAATAATACCACAACCAAAAAGTAATATTTATGAAATTTATGAAATTTATGAAATTTAGGAAAAGTATGCCCTTTTGCAGATGACACAAAGATCTGCAACAGGGTTGATACACAAGGAGGCATGGAAAGGATGAAAAGGGACTTGGCAAGGTTGGAGGAATGGTCAGATGTATGGCAGCTAGGATTCAATGCAAAAAAGTGCAAAATAATGCACCTGGGAAACAAGAACCCAGGGGAAGAATACACAATGGGTGGGGAGGTAGTAACAACAACAAAACAGGAAAGGGACCTGGGGTAATCATATCAGATGACCTTAAGGTTAGCAAGCAATGTGAGAAGGCAGTAGGGAGGGCCAGGGGTATACTGGGATGTATAGGAGAGGCATCAGCAGCAGAAAACAGGAAGTTGTTATCCCTCTGTACAGACAGTTGGTGAGACCCCATCTGGAATACTGTGTCCAGTTCTGGAGACCCCATCCCCAGGGACATAGACAGGATAGAGGCAGTCCAGAGGAGGGCAACTAAAATGGTGCAGGGTCTGCAAGAGAAGCCGATGAGGAGAGACTAAAGGAGCTTAATATGTATACCCTTGAGGAAAGAAGGAGAGGGGACATGATAGAAACTTTCAAGTACCTCAAGGGAATCAACAAAGTCCAAGAGGTAGCATCTTTCAGAAAAGAGACTTGCAAGAACAAGGGACACAATTTAAAGATAGAAGGAGGGCAGTTCAGGGCAATGTGAGGAAGTATTATTACACAGAGGGTAGTGGATGCATGGAACAGCTTTCCTGAGGAAGTTGTGGGGTCTAAAACTGTGGGAGAATTCAAGAATGCATGGGACAGACATAAGGCAATTCTTGTGGGGGGCAGGAAGATATAGGCTGTTGGTTAACTAGGATCTGCGGCCTATCCTGTAGGTAGGGAAATGGGCAGACTGGATGGGCCTAGCAGTCCTTATCTGCCATCAAAGTCTATGTTTTATAAAAGTAAAAAAATATTTTTTTTCAAATGTGAAGTACAAAAGTCATTCTTTATGAAAATAAAATACAAAAATATACAACTTTTAAAATGTTGAAAAAAAGGAGAAAAAAAATATTGATTTTTAATAATTTGAAAATATAATACATAAAAAATATATATTTCTTTGTATTTATTTTTCTTGTATATAAAACATTCAAAAAAAATAAATAAATATAATTATACAAACAGTTTTTTATAAAATTATTAGCAGCCACTGTTTGCGAGAGGTGTGCGCTGCTTGAGGCAGTCCAAAGCTACAAATTGGATCCAATGTGGAGGCGCAATGGAAGTGGAAGCTGTTGCACCCTCCAGAGGAGATACCGGACTCTGGTGGAGGGTGGTCACTTCACCCTAGGGAAGCTGGCAGGTACAGGTGGTGGTGGAGGTGAAGTGCTGGTACTGGCCACGGTGTCATCAGCTGCTGTCACCACAGGCTCAAGCACAAGGTTGACGGTCTGCTGTTGTGCTTCCATTAAGGACAGCATTCTTTGCTGTCCTTCAAGGAGTGCAACATTATCTTTTTTTTGACCAGCAACCTTGCGCTCAAGCCTGCGGTAACAGCGGCAATGGCCAGTACAGCGTTTCACACGGTGGTGCCCTACAAAGAGTCAAAAAAACATAAATCAATACATCAGCCTCAAAACAGTGATGTCCTTTCTGTCTTTCACCTTACAATATTTATAGCTAATTCAGTAATAGTTGTACATTTATTTGCCAATACTGACACTATTTAGAACTGTGATACAAACATAGATTGTTGTCTTGCCTGTTCAGTTATAATATTTTCGCACCATAATATGTCGTTTGTTGACAACATAAAAAGAGTTCTAAGAACAGTACACGTCCTTTACTATTGTTGTATTTAACTTACTATACAGCAGTAGTCAGTATCTAAATGGTTTAGCATAATAAACAGTACGTCTCATACAGTGACACTACATCTTCATTGTGTGTGGACAACTACACTTTAGCATCTGTGGCTATAGTGTTTCTTCACACCTGCAAGAGAATATTCGGCTACCTGCATACCAACAGTATGATTACATAATTTGATGTGCACATCATCATCATCAGTTTAACGATTGCTACAAAAGACACACACATATCGAGTTGTTATTCACCCTCTGTACACATTTCCATGTATAAAAATCATTTTTAACTGACATAACATTGATTAAGCAGTAAACCATGAACAAACTGTCATTTTTTATGTTATTCTCATGCTCTGCATGCCTGTAGTGTGGCGGAAACTGTAACCAAATGCCAAAATTCCCTAAGTTGTGATTAACTGACCAGCAACACAATCAGTGTAAGTTTCTTAATTTAATGTTAAGTAAACAACTTAGTAACACTCTTAAGCCTTCTTCACCATATGATCAACTTCACAATAGTGTTTGTGATAGATGCCCATGACCAGTTATAATGTTTTCATCAAATTTTCAACTTCATCTGTCACAATGCTTTTGTAACACTTGAAACCATCTTACAGATTTAGTAAGCAAGAGTTGACTGAGTTTACTAAGTACTTACTCTAATACATTCTGCACATAGCATGTAAATAAATAGTAGGAGCTGTGTTCAGAAGTGGTGTGCAAGAAATACAACTTTACACCATGCACAACACAGTGATGCATGTCAGTGTGATATTAAAAAAGTGTTATGGACCTGCAATTAAATACCGGTCTATTGAAACAGAACAGTAGAATCTGCAACACAATTATCATGTTCATTCTCATTCCATGTTACATACAAAACCAATATGCAGTCCAGGATGTAATAACACATCAGATGGATAGCCAATTGGCTCCAACAATGAACCCAGAGCTTCGTCATTGGCAGGATAGTCTCATTCCCAAGGAGGGTCATCAGTAGCTTTCCACAGGGATCAGTACCTGGGCCCCTCCTGTTCACCACCTACGTGTCTGACATAAGGGCAGGTATCAGGAGTAAGATGACTCTGTTTGCAGATGACTCAAAACTGGGGGGTATTAGTGGATGGGCAGAAGGGCTGGTTGGTTCTACAGGCTGCCCTGGACTAATGGAAAGATGTAGTAGAAAGAGTATGATGAGGTTAAATGCAGTGAGGTGCAAGGTACTGCACCTGGGACACAGAAACCCATACCAAGTGTACACCCGGGGGGGTGAAATGCTACAAGTTTTTATTGCCGTCAGGAACTTGAAGCTGTTGTTGTATGTCAAGATGTACATCTTGGACACTTGTACAAGGGCAGTAGCTAAGGACAACAGGATGCTGGATGCATCATTAGTGGGATTGCCTCCAGAAGGAGGGAAGTGATAATCCGTCTGTGTAAGTGGTTTGTGAGAACGCATCTCAAGTACTGTATGCAACTGCGGATGCCACAGTTAAAGACAGGCATTTAACTCCTGGGGAGCGTCCAGAGTAGGGTGACAAAAATAATGTGGGACTTGTGGAGAGGTGCGAAGACCTAAATATGTACACATTGGCAGACACAAGGGACTGAAGAGACATGAGAGACGTCTTCAGGTACATGAAGGGGGTAAATAAGAGAGTAGCAGTTAGGATGGCTCGAAGGAAAGAAGAGGGGGAAACCATCGCTGCAACCAGAGGAGGGAAAATTCAGGGGAAAAGAAGGAGGTGTACTTCACTAGGAGGGTGGTGGATCCATGTAATGTGGTGCCCAGGGGGCTGGTGCATACAGACATGGTACAGGGGTTCAAGAGGATGTGGGACAGTTATAGGATAACGGTTCCAGAATAAAAGTTAAATGCAGTCAAAATATCTGGAACTGGGAAGGGAGCAGCCAGAGAAGCCCAGGGGGGAGGCAGCAAGCTCAGATAACAGGGCATCGACTGGCCAAACGAGTAGATGCAATAGGCCGTGACACCTATTCTAGTGGCATTCTTACTATGTTAGTATACACCCAGACGTGCGGGTTGTACTTTAATGAGTACAATTGCTGTTTTAAATGTTCTACAACTGTCACTCACAGCTTGGTTGCCACGTCAGACCTTGCAGCATGATAGCTGACAGCTCTGAGTGACCTCCCAAGCTACAGCTGCACTTTCATCCTGCATGGTATGCTGACTGTATGTATTAATATAGTAATTATGCTTGCTATGTCCCTGGGATCCCACTACAACACTCACAGGCCTATTACAGAAATCCCTGCAATATAATATCAAAGTAAAACATCCTTTGTTATCTTGCTGTACACCGTCCCTCTCCCAACCACTAACCAGCAACATTTGCACTCCCAACCCTTCACTCCTGTCAGTGGCAGTACATATCTGCATGCGAACTTGAATGCGTGATGCATAATTACTGACTGTGTAATAGGGCTGAACACACATTGTGCACAACAGAAGCAAATGAACATGAACCTTGCACCATACTAGTGAACACAGATGTATAATGTATTCATTTGCATCTCTGAACAATGTAGTACTATACAGCCTTCACATGTATTCTTAACATTATGAAAGAATGCTGAACAGTCCTACTTTATGATATCAGTCATTACACAACCGCCTAACAAACACACAATGATAATAACATACATTCTGGGTTCAGGATACTGCAACACTACATCTTGCATGAATATCTGTTGTGATGGTACTTACGTGGCGAGCTGGTGCTGGGCTCCTGCTTCACCTCCACTGCTGTCTCACGCTCAGCTTCCCAGGGCTGTATGAAACAAAAAAGTAAAAAAAATGATAACATATACCACAAAATACCAAGGTACAACTATACTTTTTGTTATGAACTGCATTTTTAATACTCTGTCATTGTGTAACTGAAACATGTAAACACATCCCTCTTTGCAATGACACTTCTGTGTTTATATGGTGTTCTGTTATTAATCAACAGTGACATGCACACAGCAACTGTTCTCATCTGTACAGTGAGAAAGTGACTTACATGAACAGCATCAACAATGTTACAGATAATTCCTAAGATTTGTGACCACATCATTATTATACGCCGCACTGTGATTGTAACACCATGTGTGTACAATGCTGTAGATGTCCATAGACCTATTCAGTGATGCCCACCCATTTCCTGTTAGTATGGCAGGGTCAACATACCCCAAAACTTGGTCCTGACACACTGACAGTCAGCAGCCCTCAGACAACAAACCACCTGCAGCACATCAATGTGCCCACAGCCGAAAAGCAGGCTGAAGTCAAATAATGCAAACCTATGTCCCTGGTGTTCCAATAGACATGTGCATCCAATCCTGCACAGAATTAATATAAAATAAACCAATAGTTCTGGTGGTTCTGTGGACATGTCTGTCCAATTACAGGTGAAAAAAAACAGCAACAGAAACCTATAATACCTAGTATGCACTGGACAGCCCTCCGTACCTACCCGTTAATTCCAATTAAAACAAGGGTCTGAGAATTTGAGCTTTCTGATTGACTGCAAACATTGTAACAGCCTTATGTTAATCTTTAATTAACATACATGTAGAGATTGTCCATATAATGAATAAGATTTAACACTGTTTATAAACATGTTTTCTTATAATAATAGAAATAAGGCACTCCCAGGGAATATGTTAATGATCAGTTAATAACCATCTAGGGACATGTGGCACTCGGTTACACCTCATGCCACAGTACAACCCTAGAAGGTGATTAACAGACCAGTAACATAACCCTTGGTTATGCTTTATTCCTTAAACGTCTAACTCCACCCCCCCATTAGCAGTGCAGAACAGCTACCCCACCCACCCCACCATATGCCAAGTTAAATAGTTCTACGGCTGTGCATCCATTGTCACTCAGCGTGAACAATGGTTGTACAGCCCATATGATAGTACACATTAGACATATTTGCATTGATCAATTCACATCTTTGCATTCTGTTGAACAATATGTGCTGCACTACCATTGGCTCACACTGTGTAATTATTGACATACAGACCTACCAACAGTGTCAGTCACCAGACAGCAGAGCAGCAGGTGGGTGGTGTACTACTGACTCTTGGTCATCAGAAGGGTGGGTGAAGCATGACAGCAGGTATTACTCGGCTGTCAAGGAGCGGTTTCCACTTAAAGAGCACAGTTAGCAGTTTACTCTTATTTGTACTTTGCTCCAGAATTGACCACACATATCAACTGGAGTACCAGGTGAAACAGGTGGATTTTATGTTAATTCTGACTGCGAGCACTCATACACCTCCACTAGAACAACAGGGTTAGTGGTGAATGTAATATTTATGTTGCCTATGATCAGGCAGGCAGTTGTACAGTGGGACACCAAGGATATATAAACATGCTACTTACCAAAAAAATGCACATATGCACATGAAAGGGACAGAGAAGCACCTACCACACTATCAATGTTTTTTAAAATCAGCAAGTTGGTGGAATATGTACTATGGTATGGGCACACACCCACTGGTTCACGCTGTGGACCAATGGGCATACAGTCCTACCGAAGTGTCAGCGGACGTTGTGGTATGAGGAGGGTGAGGACCTGCCACCCACTGGCTAAACAGTGAGGGGGAGCGGGGCACTGGGGCTCAGTGGGCAGTTGCAGGGGTACCACTAGATCACCACGGGGATTGGAAGTATTTGTTTTCACAAATACCCATGATCAGGCAGATAGCGGTCCACTGGACCATCAGGGATATTAGACAAAAGTTTTTTTGTTATACAGATGAACATGATTGTGTAGACAGCGTCACACTGCACCACCAGAGAAACTGTGTAATTCTACATTTATTTGTACAGATATCCTCAATCGGGAGATAGTGTTCCACTGGACCACCAGGGATATTAAACAGAACAGCAAAATCTTGTCACTGCAAATGCCCATGATTCTGCTGCAGGTGGCATCAGTCCCCAATGGCTGTTGTCTCGGATTGCGCCAGGCACAACTCATCAGGGATCGGTGCACCTGCATGCAAATGTACCATGATAACATACAAATGGACCCATATGCACCTTGCATGCATCATGGCCCCATTGGCATGCTATTTTTTGAGTATTTAGGTTGCTGTCAATGGCAAAATGGAACTTGTGTTACCGCATCCCCATGCTTCACTCTGGCCACTTACGCTAGTGCAGTTGCACTGCGCCATGCACACTGGGGGGGTAGCCATGTTGCAATCTTCAACACTGCTGAGCCATGTTGCAGTTCCATTGAATAGTACCCACTCCACACACCCTGCACAGCAGAGTTAAGCTGCACCCAAGCTCATGCCACAGCCTGGCACAGTTTGAATATCTGAAGCAAAGTTGTCCGTTTCTGCAGTGTTCTGTGTATTTGTTTCTTTGGAGGGTCAACTGTGGTCACGACGGGGGGGGGGGTGTAACCTTTGTAGCCTAATGAGGAGTCACCACTTCTGTCATGGCATTTTCTGTTTTGCTAGCCTAGGGAAAAAACTGTGGGTCACAGCTAAGTCAGCGGGCAGCCAGAGGAACAGACAAGCAGGCACAATGAAGACTTGGCAGGAGAAATGAGTGTGAAAGTGTTATGCACAGTGTGTGTGTGTGTGTGTGTGTGTCTGTGTGCGGTTCACTTACATATTAAGAAAAACATGGCTGTATTAACAAAATGAACATTTTGTTTTAACAAGGATCTGAGACCTAATCAGGCAGTAGAGACACAGACTCATTATTTACTGGTCTCTATTGTCTGATGGCAGACTGGCTGTTTGTTTGCCTTAGTCAATCAGCTAAAACAATTTTCCCAACCCATTTTCTAAATACAAATACTACATAAATGCTTCAAGTAATACTTACTTACTAAATAGTATTTCCTAAAAAGAATTTAGTTAAGTAGTGCAGGTCACACCTTACATGATACCCTCATAGCACCCCAATTACATAGTACTATTATTTCTATCAGCATCTTACCATTGGACTCGATGACAATGACACTGTCGGTGTCCGATTGACCACCCTCCACAGCTTCACGCTGTGCTGGTACTACCTCTCGGGCAAGTGGGGGAGTTCTACATTGGCCTGTCATAAAAGAAAAAACAAAGGCATCACTAAGTCTTGAATGTTAATTGCATCACATTTTTTAACCAGTTGATGTAACCATCAAACATGCTTCACATAGGTAACATTGTCTCTCATCAGGCACACCACAAGCATTGTGGGTACATATTAAATTACAAGTGCTGTTAATATCAAATATAATGTTTGGAGAGCAGTAGAGAACAACTGTGAAATCAACATCAGTAGTTGTTCGAGAAACATGGACAACATTGCAACAACAACTCGAGACATCTACAATCCCCTATTAAGTATAAATATTGACTTAACCATATTTCAGATGAGATACCCAAACATCATTCTTAATGCTGCATGATAAAAAAAAACACTATTTTCATTTCATGTGTCAGAATACTGCGAAACACGTACATTTTCTTTTATTCTACTAGTATTTTGAAGTTCCCATCACTAAGTTGCATGACTGCATAGCATGGTACCTAATACACACTAGACATACAGATCAAAAATTAAGTTAAAGAACACAGCATAAACTCACTAGATTCACTAAATGTAATAGCTATGTAAACCTTAAATAAAGTTAAATATTGTCTATATACAATGGATACTGTATAGTCACTGCACCGCTGTCATTACCAGATTCTGCTGTTATTCAGTCACTCAGGTAAACCTCACAGCTGAACCACAGCACGCATGTCAAATAAAACTTATACTATGGGGTATGAAAATCCTGTAACCTCATTGGTCAAAACAGATCGAATGACTGTTGAAAAATCTTCCAGTATATCCACTGTAACAAGTTTGATATCACCATAAAAAACAAAAAGAACACTTAAACATTGTATTATAGCAATATACCATGATAGGGAGTGGGTATATGGGTGGATTTACCACTTCTGGTGTGGTTAAGTCACTTGGCTGCACCTCATGACTGAACAACACCAGACATGGTAAATCCACCAATATATCCACTCCTTGTCATGGTACATTGCTTAAATATACTATGAACTGTCATACCATATGTCATGATTTCTATCTAAATCTATATAAAGTCACATGCATTGTGCAAACTTCTGTTGAGTAACTTATGGTGAGTTAGGAGCTCCCCCACAGCTGGCTTCCCAGCAGCCTCCCAGAGTTCGTAGGCGAGGTAGTACCAGCACATATCATTGTCCGGTATCTCCTCCTCCTGTTTAAGTATGTAAAAATGCTGGCGCAACAGCTTCCACTTCCTCTTCAACTGAGTGATCATTTTGTTCTTTACTTTTAGGATCACATGTAAAAAACTGTTGATGCACCTCCACATCAGATCCAGTTTGCGGTTCATGCTCTGCATTAATATGCAGGCATTCCCCCTCGCTTGGACTGCCTCAAGCAGCAAGCACACCTCTTGCAAGGTCCACTGCCTCATGGTTAACTTTTTGTTCTACAATAGAAGCATAAAGAAACATTTCCATTACTGTCATGTCCTATAGTAAATGGATTTTTATGTATTGTGTGAAGTTTAGTGCTTAGAAAATGAAACACTGCACCCCGCCCTCTTACCCAGTTGTCTTCTTTCTGTCTAAGAGTAACCATTTTGCTGTACTGCAGCTACCACTACACATTTATTTAACAACAAAATAGAACTAACAATGGCACTAAGCATTACTGTAAACAATCATTACTCATTATAAAGTGATTGCCAACACTACACTGTACTACCACATTTCTTGTTTTGTTAAAAAAAATTACTTTTCAAATATAGTACCAGTAAGCTATGGGGGGGGGGTCATCAGTCAAGAACATAGCCTGAGTCAGCCAATACAAGCAACAACTCACTAATGAAGAGGATACCTGCATACTAATAATGGCTTCATAATATGAAAAAATAACTTAGCTTATGTGTTGCATACAACATGGCTCCATTTACGCAAATAGTACTAAATAATGTTAAACATAAGCCTGCCACCACTGCGCTTCATTGTTGTAACACCCCTACTCCTCTTTGCCACTTACAGCAGTGTAATGCCACAGTACATGTTAAATTAACCTTACAGACTAAAATATTACAATGCGAACCACATAACATTATGAAATTGTGTACTAACAACAACATGCTGGATTGCTATTGCACTTTCCCCACTGTTGTTACACAGCATGGCACAATCTGAATGTTCCCAACCCATGTGTTAAATGTGTGTGAGTGATGCATGCAGCTGATCTATTTTTTGACCACATTTATAGGGTTCTGAAAAGAACCTTTGTTTACACTGTAATATTTGATCAAACAGTCTGACAGTCTTAGAGGACTTTGAGGATTGCATCTTGAAGGTCTCCCAGGAAATGGCAATTGCCAGCATGCAAGAAATGTACACTGTCTGGTAGGTATAGCCAATCATAACAATACTTAATTTCTGGGTGATGTATAGTACACATTCCATGCATGCGTAGAAAAGCAGATATTTGTATGTTGACTTTTCTTCAAGCTCTGTCAATCAGATACATATGGTGTTTTGCTTGCCAGACCCTATGCTCTGCAATATCCAAGAATATGATTATACAGGCAGGCAACATACTCATAATAGAAGCAAGGTCCAATTTTGCTTCTGTTACTAATTCTACCCAGCGTTGGTGCCCAAATCATTGCCTCCAAGGTGTAGCAGCAATATGTCAGGATGAGGCTGAGTACTAAAATGTCTGTGCATGGTTGGCATGAGGTGCTCCAACCTCATTCCACCACTTCCAAACCATTTCACAGAGCAATTTGGGAGCTGCAGGTTTCTCCCAAAATCGCTGCTGTGAGCATACTCAGACGCTCGTCTCACAATACTGTCTCCAACTATCCACGAAGTCCTTTTGTTATTTTCTGCCATTCTCAGTTTTTAAACTCAGAAGTGCACAGAGAGCTACCAAAAAGTCAGGGTTCACCCTGCAGTGGGTAGGCACAAGTGAGAGTAGAACTGGTATTTTTCCTCCTTACTTCAAGCCAGAATCACTGGGCTGATTTATAACATACAAATAAAAACAATCATTGGTTAGTGCTCTGGCTTCATTAACCAATGTAGGCCATGCACTGACTATTACTACAATTGTGCTACAGCTAAAATGTGCAAAGATTGAGAGGTGGGAAAAATGCATCCTTTTCATATGCAATTTTAAACAATTACAACTGCAGAAACATGCCTGATTGGTCCCCTCTTCTGTTATGGGTCCACGTGCAGCTTCCTATCTCCCTCTATTTGCAGCTGTATCTGTACAAGTTAGTACTCAACTATTATCTGACTTTAAACACTTTTATCTAAATTATACAGCAAGTTAGATTATTACAAGTAACATTATCAAATACAGCACTAAAAAACGTTTTGATTAATAGTATTTACATGTTGCTAACACTTTTTATCATACTGGAAGAATGCTTAATAAAATATACTGTACTTACAGTTTTTGAAATGCTGTCTCTCAGTTGTCACTAAGATGGCTGTTGCTGACTTCTTCTTCAGTGTTGTCCGTCTCTGATTGGTTGTCTCACATGGCCTGAAAAATCTTGCATTACATTGGTAGAACAAGCTGTCACTCAAATAAAATCAAATCTGATTCGATAATGAATGCATTTTCCACTCCAAAGTTTAAAATTTGCTACACTTTCGAATGCACAAAAGTAATTTCATGAAGTGTCGAATGCACGAAGGTACTTTCATGAAACTTTTGAATGCACGAAAGTAACTTTTGCGAAACTTTTGAACTTCGACATTACTTTTTACCATACTGTCAAACGCACGAAAGTAACATTTGCAACACTGTCGAATGCTTGACACTACTATTTGCGACACTTTCGTGCGTTCGACAGAATTTTTCCAAATTGTCTATTTTTACCACAATTTGATGCTTAATGGCAAAATAACCAAATTTTCAGTGCCAAACACTGCTACACTGCATTGCCACTGTCACAACTGGAAACACATAGTATTGTGACTTGGTAAAAACACCCACAAAAAGGTGGATATCTTCAGTGACAACGGCACCGTGCAACTGACTTGTAGTAATACATAGTTTGTCAGTTGTTAATCAACACCACAAACAGTCATTTTATGCAGCATTGGCACCAAATTTCCAACTAAGTCATTTAAGGACGTAAATGCAATGTTACCAAACTGACATTGCAATACTGCAAAAACATAAACTGACAAACGTGTGTTGTGAAGTTCATATGCACACTTACATAAACAGTCATAGTACAGACTATCATTTACCAAATTTTGTACGTATCATTTCACACACCTCTGCTCATGAACAGTGTGACTGTCAGTATCACAATGTGCTCTGAACAGTGGTTTCACACAACACCTGTAGCAGTGGTCATTGTAACTACGTACAAAATAGTTCAGTAAGCATGCAAAAAATGATAGCTGTGTAATTGCAAAATGGTTGTAGTAAAATGCCAACCTGAACAATCTCACATGTAAATATTCATAATGCACTAACTTCAGCTAAGTGTGCAAAGTTGACTTATTAATGTGTCAGTAATTAACAGAAAGATGATCAATAAAGTTATTGTGTTACAGAACTGTGACAGCATAAGCTATATAAAAGCTTCTTAATAATACTAATTATTAATAACTGAACATGGAAATCATACGAAACAAAATGTAGATTCTATAGTGATAATGATATGCAAGACAATGTGACAGAAATGAAGTACAACTGTAGCAATGTAAATAACTTATGTGATTAAAAGATTGCAAACATTTTCTTTTTTAAATTGCTGTGATACTTAAATCAGATGTCTCAATGCACAATGTTAGAAGGCATGAACAGAGGAATATAGTAACATTTTATTTTTCTCTTTCATACAGGTGCCTGATACTTCTGTAAGATTGCTGACTGCCACTGTGAACTATCATATCAAAACTTGCCAACTAAATACAGATGTAGATGTATAGGGAAATGAGACAGGTATCATAGTACTTCACTGCTGTATAAGGGCGATAAAGAAAACACAAATGTTACATCACAATATGAACAGAGACAGACCTCTACTGCAACAGTGGGCCCTACAACAACTCACTGCACATCAAAAGCACATACTTCCTCAAGAGCAAGTAAAAAATGCTTACCTCTACAACAATTGTGTAGATCTCTCAGATGAAACACAACTATTGTGACTGCAATCATCAACAAACCTCCCAAACAATGCCGTAGACTCACACCTGGTGATTTGCAAGTGAGAAAGCAAAAGTATTTTCGATCACTAGCAAGTAAAGCTAAGACTGACAGACTTATTGCTGCTGTGATGAGACATGGCGTGCAAAAAGACAAAGAGTCATCTGTCTTTGATGAAGTTGCGTCTCAAAGTACGCACTTTTGTTAACAGAGCAGTGTTTGTACTGCAGCGCTTGTAGTGTAAGATGTCTCATGTGCTTGAACAATTCAGGAAAGTTGTGTATGGCATCAAAAAAAGGCTACAACAGTATCCTTCTTTGACTGTCCACAATTTCTGTGATGTTTTCACAGGTCACTGGATGCACACAAAGCACTCAGAGGCATATTTCTGGGAAGAATCTTATTATTCCCAGAAAAAAAGGAACACAAGTTCACCATTGATGAGTACGGCAAACTGGTAAATGTCCTCAGTATCTGTGATGACACTGCAATGGATACAGATGATGACTGTGATTCAACCACAGTCTCCAATAAATGGCACTGTCTGGATGGGCATGTGATGAGACCTGCAACTGTAGGCAATCATCATTTGAAAAAGCTGAACAGTTTGTCAACCTATTTGTGATAACAGATCACAAAGAAAGATATAAACTGTTTGACAAAATTGACATTGTGAAATTCATCCACATACTGGACTAATGGGTCACTCACTGGCATGCCTCGATAGTGGTGTTTGTGATAGTATTTTTCACACCATGCATATGCTTGGAGTGCATCAAACAGGCATGCAAAACTTTGTATACAGAGTATATGAAGTACAATGAGTTGTAAATCACTACACCTGTTTAAATGACTTATTGCAGTCAGGTGACATGCAGGGTGCCATCACATTTCTCAAATAACTGCAACATGTTACTTCTGTACCAGACACAACAATTTCTCAGTTAAACACTTCAACTGAAACATCTGTTTCAGTCTTAGAAACTGACATACTGAGACAGTATGGCAAAGAAATAGCAAAATTTGAGCTGGCAAAGTCTCAGAAAGTTTGACTCTGTATGTGCATCATGTGAACATTTGTGCTACACTAAACAAACAGTCACAGTGAACCTCGAAACCTTGTCACCATACAATGACATGTGGTTCCGTCTCTCCGCATTTTTGCTGCTTAAATCTGACTTTCAGTTAGAAAACACCATTCTGCTATGCAAGCACTGTTTCTCCAAACTGAAGTCTAACATTTTGCCACCAAGGTCACTTCTGAACAATATGGAGGCACATGTTACACCAAGTGAGATTTCAACATTGAATATGTTTGAACGCATTCTAATTCAGACAATGAAACCATTCCAAACCATTCTATGTCTGAACACAAAGACACGGTACATTCCACAGACAGAACTTGTTAGATCTCTAAAGGGTTCCATAATGTATCTACCACTTCCTCTACAGGACAATGTGGAAGCAATTTCAACAGATAATAGTTTGGTGATTCTTGTAAATGGTGTTTCAACGAAGTCCAAGGTCACCTGGCAAGCTGTTGTCAATGTACAAAAGGTGAAGCATGCTCTTAGTTTTTTAAAGACTAACAATCCCTTTTATACAGACCTTGACATAGATCAGATCTCTCTGTCCAACATGATCTATTAGAAAAAACTAAACCAATCATTGAGAAGGTCAGTGGACAGACAAGTGACAATGTGTATGAACAGTACACAATTCACCCACTACATGGCAGAGATCCAGTAGGAGACAACATTGATCTCTATCAAATGAAACAGGTGGAAGGTGAGCCTGTCAGCATTTGGGAGGCAACACTAGAAGCACGCTGTTTCCCAGACTTATTCCCAAAAGGGTCAGGTGGACACCTAGATGAAAGAGAAGTGCGTGTACATGGTGCTGAGTACCGCACTAGCCATGTGCTCAGTAAAGATGGCAAATTCAGACGTAACATACAGTAACTGTTTCATCTCCTTCTGGGAGAGTGAACTTAGCATTCTGTCTGTGTCCATTGTACATACTATTCGTCTCTCAAGTCCACTAGATGGAATAACAGCAGCTCAATTTCTAGAGAAATTAAAGCAGAAAGATGAAAATGTGCAAGTGAATCTGTCTTCTATTCTTTCAAGTCTTCGAGGTACCAAAGAATATTGGTATCGCAGACACTCTGAAGTGATGACAATGCTGCGAGAGTATGGTGCAACCACATGGTTTGTCACACTTAGTTGTGCTGAATATACCTGGGACGAGCTCATTGAACTGTTGAAGTGGGAAAATTCTGATGTCGATGGCATCTCATCAATGACTGTCGGAGAAATGTGTTCACTTGATCCTGTGTCTGTAACAAGACATTTTCACAAGTGGTTCCATGACATTCTGACTTTCATATTGTCAAAGGACAATCCACTTCTTGGTATTGTGGAGCATTACTTTTGGAGGATGGAGTATCAAACACGGGGTGCCCCTCACATCCACATGCTGTTGTGGATCAAGGATGCACCATGCATAGGTGAACATGAAGCAACACAAGTGCTATCATTCATCAAGAAATATATCACTTGTCAAATTCCAGACAAGTATGACAGTCCTACACTATGGAAGTTGGTTCAAAAGTTCCAGTGACATATTTGTGCAAAATACTGCCGGCGAGTAGTAAAGAACAAATCTAATTGGTACACACAATGTCGCTTTGGATTTCCTAGACGAGTTTGTCAGGATGGTGCCATGAATGAACTTTTCTCAGCAATATGACACCATTTAAAGGCAAAATCAACCAAGAGGGTATACGAGTTACCCAGAGATGAGAAAGAGGTGTACATAAATGACTACAACCCAACTTTTCTCCTAATGTGGCAAGCAAACATAGATGTTCAGTTTGTGGCTGATAACTCATTGGCCATGGTACGGTACGTCACTTCATACATTACCAAACATGAACAGACTAGCTTGCAAGATCTTTGGGAAGATATTTCCAGTTCAAGCAGAAGCCTGACGTCTCAGATCTGGTCATTGGTCTTGAAGACTCTTTCACACAGAGAATGTGGAGCTTATGAAGCCAGTGACTGTTTAATGGGTACACATCTGTACGGGAAGTCTGACGCTGTCCGGTTTCTCAGTGTTAACTACAAAGAGAAACGCAAATGTGTACTGATTCCCCATGCCAAAATTGAGGAGCTCGCTGCCAATAGACCTTCTTCAAAACATATCTTGAAGAATAACCTGATAGACACATACTACCCCCGTAGACACGACGACATGGATGATATGTGTCTCTTCCAGGTGGCTAAGTAGTATGACTACAAGGCAGATATAACACCTGACTCAACATGCCAGATTTACAAGGTGAATGGAGTCGATGGCTGTCTAGTAAAGAGACACAAGCCATGGCTCGTAGACCACTGCAGATTACATTTAGGCACATCTGAGAGCAGAGAACACTACTACTTTGCTCTCCTATTCCTATTTAGACCCTGGATAAGTGAGTCTGAATTAAAAGGTGACTGTGATACATTCGAGGAAGAATTCAATCGCAGTTACGATACTTTCAAAATTCAGTACTCAGACAAGTACATACAGAGACTAAAGGCTGAGAAAGAACAGCTTGAGAAGGCAGAGAACAGCTTCAGGAAGACACTCCTGTTAGTTCACAAGACAACCTTGATCCAGAAGGACATGCTGTTGTAGGTGAACCTTCTGCCCTTAAATGCCCCAGAAGTGTTAATGTCAGAAATTGAGACAGCAATGGAACATGGAACACACTCCACTGTCAACCCAGCTGACTTGAGAGAAAGACTAAATCAGCAGCAGCATACAGTTCACTCTCAAGTAGTTGGTGCTGTCCAACATAGCCTACAACATGAAACTAAAAAATGTGACTGTCATAAGTATAAGCCACTACTGATCTTTGTTAGCGGTGCAGCTGGCACAGGAGAGAATTTCCTTATTGAAGCCATCACTGCTGAAATACGGAGCCTGACAGGGTCATCAATGTCTGTTGCTGTTACTGCTCCCACAGGACTAGCCACATACAACATTGGTGGAGTCACACTACACCGTCTCTTTATGTTGCCAGTGGAACATGGCAAAACTGGAGAGTATCGTAAACTGTCATTTGATGTTGCATCTCAGCTCTGTCCCATGTTCACAAAGATGAAGTTACTCATCATTGATGAAATCAGCATGGTCTCCAATGTCATGCTTGCCTGTATTCATCTACGTCTACAGGAGATCTTAGGTACTGACGATGGAGTGCCATTTGGTGGCAAAAGTATTTTTGTTTTGGGAGACCTTTTACAGCTTGCACCAGTCAATGCAGACCATGTATTTACAACTCTAACTGCCAAGCAAGCTAAGAATATTCTCGGCTGCATTGCAGGCTGTAACATATGGGAATTATTTACCTATGTTGAGTTGTCTGAGAACATGCACCAAAGTGGTGATCTGGCTTACAAATCACTTTTAGATGAAGCTTGTACAGGTTCTCTATCACCAGAACATGTTTGTATGTTAAATGATTGGAGAATCACAGTAGATACTGCATCCATAGAAACAGCATGCAATGTTTACAGCGATGTATACTCCACAGGGACACACATAGTGTGTCTTATGCCACGACTAAAGAAATGCACTGAGTTCAACAATCGAATGCTGCAGAGAGAAAACTGAGAAATTCTAACTCTGCATGCTGTTGATACAGTTAATGGTGTTATTCTTAGTCACAACCTAGTAGCAAAGATGACTGAACGACTCAGTGAACTCAAGTCAGATGTTTCACGCACAGCTGGCCTAGAAGCTATCACACTTTGTAAGAATGCACGTATCATGCTGCGACATAATCTAGATGTTGAACGAGGCATGGTAAATGGTGCCATGGGCAACATCACTGACTCTGTCTACAATGTCCAGAAGACATATATTGAGACACTCGTAGTTCACTTTGACAGCATGGAACAGCCTGTACACATAGAATGGACCTGCGTTAAATTTCAGGTATTTAAGGATATCTATGTAAACAGGAAACAGTTTCCAGTATGTGTTGCACATGCTGTATCTATTCACAAATCTCAGGGCTTGAGTTTGGATTCAGCAATGGTGGACATAGGTACAGACATTTTCAAGGATGGCATGAGCTACGTGGCACTTTTACATGTCCGCAGCCTTTCTGGGTTGCACATAATAACTCTAGCACCTCAGAAAATATGAGCTGACAAGCAATGTATTCTGGAGTACAACAGGTTACGTACTCTACATCAGCCACAAATGTCTTTAATACCACTGCCTACATATCTGGCTGTCTCACATCATGCAGTCAAATCCACAGGTGTCAACAAACAGCCACAAGCTTTCAGAAGTGATACAACTCAAAAGAGTTCAGCAAAGGTCACAACTTCAAGTAAACATTCACAGCCAGCAACTCATCAGAAATCAGTTGGTGTCGCTGCTGTTCCAGTCTTTGACAACAGCACTAGAGTGAACTGCTATGCTAACTCAGCTATGCAAGCTTTTCTACACATGCCACACTTTGTGCAGTCAATTTCTGCTTCACAAGACACTCCCCTATCAAAGGCATTGAAGCAGATTGTCAGCATGACTTCTGACCAGTCTAACAATGTGCAGACACTAACACCACTACGACAGGTATTAGGTACATATGACGGTTGTAGTACATTTGCTGCTGACATACAACAAGACACTAGTGAGTTTATGATGGCTGTCATAAACAACTTGGATGAAGATGGCACCCCAATGCGCCGCTACTTCACAGTGTCATATATAACCAAATATGTACAGTATGTGTTTCCTGTGGCCATTCAAAGTGTGAAACCATAGAAGACATGCTGTGGATTACTCTTTTTGTCCCTCAAGCCAAATGTGTCAAATTTCAACAGCTATTTACCAATGCTCAATGTGGTCACTCCTGTAAAAGGTATGGAGGCAGATACACTCAGTCCATACGTCTCAGGAGTTCATCTCAATATCTATTGATTATGTTGCACAGGTTTGACTCCAATGGGCTCAGAGTTGACACTCCTATCACAGATTACACAGCTGGTAGAATAGTCTTTAACCAATCAGTATTTGACACTCACAGTATAATCTATCACCATGGCCAATCCATGCATTCCGGCCATTACACCTGTTTACTAAGGTAAAAAAGTGGATGGGTAGAGTGTGACAACTCTACAAGCAGTTTTAAACAGAGACTGCCATGACACTTATAAAATGCATATCTTCTAATATTGAAGAATTATGATGACCTTCATATTTCAGAAGAATAGGACAGGACATGTTGCATTTTATAAATGCCTACTTTGTGACAGAAACAGTCATAGGTCAGTGCAATTGTTTCAAATCTACGACTCTCAATAAACCATAGCATTTCAACAGAATGCTATATTGGCATACACATTTCATGCACTATGACCAAGGCCACTGTTTTTCGGTTTTTACCGGAAAATCCGGTAAAATTTCGGAATTAGGGCTGCCTGAAAACCGTTAAAAATGAAGATTTCATGGAATCTTGCATTTTCTATCAAATCAGTAAATCTATAAAAAAGTGTGTTTTTCTTTTAATTCCTTCCTGTACTATTTTCAGTTTGCTTTATTTAATGCTCTGTATATGAAGCCTTCTTTAATTCTGATTATTTATGCACATACTAAAAAATGATAACAGAATCCCGGTAAAATCCGGAAATTAGAGTAACAATCACCGGTGAAATTCCGGAATCTTAAGTCTTGAAAACGGAATTTAATTGTTTTAATCACCGTAAATCAGTGGCCTTGACTATGACATCTAAAATCTTGTGTGGATCAGTGACAACATGGAAATTGTTGTAGTGGCTTCAATCGGCGCCAACAGTATTCACAGTCACTAGAGAAACCATGCTTACATGTCTATCAAAGATTGTACATCTCAAAACAGAGGCCTTACTGCTTTCCTCTTCTGTACATATCTTTTATTGTTACTGTATCATACCCATAAATGGCAAGAAGTTGCTGCCAGTTTTAAACTGCTACTCTCTGCAGATAAAGAAAAGTTGTCAGTCACCATTGTAAATTACTGAGCAACACGTCTCATTCACCAAACAGTGCAGTCTGTCACAAGTTGTTTTATCAACACTTGTTTTTGTGTGTTAACTCTTCCCGTGTAGACAACATCATTCGCTCACCATGCAACAGTGCTGAACTATGCCTCCTCTACTTGTAATACTGATACTGTACATATGTAAAAATAACAACCTTTATTCATAATGCAACAAGTTGAATAAAACAACTGCTAATACCGAACAATTGCATCATATTATCAACTGACTTTGCCATGACTTTGTAATTACTTGTAAATAATATTTACATTCTTATTCCACCTTGCCATTGTTGTTAAGTACTTTCATAGTTGTAATAAAACCATTAGTATAAGAGTAAAGTACAAATGAATGTTTAACATATAAAACAGTACTATACTGATTAAGTTCAATGAACCATATTTTTTGATAAAAGCAGCATACCATGCACATTTTTAAAATTACTAGTTCAGAGGTAACAGAAACCAATGTAACAATTGAAAAATGATTTTTGTTACTGTTATAATATTTTATTTTTTTGTACTTGTCATACAAGTAATTTAAACCTTTGTTAACAATGTTGACAATTGTAAATCAGACACTGTTACTGATCACAACGCACTTCATAACCTGTTCCTGACAATATTTATGATCACCTCTATTGAGGGGTCGGTTGGGAATTTTCCATATACACCTAGTCAGTGACATATCATTAAATATTTACCTGAACATGCCAGTAATCTAATGTCACTGAAATAAGATTTTTGTAATATTCTATTACTTGAACGATTAGCATATGGTTTTTCACCCACCCCAGAAACATCCACACTATCAGTCACACAATAACAACTTAACATTTCTGTTTCATGTGTGTAATCACTGTTTAGAAGCTCCTGACATGCCTCTATTAACACAGCACACAAGTAATGGATGACACATTATTAGAACATGCAACTACTTAAAAAATAGATAATATTCTTAACCAAAGTCTCTTCAAGTTCAGTAGTAAATATATAATGAAGAGCCACAGGTTAAGCTTCAGTATCACAAGTTCAGGAGGAATGTCAGGAAGCACTTCTTCTCACAAAGAGTAGTGAACACTTAAACGTCACTGTAAACACAGAACACCTAATTAAAGACAGTGACCAGCTATTAAAGAACCACGTATATGCATAGAAGGTAGATAACAACCCCAGCAGCAAAAAGATGGGAGAACACTGCAGGGATAGCAAACACTTGACCTCAAGATGTGTACCCTGTAACATAATCACAATAAATAGATCAAATTGCCTTCTTATGCTACCTTCTTTGTATACTGTATTACTATATCACATACTTGCTCCAATTCATATAATCTACTCACTATAAATGTGACACAATAACATATATTTTGAGCAATGATTACACACATACAAAGATTGTATTGTGAGACTGATTTTGTACAAAAAATACAGTCATAATTGGCCCTTTTTCAATTTGACCAATTGGCAATAAATCTTTTTAAATCATAACCACCTGTGTCGAGTCTTTACTTAAGATAGTATAACAATATTAGAACATAACTCTTATCTCTATTAAGCATGCAAATCAACTGCAACAAATAGTGCCACAACTATGTGTCCATGAATTTCTTTGGTTGATATGCTGTCCACTCAGTATCACAACATAGGCAATGATGTGGCACATTGTATGTCACACTTCCCATAATTGTTATGAGTGTAAAAAAATCTACAATGCACTTACTTTCCCTGTACCTCTATAGTCAGCATGTAGTAAGTACTGTAGCAATGTGCCACACATCAGTACCTAACAGTATGCAGCAGTGACTATACACTTAGGATGCAGTCACTGCTATGTCTACTTCAATTCCCTGGCTCAGCTTCTGCAACTGCTAACTGTGTAACTTAACTGTACTTACAATTACAGAGGCGTGCCATCGATCTCCAGTCCCCTGTGGTTCCGATTGATAACCAGTCATAATGCACACTGACTGCCTGAATCCATTCAAGTGGCAACTGTGCTACCTGGACTATTACTGTTATCACAGCTGTACAACAGATGAACATTGTCTATCATTTCCTGTGGCTGTTTACTTAGGATGCAGCAAGTTCTGTGAAACTATAGTTCCCCAACCACACTGTTTACCTCCAAGTTTTTTTCTATTCTGCACTGTCAACTCGGTGCACAATATGTGGCCTAGGTGTTCATACATTGAGTTACAGATCTACAATAATTCCTAACTAACTACCATGTACCACGCTTACATCTACTGTCACTCTACAGTCAGAGTGCCATACCTGTTCTAGAGAGCTATGTGACATTGTACCTAAGCACATGCAGTTGTGACTGTACAGTCAGTATCAGTAACTGGTGTGCGTGTGTTAATTGCCTGTCTGAAGCCATAGAAAGCCTAACTGTGCTAAGTTGTGTGTATCTGCAATTACAGACCTGTACCTTTGATGTTGCTTGCCTTATTCTTGCTGCGCATCGGTACTCATGATACAATACATACTTTGTGGGAGGGGGCATTTCCTGTGTCAGCCAACACAAACAGTAACTGTGCTAACTTGAGTGTCCCTGAAGTCACTGATGTCTACCATTGATGTCCATACCCTCAGCTCTGATGTGGGTCTCTACTGAGGATCCAGTATCTGGTGTTGCAGTTTGAAGAGACATTACCTGGCTGAAGCCATTCAAGTGACAACAATGCTAACTACACTTAATACTGAATGTAATAGAGTGACATTAGCATGGGGCCCTCCTCCAACACAAAAGACTAACATCAACAATACTGAAATATACCAAATGTGAAACAGCAGCTGGAGCACAGGGCCCATACAACCCCGTGCTCCCACCACACATGTTAAACCCAAAATGTTGCACCTTAATAACTTTGCAACTGCTCAATGTATTTGCCTGAAATTTTGAATACAAAGTCAAGACTCGTACGCCTTGGGATCTACCAAGTTTCGTACCAGTCGGAGATACGGCTGCGGAGTTATTAAGCATGATCTGCGTGTGTGGTCCCCGATGTGCCTTTTGAAGATTTCTTGAAAATATATTAAATGGTTCAGAAGTTATTCAAAAAACAAGTTCCCATTATAAGTCAAAGGGAAAAGTTAAAAAGTTCAATAGTGTTGCAAATGCAGTTTTCACTTTCGCAAATGTCCCTTTTACTGTCGCAAATCCACCATTTTGTTTTCAGTTGGTGATAGAAAAATGCTTGGCATTTAAATTTGGGACCCTCTAGCAACCTAATTCTTTTTGTATTCACCTAGTTGGACCCTGAGGATGCTAGCCATGTCTTTATTTTGGGGTAAAACACCCCAGAAATATGTTTTTCAGATTTCTGGAAAAAGTACTTTTGCAAAGTAGTGTCGCACTCATGAAAGTGTCACAAATTTTTGCAAAAGCTTTCGCAAATTGCGACAGTACTTTTCTAGGCTGTGGGAAAATGACAGCTATTTTTTGGCATCCTGTTGCATAAGAACGGTTTGGAGTTTTGGGCTGAAAATTGGAGGTAACGCAGCCGACATCTCACAGATGTGCCTTGCAGTGTTTCATTGAAAAAATATTACATGGCAGCAAAGTTATTGTACTCCAAAGTTGACACTTTTTCCCATAGGATAACATTACAGCGTACGACACATCGCAGTAATCCTTTGGCACCCTGCTGCAAAATAACAGTTTGGTCTTTTGGGCTGAAATTTGCAGGGAATACAGCCAACATCCCACAGATGTGCCTTTCAGTAGTTTGGTGAAAAAATATTACAGGGAAGCAAAGTTATGGCACTCTGAACTTCTGTTTTTTTTCCTATAGGATAACATTATGGCATTCGCCGTGCCTTTCAGGGCCCGTATCTCGGAAACGGTACGAGATACAGATGTTTCATCGAAAAAATGCTTAGCCCCCATTTGGGGAAAACTAGCCAGGAAAGTGTTAATTCATATGACTTTTACATTTTATTTCTATGTCGTACGGTCCTGAGATATAAGCAATTTACTATTCCAAGTTCTCATTTTTCTGTTCCGAGAGTCATTATTTTGCATACATTCTTTGTACTCACTGTCTTTCTCTATACAGCTTTTGGGGAAAACCAGCCTGTGCGCTTACATTACTGTTACCATTACCGTTTCCACTTGTGGTTCCGTACGCGTTTCACTTACCGTTCACGTTTACGCCACCATGTGCATTACCCTTTCCGTTTTCATTTACGGTTGCGTTTGCGTTGTTTTTAACATTTCTGTCTACATTACTGTTTCTCTTTCTGTTTCACTTTGTGTCACCATGCACATTACGATTTGCGTTTGCAGGCACAATGTTACTATGTGGCAAGACATCACGTGGCAGCCCACCGCATTACATTCACTATTTCTCGTTATCATTCTCAAAAAGCAGGGAAATTAGAGCCAAAATACTCCATTTAATGCATCAGTTAGGGTTGTTCCACAGTGAAAAAAGCAAGGAAATTCGATGTTAGGGTTGAAACCTCCTTTACACCCCTCCAGTCCCCCCCAACTGGAATCGGGGTGCGCTTTGGGGTCATCTGTCTTAACTCTCACCCCATTCTCCTATACCTCAGCTTCTTTACACATGTGATGGGGTGAGAGTTAGGGCCAATGACCCCAATGTGCGCCCCAATGCTGGTTGGGGGTGTGGGGTCCAAGGGGGGCTTTCAACCCTAACACCAAATTTCCTTGCTTTTGTCGCTGTGGAACAACCCTAACTGATGCATTAAACTGATTTTTTTTTGCCTCTAATAATTAATATATATACAGTATATATGAGGTCCCCATGGCCCAAACAAATAACATCCCCCTTAAGGGGTGGCTGGCTCCTTCTCCCTGGGCCAAGATACAGATATGGCATACTGATGAGTCCAAATGAGGATGAAACATGTGTATATTTCTGCCGTTCTTAGCCTTTGCTGATTGTTCCTTGACCAACCCTTCCCAAAAATGAGGTCCACACATATTCTTTTGGTGCCCAGTTGGCCCATCATTTATTGTTACATCAGTTGACTCCGTATCTTATATTCCCATGCATCCAATATCACATCATATCCAAGTCATGCTCTATAATATCATTAACAGTACATTTGCCATGCATTTCCATCATTAGCTTCCCATTATTTTTGGGTCAGATGTAAACCTCGACCCTCACTAGTCTGGTGTGTGGGTCAGATGTAAATCTCAGCCCCTGCCTTATTCCTTTTTCTACCTCTGAGCATGTATGTATACACCATGCCCTCTTCTGGGGCCTCAGGGTGTGACTTGAGGCCACCCAACCTACCCTCTCTCCCAGCCCAAGTGTAGACCCCAGACCAGGCTCCCCTTCCCTTCCCTTTAAGCCCTATTCCCTTGCCATACCAATGCTGTCCACCTTCAGCAGGCCCTGCCAGTCTCCTTTTGCCCAGCCCTTCATGACCCCATTAAAGCTGCTTTTTCTTTCTGAAAGGGAGGGTGGGTGGGAGAACTCCACAGCAAGAGTTACCAGCAGAGAAGAGGGCTCCCTTGAGTGAGGAGCTCTCTCTTAAAGTCCCCGCTCCCACTCAGATCACCACACCTCCTGCCCAATTGGCCCTCACCTGAACGCTGAGCCTCCTCCCCTCCCTACTTGTCCATCACCTGCTCCACCCACCCTCTTTGCCTGTCCATCATCTGCTCCCCCAATCCCCCCTTGACCTGCAGCACCTTGGGAGTGCTGGCTAGGGACAATTAGACCTGCCACTCATGACGAGGGACAAGTCATCTTGTCCCTTGACCAACCCTTCCCAAAAATGAGGTCCACACATATTCTTTTGGTGCCCAGTCGGCTCATCATTTATTGTTACATCAGTTAATTCTATATCTTATATTCCCATCCGTCCATTATCACATCATATCCAAGTCATGCTCTATAATATAATTAACAGTACATTTGCTATGCATTTCCATCATCAGTTTCTCATCATTTTTGGGTCAGTTATAAACCTCGACCCTCCCTAGTCTGCTGTGTGGGCCAGATGTCAATCTCAGCCCCTGCCTTATTCCTTTTTCCACCTCTAAGCATGTGTGTTTACACCATGCCCTCTTCAGGGACCTCAGGGTATGACCTGAGGCCACCCCCACAACCTACTCTCTTTCTCTCTCAGCCCTGGTGTAGACCCCAGGCTGGGCTCCCTTTCCCTTTAAGCTCTATTCCCTTGCCATACAAGTGCTGTCCTCCTTCAGCAGGCCATGCCGGTCCCCTTTTGCCTGGCCCATCATGACCCCATTAGAGCTCCTTTTTCTTTCCAAAAGGGAGGGTGGTGGGGAGAGTCACAGTGAGAGGTACCAGCAGAGAAAGAGGGCTCCCTCGAGTGAAGAGCTCCCTCTTAAAGTCCTCAATTCCCCTGAGGTCACCCCACCTCCTGCCCAATTGGTACTCAACTGCTCGCTGAGCCTCCTCCCCTCCCTACTTGTCCATCACCTGCTCCACCCACCCCTTTGCCTGTCCATCTCCTGCTGCCCCAATCTCCCCCCTCACCCTACAGCACCTTGGGAGTGCTGGCTAGGGACAAATAGGCCTGCCACTCATGGTGACGGGCAAGTCATCTTGTGCCTTGACTAACCCTTCCCAAAAATGAGGTCCACACATATTCTTTTGTTGCCCAGTCAGCTCATCATTTATTGTTACATCAGTTAATTCCATATCTTACATTCCCATCTGTCCAATATCACATCATATCCAAGTCATGTGCTATAATATAATTAACAGTACATTTGCCATGCATTTCCATCATCAGTTTCCCATCATTTTTGGGTCAGGTGTATACCTCGACCCTCACAAGTCTGGTGTGTGGGTCACATGTAAATCTCAGCCCCTGCCTTATTCCTTTTTCTACCTCTGAGCATGTGTGTATACACCATGCCCTCTTCAGGGGCCTCAGGGTGTGACCCGAGGCCCCCCAACCTACTGTCTCGCTCTCAGCCCTGGTGTAAACCCCAGGCCAGGCTCCCCTTCCCTTTAAGCCCTATTTCATTGCCATACCAATGCTGTCCACCTTCAGCAGGCCATGCTGGTCCCCTTTTGCCCAGTCCTTCATGACCCCATTAAAGCTGCTTTTTCTTTCCAAAGGGGAGGGCAGGTGGGGAGAACTCCATGGCAAGAGGTACTAGCAGAGGAAAGAGGGCTCCCTTGAGTGAGGAGCTCCCTCTTAAAATCCCCCTCCCCCTGAGGTCACCACACCTCCTGCCCAATTGGCCTTCACCTGATCACTGAGCCTCCTCCAATCCCAACCTTTCCATCACCTGCTCCACCCACCTCCCCCTTTGCCTGTCCATCACCTGCTCCCTCCCAATCCCCCCTTGCCCTACGGTACCTTGGGAGTGCTGGCTAGGGACAATTAGACCTGCCACGCATGGCGAGGGGCAAGTCATCTTGTCCCTTGACCAACCCTTCCCAAAAATGAGGCCACACATATTCTTTTGGTGCCCAGTCTGCTCATCATTTATTGTTACATTAGTTAATTCCATATCTTATATTCCCATCTGTCCAATATCACATCATATCCAAGTCATGCTCTATAATATCATTAACAGTACATTTGCCATGCATTTCCATCATCAGTTTCCCATCATTTTTGGGTCAGGTGTAAACCTCAGCCCTCACTAGTTGCTGTGTGGGCCAGATGTAAATCTCAGTCCCTGCCTTATTCCTTTTTCCACCTCTGAGCAAATGTGTATACACCATGCCCTCTTCAGGGGCCTCAGGGTGTGACCTGAGGCCCCCCACAGCCTACTTTCTCTCTCAGCCCTGGTGTAGACCTCAGGCCAGGCTCCCCTTTCCTTTAAGCTCTATTCCCTTGCTATACCAATGCTGTCCACCTTCAACAAGCCCTGTCAGTCCCTTTTTGCCCAGTCCTTCATGACCCCATTAAAGCTGCTTTTTCTTTCCAAAAGGGAGGGCTCCACAGTGAGAGGTACCAGCAGAGAAAGAGGGCTCCCTTGCGTGAGGAGCTCCCTCTTAAAGTCCTCCTTCCCACTGAGGTCACCCCACCTCCTGCCCAACTGGCCCTCACCTGCTCGCTGTGCCCCCTCCCCTCCCTACCTGTCCCTACCTGTCACCTGCTCCCCAATCCACCCCCTCACCCTGCAGCACCTTGGGAATGCTGGTTAGGGACAATTAGACCTGCCACTCATGGCGAGGGGCAAGTCGTCTTGTTCCTTTGACCAACCCTTCCCAAAAATGAGGTCCATACATATTTGTTTGGTATCCAGTCAGCTCATCATTTATTGTTACATCAGTTAATTCCATATTTTATATTCCCATCCGTCCAATATAACATCATATCCAAGTCATGCTGTATAATATCATTAACAATACATTTGCCATGCATTTTCATCATCACTTTCCCATCATTTTTGGGTCAGGTGTAAACCTCAACCCTCACTAGTCTGCTGTGTGGGCCAGATGTAAATCTCAGTCCCTGCCATGTTCCTTTTTCCACCTCTGAGCACAATATGTATACATCATGCCCTCTTCAGGGGCCTCAGGGTGTGACCCGAGGCCCCCCACAACTTACTCTATCTCTCCCAGCCCTGGTGTAGACCCCAGGCTGGGATACCCTTCCCTTTAAGCCCATTAGACCACCTCCTGCTTGTGTTGGATGGCGGTCTTCCCCCACTTCCTGGGCCCTCTACCCCTTATTCTCCCCCAACAAACTATCCCTCACACTCCTGACCCCTTTTGTCTGTCTTGACCCATCTATTGCCAAGCTGATTTCTTCATTAAACAAATCCAGCCCCATGTCAGAGAGGTGTACCCCATCTGACCTATAGAGCTCAGCATCACCTTCCTTTATATTCTTGTGCCTTATGCTCCCTCCCCCCATTTTTTTGAACAGACTGGCCACCCTATGATTCATGCACCTCCTAGCTTTGTGCAATGTCTTATGGTCCTGGTCATGCCACCATACCCTCCTGGGGAACACCTTAGACCACACTAATGTGGCACCTGGCCACCATTCCCTCAATGTGTTCAAGTTACATTTGATCTGTAAGTAAATGTCCAGCCAGGGTCGGGTGCCCAGATCATTGCCCCCAGGTGAATAATCAGTAGACCCCATGTAAGCCTTGTGCTTTGCATGCCCTGCAGCAATGGCAGAAGCTGACCACAGCGTATTCCTCTAATGCCGTTCCACTGCAGCCAGACCTTGTTCCAGTCATGATATAGCTGGCGCCTCCCTGCTCTCACTGCTGTTCTCCTTTCTGCCCAGTAAATGAATGACCACAGATCCACACTTCCAATTTTCCATCCTTCCCTATGTGACAAGATGGAGAGAGAGGTGAGAATCCTTCTTGACATTCCCCCCAGCCTCCTTCCCCTGTTTTTTATTTGCACCTTCCATTGATCACCATGTAGCAACCATGCTGTGCTCACCTGCTGGGGAACAAAGAAAATATTGTTAGTATCATAGGGACAGCTGTCAAATGTATGCTTTATAGGATCCAGACTTCCATCTGCCTAGCTTCTTAATGTCATCTACTGGCATCCCCAGGGCAACCACTTGTGATGCTGCCCTGATTCTAAAGGAGTGAGATGAGTATGCAGTCAGGTCCTCTCCCACAAACTCTAGGCACTTCTGCAAGTCTGCAGTTGTTTGGGAACTCATGATCCATGAATTGTCCCCATGTACAAACAGAGGGCCCGTCCTCTCTGGATGTGCGGTGGTGTATCATCTTACGGTCCTCACCAGCACTCCCCACGCTACCCTTTCCTTCCAGCCTGACTGTCTCCCCCTGCCCATCTGATCCATCTTGGACCACCTGATCATCAGGTTGACTGCATCCCTCACCCACTGGAGGTCATCCAACTGTAAATCCCCAATCACCCCCCCATCCCCCCTACTTTACTTACTCTGAAGGCTCCATGGTACATTGTGGCAAAAATCACTGTGAATGCTGTTGCCTCAAATGTTGAATGGCATACCTTGTATGCTGCCTCAACCAACCGTCCCAGTAGGGCCTCTGATATCAGTTGCCTCCTGTCCATCACCCTTTCCTGCACCCGCTGCCACCCCTGCATCATTCTCCTGATTAGCTGGCTTTTCCCTGGGTCCTTCTAGCCCTTTAGAGTACACATTGTGCTTATCGTTGCCAGATGTACCCCCATGGTTGAGGATGCCATACCACTTCTCCAGCTGTCTACAATAAACCTGGCTAGCTGTTCCTCTGTTGCTGGCCTACTTCCCTCTCCTATAAATCTCAACTAAACAAGTAAAGGAAGCACCATCTAATGCTCTGTATATTAAGAGTTGGGGTCAGCACTATATGGCACTTTACCACCTCATTTTCATGCTGGCACACTTGTGCAGCCAACATCTTGTGGTAATGCAGATTTGGAGGCGCAGTCACTGTTAGGCGACTGCAGGGCATGCATCAGTAGGTGTGTCCCGCATTCCCCAATCAGCCAGCAGCAGGGGCTGACACCCTGCCTAGCTAATGAGGTGAAGACATCAGATGAAAGGTTTGCTGCAATGAGAGCAAAGCTCTCATGCAGAGTGACCACAACACACCTCTCCCTATGTGCAGGCAGCATGGTGGCAGTGACTGCCGCTGTTGCCTGTCAACACCCCCATTTATTGTGTGCTAATGGGGGTGCCCAATCCCCATCAGCATCATGTAACCCCCTCTTTTTTTGATTGCTGAGGGGGTGCCCAATCCCCCTCAGCATCATGCACCCCCAACAGTTTTTCTTTGCTGACGGAGGCCCAATCCCTGTCAGCATGTATCCCTCCTTCCCCTTGAATTTTGCCGATGGGGAGCCTACTCCCTGTCAGCATAATGTGTTCCCCCCATTTTTTGCTTGCCAAGAGGGTGCCCAATCCCCTGGCCCTGCAGCCCCCTTTCCTTATTTGCCAGTGGGGTGCCCAATCCCATCAGCTAAAGCACCACCCCACACACAGGTGTCATGCTGGAGACCACCCCAGCATGCCAAAGCACCTACTAAAATAAAAACAGTCCTCGATGTCTTTTATTTTTAACCTGTAAAGCAAAAATGGTCCTCGTGACTTCCAACCCCTACCACCACAACCTGCACTCCACCGATCGCGCACCCTGCCTCCCCACACCCCCGGCACGATGATCTTCGTTGGACCAGGAAAATGTATGAACTCTTCAAAGCCGATCGTGAACTGAGGAAATGCTGGTAAGCTGTATAATGGAATAAATAGGGGTTTTTCAACTTTAATGCATATCTCAGGCATTTTTGGGAATTTTTACACCAAATGTTCAACATGGGGTTTTTGGGACCCCGCCTCATGAATTCTGGCACTGTCATATCGTTAATCAGTCCTGAAAGGTGATTTTGCAGTCACTGCATGGAATCACCTTTCAGGACTGATTAATGAGATGACAGTGCCACTGTTCATGAGGTGGGCTCTCAAAAAGCCTATGTTGCAAATTTGGTGGAAAAATCAAAAACAATGGCTGTTTTATTTAGAAAAGTGTCAGCAAGGCACGCAGGCTCAGAATCTCATGAATTCGCAATATTTTCATGCCAGATTTTCATTTTTGTACACCTCCTTGTGATCAGTATAGCTGTCATTTTTCACATCCTGGCTGAAATGTGTTTCCACCCTTCCGGCACACAATAGCGTGGTCACCATGGGAAATCAGTGTTTAGGCCAGATTATGAAAATGAAAGTGACACTGTTCATGAGCAGAGGTCCTAAAATGCTTATGTTGAAAATTTGGTGACGATGCTCCATAAAATGACTGTGTAACGAGCGTGCATTTGCAGATTGCACACACGCTGGTAATGTTGTGCATTTGTAATATTTTCACTCTAGATTTTCACCATTGGCATTTTTCCACATCTCTTGATGAACAGTACAGCTGTCATTTCACATATCCTGCCCAAAATGTGTTTTCAGACGTCCGGCGCAGAATATTGCGGTTGCTCTGTGAAATCACTTTTTGGGACAGTTTGAGGTAGTAACAGTGACACTGTACATGAGCAGAGGTGCTAAAATGCTTATGTTGAAAATTTGGTGCTGAACATCCATAAATTACTGTGTTACAAGCGTGTGTTGAGCATTTCCCATGCACCCTTGTAACTTCACAAATTTGCAATATTTACATGCCACATTTTCAACACTGGCATTTTTTTACACCTCCTTATGAACTGTACAGCTGTCATTTTTCACATCCTGCCCAAAATGTTTTTCAGCACTGCACTACCAAAGCCAATGCCAGCGTGACAACATTCAGCATTGACAAATGCTTGTTTATTTTGCGATTATATGTGCAATAAAATGTTGAGTGACTATACAGAGCAATGGATGGTGCTTCCTTTACTAGTTTATTTGGGATTTTGATTTTGGAGGGCACATCTGCAAGTGGAGCCTGCTTTCTTGTGTTGATCTACTTACCTCTCCTCCCAGCCTTTCTTGGAAGACCTGGAATGCTTGCCATGATGATTCATATGCTTTCAGGGTTCTTGGTGCCCAGGAGCTTCGGTACAGGAACACGGCTCCTTCCACCCAATTTCCCATGCCGGGACCCAGCTTTTTTGCTGTTCGCCCCCAGGAGCGATGGCCCATAATCGTTCCACCTGCAGGTGGGAAAGGCTATTAGCTATTGTGTTCTGTAATCCTTTGATGTGCTTCACCCTAAATGATAAGTTGAGCATCAATTCCTGTAGTATTAGCTGTCGTATCACCCTCATCACCCGGTCTGACTTTACTAATTTCCTGTTTATCACCTCCACCAGTGCCCAGTGATCACACCAGTATTTGATTTTTTGGTTCTGTAATGCCTCCACCCAAACCAGTCTTGCTATCCAAATTGGAAAAATTTCTAGGAATATGATGTCCTTCCCCATGCCCATTTGTATCCACTGCTGTGGTCACGGCTCCGACACCCAGTGCCCCCTGAAGTAGGACCCCATTCCTACACTCCCTGCTGCATCAGTGTAGAGTTCCAGGTCTGTGTCAAAGACCCAGTCCTCCTGCCAAAAGGTAAGACAATCATGCTCTTCTAGAAATTTTTCCCACACCCCCAAGTCCCCCTGTGTCCCTTTTGTAACAGATACCCAATGGTGCGGCCTAAATGCTCCCCTCATGGCCCATGCCAAGTGGCATGTAAATGTCCATCCTGGCAATATGGCCCATCATGCAAAGTTCAGATGCCCCAACAGTTGTACTGTGTGCCGGGGCACCCTCTTGCATCCCATGACTACCTTCAGAAGCTCCCTCAGCAGCCTCAGTTTATTCTGGGGTAACCGAAAGATCCCTGCTGCCGTGTCAGTTTAAATCCCCAGGAACTTGATGCATTGGCTGGGCCCTTCTGTCTTCTTGGGTGCCAGAGGCACCCCTAGTGTCTGGCACATGGCCTCAGATTGCCTCAACATGGCTTTCGTCCTTACTCTACCTTCCCCCCCTATCAACAGGAAATCATCCAGGTAGTGCAGGATGGCTCTGGATGCAAACCACCCTTGAAATACCCATTGCAACCAGGTGCTGACAGTCTTGAAAGCTACACAGGCAATTGAGCAGCCCATCGGCATGGCCTTATCAAAATAGTAGTTGCTCCCTATCTGGAAACCTAGCAGCTCCCAGTCCTCCAGTCATACTGGGAGCAGGCAGAAAGCTGCCTCAATGTCTAGCTTTGCCACCCATGGTGCAGCCTGATCTTTGATCAGCCTTACTGCCTCATCCGGTGTTGCATACATCACCCTGTTATCCTCCTCACTAGTGTAATCATTTACTGAGTCTCCAGCCAGGTAGGACAGGTGAAGGATCACCCTGAATTTTCCCGGTTGTTTTTTTGGCACAAGCCCCAAAGGAGAGATCCTGAGGTTGGGTGGGGGAGGTGTCCTAAAAGGGCCTTTGACCCCACTCACCCATACCTCCTTGTTGATCTTTCGCCAGAGGAGCTCTTCCTGCACCTTGACTGACTTCAGGTTTTTGGTGTGCGTAGTCAGCCACCGCCCCTTATAGCAGAGGCTGAAAGAGAGCTCCACAGTGAGTGGTACCAGCAGAGAAAGAGGCTCCCTCAAGCGAAGAGCTCCCTCTTAAAGTGCCCCTCTCCCCTGAGGTTGCCCCACCTCCTGCCCAATTGGCTCTCACCTGCTTGTTGAGCCTCCTCCCCTCCCTACCTGTCTATCATCTTCTCCACCCATCCCCCCTTTTCCTGTCCGTCACCTGCTCCCCCAATCCCCCTTGCCCTGCTGCACCTTAGGAGTGCTGGCTAGGGACAATTAGACCTGCCACTCATGGCGATGGGCAAATTGTCTTGTGCTATGAGGCCTTCTGCCACCATGTAATTCTGCTTAAAGTAGAGCCAGTCCAAATTCTGTCATGGGGATTTGCATATGTTTCCCATGATGCTTTGCATTATTGGGGAATGTGCAATTGTGTTTCATATATATATATATATATATATATATATGTATATATATATTCTATGCAAAAAACTGTGTTAAAGCAACATTTAGGGTTGAAGTGACAAAAGTAAGGAAATTCAATGTTAGGGGTGAGCACCCCCCCACTCCCATCTTCCACAGACTGAGAGATGCCGTGGTGTTGCATGGGGTCGTAAGACCCAACTGTCACCCCATTCCATGTGTAACTAGGCTTACATGGTACAGTAAAGGGAAATGGGGTGACAGTTAGGCCTCATGACCCCATGCCACACCACAGCATCTGTCAGTCTGTGGAGGATGGGAGTGTGGGGGGCTGCTCAGCCCTAACTTTGAATTTCCTGACTTTTGTTGCTTCAACCCTAACTGATGCATTAATGCAGTTTTTTCATAGAATTTTCTTACTTTTGGAAAAAGTGTAATATAAGTAGTAAAAAACATCTGTTGGTATATCTCATTAACCGTGCAACCTACAAAAAAAATCCCACTGCAGACTTACTCTAGAGTTTAAAATCTTTGGGCCCCGTGCTCCCACCAACTTGTACATTTCTGCATAACATCACAATATAAGTACTGAATCACATGTATTGGTGGGAGTGCGGGGCCCTCCCAGCACTGCATAACAATATACTTCTGCCATGCCTTTTGAGAGGGCCCTGTGTTCCCACCATATTGCCCAGCACTGCATAACAACATACTTCTGCCATACCTTTTGAGCTGTCCTATACCTTATAATGAGATCTTCCTGTGCACTCAAAAATGTGCTCACCATGATTTTCACAATACACATATATACTTCCCCATTAAGTATAATGAGCATGCACCACAATTCACCAACCATAATGGCCACTGCAATGAAAGTTGTCACAATAGAAGATCTATGACTAATCTTTCTACATTCCAAATTTCAGGCAAATCGGACACATAGTTCAAAAGGTATTAACATGGAACAAACCAAATTTTCTTTTGTTGGAGTGGCATATTTATTTATTTATTTATTTATTTAAACAGCAGTTTGGAAAACCTTTGAGCCATAGGCTCATTTACAAAGGTACCTTGACACAGTAAGACAAACCAAAATACACAGTATAGCAGTACAACACATAGGTATAACAGTAAATTAAGACATAGATACGAACAAGCTGGTACAGGTAGGATGGATGCAAACAATACCAGAGTTATGTTGTCCTTAGCAGCTTAGTAATAAGCTTTGTCATAAGTATTGAGTACGGCTTTGACTAGTGGCAATTACAGCATCGGGTGTTAATAAGGTGGTTACGTAAGGAAGTTTTGAAGCACGATATAGTTGGAGCTTCGGAGATGGAGGGGGGCAGTGTGTTGAACCAGGAGGGGGCCCTAAAGCTGAAGGCTCTTTGGCCGTGAGAGGTCCTAGCTCTAGGGATAACAAGAGAGGTTTTCCCAGATGTCCGAGTATGAACTAGTGGGACAGAGCGGCGTATGGTGGTGGTCAATCCTGGTGGGGAAAGCCCAAGGAGGGTCTTTTTTGTAAGGGTACAGGTAAGATATTTGAGGCGCTCATCGAGATCAAGTACCAGCGCTTTAGCATACAGTAGACAGGTGTGTGTCATCCTAGGTGCTACAGTAATTAACCTGCAGGCCTTATTCAGAGAAAAGGGAATTCTTGCGGAGGCGGGTCTGACTAGCAGCACTACACCGCAGTCCATAGTCCACTAGGGCAGGATAGAGGAGGTGACTGTGAGTCAAGAGCTCCGGGAGTGAGTGTTTATACCGATGTAAGATGCCCAATCGGATATTAGTGGCAGTGGCTAGGGCCACGATGTGTCCATGGAAGGAGAGGGAGGGGTCAAAATGGATCCCTAGGTATTTATAGGAGCAAACTTGTTCGAGTGGGAATGAGGACCCAGAGTGAATGAGGAGTTTGAAGTTGCAGGACTTGTTTTGGGGATGAGAGAAGAACATGGTTTTTGTTTTTTTAAGATTTATCACCAATCTATGTTCCTTGAACCAGCCCTCGGCTTCAGTGAAGGACTTCTGCAGCGAGTCCTGAGGGCAATAGGGTTACGACTTGAGGCAAAGATGACTGCATCATCAGCATACATAGAATGTTCCCCGAGCAAGAGCGTGGAAGGGTGTTAAGGTAAAGGGAGAATAGTAAGGGGCCCAGAATGGAGCCCTGGGAACCCCAGAAAAGATGGGACAGATGTCTGAGTAGGTCCCATTAATTTTTACACGCTGTGAGCGGTCAGACAGATAACTGGTGCACCAGGAGATAGGCCCAGCAGCAAAACCAGAGAGACTAAGGGCATCAAGAAGGAGGGGGTGGAGACAGTGTCGGAAGCCGAGAGGTCAATGAAGACAGCACCAGCCAGAGAACCAGTGTCTAAGGAGGCGTGGAGAAAGTTGGAGAACTCTAGGAGGGCTGTGTTGGTACTGTGGCTCGCTCGAAGCCATGCTGCTCAGGACAAAGGACATTGTAGGTGGAGAGGTAGCTGAGATTTGAGAGGCCACCACTTTCAAGGCCTTGAGAGAGGAGAGAATGGAGATCGGTCGATAGTTTCCAGCCACAGTCCTATCACCACCTTTAAAGATAGAGGTGACAGTGGCAACTTTCCAGGCAGTTGGAACCTTCCCCAGGCAAAGAGAGGGTTGATGAGGCATGTGATGGGGTAAGGACTGTGTCTAAGACCAGCCATAGGATACCACGAGGAGCCAGGGTATGTCACTGCCTGTACTATTACTCTTGAGGGCAGTGACAAGGTGCGGCCTAAGTTCTTGGGCAGAAACATGGTGGAGGAGAAAATAAGGGTGAGAAAGATTTACGGCAGGTGCTGGGGGAGGAGGGTCAAAAAAATTTGTAGGGAGGATAGGGCTAAGGTCAGTGAATGAGGTGTTGAGGTGGTTGGCTATGAGGGCTGGGTCTGAGGAGATCACACCATTAATGTTGATCTGGGTGGGTGGGGAGTGTACCCCATTTAACTGTTTAATGTTATCCCAGAAGGTTCTGGGATTCCCCACGAGGCAGTGGAGTGAGGACCTATAGTGCTCAGACTTGGCCTTTCTGATGGCCCGAGTGCACTTGTTTCGGTGGCAGCATAACCGCACTGTCATTGGGCCAGCCAGTCTCAATGGCATGGTGCCATGTGTCCCTATGTTTGAGCTGCTGAAAATAAAGCTGGGGTAACCCAGGGGCATTCTTCCTTTAGAATGGCGGTCAACACTGGGGCAAAGATATCACAGGCATTATTAAAAGTTTGAGTAAAGAAGGAGAGAGCTGTGTCGATGTCAGGAGTTGCCAGTATAGGAGACCAGTCAATTTGGGACAGAAGTTCTTAAGTTTTATCAGTCCACCAGGTATTAGATGCCGCATATGGACTGTGCTATGGGTTTGGGACTGAGGTTGACCAGTGGAATAGAATGGGAGAGTGATCACTGAGAGAGTCTGGGAGGACTTGTACATTGGGGATCCGATTAGGGCGGTTGGTGAGTACCACATCAAGCAGGGTACTGGAGCCTCTCTTGGGGTTAGTCCTGGTAGGGTGGGTAACTAGTTGCGTTAGGTCTATTGCAGAAAAGAAGTCTCAGGTAGAGGAGGAGGAGGGGCTGAGCCAATTGACATTTAAGTCACCCACCAGAATTTGATCAGTGGAAGGAGGTAGAGAGATAAGGTATTCTGTAAGAGAGACAATGGCCTGCATTTGGTCCCTGGGGGGCACATATGCAGTAGTCAGATAAAGGGGTCCCTTTCAAGGGTCAGGGGTTAGTTTCAGCATAAGCGCCTGGGCCCTGGAGTCAAGGATGGGAGTGGGCAGGGCTAGTACGGGGAGAGATTCCTTGACTATAAATAAGCAGCAGCCGCCCGCCTCCCAACATGGTCGGACCGGAAAAGGGTGAAACCAGGAAGGGAGACTAGGTGTCAGGGGAGGATTTCGACAGCCAAGTCTCAACCAGGGTGATGACATCAGGGTTAATTGATGTGACCAGGCATTGTAGTGAGTCAAACTTTTTTAGGAGGCTACAGATATTCATGGAGACCATGCATAGGCCTGTGGTGCGAGTTGGGGAGCTCCTGGGAACCGGGCCAGGGTTTGATGAATGTTCCCTGACAGGAGTAGTAGCATGACTAACACCCTGGCTGGGAGATGGTGAGAGGTTTTCCTACGATTGACATGAGAGGGGGGGAGGGGAGGCTAAGGGAACAGGGGGTGGGCAGGGAGGTACAGGAGGGGAAAGAAAGAGTAAGAAGACACCCAGATGTGCCTGAGGTGAAGAGAAAGCTATAGGGAGGGCAGGGAGGACGGGGACACACAGAGGTCCCAAGGGGCAGGAGAGGAGGTTCAGGAGCAAGGGGAGGGAGGGGTGCCAGGGTACAGTGTGGACTAGCAGATGGGTAAGGGGTAAGTGCACTGCTAGTGGGGATAGGCACAGGAAGAGCGTGATGCAGGCCAATACATTGTGATGAGCAAGATCCCAGGGAAGTAGTGCTGTACAGGTAGGAGTAGGAAGTAGTGAGGGAGCATAGGTCCCTCTAGTGGCCAGCAGGTATAACCTGCAAATGGGAAAGTGGGGAGATAGGTTCTGGCCAACAGGACGTGATGTCACCGGATGTGACATCACGGGGTGGATCCTTAAATTGACAGCCGCCCCTGGGTGGGATGGTGGTTGGGGCGGGCGGGGCAGACGGCGCAAAGCGCCATCAGGCTAGCACCCCTCTGCAGGCGTCCAGACAAAGAGAAGAGGCTCTCTTTACCTCAAAAGTTATCAGGCTGGAGATTTGGCTTCCTCAGCTACTCAGGTGAGCTGCTTGTTGCTTCAGTTCCTTGATTGTCCCGAGTGCCTAGCTTGGGGGGGGGAGCTGCCTATGTAGTGGAGAAAACAAAGCCTCTCATTACTATGCGACGGGAGAATATGTTGTAACTTACACAAAGGAGCTCCACTCTAAGCAAACAGGGCTTTGTGTGTGTGATCTCTTGTATTTTGTAGGTGTAAAGTAGAGGACAGTGGCCCTGGACCTCTCATAATTTCTGATGCCTTATTCCACACCTGTTTAAGTGCATAATTACACACCTGTTTAAGTTTTACACACCAAACCACTGAAACACACTACCATGGCACTAGGGCTACCTACCCTATACATTTCAAGCCAATAGCACCATGCATAAGCCTATGGGCAAAATGTTAAGTATGTCACTGAATATCTCTGCAACAAATTAATTTTCCAACACCTAAACAGCATCAGTCACATCTCTAGGACAGCCCCTCAGTACCCTCCAAATTTCAAGTTAAGGCCCAAACCATTTCAGAGATATTTAATTTTAAAGTTTTACCACCTTTAAAAATTCTTGGGTCACAGGAATCGGCTGTGGTCTCATGACCTAAATTCATTTTTGGCCATCAGGGGACATCTGGTCATGAAATTTGGGCTATTTTTTGTGGTTAATAAGTTTTATTGATTTGACTTATTAAGACGATGGAAACATTAAAATAGTTGGATACATGGCAAAGATCTTACAGACTGTTACATATATCTGTAGAAGCAGAGAACGGAACATGCTGGCCAAATAGTAACAAAATGAATATACTAGCCAGGTAAGCAGTAGAATAATACTCTGTGCCTGGATGTACAACACCTATCCAGCTGGAGATTAACTTTGAAAGTATTAGCAGTTGGTGCATTGCATTATGGCTAACTCATACAAACATATCTTACCTGGCCCCATCCTGCTAGTTTCTGCAGTATTTGACAAGGCATCAGAAATTATGAGAGGTCCAGGGCCACTGTCCTCTACTTTACACCTACAAAATACAAGAGATCACACACACAAAGCAAACAGGTCTTCATTGTCAGAGAAGATACTATCCTTTACTGATATTATACCATGTCATCCGTACAGCAGTCCCCTATAACTCAATGACAATCTCTCCAGCAGTTGCTCCTAAATGCACCATGAGAGGAGACCATTATAGTAGCATGGTTGTGCCTATTCAGCTGATTCCCTCCCTAGGTTCCAAAAACAGAAGGAAGGGAGTCCAGAGGGCAGTATATTTAAAGAGGGTATTGGTCACATTATGTGATATTCTGACCCAGTTGGCAACTTGAGCCATGGAGGTAAGTATCTCACCCAGGGAGGGGATTATCTGGGACCACCATTTACACAGTAGGAGTCTTTTAACCTGCATACTGAGTGTCAGAAGTAGTTTCAACTAGGAGAGACGAAGGTGAGGGTCTGGGGTACAGAGTCCTAATAACAGCAACTCAAGGGACTTAGGCACAGGTTTCCTAAGTATTTTGGACCCCATCTCACAGGTAGCCTGCCATAGGGGCTGGATCAGCCTGCAGGATGAAAGTAGATGGAACAGGTCACCTGGGAGTTCCTGACACCTTCAACACTGGTCAGACTGAGTCAGCTTTGCCTTGACGGGGACTACAGGAGTCCTATACCAGGAGTGAATTATCTTGTTCTGTATTAATTGACTACTGGTGTCAGGATATGCCCTGTGAGCTAGTTTTAGACAAGACTTACACTCCAGGTTCATAATAGGGGCATGCAGTGCTTTCTCCCATTTATGCATGGATACCTCTGCTTGGGACAGGATGGTGCTCCAAATGGCTGCATATACCTGGCTTGACTGTCCTCTTTCTAGGGCCAGCCATGACTCTACCTGGGAGATTTGTTGCTCTTGGTGCTGCTTATGCCTGTACATAAGGATGGTGCTTATTATTTGAAGGAATCACCAGAAGTCTTTGGGAGAGATCCCATAAGAGCTCTGCAGGCCCTCAAAGGAATTAAGGGTATCTGTACCAGGAATGAGCATATCTCAAAGCAATGAGATACCACCACGTTCCCTTGAGGGCCATGCAATTGGTTGTTTATTGATGGTAATCTCATTATTACCCCATAGTGGGGTAAGTCTTAGGGGAGATGGGGAGGCGCCCAACTTCTTATGCACCTTGGCCCAATATTCCAGAGAGGGACCTATAGTAGGATGAGAGCGACTGCCCTTAGGGGGATGGTTAAATAACAATGGTACCAAGTGAGTACACTGACATACCTGGGGAAAAGGAACCATTTTAATTTCTGAGCCAGCTGAGAGGCCCATTTATACCCCTCTAACCATGGAAGACCCCAGCCCCCTTCAGACCAATGAGCTCTGAGCTTATTTCTACTGTACCTAGGTTTATTACCCTCCCACAAAAAATATCCCAGCAGGGAGTCTAACTTAGTAAACCAATAACGAGGTATTTTCAAAGGAATGTGGGAGAGAAGATACATAATTTTTGGTGCTATGACCATTTTAATTGAGGATATTATACCTACAAGCTGCCCTGTCCTTTCTCTATTTTTGAAAATGTGGGCTATTTGGTCCCTCCCAGGGAGACCTGGTCCAGAAAATACCTTGACATCTGGTCGGGAAGTCACAAAAGAAACTTGCGAACGGAAACGATCTTGCGACCAAAGAATTTGCAGACTCGTGATCAAAGATAGATAGATAGATAGATAGATAGATAGATAGATAGATAGATAGATAGATAGATAGATAGATAGATAAAAATGTTTATTTTTTTGACAGGAGTTTACCGTTAGTACTATTAAGCCCAGTTTACAAAGTTGTCCTGTATAGTTAATGGTTACATGGTACAAATCTTAACATGGTTACATACAGGTACAAAAAATATACATCAGTATTACAAACTAACAAAATGATGTGAGCATGAAAGAAAACACATAACGTTTTTTCAGCACAAACAACAATGACGATTTAATAAGGTTACATACCAACAATCCTAAGGTCCTAAACACTGACAATTTAATTTCCACATTGAGGTCAAGCTTCCCTAAACTGGCCCATACTGCTAGCATTTCTAGATTCCAATTTCAATTCATTCCAGATCTTTGGTAAATAATACCTCCTTTGCATCAGGCTACATCGATTTTTCATTAATGGTATTTTCAGGCCTCTATTTTGAATAGCCCTCAAATTATATTTATTTGTGTGCTTAAACACAGATGGCGTTGCATTTTCTGCCCTAAAAGTCATAAATGCCCTTTGCCCCAACCTTTTCTTTTTCTGTGTCTCCAGTGTTTCCCAATTCAAATCCTGTAACATGGTGCAGTGATGTGTGTTTATATGACTTTGTGAAGCATACCTAGCTATCTTGCAATATACTTTATTTAAACTCTGGGGGTGGGATATTCAGAAGGGTTGCACATGGTGCAATATAGTTGCACCATGCACAACTCACTGATGTGCCCTAGTGTGATATTTAAAAGGGGAAAGTAAGTGGCACAAATCCTGATGTGCTGGGGCGCATCAGTAATGTATGCAGTGCAAGTGGGGGGGCGTGCCCATGTATACTCTGCACATCCCGATATTCAGCCCAGGATGTGCTGAGCAGATGCAGGTGCAACCCCTACCTGCACTGCACAGAGCTGAGCCTAGAAAAACAGGAGCAACAGCTGGCCACCCACAGGTGAGCCGCCATATTGCAGCGTGCAACATGGCAGCTGCCAGCTGTGGGTGGCCACCCGAGCTCCTGTGGCACCGTCAGTCATGGTAGCGCCCACCCATGCCTGATTGTGGGCATAAGTATTAAATCAATTCGTCCAATATCCCTGGCGGTCCAGTAGACTGCTTCCAGCCTGTTCGCAGGCATAAGTTTCAAACAGAATGTCCAAACCATCCCTGGTAGCCCAGCGGTACCCCCTCCCCACCGCCCCACTGAGCCCCACCCCCTCCCCTGTCAGCGTGGTGGCTCTCCCCACCCACAAGCCACCCAGTTGCCACCGACTTACTGTGTGCAGTATGGTTAGTATGTTTATTGGTCTGACAGCGTAATAATGGGAACAGAGCGATACACAGTCCAGATATGCAATGAACCACTCACATATCTGGACTGTGTAGTATGTACAGTTTGCACATCCACTGGCCTACACTGTGGACCAATGAGTGAGTGTACAGTCGTACTGTACACAGTCAGTCAGCGGGTGGTCTGGTGGCTTGCGGGTGGGGAGCTGCCACCTGTCACTGACCAGGGGGAGTGGGGTGTTGGGACTCAGTGGGCAGGTGAGGAAGGGGTACCGCTGGGCCACCAGGGATGGTTTGGACATTCTATTTTAAAACTTATGCCCGTGTTCGGGCTGGAAGCGGTCCACTGGACCACAAGGTATATTGGATGAATTAATTTAATACTTATGCCACTGATCAGGCTGGTAGTGGTCCACTGGACCATCAGGGATATTGGATGATTTAATTCAATACTCATGACTGTGATCGGGCATTAGAGTGTGTTGCCGGTGGGGGCAGGGGGCATCAGTCCCCGATGACTGCTGCCTGACAGGGCGCCAGGTGCAAGTCGCTGGGGATCGGCACACCTGTATGCAAATGGGGCCATAATGACATGGTAATGGCAACATTTGCACCTTGCATGCATTATGGCCCCATTTGCATGTCCACCACTGAATATCATGGTTGATGTGCCTAGCACAACGGCACTTGTGCTAGCACATCCCCCTGCCCCTCTCTGGCCACTTGCGCTGGTGCAGTGCTACTGTGCCATGCGCAATGTGGGTGGCCACAGTGCTATATTCAATGGTGCTGAGCCATGGTGCAGCACCGTTGAATATCATCCCGACCACACCCTGGCACATCCCAGTTGCACTGCACCCAGCTTGCGCCCCTGCCAGGTGCAGTTCTGAATATCCCACCCTAGTTGTTTTGGTCATATGATGATGTATCAAGCTCCCATATTCGAGTACTGGCAATATGAGCTGCAACGCTACTTTGCTTCTGTCCTCTCTTGCCAGAAATGAAGTCCTCCTTCTAATAACCCCCAATCTGATGTTCACTTTCTTTACTGTACTTGCTACATGCTTACTAAAGCTCAAGCTACAATCCAAAAGTACCCCCAAAGTTTTATATTGAGGCACTACCTCCAATCTAGTTTTATTCTGTGTAAATATGTAACAATCCTGATTTGATGATTTAGCAACTTTTTTAGTTTGAAACAACATGACTTGAGTTTTCTTCTTGCTTAAGATCATATTAGAAGCAAGCAGCCAGTTCTGTAATGAATCAGTTGCAGCTTACATTGCAATTCTATTATGGTATTTTCCTTGGCAGTCAGAGCCATGTCATCAGTGTACAAGAATATGTGTGATTGCACAATCATTTGTGGAATTGTATTTACATAAATTAGGCACTTAAGGGGGCTCAGGATCGAACCCTGGAGAACACCCCTAAATGTCCCTTCTTTCTCTGACAAAATATCCCCTACACTAACCTGCTGTGTACGATCCATCAAATAAGACAATATCCAAGTTTTAACTGATTGTGACATCCCCACTAAGGTGAGCCTCTCCATCAAGACATTATAATCTACCAAATCAAGGGCTTTGGAGAGGTTGATGAACACCGCTCCCACAGACTCTCCCTGCTCCAGCCCATTAGTGACTTTGTCAAGAAAGTCTGCAAGAGCGAAGTCCATCAACCTCCCTGCTCTAAACCCAACCTGACTATCCATCAGCAAACTATATTTATTCAAGAAGTCTCAGATCTGATTTGAAACTAATCCCTCAAAGACGTTTGATAGTGTGAACAGCAGAGCAATCGGCCAATAAGATTGTTAGTGAGCCACGACCAAAGAATTTCACACTTTAAAACTCCATTTTTTAAACAACTACATTAAATCACAGGCATGGATCGATAGAGGGAAGCCCCCTTAGCAAAACCCATCCTAGTTTTACTTCACAAGTTACCCCTGGGCTGAGATATTTGTTTTTTTCCAACTCCAAAATGAAAACAAGATGGCAACCGTCGTGAACAATAAATTTCTCACGATCAAAGATTCTTTGATTGTAAGCCTGCAAATTCTTTGATCATGAGGAGTGACCAGATGGCCAAAACCCCATTGTTCTTTCACAAAATAACCATATAAATTTTCTCATAGACTTATAATGGGAGCTAAAAACTTATACTTTTGAATGGATTATAATTGTTTCACCAAACAAAAAGTGGCATATTCCTTGACCCAAGCTCTGTGTATGTGCCAAGTCATAGACTGGCAGGCTACATGGTGGCCACACAGCACCACAGACAAAATCCAAAAACCTGCACACAAAAGTGGTGAAAAGTGCATTTTTGAGCATTTCGCTGCACAAAAACCATAAGTCCGAACAAAACACAACTTGGCAAATCAAGAGAACCACCATGCCCCATCATGCATACCAAATGTCATGCAAATCAGTTGAACAGGTCCAAAGTTATTACCGTGCAAAATTTCAAGATTAACATTAAAGTGCCTTCTCAGCCCTAACTATAGGGGCATGACCGCACCCCTGTAATATATATATATACTGGCACAGTATTCAGATGAAATTAACCACATTGGTAGACCAGTACCACAAGACTATGCATACAAAATTTTATGCAGATATATTAAAGGGTTGCAAAATTATTAAGGTGCAAAGTATGCAAAACTGGAATACTGCTATTTATTATACTGTCACGGTAGTGCCAGTATAGTTACGGTGAAAGATAACTTCTATGTTAAACTCAAATGTTGGAACCTTAATAACTTTGGAACCATTCAACAGATTGGCATAAAAGTTGGCATGCATAGTCTGTAGGGATAGGTCTCTTGATGTGCCAAATTGTGAATCTGTGGTATGGTTTCTGAGATACAAAGTGTTGAAAAAACAGGAAAATCTGTGTTTTTGCCATTTCTTTGTCCACCTGGATCTCAGAAATGTCTTTAGGATGTGGTCTAAAATTTTCAGGGTAGAAAACTTTCACCTTACAGATGTGCCTTTTAAAGGTTTTGTGAACACATATTAATCCATTCAAACGTTATTAAATTTCTAATATTCCCATTATTTCCTATTGGAAAATTTATATGTCAGACACAAAAGTTAGTAACTTTCGAAAAATACTGATAATATTTTTCACAAATTACATAATTTTCAGAACATACTCCATTAGTGCATCCGTTAGGATTGATTCCACATCAACAAAAGTCTGGAAATTTGATGTTAGGGTTACCAACCCCCCCCCCACCCTCCACAGACCATCAGGCAGCAGGGTATGCCTTGGGGTCTTCGGCCTAACTCTCACCCCATTCTCCTATACCGTAGCATCTCAGCCTGTTTGCCCATGGAATGGGGTGAGATTTAGGGCTGACAACCCCAAGGCATATATATAGTTAGGGTTGCGTAGTCATTTCTATGTTAAACCTGAAACTTTGCATTTTAATAACTTTTAAACCATTTGTCTGATTCACCTGAAAGTCAGAAAGTAGAAAGATTTTTCATAGCTCTCCCGGATCTAGAAATTTTTGGTCGATCGGCTGTAAGGTTGCAGAATTGTAGCATGCTCAAGAAGTGAAAAATCCCCAACATTCCATTTTTTGTTCACTCATAATGCACCGAAGAATGAATTTGAGTGGGTTAAAATTGAGTTGGCTGCATCGGTCCTGGCTAGCGGTGGTGCCTTTTGAAGATTTTGTGAACAAATCTTGTTCCGTTCAAAAGCTATGCCATTTTTTGTCTCCCATTATAGTCAATGGGAAAATTTATATGTGCACTACAAAAACAATCACAATCACATTTTTTGATTGAGCTTGCCAAAAATGTTTTTTTGAACTGCCGCTATTTTGTTTTCAGTTAGTGATGCAGAAAAAAACATTGTAACTCAAAACATACTGCACTTCTGATCACAGGGATCATTGGGTTTACCTAAACAGGCCCGAGGAACATGCCTATGGCATTAGTTTGTGGCTAGCTAGCCTGGAAACATGTTTTTTAATTTTTTTTTGATCATGACAAAATTGTTTGTGCCACGAAAACATTCACAACAACTTTACATGTGATTGCGACAACATTTTTTTTTGATCGCGATGACATTCCCATTATAGAGATAGCAAAATTCTCCTATGTGTTCCTTTTTTTTCCAACTTATTTTATCCTCCTGCGGCAGGTCCTCCCTCATTGTCCACCAACCTACCGTACTCTGGGTCTTTCGGGGACAGCACCATGCGTGACAGATCTCCAGAGCCGGTCCGGAGGTATCATCCTCGGTGGACCCCCACTTTTTCCTCCATTTCTCCCATGGACCTACTCCCGAGATCCCCGGAAGTGGTAACTCATGTGAGTGGAGGCGCACATGCATACAACAACTCCACATCGGATCTTTTCAGCCCTCTCCCAAACAGCCTAATGCCGAAGGTCCTTAGAGGGATGTCACTTCTCCGGCCTCCACCAGAGGGAGGCCAAGCTCGGAGGTACCTGCTACCCCTATCCCGAGGTAGAGGGCTGCCTGACAGCAGCCTGCTCTAGTCCTCTCCCTCTCCCCCACTGACCTCCAATGACCCAGGCTCATTCCTGGACCTGGGTTGCTGGTGTGACGCAAGGTGTGGCGTCCAGTGCCTCAACCCTCTGCGTCACTGGGCCAGCTGTGTTCCTTTTCTTTGTTGGTTGATTGCGGCAAGGCAGATTGTGTGATTGGCCTGAATTTTTCAGGGTATGAAGCCCTAGTGCTACTGATGTACCTTTCACTGGTTAGGAGTGGAATAAATAAAGAGGCCCAGAGCCATGGCATTGCAAAGTTTGGAAATTTCCCCACAGAATAACACTGTGACAGTTGTTTTCTTTGTTCTTTCATTGTGGCAACGTGGTTTGCACTATTGGTCTGAACTTTCCAGGGGCAAAGCCCTAGCCCTACAGGTGTGCCTTTTGGTGGTTTGGTATGAAACCATTGAACACAGTCTTAGTTACAGCATTGCAAGGTTTGGACATTTACCCATAGGATAACATTGTGGCACCCGTTGTGCCTTGCGGGGCCCATATCTCAAAGACGGTTTGAGATATGGATTTTTCATCTGAAAATTTCTTAGTTCCATCTAAATGGGGACTAAGTACATAACTAGGTTACAAAGCCATGAAAGTCCTGAAATTTGAATTTTTTCCCTAGCTTATACGGTTCCTGAGATATTTGCAAATTAGTGTTCCAATTGCTCATTTTCATGGCTGTAGGCCACAATTATGACCTCAGACTTAGCACTCACATTGCATTTTGGTGCTCGTATCTCAGAAACATTGTGAGATATGGGTTCATTGGATTATTGTTGCATGAACTACTCACTGTCACGATAACAACATTGAATTTTTTTTCTAGCTGCTATACTAACATACTAACATACTAAAATGCCAGCAGAATAGGCCTAATGGTCTTTCATGTCTGCTCTTTGGTCAGCCCCCACCCTGGGTGCTGACCTTGCTGTCCCCCTCGCCTTCTCTGGCTTCTCCCTTCCCAGTTCTGGATATTCTTGCTGCATTGGATTTTGCTTCCTGAACCCTTCCCCTGTACCTGTCCTACCCCCTCTTGAACCCCTCCACTGTCTCTGCCTCCACCCGGCCCCTAGGTGAGTGCATTCCATGGCTCTACCACCCTCTCAGTGAAGTAGCACCTCCTCCTTTCTCCCTGAATCTTCCCCTCCAGTTTCCACCCATGCCCTCTAGTGGCCCCTCCTCCTTCCTTCAAGCACCCTCACTGTTCCTCCCCTGTTACCCTCTTCATGTACCTGAAGACCTCTATCATGTCCCCTGGTCCTTCTCTCTTCCAAAGTGTACATGTTGGCTCTTCAAGCCTCTCCCTCATGGGTCCTGTCCCCCAAGCCCCAAATCATTTTGGTTGCCCTCCTCTGGACCCTCTCCAGGAGGTTAATGTCCCTCTTTAGTGCGGCCTCCCAAAACTGCACGCCAGTACTCCAGATGCTGCCTCACCAAGCAGTTATACAGAGGAGTATCACTTCCCTCCTTCTGGGTGATCCCCCTAGCGATGCATCCCAGCATCCTGTTGGCCTTGGCTGCTGCCCTCCTACAAGTCTCAGAGTTGTTCATCTTGACATCCACCACCACCCCAGGTCCCTCTCAGCCATTGAGACTTGTAGTTCCCCAGGGTGTACACTTGGCCTGGGTTTCTGGCCCCAGGTGGAGTACCTTGCATTTCCTGCATTAAACCTCAGCTTCCACTTTCTAGACCATCTTTCCAGAGCCTCCAGGTCCCCTGCCGGGCCACCCTCCCTCCTCCCCATCCACCACACTTCCCCAGTTTGGTCATCTGCAAAGAGACTCATCTCCTCCTGATTCCTGTCCTTATGTCAGATCGTGGGCGTTGAACAGAAGGGGCCCAAGGACTGATCCTATGGGACTCCACTAATGACCCTCTCCTTGGGAAGAGACTATCCCACCAACTTCGACCCTCAGGTCGGTCCTGGAGCCAATTGCCTATCCATCGGATCATCTGGTTTCCACCCCCATTCTCCTAGTTTATCCAACAGGCCCGTGAGAACAGAGTCAAATGCCTTGCTGAAGTCTAGAAGGGACATCCACTGGTCTACCCAGGTCCAAGGCACTTGTCACCCAGTCATAGAACTCCACCAGGTTTGTCTGCCACGATTTCCCAGGATGAATCCATGCTGTCTATCGTCCAGGCACCCTGACTTATCCAGGTCCCCTAGCCTCTCCTTGACAATGCCCTCCATCACCTTGCCCACCACTGATGTCAGGCTGACAGGCCTGTAGTTCCTGCCCCTCCCTTGATCCCCCCTTGTGGATGGGCACTACATCGCCACCTTCCAGTCTTGGGGCACCACCCTGTCCTCAGAGAGATGGTGAAAAGCTCTGCCAGGGGTTTCGCCAGGACATCTGCAAGTTCCTTCAGCACTCTAGGATGTAATTTATCTGGCCCCGGTGCTTTCTCCATCTTAAAGGAGCTGAGGGCTTCCCTCACTCTCTCTGCTGTGATTTCCACTTCCAGTACCTCTTCTCCCTTCTTAGCCCTCCCCCCCACCTGCCAGTGATGCCCCCCTCTCCCCAGACCTGCCGATTGGTAAGGGCCCCCTCCTCATTATCTCTGTCTCCTCCCATGTATGATGCAGCATCCCCATTTTCCCTGGTGAAAACGGGGTGAAGTACTCATTTAGTACCTCAGCCTGCTCCTCTGGGTCTTGTGCCCATCTCTTCCCTGATTTAATCCTGCTAATCTGCCCTTCACCCTTAAGTCTTTCCCCAATGTATCTAAAGAACCCCTTTTCCCTCTCTAATTTCCTGGCCAGGTTCTGCTCCTTCCTTGCCTTAGCCACCCTCACCACTCTAGTGGCCCTTCAACCATCAGCTCATACTCCTCGATCCCTTTCACTCCTTGAGCACTTGAATTTCTTATAGGCTACTTTCTTTCCGCACCACCTCCTGGACCTCCCTGGTCCCACCAACAGGAATTTTGGGCTACATTTCGTCTTACTCTTGCACAGGTGCTGGTAGCATCCTGCACCCCTCTCCTGATGATTTCCCACCTACTATCAGTGTCCATGTCTGACCCAATACCATCCAAATGCTCTTAGATTCTTTCCATTTCCTTAAAATCCACCCCTGAAGTCGGTTACTTCCGTCTTTGTGCAGCCTTCTACCCCTCTAGGTCCAGGCCAGAACCAGACCGTGGCATGGTCACTCCCGCCAATGGGTCCCTTGCCTCCAGGCCCCCAATCTGGTCACTGTCTGCCAGAACCACATCCAGTACCCGTGCCTCCCTAGTCCAGTTTCCCTCACCTGCTGAGTTAGGAGCAGCGTCTTGAAAGACATCCAACAACCTCTGTTCCCTGGTCACAGAGGATGTCATAGTCTCCCAGTCTGTTCCTGGCATGTTTAAGTCCCCTACCACCACCTTTCCTCTGCCCAGTCTGCAGTGTCTCCTAACATCTGCCACCAGACTGTCCTCCAGCTCCTCTGCCAGGGCAGGAGTCTACACCACTCCTATTTTACTCTCTTGCCCCCTTGTTATCAAGGTGACCCAAGTGCCTCCACAGTTCCCTCCACCTCCTCTACTCCCCTATGCCAATGCAGTTTTTACTATCATTGCTACCCCTCCTCCCCTTCCCTCCCCTGTCCTTCCTGAACATAGTGTAACCTCGAGGTTCAGGTCCCAGTCATGTCTTGCAGTGGCCCCAAGTCTCAGTGACCGCTGCCACATCCACTGCTCCCTCAGTTAACATCGCATGGAGCTCAGGCATTTTATTGCCCAAGCTCCTGGCATTTAGCAGGACTACCTTCCACCCTTTCCCTATAGTTCCATTTCCCCTGTTCGTGTTCCCTTGGGGATTCTGTTTTCTGCTGGTCTGCACTTTGCCAGTTGGTCTTTTCCTGCAATCCTCCTGGTCCCCAGGGGGGTGGAGACAGAGTCCCTCCTTTATCAGCATCCCCTTGACTGCCTTTTCTCCCATCCCACCCCCCTTCACAAGTTTAAACCCCACCTTTCACCAATGAACTCCTCTATTTTCAACTTAAGGATTCCCTCCTCCAAATTGAGATGTAGTCTATCTCTAGCATACAGCTCCTTATCCTCCCAGGTCTCCCCAATCCCCATCAACCCCATACCCTCTGGCCTCCACCACTCCCTGAGCCACTGGTTTATCTCCTAATTTTCTTTTGTGTTCCCCACTAGCCCTTGGCACTGTGGGATTTCTGAGAAAACTGTGCATCCTATGTCATGACAGACCCTGGCGAGCTCACTGAATCTTGCCTGTATCTCTAGCTCTATTTCCCTCAATGTCATTTGTGCCCAGGTGGACCAGTATGTCTGGGAACCCCACAGTCCTTGCCAGCTGATATACCTCGTGCTTAGCCCTGTGCACCATTAGTCCAGGGAAGCATCTTGTTCTAACTGGCCAGGCTTCTCCCTCCCTATCCCATTTGATACCCCTGATCATAGAATCCCCCAGCAGGAGCACTCTGACCACTCCTTTTCCTCCATTCCCCCCCTTCCATGTCCCTCATCATTTCTACCGGCCCTTCCACCCAGCTGGCTCCTTGTTCCTCCCCCTATCTGTGTGCCACATGCCACCCCCTCCTTATTTACCATAGCCCTCCCTCCCTCCAATCCTCCTCTCTCTCTCCTCCTCCTGAGTATCCTTCTGTACCTTGTTAATTCCCCCCTCACTGCTCACAACTGGTCCTTCTCCCCCATCTGCTAAACTAGCCTGGCTCATCCTCCCTTCCTTCCTGTCTCCATTTAGTTCCTCCTTGCTCATCGTGCTCCCCTGGCCTACCCCCTCAGCTCTCTTTACTGAATCCTCCTTGTACTTCTGGTCCTTCTTTACCTTTCCTCCCAACTGGTCCTTCTCCTTGCACTTTCCTCCCTCTTCCCCTGCCCCTTCTGCTCCGATTCTGCTCCCCATTCTCCTGCATTCAGGTCCCCCTGTTCTTTCTGCTATCTGGCCCCTACCCCCTGCCCCCCACTCCCACACCCTTTCCATCTCTAACCACCTCTGTCATGGTTCATCCCCTCATCCTTGAGCAGAAGAAAGAGAATTGAAGCGGTTACTAAGTATAAGGTCTGATCCACCTCCTGCCTTGCTTCCTTCTGTCCAGCACTGGCTATCCGCCTACTTCCCTGAGAATGTTGTCCTCTGTCCCCCCTTTGTGGGGGTCCCCAGTTACCTGCCTGCTTCCTTGGTAGTGTCCTTTGGGCCCCCCTCTGCCAGGGTCCCTATGTGACCCCTGAGTATTCTCCTGCACTCTTTCCCTATACCCCACCCCAGTGCTTGGTGCAACCCTGTGGAGATTTCCAACCCCTTCCCCAACCATACCACCCCTTCCCCAGCTTTCTCCTCATCCTCGCAACCTCCTCCCTAAGCTGTGCCAGCTGGTAGCACACTGGGCAACCACCAAACTTCAAAGCCCAGTCCAGTATCATGGCTGCTCCACACCCTGTGCACCCCACCACCCTCTCAAAGATGCCGGCCCTATTGTTGTGTGGTTCCATCCCTTTCAAATAGGTTTCCTTGGGTGAGCCACCAGGTTCCCCTATTCCAAGATACCCCTACTGCCTAATCAGGTCACCCACTAATCCTAGAGACAGTCCCACTGTACACCAGTAACTCTGTTACTAGGTGCAATACAACACATTAAACATGTGAGGAAAAGAACAACTCCTAAAATCCTCTCTCCACGGCCTTTAAATTCCAGCCCCAGTGGCTAGAACTACATGAGCTGCACCAGCAGCCTTTTCCTCCAATTGCAGGGCAGGTCTTCCCTATAAATTTGCAGACTTCTGGGGAGGGAGGGGTGGGGAGGGTAGTCTTGGGCAGACACCTGACAAGAGAGAGTGTATCAGCCCTGTGTCTCCCCTCCAAGCCCTGCAGCTAAAGAACCAGGCCCAAGCAAATCCCACCAAACAGGTTTTAAATCAGAAGAAATAGGCCTCTACCAGCGCAGCCTGTTACAAAGTGAAACATCCACAAAAAGAGCCCCACTTACAGCCACTAAATCAGTTTACAAACATCCAGGATCCCCCAGAACAATACTCTGCCAGCCCCTTAGAAGCAAGAAAGAAAACTAACCAACCTACCAAGTAAAATCCACAAGAACCCTGTGAAAACAGCAGCAGCTACTGTCCTGGAACACAACTCTATAGTTCACAAGATATGGGCACATTAGTGTCACAAGGGTTTCTTGCCTTATAGGGCTGTGGCATGGCTCCATAGCTATGTGTAAATGGGAGTGCAGGGTCTGGAGGGTCCACGCTCCCACACACACACACACACACACACACACATATACCATTATGCACAAATTGGTGGCTTGGTGGGAGCACGGGACCCGAACCAAGCCACCCATTTCTATTACTCCTTGCTTCTTTGTAAAAACTTCATTAATGCATCAGTTAGGGTTTTTCCACACTGACAAAAGTGTGGAAATTCCATGTTAAGGTTACCACCCCACCCCAATGCCCCACCCTCAAAACCCTAACTCCACATTCCCCCAACCCCCCCCACACACACATATATGCAAGGCACATGCAACATTGTACAACACTATACCACTCCAGCACATCTGTTGCTTGTCTTGCCTTGGCCCTTGCCTTGCTTGCATGTGTGTGTGGGGGGTGGGGTTGGGGGGAATGTGGAGTTAGGGTTTTGAGGAGTGAGCATGGGCTAGAATTTCCACACTTTTGATGGTGTGGAAACAACCATAACTGATGCATTATTGGTGTTTTTGCCAATAAAATATTATATATACATATATAGATAGATATAGATATAGATATAGATATATTCATTTAAAAGTTTTACCAGGAAGGCATACTGAGCGATGTAACACTCGATTCCAGATGTGTCCTGGGGGTACGGCATGGAGTACATACAATATAATAAACATGGGATATACAATACAATAATTTTCATACTGAGAGCATAAAGGGTATAGTAGCAATGAACAGCAAGCAGAGTAGTAAAGCAATAAACCATATGCAGAGGAATGTGCAATATGCTATACATAGACTACATAGAATATACATTAGGATTACATACCAAGAGCACAAATAGGTACAGCTAGCTATGAGCAGCAAGCAGAGGACAATAACAATCACAGTACTAGGCTGAAAAGTAGAGGTCTGTGAGTGCTTAGTAAGGAGCCAGAGTACTGCATGATAAGTGATAGGAATATTGGAGAAGTGAGAGACACTTGGCCCTGCAATGGTGCTAGGTGCATGTGCAGGTGGAGGAGAAATGCATCTTGAGGAGAGAGTTCAGATGCTGTGTGTTGGCAGTGTGCCAAACGTCTGCCAGCAAGGAGTTCCATAATAAAGACATGTGGTAATTAAAGGCAGTTTGGCCTTTAGATGTAGTCATATATGGGACATAAAGAAGCCGGGAGTCAGTGTTCCTGAGCGAGTACACCGGAGGGGGTTGAACTGTAAGGGCAATCTTGAGGTAAAGGGGAAGGGACTGAGCCCAAAATTTTGCTGTAGTCCTAGTACAGTGTGCCTGTCTCTGATCCTGGAGTGAAAGTAGATCTAATGACCTGTAGAGGTCACAGTGATGAGTTGTGGGAGCAAAGTCCAGGGCAAAGCATCGGAAAGAATGGAAGAGAGGATCTAGTCTGGCTAGGGAGGACTTAAGAGCAGCACTGTAGACTACATCCCCATAGTCAAATATAGGGAGGATCATTTTCTGTACAATCACCTAGTAGGTTGATAGAGGGATGCAGCTCCTGTTGTGATATAAGGTGCCCAGCTTGGGGTGCAGTTTCTTGTGGATCGAGTCGATATGAGCAGAAAAGTCGAGATGCTGGTCTAGCCAGACCCTGAGGCATCTGAAGGGGGTGCAAGCCTCCAAGGGAGTATCATCAATGGTGTGGAAAGTGGGGGTTGGAGAGGAGTCAGAAGAGTCTCTGCCTCAAGCTGAAGGTTAGGGAGACAGTTTTCTTGGGATTTAGAAAAAGCTGGTTTGAGCGAAACCATAGCTGAACAGCATTGAAGTCCTGCTGGAGTCTAGAAGCTGCTTCAGAGGGGGAGGGACTAGATGTATACAATACAGTATCATCAGCGTACATGTAAATGGATGTGTGTGGGCAGACCAAGGGCAGGTCATTCAGGAAAATGGAGAACAGTATCAGGCCAAGGACCGAGCCTTGGGGGACCCCTGTAGTGACAGGGAGGGAGAAGAAGTGTGACAGCCAATTCTGACTGATTGTGAGCTGCCTGCCAGGTAAGTTATTAAAGTGCAAACTTTGGGGTTTGACATAGACATGGCCTGCCAACCCTAACTATAGTGGCACTACCATGCTATATATATATATATATATATATATATATATATATATATATATATATATATATATATTATAGTGGCATGGTCGCCACTATATTTAGGGTTGAGATGTCACTTCTATGTTAAAGTCAAAATTTTGCATGTTAATAACGTTGGACCTGTTCAACAGATTTGCCTGAAATTTGGTATGTGGTGTGGGGCATGGTAGATCTGTTGATTTGCCAAATTTCATTTTGGCTGGACTTACGGGTCTTTGCACATGAAAATGCTGAAAAATGCAAAATTATCCATTTTTGGAGGCAGCTTTTGGGATTTTGTATGTGGCCATTGTGTGGTGTGCATCTTTGCAAGATGGCTTGATTGAAAGAGCTTTGGTGGCCAAACATGCCGCTTTTTGTTTGCTGAAAAAATATTGAGGCATTCAAAAGTTATGCCACTTTTAAGTTCCCATTATAAGTCAATGGGAAAATTTATATGTATGTTTTGTAAACAAAGAATGGGGTTCTGGCCATCTGGTCCTGTCTGGTGGTCAAAGAATTTGCAGCCTTGAGGTTCAAGAATCTTTGTCCCTGAGAATTCTTTGATCACGAGGTCTGCCATCTTGTTTTTAGATTTCTGAGTGTAAAAAGACAAATATCTTGGCTCAGGGGTCACTCCTGAAGTAAAACTTACATGGGTTTTACTCAGTGGGCTCTGATCTATTGAGCCATACCTTTGGTTTGGTGTAAAATGGTCACAAAATAGAGTTATAAGCTTTTAAATTCTTTGACTGTGGCTTGCTAATGATGTTTGATCGTGAGCCTGCAAATTCTTTGATCGTGAGCTTCTTTGATCGCAAGCTAAAAACACAATTTTCTCAGCTCAGGGGTGGCCTAGGAACACAAATGAGGGTGGATTTTGATCAGGGGGCTCTGTTCTATTCAGGCATGGTGCTGGTTTAATCAAAATAATCCAAAAACATGTGTTTCACCATTTTTTATTCTTTGATTGCGAGCGTGCAATTTCTTTGATCACGAGACTGGAAATTCTTTGATCGCGATCATGCATCACGAGCGTGGGACTAGATGGCCCTTTGAAAAATGCTAATCTCTCAGCTCAGGGGTGGCCTAGAAACACAAATGAGGGTGGGTTTTACTCAGGGGGCTTCGTTCTATTGAGGCTTGTTGGTGGTTCCATGTAATTCTGCCTAAAACTCGAGTTACAGGATTTTTTATTCTTTGATCGTGAGCCTGAAAATTCTTTGATCATGAGCCTGCAAACTCTTTTATCTTGAGATTCTTTGATCACGATCTTGCATCGCGAGGGAGGGACAAGATGGCCAGATTTTATAATGCATTACATAGGGTAATTTTACCAATCTTTAAGTTTAAATATGTCGGAAACGGTTTGGTCTTTTTACTTGAAATTTGGAGGGTGTTCTTGGCATGTCCTGTAGATGTGAATTATGGTGTTTATGTGTCAGAGAAATCTTATTTTTGCAGAGATATTGTGTGACACAATTTAAGTGCTGCAGACAGAGTTTTGCATTGTACTGGTGGCTTGAAATTGATAGGGCACCTAGCCTTAGTGTCATGGATGTAGTTTTCAGTCGTTGTGCCTGTAATCATGTATGGAACAGCTTACCAGCACATATCTGATTTATGAAACAGGATTTGTTTTTTTCTCAGTGTGAGTCTGATTTCTGTAATTTTGAAATATTGAAATATATTGCTGGATTTGTTTGGAGCTATTTGTGATTAGATCTTCTTAGTTTGCATAGCTTTACTTCAGTGTGAATGGGCTGAATTGCATAGAATCGGATTGTTCACCACCTTGTGAATGAACACTATTAAGATGATCTTATTGGTGGGTCCTAATGTGGGAAAATCGTTTTGATTGGCCGGAGGGAGGGGCATGGTCTTTACTTATGACTTTAATGGCACTTGTTACTCATTTGACACAAGGGAAGCAGCATCCCATACCATCATTTCCAGGACAGACAAGCAGTTTTAAATGCCTACTAGGGAATGAAAGAAGTCCACTAAAAAAGATCCTGACTGTTCATCTCATAGCAGTGTCAGTGGCTCAGTAGGTAGCACACTCACCTCTGAGGCCGGGAGATCAGAGGGCTGTGGGTTCAGTTCCCACATCTGGTATTTGGGTTCATATCCCAGTACTGACACCGTAGTGCAGCATGAGGGGAGTGCTGCACTACTGAGGTGCCATTTTTCAGATGAGACATTACACCGAGGTCCCATCTGCCTTGATTGGTGGTAGTTCAGGTGGATGCTAAAGATCCCATGGCACTTATTGAAAAAGAGCAGGGGAGTTTTTATTGAAAAATACATGGTATAACAACACATACACAGCATTTTAAGGAAATCATAACCAACGGTCAAAGAGTCTCATAATAACATAAGGCAAAAAAACAATATCAATAAGTTTAAATTTCCCTTGAAACAAAGGGAATAAGAAATTGTAACTAAAGAAAAAATATTCCAACTTCTCATTTGTATTTTATAAAGATATTAAATCATTTCTACCACCTCTGTACTTGTAATGTAGAGTATACTGATACATCATGTTGATATGATTTACCCATAAATTGTTCTATCAAAGTGCTAAATACATAATACAGCATTCTTTTCTGCTGGAGTACCCACTGACATCTTGCTTGCCATAAGAAAAATGTAAGACAACATTTAAATAAGTTTAACATATTCATATCATAAAACCGTCGTCCAACAGGGTTATTTTCTGGAACTAGGATTCCATATGTCATTTTTGATAACCATGTCATTTTCCATTTAGTTGCCAAGAATTCCCATAATGGTTTTGCATAGGAACACTCCAGAAAAAAAATGTTCTATTGTTTCTGTCTTATTAATACACTCCAAATATGGACAATTCCTTTCTTCCAAGACTTTATGTTTAGCATTTCCCCTCTCATTAAGTCTCCCATGCATAGCCAACCATATTGTTTCCCACATACACCCTGGAAGTCTTTAATTATTTAATTGTGAGAGAACTTCAGAGTTGTTTTCAACCGCACAATTTTTAAAACAAGGCTTTTGTGGATACATTAGGACCATAATTAATTTAAATAGAGTGGGTACAGTAGATTGTTGAATTTGTTGTTGTGCTATTCCCCATTTATACAATTTCTGAGCAGTGGATTTAAAAAAATCAGGGACTGATAAATGGGAGCCCAATTTTAGTGGAACCACTATCCACGCACTAAAATATTTAAATAACAGTCTCCTCAGCCATTGGCAATGTAGATCAGTACTATCTGATAATCCACACTTAACATTTTGTATTATAAATAGGACCTGTAAAAAAACTATTCGGTCCAGCATCCCAATGCCTCCTTTATCCTTTAGCAAATGAGTATAATATCATTTAATGGGATTCAATTTGTTACCCCATAACAGCATAAAACATAATGTATATAATTTTGTTTCCCATATGTTTGGGGGTGGAAAAATCAAAGCAATGTATTGCAATTTTGGAATAACACATTTTTTGAGAATTTGAATTCTTTTATATTTAGTCATTTTCCAATGCTTCCATCTAATAATATTTTTTTCAATTTGGGCAATACCCATTTCCCAGTTTTTTGTTGGGATATTCTGTGACCCAAACCAAATCCCTAATATTTTGATAGGTTGAGATGAAATCTGGATACCTTCAATGTGACCTGGTAACTCAGTACTAGCTCCTACATAGAGATCCTTACTCTTTATTTCATTCAGTTCTGCATTATAAATTATAGAAAAAGTATCCATGATTCTAAAAAAATTAGGTAAATCCCCTGGATCCCTAAAGAATAAGCAGATATCATCTGCATATGCTGGTATTGTAAGGCATTCTTCTGCTTCTATCCATTTCAAATCTTCCCATACATTTGCCTGGGTTAGTAGTCTCAATAAAGGGTCTAATGAATATAAATATAGTAAGGGGCTCAATGGGCAGCCTTGACGTACTCCTGTGGAAATATAAAACCCTGTCATGACCTGTTTATGTATGATTGGAGATATCAATGCCCATTTATACATTAATTTGATGTATTGTCTAATGGTACTTGGAATCCCATAATGCTGCAAAGTAACAAAAAGATAACTGTGAGATACTTTATCAAAAGCCTTGGCCTGATCCAATGAAATGATGGTGCCATTTAATGATAGATATTCAATTAAATCCCTAATTATCATTAAAGCATGTTGTATTCTTCTTCCCTTAATACCACAATATTGATGGGGAGACAGAATAAAACTAGAGTACTCTTTAATCCTGGTATTGATTATGCTAACCAAAATGTTATAGTCTGTATTTAGTAACGTAATAGGTCTCCAATTTGTAATGTTATTTTTATCCCTGGATTTAAATAAAAAAACTATAATACCTTCTGAAAAGGATGGTCTAATATTACCAGAGGTTAAGAAGTATCTGAATACATGTGTGAGGATATCTATTAAATCATCAGCAAAAGAGTTTATAGAAGTCACTGGGTAATCCATCTGACCCAGGTGATGTGCCAGATTTTAAGGATTTAATGGCTTGCAAAACCTCAGTTCTAGAAATTACTGTATCAATAATAGAATTCTCTTTAGGAATCAAAGGGATCTGAATTTCCTGTAAAAACATTTGAACAGCTTCTAGTGTTGGGTTCTTCTCAGGTTTAAGTGATTCCATATGTGTTTTAATAACATTATAAATCTTCTCTGGTGTATCAGCTAAAGAGCCCATAGAGTCGACTAAAAGTTCGATGGACATTTAATTTTTTAGTTCCTTGCATGCAAAGTACGGGTCTCTGACTGGGGTTTTTTGTGTACCTGATTGTAACATAACATTAATAGTTTTAGCCCTATCATATTGATAATTTAGCATAGCATTTTTTAATATCTTTATTTGAGGTGAATAATCTATCCTAGAGGTAGTAGCTATAGAACAGAGTCTCTGTAATTGAGAACAAAGTGTTAGATATTTTAAAAAATTATCATTCCCTATCTGTTTCCCTAGTTTAATGAAGCATTTTTTTAAATCAAGTTTTGAATCTTCCAACCAGTCCCCCTTATCATCGTATAAACACATAATTGAGTCACGAGTTTTTATCAGGGATTTAACTCCTAATTGTACTCTAGGGAGCTGTAGAGTAGATATATTTAGTCTCCACCTGTCCCTTTGTTTCTGATTATGTTTTTGATTATGTTGTATCTCACAAAGTCTTAATATCAAAAGTGAGTGGTCAGAAAATTCTACTGGTTCTATAAAAAATTGAAATTTAGGAATATTTTGTGAAATAAAGAAATGGTCAATAGTAGTTGTATATTTACCTCTCTTATAAGTAGTTTTAGAGTCATTCAATAGACTAGCCCCACAAAATATAAGTTCTGCAGGATCCGCCATGTTTGTTAATGTGATTGAGTTACAATACATATTTTTTGTGATACTGAAGTGTTGCCTTTTTTCTTGATATCACAATTAAAATCTGCACCCAAAATTATTTTATGTGAAGATGCCAAATATGGTTGAATAAGTGTGGATGTTTTAACCCTTTCTGCCTTAGTTTGTGGACTGTATACATTAATAAATCTATATGTAGTATTACCCCACTTGCCATCAATAATTAGTACCCTGCCAGGTACTAGATCTATCAGTTTTATTAATGAAAACTGATATGCTGTAAAGACTATACCTACACCATCAGCACAATCCATCCCAAATGACCAATAAGAAGGCCCCCACCACCAATCTGATTTAAAGGAATGAAGCTGTTCACATGTATGCATCCAAGATTCTTGAATAAAACATATATCAAAACCTTTAGAATATAAGTAATTGAAGACCATCTGACATCTCACTGCACTCAATATGCTGTGAACATATATTGAACATATTGTCAAGGAAGACAGCATACCTATGAATTATTCATGAAGTTTTTTTCCTTTTTTTCTTTTTCCCTTTATAGCCCACCATCTCCTGGCCAGGTATAACATGATCTGAGATAGTGGATTGAGAGGTTAGTTCTCTTTGTTCCATGTCAGATTCATTTTCCTGTGAAAAAAGGGCCGCATATGAATTTTCACATTTGACCTCAATAATCGAGGGAGGGAGTTTTAAATTCCTCATGGATCTGCGTACCACGGGGGGGGGTCAGTTTGTTTACTGCCAAGATCAGTGTAACAAACTGGTCTCATGAGTACTGCCACAACGTCAGACTCCTTTCCTTCAGTGTTGGAAGTATGTCTTATGGCCGTACTCCCTTGTTTCTCAGACAGTAGTTCATAATCCAACACTATGACTTGGTCCAAACCAGAAGTAGGGTGAGTAGAGTTGGGCATGAGTATGTCTATAGGTATGTGTTGGTCAGGTATGTGTGGTTCATTTGTAACCTGATCTTGAGCATGTGTTGAATGAGAAACTCGGGGCTACTACAGGTGGCTTTGTTTTTTGCAGCCCAAAAACATTCTGAAAAAACATGGTCATACTCATCACAAAGGTCACATCTCATGTGATTTGCACACTGTAGTGTAATGTGTCCAATTTCTCCAAAGTTGTCACAGCGTGGTTTATCGCATGTGCTAGAGAGATGGGTTCAATTACCACAGCAGTAACAAGCTCTAGGCTGCCCTGAATAGAAGCACACGCCTCTGTCTCTACCTAGCATAAAGGAGTTATGTATGTGACATATACCAGAATCACTTTGTTTAAGTTTGACTTTGTAATTCCACCCTCCAGTCCAGAACATTTCAGAATCTAGAACAGCTTCAGGGTCACTCATTATATCACATTTTTGAGATAGCCAGTATGTTATATCATCCACATGGACCCCTTCATTATGAAACATTACAGTAACATGTTTAATTAGGGGTTTCGTGAGTGGAATTACTAAAAAAGGAATCCATGTGGGTGAAAACTTCACTTGGCTGTATCTTTCCCAGAATAAGTCTAAGACATAAGAAGATCTAAAGCTCACATCATAGTTATCTTCCCCCAAGATATTAATAAAGGCATACACCTCTCTGGGGGAAAATATTAAAGACTCTTTAAGCAAATGTTTCCCTACAAATAGTCAATCCAGTCTCTCCTCCAAACCTCCATTATACCGGATTCAGACTGCGTTCTGTTGTGGGGCTGCCTCTTTCCTATGTTTGGTAAAAAGTTCAGATAGTAAAGATTTAGGTTTGGGAGCAACATCTTCATCTTTAGAAAGAGAAATTCAATGTTTTCTACTGTTGTGCAGTCATCTGAGGTTGATTTTTTTGTCCTGTACAGCTTCTGATCATGTTATAGGGAGACTAGTCTTTATGTGGGTATTTGCATTAAATACTGCATTTGCTTTCCCTGAAACATCATGGGGTGGAGTCACATGGTAGTCTATATCCAATGCCTCTGGCTTCCATTCAGGTTTGTATTGCAAGAAATTTAAGGTTGGATCCCAAGCAGGATCTGGTAGCCACTGTCCGGTAGGGGTTTGTTTCCAACCTGCTTCTTGCAATGCAGTTTGCAGTTTCCAGGTGTTATCAAATAGGCCTTTGTGCTCCACAGATATTGTAGTAGTAGGAACATTATAAATGGCAAAAGCTCCCCCTCGTGGATTAATTGTAGAACTGTCTTGCATTTTGCGGTTTGCGAAAGTCCAGGCCAGCCTTTTTTCCTTCCCATCTCCTTTAGTGCTTATACTCGTCTGTTGCCTCTTAGAGAAAGTAAAAACAGAAACATTCTCCTGTCCACCATCACTTTTTTGAAAGTGTACCTTAGACTCAGTTCTTTGCACAGCCTCATCTTGCCCCGGTTTACTTTCTGCTTGAAAAATAAACCCTGAGTGTTTAGACATGGTTTGGGATTGAGTAGCTCTTAAGGGTTGAACATTCGAGCTGCATCTCATTGCATCTGTGCAGGTAGTAACTTTTGTTTCCAAGCATTTAGTCCTGTTTTGCATGTTAACTATCTCCGCTTGCAGTGGAGCTTGCTTACTATATTCACAGATTACATCAGCACAATCATTTGTTGGGATCTCTAAATCAGGTTTCTCAGTAGACACAGTGTTATTACTATCAGAAGCCACTGTCACAGTTTTAGAGTTTGAAATCAACTCATCCAGCTGAGCTCGGCTCTTTGATGTTTCCACATCATTAGAAGTTTTGACAAGCCGTTCTGTTTGAGGGATAGTCGTAGCAACAGCATGCAGTTCATCAATTTCATCCCGAATCCTTTGTTGTACCTCATAATGGTGTTTTTCTTCTTCCAGTAGTTTCTCCTGTAAAACGTGTTGCAATATTGCTTTCTCCGGTTGAACTGATGGAAAATCATGACGAACTTCACCTTGGCTTAGGTCCTCAGTTGATACAAAAATCTCCTGCATGTCAGGATCCATATCAATACCCGTAGCGTTAGTATTTCCAATAGTTGTGGCCTTTGGCATATTCAAGGCAGGAGAGGAGGCCATCTCCCCTGGCACATCAGCACTTCCTCTTCCACTTCTGTCCATCCCCAAACTGAGCTCCTCCACTCCACAGGAAGTGCCCTGACCAAATTTCTCCCATTCACTAAAAATACCACCAACAGCTTAATCTGGTTCAATTTCAGTTGCTTACCATCTGTACCCCCCTCCCCAAGGTCACCCCTGAAAAAGGGACTTCTAGGCCCAGTGGGCTTACCGGGTCGATAAAATTCAATAAATAAATCTCACAGGACAATAGATCGCTTAAAAAGAGGAGAACATTTAACTCGGTGATCTCTCAACTGCATGGCCTGTAAGTGGAGAACTTTATGGTGCATCTGGCAGTTCTTAAAATAAAGTATGAGGGAGCCACTTACACCTTTTGGGATGTGGACAAGGCATCTGAGTTTGTGAAAGAGCTTAAAAGCAAAGTAGGATGAAACCTCTTTCCTTAACCTGATGGATTATGATGCCAGTACTGTTTAATAATTGTTTCTTCCACTGTCCATTATGTTGTGGTGCACACTTGGTGGGCAGTTGACCGTAGTCACACTGAACTGTTTTCCTTGGCATTTCAAATCCTAATATCACTGGGATGGCGCCTGGTGGAACAGATGATTTTCCTGAATATAGCTTGGATGAGTGCAAAGATGTTTTTAATTCTTGGACTTGGCAATGCCTCAATTGGACCCCCAAAATGTAAATGATAGACAAGGCACATTGTATTTGGTGTTCATGCTGCATCTCCTCATGGTCCTGTGCCTGGACCAACAAATTCGTAGTGTGTGGGAGCCTTTACCATGCATGGGGATTGGCGAATGTGATGTGGTGATCCCCCTTGATGCAAATCTGGACTCATGCCTGAATATTATTTAAGTTGGGAAAATATGGAATGAATACCACAGGGACTTGGGTAGGGGAGGGGTAGGAAGTGTACTAGAGGACATCAAGTCAGCGATTAAAGGATATTTGATCTGGGACTTGAGGGAGAGTGGGGTTGCTGCTTGGGTGTTTGTGAGTAATGTCCCCAATGTCTCAAGCTTGTTGTTACCTTTGGATGAGACAAGTGGGGAGGGTTTTTTAATAGCCAGCTGCACAATCTGCACCACAAAGTTTTTTTCTTTCCTTTTTTTCTTTTCTTCTGATTCAAGAGCTCTATTATGGACATAGTTTGATGACATGGGCAGAGAGAGTTTTCATCTCCATCTGCAGTCTCAGACTACCCATTGCGGGTTATAATGGGCATTTTGAGATCAGGGTAGTTTGAGGGATTCATTTTATACTGCATTTTATAACATGTATTTGGATACTGGGGGGATTTCTCTCTTTAATATTAGGGAGGGCATGAGTGGTTTTGTGGGAGGGTGCGGGGGCTCATTCACTGTGGGTGGGATTTGCTATTAGAGTGAATGGTGGGATCTATAACTTTTTTTGCTTAGGGTTGTTAGATGGTGAGATGTATGGTGGGAGAGTAGGAAGGGTTAGGAAGACTAGGATTACAGAGTTGATCATGTTTTATTCATATTGTTCTGTGCTTGGTGAGTTTATTCATAATGGACCCATTTCATATATGGTGGTTAGCACACAGCGGTGGTCTTCCTATACGGGTTGGGAGATGATTCATTTTAGTGGACATGGTCTGGTAAGGGGAAAGAGTGTTCATGACCATGGCTGCAACTAAAGGTTTTACAATAGTTTCCAGGAATGTTAGGGGGTTCTCCTCCACCATCAAACAAACCTGTTTATTAATAGCCTTAAAGCAGCAGCAGCAGGCTCCAGTGGATCTTTTACAAGAGACGCACTTAACTGCATCAGAGCATCAGAATTCGGTCTGCGAATGGGTTGGGGCATGTTATGCAGTGTCTTTTTCCTCTCATAAGCTGGGGTGGCAGTTTTAATTAATAAACTTCTCCCCTTTCAGGTCAGGAATGTGGTGGCAGACCCCTGAGATAGGAGATAAGTTTTTGTGGAGGGCAAGCTGTCGGGAGAGTGGATGACATTTGCTACAATTTATGCCGTGGCAGTATGGAATCCACTCGTCTACCATTCCCACTTAGATATTATCATTAGAGAGCAGTTTCCAGAATTTATGCAGGGGGGGTGATTGAATGCTGTTATGGATCCTGCTCTTGACCACTCAGAGGGGTAAGGGAAGGGGGTAATGAGGCACTGGCAGTTGTGGTTCATTGATGTAGACCTCATTGATAGCTGGAGGGTGACCAACCCTAAAGGGAGAGAATTTACCTTTTTCTCCCATCCTTATTAAACCTGGTCACATCTTGATTATATTTATACCCTATGAAGTTGGTATCCCAGGTTAATCTTGGTCAAACATAGCTGTATCCAGATTTTGGATCATACTATAGTCCTATTGACCTTAAGGGTGACTGATGAGAGGGATGGTCCACTCCCATGGAAATTCCCTATGTATTTCCTGGGGAGAGAGGAATTTCACACATGTCTAAGGGACCAAAGGATGCTTTATAGGGAGTAGAATAGAGCTACTGCCCCCAATAGCAGAGTTTTTTGGGATGCCGGAAAGGCATTTATGAGGGGGGAAGTAATAAGTTATGTAGCAAAATACAAGTGCACCCAAGCTGAGAAAAAATTTAAATTCGAGCAGCAGATAAGGGATCTCATGATGAAAGTGGCTATGAGGGAGAATGGAGACACACTACAGCAGTTGACTGGCACGGGATGCTCTGAGTGGGTTGCTTCTCAGTAGGGCCCACAAGTCTTGGTTTTTCATTAAGAATAAGTTTTATGTGTGGGGCAACAAACTGGACCCTCTCCTTGTTAACCTGATTTGAGGTAGGAAGGGACCAGTGCATATTTGTGAAATCAGGGATGCGCAAGGTGCCATGATCAGGGATAGAAGAGGCATCAGGAAACAGTTCCAACAATTTTATCAGAAATTGTATACAGCTGAATGCACGGGCAAACTGGAACTGGCACACATGTTCCTGGATGGCGTGACACTCCCAAGGTTATTGGAGACACACGGGGAACAGGTGGGTGCAGAAATTACATGGAAAGAAATTCATCTGATCCGCGGCTTGAAGGGATGGAAAGCTAGTGGGCCAGATGGCTTTCCGGAGGAATATTGTAAGACCATGTCCAAAGAATTGGTGGATTTCCTTCTGGGAGGTGTTCAGAGAGGCACAGGGGAGGGGGCACTTCCTTCTACTTGTTACGAGGCTGTGGTTTGTTTTCTACCAAAGCCTGGGAAAGATCTAGCTTCTTCTTAGTTTTCTATTCTTTTTCAAAAAGTAAGGAAATTCTATGCAAAAATCTGTGTTAATGTATCATTTAGGGTTAAAGCACAAAATGTCAGGAAATTAGAAATCTTTAGGATTGCCCTTCCCCCCTCATGGACACGTCAATCATCCCCAGATTGACAGATGACAGGGTGTGTCATTGGGGTTTTGAGTCCTAAACATTGCCCCATTCTTCTTCACTGTTGCTTCTGAATATGATTACACAAGGAATGGGGCAACATTTAGGCCTCACAACCCAAATGACACAACCCAGCATCTTGTCAGATAGACGAGTCAATAATCCATGGGGAGGCAACCCAATGATTTTTCATTTCTAACTTTTTGCTTTAACTCAAATGATGCATTAACACAGTTTTTTCTATAGACTATATATATATATATATATATATATGTATACACACACATATATGTATATATAGTGGCATGGTAGTGCCACTATAGTTAGGGCTGGCAGGCCACGTCTATGTTAAATGCTAAAGTTTGCACTTTAATAACTTTGAACCGTTTGTCTGATTTGCCTGAAATTTTGCATGTGTGGCATCCAACCATGGAGCTCAGGATCTGGATCTGGAAAGTTTCATTTCGATCGGATGTACGGTTCCAGAACTGCAGAGTGTCAAAAATGTGAAAAATCCACAACTATTGTGTATTTTTTCATCAGGCTTAACAGACTGAAAGATGTGTCTGTTTGGATTCAAATTTGCATGTGTATATGTGGCCTGGGTCAAAGTGGTGCCTTTTGAAAATTTGGTGAACAAATATTAATCCATTCAAAAGTTATACAAGTTTTTCATGTCCTATTTTAGACTATGAGAAAATTTATATGTGCACTGCAAACATTTTTGTGACAACATTTTTGTTTTCATGCTCTGGATTTTTGTTTTTGTGCTGCTGCCATCTTTTTTTCCAGTTAGTGACAGGCAAAATATGTTGTAAATTTAAAATTACTGACCCTTGATAAACTCCAACACTTGTGTTTACCTAATTGGGCCCTGAGGAACATGACCCTGGTATTAGTTTTTGTGCAGGTAGTCTGGAAATATGTTTTTCAAAAATGTTCCACCATTTTGTCATTTTGCTTTTTCGAAAATATTTTTTGTGTACATGACAATAATCACACACTAAATAAAAGGTGACTTGACAACATTTTCTGTGCATGAAAAGATTTCATTATAAGATATAGTGGTGCCGCAAAAGCATTTTTGTTTTCACAAAAACAATACACAAAAACATTCCCCATGTGTTGTTTTCTTTGTCACATCATTGTGCCAAGGTGGATTTGCTTTTGGACTGAAATTTGCAGGGTGGCAAGCCCTGGTCCCACATGTGTGCCTTTTGGTGGTTTGGTCACAAAACATTCAATGGGGCCATAGTTACAGTGTTCCAAAGTTGAGAAATGTCCCATAGGATAATTGGATTAGAGTTTACGAGACTATTATAGAAGAGAGAGAGAGCGGATGCCGACTGAGTGCAGGAGCACAGACAATTCACTAGACTATTGAGGTGAAGCAGCCATAGCAGGAGTCGGCAAAAGGCTTATATTTTTTATGAAAGGTATGCCACCATTGTCACACTAAAGTTTTAAATTTGCTGACCTTTCCAGAAAAACTTTGTACCTGATTCCCAAAAGGAAGAACCCACACAAGGAAGAAAGCTCCAGGCCTCTGAGCATCCCAGTGATTGATGGAGTCCTCAGCAGTGGTGAGGAGCCCCAACAGTGGTGACAGTCCCAGTAGGATCCGTGAGGATCTATCAGCCTGGAAAGCCCACCTGTGCTAGGCCTCAGTCTTAGCGAGACCACTACAAGTTTTAATCACCCCTTTTCTCATAGAAACTTGTACAGAGATACTTACTCTAACTGCTGCAATTAGAGTGATACAAATGAAAATCTGCTCATGATCTAGTGAGAAAGTGGTAAATCAAATACATCAAAGACTCATATAGAGTTGGTGTGGATGGATTCTATCCTAGTTACCCTAGTCTTGAAAATTGAATACTTTATTTTTAAAGTTTATGAGGTGACTGTATTGTTTTGCTATAAACAATCTGATTATAGATTTTGTTTTAAAATGTTTTGAATACCTGAAGGCCTGCGTGGGTGATTGGAGCCTAGGAGCCAAGAGCAGAGCATTTGTTTTTCCCTCATTTCCCCTTCTGGCCAAATCTTAGCTGAAGGAGAGCCTGTCAAATGATTATAAATGAAGTTTAAAACTCAAAACAGTTAAAATAAAGCTTGAAAAACTAGGGAAAACTTTGGAAAATAGAAAACAGATAGTAGCATTCCAGTTGGCCGGAGGGAGTCACGTGGTAAAAAGGTTTATAAGAGCATGCACTGACGTGCTAGCTTCAGATCAGCCATTTGACGAGCAGCCATGGAGAGGAAAGTAAGGAACTTGACTCCAGCAATTCAATGACTCTTTCTTGTTTTAAGAGTTGCTTTTTACCAGGGCTCAGCAAGTTATTAGCAATTGTACTTTACTTTAATTTTTTTCTCTTAAGAATAGTAGATAAGCATGATAAGTGAGAGATAGACGTTAAATCATGTACTATCTCTTAATATGAGTTTATAGCTAGAAACCATTGGACCCATTACCTGCATCTTTGCATTGTAATATAATAGACTAAGTAGACTGCGCTATCATAAGAGTGAGCGCTGGAGAAATTGATGTGCTTCAGTTTAAGATGCTTATTGTGATTTACTGAGATTTATTGTGATTTATACAGGATTTATTGGGATTTATACAGGATTGTTATACTATAGGGTTGTTATATAAGTGAAGGATGGCTATTGGGGGAAAAACAAAAAACTTCTCTAATTTTTGGCCAATATATGGTATCAGATGTTTTATATGGTTTTGCCATGGTGTCCTTACTTTTAACGTTTTAGTGGAGAGATATAGAAGGGCACTTGGGAGCCTAAGGCCAGAATTGTCTAATGTGTCTAGAACCTGGAGAAGATCAAGTATACCAACATTTCCATGGCTCACAAGATTTTGGAGTCTACTTAGAACTGAAGAGACTAAAACTGATAACGAAGGGAGAAAATCAAGCTTGTACGAAGGAATTGTGTCACTTGCTTGCACCTGTCAACATCAGACTGGAAAAACAGGAAGGAACAGTTCCTCATTTTGCTCCCAGAAAAAGGATTTTAAGTTAAAGAGGGGAAGTGTCTCAGCATAAGGATTCAGGATTGTAAGAATAACTTTAACAGCTTGCCTTTAATGTTGACATATAGACAATATAATTGACTATTGCACCTATTTGAAAAGTAACAGTTTAGTGGTCAATCTCTTTTTATCTTTTATACTTGTTGTTTCTACTGTTGTCTTTGTAATATCTTGGGATTAATTGTGATCAGTTAAAGTGAAGTTCTTAGGGAGCTTGAAACTTGTCTGGAGAATTCTAGATAAGTTCTAACTTTCTTTTCTCTCTCTTTCCATATGGATGATAGAACACCCTTAATTGTAATGTCAATGGAAACCAGAAGTGGAAAGGGTTTTGTGAATGTCAGTACTCCACTGGCCCCAATGGGAAAATGTGTTGTTAAGCTGATAAAACAGGTAATGAAACAAAGAGGAAGGCCAAATAAAACAACTGAAACACTGAAGCCAGTAGATGAAGTGGATGTGGGGCCACTAAAGATAGAAAAAGAGGGAAAAGATAATGTTGATGGCCACACATCTACTCATCTGGAAGGCTATGATAAAGAGCAAAGTTACATAAATAAAGAGTGTACATCCAAAAACAAATGCTTCAACCCCTAATACATGATGTTTTTGAAATAAAAAAGGCAAAAACAAAAAGCAGTGAAAATGTCAGTGGAATAAGTAAGTCTGAGTTTCAAGATCAAATTCAATCAACAGTGCAATCACTTGATAACAAGAAAAAACAATTAAATTTGCATGATATAGATTTAGTGAAGCTAGTGAATAAGGAAGTAAATAAGACAATAGAAGAAATCAGGGAAACTATTCAAACAAATAAAAGAATAGAGCAAAAAAGTTATGATTATAGACAAGGGCTGAATGGCTCTGTGTTTATATACAAGAATGCACAGAATATACAGACACAAAATAACCAGGTAGAACATATAACCGAGTCCACATGGGAGCCAAGTTGGTCATTAGAAGAGGTCACAGAATTAATGAGACCAATAGAGAATGACATACCAAATATGAAAATTTTAACTAAGGAAGTAATTAATGCCCTAAGAGAACCTTTAGTGGCAAATGCCATGATTTATGAACAACTATTGTCAATTAAATAGGACTTGTCTTGTGTCAAAGGCATATTCATAGAAAGTAAGAAACAAATTGTAATATTGACCAGTGGTTTAAATCAAGGGAAGACGTACTTAGAATCCTCAGAAATAAATGAGGTGCCTAAAGAAAAATATAATCAAACAGGAGAGGATAGTAAAGATCCAAAGCGTAATCTGAGACAAGCACAATCAGTGGATTTAATGGATTTTGCATCCATTTTTACTGATGCTGGCAAAGAAATGACAGAATTAGAATCTGAGCTTGAGTCAAGCTCATATTCTGACTTAGTTATGCTTTCAGCAGTTAGTGTTAGAAATGATAGTATATCATTGGAACTCAGAACAGTTAATAAAAAGGTTTGGGAGAAAGGAATTAGACAAGAAAGAGAGAAAATAGAGAAACACAAAAAGAAAGGAAAGAGGAGAAAGAAGATTCAATCTAACAGTTATATAGAACACAAAACTGAGTTAACAATAGAGAATATAGATAAACAAGAGAAAAAATAACAGAAATTCTAGAAACAAAATAGAAACACAAGTCCCTTTGAGATCAAAGGAAAATAATAATGAAGGGGAAAGAAAAATAGGCAAGGCAACAACTTGTAAGACAAAAAATAACATTTGCCAAAAAAATAATAACGCAAAGAAAAAGAGCATGTCAAAACCAAATAAATCAAAAGCTCATAAAAATTAAAAAAGGACAAAAACTAAAAATCTAAAAGGACATAAAGATTTTCTGATCAATATGGCAGAAGAAAGTAAAAAGACTACAGAAGAAACAGAAGAGGACCACATCAAATACCAACATAATAAGACTCAAGACAAAGATAGGGCCCCAAGTCAAAGGGACATAATAGCTGATGATGGAAGGATGGAATCAGGGAGACAGGTTAAAAAACTAGGTAACACTTACTTAAAAGAACAATGGAGTCTGGTTATATGTTACCATTATATAAGGTGTCTACAATTCTGGATGAGACTAAGGAAAAGCTAAATTTACATTTAAAAAAAATCATAGTGTCTGTTCTACAGGGAACCAGAATCTAGGGCCCAGTGTTAAACCGGTTAAGTATCATAATACCCTTGGAGAATATGAAGATGGGCTTGTTGATATCAGACCAGTATTTCATATTAAAGGCAATAGAGAACCAAAAAAATAGGATAAAGTACTGGATTTTGAAATGGAGAGTGTTGTGAATATTAGAGTCTTGTTCCCTGAATATTTTGAAGGGTTAAAAGACCCAGCAAAGAGTAGCACTGAGTTACCTATCTCCATACTTGGAATAAACAATTTCCTAAATGAGACCAAGAGAAATTTGAAAATGAAAGTTGTGGAATTACTTCAGAATCTACTCAGAACCAAAGATTTAAAGTGGACAGTAAAGAAAGTGATAAGATAGGAGGAAAAAGGTCAGCTGACAATTTGGGTTTAAAATGAAGCTGATTATCAGTTAATTCTCTTGAAAACATCAACATTAGATAAAGTAGATATTTATTTATATGGAGATGAGGAAATCTTGACACCTAGTAAAGTTCCTCCAAGCTCAGAACAATGGTTAAGCTTAATTAAAACATCAAATAGATTCCAGATACTACAAGATCAGGGGGAAGAATGACAACCAGATAGAAACATATTGAACAAAACAATACAGAAACGGGGACAAGACTATAATATTCTGTCATGGAATGTGGCAGGGTTAAAAGAAAGACTGGCTGATCCATTCTTTACTCAATCAATCAATCAATCAAGTAATTAATCTTTATTTAACCAGGTGAACATCACTGAGAAGAACTCATTTACAAGATGAACCTGGGCATTCACATATATGGTAGTAGTATAGCATTCATATATCTCATCAAATGTTAAATTTCAGCCAATCAGTGTGTATCACATCATTTGGCAGGTGGGCATGAACTAAAATGGACCAATCAGAATCGTCCCTGTATGACACAGGAAGTCCTGCACTCTGCGCAGGATGTCTCGCCATAAACACAGGGCGTCCCACATCAAACACAGGAAGTGACATACGAAATGCAGGAAATTACATATTCTTGAAGCTGGAAATGACACATCATTCCCATTCTATGTCCTTACATCCTTCCTCCTCCATCCCCAGTCCCCTCAAACCTCCATGACACCATCCAAGCTCAAACCCAAGTCTGTCCTCCATCCCCTTGAACCACAACCACCCCATCCTAGATCAAACCTGAATCCATCCTCTGTCCCGTGACCCTCTGCCACAATATCTTGGCACAAACTCTCCCATCCTCCCACCTTGTTCCACCACCACCCTTGCACCCATCACCTACCTCGAACCTGAGTCTCTCTCCTCCTCTCTCCATGCCCCACCACCACCAAAATTGCACCCCATCACCTACCTGGAACCCAAGTCTCTCCCCTCCTCTCACCTTGCCCCACCATCACCTACATGGCACTCCCTCAACCTCCCCCTGTCGATCTGTGGTATGACTGCAGAGTGCCTTTTTACTCTGGGGATTTTTTGTGTGAAATGTGCTTTGAAGCTCAGAGGACCATAAGAACATTTATCTCTTCAGTGTAAAGAAGTTCTTTTAACACAATGCATTTTAAGTATTTATGAGAAAACAGTGATTTCTCTTTTAATGTGAAAAAGAAAATGAGTTCTAACTTTAAAAGCAGAGACAGCATATGTGTGTGTGTGTGTGTGTGTGTGTGTGTGTGTGTGTGTTTATGAGTGTGTTAAAGCTGATGTTTCAAGGGTTTGTAGTCTAAGTAGATTGCTTCAAATCCTAAAGTCTGTTTAAAAACTGTCATACTCTCTACATACATTTTCTTTTAAATGAATACATCAAAAATCTGGTATTTTGATGTCAGAAACTAAACATATTTTTCTATTTCCTTTGAAAAGATAATTTACAAACATCACTGCTTATCAAAAGCATGTATTTCTATTAAATACTGTATATATTAATGTACTGGTGAAAGTATTTATGAGCGTTGTAACCTCCAGAAAGTAACAAAAAGTGCTCTGCATTGCCTATGTAAAACTGAAAAATCAGTAGACTGCTTCATGGAGACTTTTATACTCTGAGAAACTTAAGAAAATTCCTATTAAAAGTTCATAATAAACATACCCTGCCCAACCTTACAGTATAAAAATCACAAACTAGTTATTCTATGTATCACAAGAGATGACATAACTATATTTAGCAGTGGAGGTCTGTCTTCTAGAAACCTTTTGCCAGTCTTGTGATGGTCACGTAGATTATAGTTGATATTAATAAACTCCCTACTATACATGCTGATTCCTGGTGCTAGTCATAAGAGATGACATAGCTATATTTATCAATGGAGGACTGTCTTCCAGAAACCCCGTGCCCATCCATGTGATGGTCACATAACGTGAGTTCATTTGACAGGGGTCTTATATAAAGCCCTGGTTGGAGATGTGCCAGAATAGCTTTCAGAGTCTCATCGAATTTACTTTATAGGATCTGAGCGGATTATCCAAGAGATTCAAGAAGATGGCCCAGAATACAGCATCTCAAACTAACATTCTGGTCATGGAACAGCCAGGAGATGAAAAGCCAGAAGAGAAGTTGCCTTTCCGGCCCAAACCCACGTACGTGCACTACATAAAGTGTGAAAAAGAATGTCCAATTAGAATTTTGGCCAGTGGAAGGAGTTGTGACATGAAAAGAAGTCTCACTGCACAGTTTGGTGAATCAGAAAGAGCAAAAACTGATCCTGATATGCCTATCGAAGAGGCACAACTGCAAGACCTTGAAGAAGAGCTAGCATGTGAGTCTGTTGCCGAGAAAGATGTGAAAATGAAGCCCAGAACAGAGAGTGACATGGAGGGAGAGTCAGATAAGGATGCCAAGACACAGGCAGAAGCAGCAGCCAGCCAAGAGGCAGATGGTGACACTGCCACGACCAGCAAGCCGCAGGCTAAGAAAAGAAAAGATAAGAAAAGGCAACATGCTAAAGAAGAAGAAAAAGATGGCAGAGCATCTTGCACTGTGGAGGTAAATTTATGTTTTGTTTTTAAACACTAAAAAATGAGTGAGTGGAGACATGCGTGCAGAGTGTAATTGAACAGATGAGTTAGCAGATGAACTAGAACTTACTGAGTAAAAGGACCAATGTTGTTTTCTTTTTGCTTTATCAGAGTGATGGATATGGAATGGAGCAACAGTCTTATTCGGACAGCATGGATACTTGAGTCTCCACAAATCTACTGCTTGACTGTGTTTGCTGTGTGAAAGATACAGATGTGGTTATTAATGAGATGTGTGAGGGTCAATATGTTAGAAAGTTAGTGAGCAATAGAATGCTTGAAAAAACAGAAAACACTGTAATCACTACACAGCCACAACCATCTTCATCTACTGAGATTAGACAGGTTTCCTCAGGTGAAAAACCAGGCCTAAGTATTAAGCCCCCCAAAACCGACCATGATGTGTATTGTAAGTATGTTATGTACCATACCATTCATGGTTTAATTGCCACAGTGATAGAGAGAGTAATACGTTGTGAAATGGCTGATGCCTGGCCTGGGTGTGAGATAGATGACCCTAGTCAGATAAACCATACATGTATCTTTGATGACTTGACAGCTAGAGAAGCATACAAAAATGTTTCTGAAGCCATACATATAGGGCATCTCATGCCTGTGATCTTAGCAATATCTATGAAACAATAGGGCTTAAGCATGAGCAACGAAACTATAGAATCTGTAAGTCATGTTTTAAATGATGTAAAAAAAACTGATGACCCCATGGGCTTACTTACAGATATGTTGTAACATATCTGTAAGTAAGCCCATGGGGTCACCAGTTTTTTTTTACAGACAAATGGTGAGATTAGAAAAGGGGCCAGACTTCTAGTCAGTAAATGCTCCTTTAAAAAATTACTAACAAGAACTTCAGGGACTCTGTTAAATTTCTAAAAAGAAATTAAAGGGATAATAAACATTGCAGGGATCACTCAAATTGTGAAAGCCCATGGAAAGATATTTCAGATGAGGCACTGGACTTCCTTGTAGGTGTCAGGAGTCCCGAGATGACTTTCTAATTAATTTGTAAATCAAAACATGGCAGTACCCATTTTACAATAGGAAGTGATGTCGCTGAGGGTCAAGCTGCATGTTGTTAATTACAACTTGCCCCTCAGTGACATCACTGTTGGTCTCATGATTCAATGAAATGGCTGCTACCTTGTTTTGATTTACAGATGACTTAAGTATTCATAACTCAGGACTCCTGACACCTACAGGTAAGCCCCATACCTCATTTGGAAGATCTTTTTAAATGCTTTCATAACTTGAGTGACCCCTGCAGTGTTTATTGTCCCTTTAAGGGATTCTGTTTTTGTTGTGAAAATTCATTTTAACTGCTGATCTGCTACAGGTTATGTGTAAATGTTGTAGAACCGAAAACTTCATATTTTATTTTACAGATAACCATGTAGGATGCAAGCAAAAAGAGTATCCAAAGACTTATGTATCTGATCATAATCCATTACTGCTATCCTTCCATGTTCAGGCTGCCTGACTTTGAAGCATCTCTCTCTGACTTATCTTCTGCCATGGAACTGATGTTGCATGCCCCCTCAGACGTGTGGGAGGATATAGATAACTATATTAAAGAATCTGAGTTGGCACTTTTAGAAAAAATTACAGTGATTGTGCTTAGATTTGCAGAAGATCCTGAATGTCTTTGTAACCTGTATATATTGGTAGTTGCAGCAATGTGTGTGACTGCTTTAAAGCAAAGAAAAGAATGTAATATTTGTCATAATGTGAAAGTGGCTTCTTCAATTGTTATGATGCTCCACGAAATGAAGGAGCACTAAAAATCAGGTGTATTCATCACATTTTTTCAGAATGTATCACTTACGTTGTATTTAGTAAATGTGATGTAGCAGTCATTTTTTTCTGAATAAAAAAGTGACACACTAATCTGTATAATGTGTATTATGTGCTTTCAGATGGAATGGAATGGCATGCTCCCAATATTCCAGTCACTCTTGATGGCTACAATGCGCCATGTGATAGAGGGCATTTTAAAGACCCCTGTATACTTTGGAAAGTGCCATGCATTAAACGTATGCTGTGAAAGTGCTGCACCTTCACTGGCAGAAAGGACAATGACTGAGATTAAAAGTATGCCCCCAATTTTGTGGCATATGTATATTGATGCAATGAACAAAAAACCAAAAAAACACACAGACATATGTAAGGTGAATAACATTTTTGATTCTGCAACAGTACCCCTCAAAGATCACCCTGATTATTTTGAGTGGTGCATGGAACATGTGTAATGTTTTGTGCTTACCTTGTCACCAGGGGGAAAGTGGATGAAACCCTTGCTTGTATGAAACATACAGCCCAAAAGTTACTGTCTCTGGGTATGGTAGAATGTGAAAGAATCTGGTAGTATAGAAACAGGATATTATGTAATCATTGCATGCATACTATGTGTTACGGGTCTATATGTATGTTCTTTAAAAACACTGTCATGGCTTTTGTATTTAATTAATATATGTATCAGTTTATGTTTTGTATGTATGAATAAAATATAATCACATATCGCAATTTATGGTTATCATCAAATCTTTAAGAAAAAAGAGCACACACATATACATATACATCATTTTAAGGGTGACAAGAGGTTGGTTAGTTAACAGATGTATTTTGGTACTGATGAAAGAAGATAACTGATCAACTGCTTCAGAATATATATTTGAATGCAAGAAAAGTGAGTAGTTTTAGTGGTGTGACTCAGTTATATAAAGCTGCAAAAGAAACTGATAAAGGTGTGACCAGGCAAGGTGTTGCAGAATGGCTTGCCAAGCAGGACACTATACGTTACACAGACCAGCAAGAATTTGATTTAAGAGAAATCCTGTCATTGTTTCTGACATAGATAGACAATGGCAAGCTGATTTAGTGGATATGAGTCAATATGAAAAGTACAATAATGTGTTTAAATACATACTAACATGCATCGATGTGCTGTCCAAGCATGCCTGGGTAGTGGCTTTAAAAGATAAATCAGGCAAGGCAGTGATGCAGACCTTTAAAACAATTTTTAAAAGTGGATGCATACCTGAGAAGTTGCAGACTGATCAGGGTAAATAATTTCTAAATGCCTCCTTAAGGGCATTATTAAAACAAAATAAAATACACAATTTTGTAACAAATAATGAAGTTAAGGCTAGCATTGTAGAACGGTTCAATTGAACTTTAAAGACACGCATGTGGCATTACTTTACAGCCGAAAACACGTGGAAATATATTGATGTGTTGCCCGACCTGGTGCACAGCTATAATCATATTTGTCACAGGAGCATTACAAGCAGACCAGTGGATGTTAACCCTTCCAATGCCCTGGATGTATGGAAGACCATCTATGGCAAAACAGTTCTTGCCAAAACACAAAAGGGTACCCTTCAGAAAAGTGATCACGTGAGAATATCAAAGCTGAAAGGGGTGTTTGAAAAGGGATATGAACAGACATACACAGATGAGATATTTATTGTGATGGAGGTCTTAAAAACAGTGAGACCCACCTATAAGCTAAAAGACTATCAGGGGGAAGACATCAAAGGTACTTTCTATGCAGAAGAGATGCAGAAAATTGAACCAGATGAGGACTGAGTGTATAGGGTGCAGAAAATCCTGGCAGAGAAAAAGCGTGGCAGAAAAACTTGGTGTCTGGTAAAGTGGCTAGGGTGGCCTGATAAATTCAATAGCTGGATTGAGGCAACACAGGTTGAGGACATTAGAAGTGGATAAGATTTAAAAATGCTCAAAAATGGTTTTTATACCACCTTGCCTAGCAACGCCTCACACAACATTTTCCCCAATAATACTATATCCGCTTTTACAGTGAAGTTACCACAAACACTGGAACTGCTTGGTGAATGGGAAGTGGGATTAGCAGAAATTCAATACCCTCATACCTGGGACATTGTGCCTGCACAGAAAAACAGGTTTAGTATGCTCTATCAGCCTCTAAGCATAGCCCATAGTAAAACACCACCAACCAGCCCCTGTGTTGAGTCTGAAGCATTGAAAACTCCATCAAGCTATTATCCTAACATGGCAAGTGTTATTAATCAAATTAATAAAAGCATATTTGAAGCAAATAAACTGCCAGTGGTTTTGGAACAACAAGCAGTCGGGAGATAAATAAGCATTGACAGCGACATCAAATGCATTCTGTTTATGCATGGGCAGTTACAGTACCTTTTGGGTTTTAGTAGACTTGAGGTAGGTGAAGGAAAGACTCAAACAAAGTACCCTACAGATATTAATGGGGTTTTTTACACATTATATATCTACACTGACATTATCACACATGAAATAGTGGGTGATAGTCTAGTGCCTTTGCTGAGATGTGTACCCATCAGGGGCCAAGACACTGAGATAGTGACCATGACCTACGATAAACCCCATTGTCAAACAGTCAGTAAACATCAGATTGATGCAGTCACTATTGAAATACAAAATGATCAAAATGAACTTGTGCCATTTCAATTTGGAAAGGTGATCATAAAGTTGCATTTTCGCCCCCAGAGAGTACTTTAAAATTTACACAAGGATGGTGATTGTTCAACATTATTATGACCCTGCCTTGTACAGAAGCTATTACAAGGCACAGGCAGGATACGGCCTTCTGGGCTTTCATGGACTTTCTACTATGTATGATTCTGATATAGGAGGATTATTTCATAGTCTGTTTAGAAAAGCAATTCCATTTTTAAGAAGGGGGTTCGAAATTGCCAAACCACATCTACAAACAGCTGCTAAAAATGTGATTGTGAATGATTGTGGTCAAGAGAGGTAGAAAGAGAAAGTGCAGAGCACACCCTTCGCTTCTCATCGGACCTCCCCACTACTTTAAAAGGCATGTCTCAAAATGCAAGCCGTCACATAAAAGAAAGAGGTCAAAGTCCAAAGGACCTTCGAGGGGACATAAAAAACACGGAGATTTATTCTAAAAAACACGGCTTTCCTGCGCTGTGGTTCTGCAGAATGCACAAAATCATAACTGGACTTGTTTGTCATTGCTCCCTCACAGACAAGCATTGAAAAAAGCATTTATGTAGAGATACCCTCTCTGGCTGCCCTTTCAGAAAACTCACCAATTCAATTTTATATAGCAGGGAATGGTGAAGACTATTCGGATCTAAACAACATGCTTCTTTACCTGGTTTGCAAAATCACTGAAGCAGATGGTGGTGATATACCTGCAGCTGCCAAAGTGGGTCTTATAAACTACCCAGTGGCCACCATTTTCAACCAGCTGTATGTGACTGTCGGTGATCGGCTCATCAGTCAGAGCAATAACTGTTACCCCTACAGGGCTATCATAGAATCTGTGCTGAACTTCAGTGAAGAGACCCTTTCTACATAATTCATGGCAGGATTATTTTACAAAGACACCCCAGGGAAACACAAAATCACAGACAGAGCTGGTGATAATGTAGGGTTTAATAAAAGAAGCTCCTTCACACATCTTAGTAGAGGTGTAGAGCTGCTGGGACACTTGCACATGGACTTGTTTTTTCAAGAGAAACTGATGCTGAATGGTGTGGATATTAAAATTAAACTGACACATAACAGGGACAGCTTTTGCCTGATGAGTGGAGATGCTGAACCGTATAAGCTAAAAATCATGGCCGCCTCTCTGTTTGTCAAAAGGGTTAAAGTGACCCCCAGTGTTCATCTGGGACACTCGGAAGCCCTGCTGACCTCCAATGCTAAATACCCTACAGACAGAGTGGGGATGAAAGTGTTCAGCCTCCCAGCAGTAGCAGGGTCTGTAACCAAGATAATTTGTTTTAGGGACAGTTACCAGAAATGATGGTCATGGGATTTGTTGACAATGATGCTTTTAGCAGTTCCTACACTCAAAACCCCTTTAACTTTAAACATTATAACATTAATTTTGTGGCTCTGTATCTGGACAGAGAACAAATCCCTGCTAAACTTCTGCAGCCTGATTTTAGAAATGGAAATGCTGTGAGAGAATATTTTAATCTAGTACAGACAAAAGGAAAAAACATGAAAGAACGACCATTAGTTGTCAACCGTCAGGAATTTACCCAAGGGTACACACTGTTTGCCTTTGATTTCTCTCCAGACGAAGAATGCGCTGATCTTTACTCTTTAATTAAAACTGGGAACCTCAGAGCAGAAATCAGATTTGCAGAAGCCCTTCCACAAACAGTTAATCTCATTGTCTATGCTGTGTTTGATAATGTCATTGAAATAAACCAGAGAAGAAATGTTATTTTTGATTATATGTGATAAACCATAAAAATGAACACAAAGCAGCTGGAAAAAAATTGTAACAAATGACTCACACATCCGTGACTGCTTTCTTGGTGTGTTTCCCTATGATCTGCTACCCAAGGAGAGACTGAGAAACCTTCCAGCAGCACTAGCCATCAATACTGACCCCCCATGACCTCCCTGGACAGCAGTGGTTAGCTGTATACATTTCAGAAAATGGGGCTGGGGAGTTCTTTGATAGCTACAGTTTTCATCCTGACAGTTATGCACAAAGCATCAGGGTCTTTTTAAACAGAAATGCAAAGACCATTCTATACCAAAACACACAGTTGCAAGATACCTTCTCTACCACCTGTGGATTTTAATGCATCTTTTTCTTACATCACAGATGTAAAGGACTTTCTTATGATCAAATTCTAAATATGTACTCTAATGATTTGCTCAAAAATGATGCCATGGTAATTAGTTTTGTATGTCACCCTTTCAGACATCGAAACATGTCAGGGCCTGTATCAGTGGGATGGCAACATGTTCAGACTTGTTTGTCTTGTAATGAATTTAAAATATGCAATCACTTGTAACTTACAACCATCATTTTATAAAATCATATATACCCTCAAGATCTCTGTGTCTTTGTCAGTTTTTCTGGGAGACATACACGTGTTTGAAATTTTCAGATATGTAATGTCTTCAATAATGACATGACATATAAAATATTAAAAGGTATTTATTGTAAAACAATGACAGATACAATCATAGATAAAATACTGAAAACTAAAAGCCTCTCAATAAAAAGGCACATTACATGTGACATACCACTGAGCTAGGATTATGATATGCCCCCCTTTTTAAAAAAAAACATGATTACATACTAAAGATGAAGTAGGCTAACATGCATCAGTATACACAACTTTTGTAAAAAAATATTACCATATTCAATATGTGGTAGGATGATAACATACAGAAATATAAGTACCTTTTTTGAAAAAAAAAACATACTAATGTATTCAATATGAAGTAGGATTACAACATACATCTCTGTTAATACCTTTTTTGTAAAAAAAAACATGCCAAAATAGTCAGTACACATCGGTCACTAAGGTTTATAATAATCACATTTTTACAGGGAGCCAGGCAGGTTTCTTAAATGTCTTTCATCTTTTGGGTGTACACTGACCATTTGCTAAGTGGAGAGGGTTTGGGGGTTTTACATCGGCTGTTTTTAGACTTTCAACATATCTCTTGTTTGCTGAATGACCAAAGACAGATGTGGGTATGTTAGCCTCTGCCACTGCTTTGACAAACACATCCCACCCCTTTGGCTTTTTGTGGTCAGGGATAGCGTGAGTGGCTATAGCAGCCCTTACCAAATCGACCATATGAGACCCAGACACAACACTACCTTTATACATCAATCCCCCCTAATTATTCCAAAAACAAATATTCTTGTTCTTTGCCATTAGCTTTAGTAATAGCTCAGTATTTTTTTAGACCTTTGAGAAACACTGTTCAAAATGTCTCTTTCCATAGAACTCGTGACAGAAAGAGTCTCAGTAGGGGGTTGCTCAGAAACTGTCTCACTCTCAGGCATGAGTAAGGTCAAACTGGTTTTAGCCTCTCCTCCTTGATGTACTAGAGAGAGGTAACATTGCAACACTGCAGAGTACAGCTTGGCTTTGTCATGATCTGATAAATCAGCCCGTGATAGTATAGATCTCATTTCTGTATCCAAGCTGTAAGTTGCAACTTTTCTCATATCCTCATCAAGATAGTTTGTTTTCATACAGTCCAATTGCTGTTGAGGTACTGGATACATTTTCAGAGTAAAAGCCATTATCTGTTAGCCAGCAGTCCAGTGATCAAAGGAATAGCAATACCCAACAATGTCCCTATGAATCCACCTGTCTGGTTTACAATCTGTTTTTTTCTTTTTAAAGGCATTTTCCTGTTGCTTACATTTTTTATGACTCTACCCCTTTTTCCTCAGAAAAGCTAGCTGTTTAGCCGACAATGGTATATTTCCTTTCAGAGTGTTTAAAGCAACCTCCGTGATGGCAGATATCAAGTCATCAGAGGCTGAGCACAAAATAGCTTTTCTTAAATGGGGAGGTCCTCTGACAAGTAACTTTAAAACAGAGAGGTTTCTCTGCAGTCTTTCAGACATAATGACAATACAGCATCATGTATTTCTAAAACCAGAATGTGTTTTTTTCAAGAAATACGCCACAGGCCAGTCAGGTAGAAACAACCCACTGTGCAGCCTGTATTCATCTGGTGTACCAACTCTTAAATCAACCAATAAATAGCTGTAAGATTTTTTTGTGGCATCTTCAAAAGTTTCTAAAAAAAATTTGGTCTGACTGGGGTACATCTGTCTGGCCAGTATTTGTATCTGCAGCTTGTCCCATGGGTTTTTAAACAGGACCATATAGTTGGTATTAAGCGTGATGGTCCAGCTTTTCTTGCCTTGACAAAATACATTCTGTACAATTAGAAATATCGTTAACTGTTTATAATGGCTGTACTTGGTAAATCCATACTCGACTTCACTATTTTGACAGGCGGAGTCCATTAAATCATCTATAACAACAAAATTCACCTTCCTTGGGGGTAAGAGATCATCATCAGTGAATGACGCTGGTAGCCCCGCCACAAATTTAATCTGCGGAAACTTTAACAGCAGTTCATTGTACAAAGGTTGCCAACAGCTGTAAAACCAGGCAATATTCTCAGGTTTATGTGATAAAGTGGTATCATAATTTTCCAACAACTGCTTTATGAAGAAGCTTTTCCCACTGTTAGATGGGCCAGCCAACAGACAAGTAAAGGGATGCTGCAACCTGATATCCATTTTCAGTCCTCAGTATCCATAAGGAAGTGTTCTGAAATCTGATTGTAACACTTGTTTATCATAAACTACTCTTTGGGTCTTGGACAGTGTTCTTGTTTCAAGGAACCACTGCTTTTTGTTTCTAACTATGCTGGGTTGCCTCTCTGTGATTTCTTTAGATATCTGTGACCTTGAGTAATCAAAATCCAGATCTTTTAAGCTGTCAAAATTAATGTGTTCACAGTTACCTACATTAAGGATGAAGCCTTTCACTTTAACGACAATTTGTCCTCCGGACTGCCAGTACCCATACGTCTTGGGACTTGCCAACACAAACTCAGTAATATGCTCATCTGGAGGAAGCTCACTAATCAATTCCCCTAAATAGTCACCTAGAGGTGGTTTTCAGTCACCCGGTCTAGACACAAAAATGACAGCATCTGTGTCGTGATACAGGCACCTGTCCTGTAGCTTATCTAGCAGTTTGTAGAGTTCTAGTCTGGCATATGCAGTGGTGAAACTAGCTATGAATATATTGACATTGTTAGAATTTGGGTAGTGGTCTTTGGTATATTTCCAGCATAAACACACTGTTTCATCATCAATGAACCAGCACAAGGCCACATCACAATAGGGGGCAAATACATACTGGAAAAGCTCATCGGGTCTGATGCTAAACTGGTGGTGGGCAAATTAAATCTGCCCAAATTTCCCCCAAAGAGAATTTAAGAACAGTTTAGATATCTGTCTCTTTTCGGGGTTAACAGCGATGTCAGCGGGGTTTAAATGCACATTTTCTCTTTCAAAATACTGCTGTATGTACCTGACTTTATCTGCTTCATTTTTTACTCATGAAGGGAAGCCAGATGCCTCTTGCTTGCCTTTCAGATGCAGTTTGATGTAATCTGCAAATAGTTCTGTTGATGACTCTCTAAAATGCCACACTTCATAAATTTTTAAGATCTTGTATCCTTTTTCCAGTGCCAGGTTTAGTTCCATGGTACAGTAGGTACCCATCAGTGCCCTTTGTTCAGCATTGTGTGTGCACATGTCTGAACTTTGTCTTCTACGCATGCACGACATAATGTGAATACAAGTTTTTTTCCAATCCTGGATGGCAGCACTGGAAAAAAGAAACCTCTGGGGGGTAAAACTTTAATTTTTGCCAAACCAAAGTACTGATTCATGTCAGCAAAGGTCTCATAAATGATGGCAGGGTGACCCACTGGGTACTGTTTAGTTTTGTTGACAAAAGGGTACAGGCTGGTAAAATCATGATAGCAGATTGTCTCATTGGGTTGTATCTTATAGCACAGAGAAATGGCATTTGTTCATCCCCCAAACAGTGACTCTATAGGTTCAAGAGGTTGGGGTAGTTCCCTGTCCCTCAAAAAATCAGTCAGCCCCGATCTGTGGCCAGCATTTCCCTCCACTCGTGTTCCCACAGGACTGTAATGACAAACTCCTGAGTTTTGGAAAAATAAACCTTGTGCATGGTCTGATTGAATAACTACCCAAAAGTTGTACCTGTCATATGATTTAGATCTTTTTCACAGTAACAGACGTTGCAACCATGAAAAAAAACACCCATTGAATTCAAAGACAGTGGGAACCCCATTAACTATTGAGTAACCATTGAAAAAATATGGCCCCACTTTAAATTCCCAACCCCCGTAGTGTGTGCTGAATAGCAATGTTTTCTTTCTCTGCTATGTACATTAACCACTGTATCGCAGGTGTGGAGAACCTCTTTTGTAGGCCATGGTAATTATCTGGGGCAAGAACTACCAGTGTGTGTTCTTTCAAAAACATGAATCTGTATGTGGCCATGCAGACAGATGCTATGGTCGTATATTGAAAGGGATCCAAGCAAACCTCTTCCTGCTCTAAAATGTCACAATCTGACTGCTTTAAAACCTGTATGGCTGTCATGTTCATCACTTCTTGTCTAAATTTGTCACAGGCTTTTCAAAGAAAATTTCAACATTAACTAGCAATAGTAGTGAAGCTCTTTTTTCAGATTAAATTCTGTATGTTGGTTGAATAGGTACCACAACATAACTCTGCTTTTTCTCTAGGCATCATATAATCTACCCCATAAAATTTGGCATCAGACAGGGGACCTACATAGTTTTCATTGGCCTTGGTGTTAAAAAAATGTGGAAAGTACCCTTTAGCAATCTCATTTTCAAAGCCAAATGCGCATGGGATTTTAGACAAACGCATTGGCAGGAAACACAGTGAATCTATAAATCTAATGTGTAGTGCAGATACCATTACTGAGAGCAATTTCCCTCCTTGTGTGAGCAATTTGATATCAATTTTTTCCTTGACTAGCTGACTAACAATAAAATAGCTGTCATAGCCTTTGGCATTGTGAGCCATAAATGTGCCTGACAAAATCTTTTACACAATCACAGGAAGTTCAGGAAGAGTTTAGGAAACTGGGGAGGGGTCTAAAGCAAGTAGCTACTTCTGTCACTTTCTCAGAAGTACTACCTGTGAGAGGCAAGGGAGAGCATAGGAGTGCATGCACCAGGAACTTTGACTCATGGTTGAAGAACTGGTGCTGTGGGAAGGGTTTGGATTCATTGGTGACTGGGGACCCACCTGGAGGGATGGAGGTTTGTTCAAGCCTGACGGCCTGCATCCATCCTGGAGGAATCAAGCACTCAATGATAAGTTTAAATGCTACATTGACAAGCATTTAAACTAGCAAAGGGGCAGGACTGCAAGGAGGGTACCTGCCTTGCTCACCCCACAGCTAGCAGTGGAACCAGTGAACCAGAGGAGTGTCTATCTCTGCAAAGCAGTGTGCAAAGATGGAGATTAGTGCCCAAGAGGTGGATAAGCAGAAAAGGGCAAAATTCAGCAGAAGGGCAGACAGCAAGGAGAACCAGGGATAAATGACAACCAAGGAAGGGGCTGGAGTAGAACAGTGAAACAGTCTAGGGAGGTCAAATCATGGAAAGCCATGTGTGCAGATGCCAGGAGCCTTAGCAACAAGATGGAAGATCTGGAGGCTGTCATGGTACAGTCAGACCTGGACATTGTGGCCATCACTGAAAACTGGTGTAATGATAACCACGACTGGGAGATGGCCATACCTGGCTACAACATATTCAGAAGAGACAGAGCAGGCAGGAAGGGAGGAGGAGTGGCACTGTATGTGAAAAATGACATAAGGGCCACAGAGATCCAGGAGGAACAAAATGGGGAGAATACTGTGGGTTAAGCTGGAAGGAAAATGGGGACAGCCATCCGCACAGGTGTGGTCTATAGACCACCAGCCCAGGAGGAAGAAACAGATAGGGAGCTGATGCTAGCCTTCCAAGGATGGCAGACAAGGGTGAGGTAGTACTGGCTGGAGACTTCAATATTCCAGATGTGGACTGGAGCATCCCAGCAGCAGCATCAACTAGGAGCAGATTTATCCTGGACTCCCTTCAGGGTGCCTTCCTCAAGCAACTGGTCATGGAACCAACTCGGCAGAAGGCAATACTGGACCTTGTGCTCACAAACAGGGACAGTGTGATGGGGTAACAGTGGGGGAGCACCTGGAAACAGTGACCACCAGTCATTGTGGTTTGAAATCACAGAAAGAGCAGAACCAAACCACACAAAAACACGTATCCTGGATTTTAGGGGGGCAGACTTTGGGAAAATGGGGAGATACTTGAAAGAGGCATTAAGGGGAATGGGACAGGAATCAGGGGTTGAGGAACAGTGGGCAGTATTTAAAATGGGGATTACAAGAACAACAGAACTATCGTTAAGCAGATTAGCAAGAGGAAAGGAAGAGGAGACCATTATGGTTTTCCAAAGAGGTAGCAAAGAGTGAAAGCCAAAAGATTGCATTCAGGCAATACAAAAGACACAGGCAGAAGGGGATAGGGAGAAGTACCAGGAGAAGCAAAGGGAGGCAGGGAGGTCAGTAAGGAAGCCAAAGTTCAGACAGAAGAACACATTGCAAAATCAGTGGGTAGAGGGACAAAACCTTTTACAGGTACATAAGTGAAAAAGAAAAGACAAGGAGGGATAGTGAGACTGAAGGGGAGGATGGGGCAGCGTGGAGGATGACAACAGTAAAGCTGACATATTGAACAGGTATTTCTGCTCAGTCTTTACTGAGGAAGAGGAGGTAATGGGTCTGAAGGAGTACAAGGGGTGAGAATGGTGCAGAAATGGACACAAGTCCCTTTACGAGAAAGGGTCCTGAAGGAACTGGAAGTAATAAGAGTTGATAAAGCAATGGGGCCAGATGGGGTGCACCCAAGGGTCCTTAAGAACTAAGAGAGGTGGTGGCTGAACCTCTGGCTATCCTGTTTAGCTGATCACTGGAAACAGGGAGGTACCCAAAGACTGGAGGACAGCAGATGTAGTCCCCTTATACAAAAGTGGGAACAAAGAGGAAGCAGGAACTACAGACCAGTCAGCCTCACCTTGGTAGTGGGGAAGATCATGGAAGCACTACTGAAGGAGAGATTGGTGGAACATCTGGTTGTCAATGGACTACAGGACCCAAGGCAGCATGGTTTCACCAGGGGAGGTCATGTCAGACCAACCTCATTGAATTTTTGACTGGGTGACTAGGGAGGTGGATCAGGGAGGGCAGTGGACATGGCCTATCTGGACTTCAGCAAGGCCTTTGACACTGTGCCACATGAGACTATTACACAAACTGGGAATATGGGTGTGGGCAGGACAGTAGTGTGGTGGGTAGGTAACTGGCTGGTGGCAGGACACAGAGGGTGGTGGTAAATGGCTGTCACTCCACAGAGGGAAGAGTGACCAGTGTTCACAGGGATCAGTGCTGGGACCGGTCCTATTCAACATCTTCATCAGTGACATTGCGCAGGACCTAGAAGTCAGAATTTCACTGTTCGCTGATGACACAAAGCTCTGTAATGAGTAGACACACCAGAGGGTGTGACAGAATGAGAAGTGACCTGCAGAAACTTGAAGAATGGTCAGGGTTTGGCAGTTGAAATTCAATGCAAAGAAGTGCAAGATAATGCATATGGGGCACAAAAACCCTGGCACAATATATCAGCTGGGGGTGAGGATATAGCATGCACCAAGCAGGAAGGGATCTTGGGGTTGTCATCTCTGATGACCTCAAGGAAGGAAACAGTGTGACAAGGCAGCAAGTAAAGCAAATAGGATGCTGGGATGTATAGGCAGGGCATCACCAGCAAGAAAGGGAGGTCATAATTCTGCTATACAAGACACTAGTGAGGCCCCACCTGGAGTACAGTGTACAGTTCTGGAGACCATACCTACGTAAGGACATAGACAGGTAGAGAAGGTTCAGAGGAGGGCAACAAAAGATGGTGCATGGATTGCATCACAAGTCCTATGAAGACAGATTGAAGGAACTGAACATGTACTCCCTGGAGGAGGAGGGAGAGAGGATATGATAGAGACATACAAGTATCTTTACAGGGAGGAACAGAGTGCAGGAAAACACTATTTTAAGCAAAAAATATGTTCCAGGACTAGAGGGCATGGGATGAAGTTGGAGGGAGGACGATTCAGAGGAAACATGAGAAAGAATTTCTTCACAGAACGGGTGGTGGACAAGTGGAACACCCTGCCAGATGAAGTGGTGGGGGCTGAAACAATCACAGGATTTAAGAATGCATGGGATAGACATAAAGGAATTCTGGAGGTCAGGGGTAAGGGGCAACAGACTTCTAGGAAAACAAACTGAACTTACAAGCTCAAATGGGCAGACTGGGTGGGCCATAGGCCCTTATCTGCCGACACTGTCTATGTATCTATGTATCTATGTAATCGTCTCCTTCAAATGCCCAACATCTGCTATCATCCAGTTGCTTGGCATAGACATAATTTTGTTGTGTGTGTTCCTGTTTCTTGTCTGGCCTCAAAATCAAACACTATATATTTCTCAGAGGTCTTTACTTGATTCAGTGGAGACATGTAACACAAATGTTTGTCAGCAGTCATAAGAGAACCACATCTAGGACATCTGCCAATTTTACATTTATGATTTCCTTTGTATACAGCAAAACATTCTTCACATAGCTTGCTTGATTCACAGGGGATCATGCCTAAATCAGCTTTGGTCATGTGCCTCTTCAGACAATCTAAGGATCTACAAATGTTGTTACATTTTGGACATTTCACTATACTGGCAATCTGTTCTACACAGATTGGATCACAGCACACCTTACACAAAAGAGTGCATGAGTAATGATTTTTGTGACTGAAGGTTGATTGACAGTATTCACAGAGGTATCTGGCCCCTATAAATTTCTTGACATTTGTGACACCATAAAAGTGATTGTTATGATGTAATACAAACAGTGTTTTAGGATAGCTCCCAGACCATGTTGAAAATGTTTGTCAATTTCCTTCATTATGATATAGAACCTTAATAGCTACTCATAGAAACTGTTCAAATTGTGGCACATCATTGAAACTGACAGGTGTGTGTTCTGACAAACCTATCTCAGCATGCAATATTTTAGCCTTACTGATCAATTGATTGTCGGTCAGGTGTCTGTTTAGGAGTGCAAGTACACTTTCAGCGAAACAAAAAACATTATCTCAATTGTTTAAATCAATCAAGTAATGTCTATTTTTCACAATTATTTTGCTATAGAGGATATAACTCAGTGTACATCTACACCCCAGCCCACCACCCTCCCGGTTTCTGATGGTTGTTACCACCAACTGCAAAGAATCATCAGCAATGACTTCAGCATTGCTTTGTAACATGTCAGCTATGTGATCTAAGAATATTCATTTTTTATTTTATTTTAGTCTTTGGTAACCAGGTAAGGCCCACTAGGCACAAGTGCCTGTTTTCAAGGGCAACCTGGGAGCACTGGACGGTTAAGTGACTTGTTCAGAGTCACACAGTATGCAAGTGGAGGCTGTGAGAATCAAACCTAGGTCTGGTTTTCTGGATGTACCAAACTTGTTCACACCTCACTACTCTAACCTCTAGGCTATACTGCCAGCCCAATATACCAGCATTTAACTCTTTGAGGTGTGTTCTCCTTGAGAACAAGGGGTGATTTGAAGAACCAGCACTCAAACACAATTGTAGAAAGTCATGCACCCCTAACTGAGGGATAATGTGGTCTGAAAGTTCTTGAATTGCTGATTGCACAGCTTGAATGGCCTGGCTGAATTTGGCTAGTCTATCAAGATTTACAAACCTAAATGTCTGATAAAATTCTGTTGCTCTAAAGTTTCATAGCACATGCTCATAATGCTGAATTATTTCTAAAAAAAACTGGAGGGGTCTGCTGGTTTTCTGATTCAGCATCTGTCTGATTTTCAACAAGCTGCTGTGATGCCCTACGGTGTAATATGATTTTTGCATGCCTTATTTTCTTTCTCAGATGTTCTAGGGTTCTTTTATTTTTATCCAATGTAATTCTTTTTACTTATCTACTATTTTTTTCATTCTTTTAGTGCTGACCCCCTTTTATTCAGCCTGTGAGATTTTCTGTCTTGTCACTGTTTCTGAGACAGTTTCAGTTCCAGTGCTTTGATTGTTTGATACATTTCTGCTACCTGCGGAACATGTTTCAGCTCTGAGTTAAATTCCTTAGCTACACATATCAAAGAAAATACAAGTTTTATCACAGTACCATTTAAAAGGTCATTTTTAAACAATGATGTGCCCCGTAACCTGCCATGATCCACAAGTCCTTTAAACAAGGCACCAGCTATCAATGGAAAAAATGTCAGCAATGACATCAGTGCAACAATGTCCCTTTCCTCGATCCTGGGGTTAGGCACAGCTCTGTCTGCAACCCCTGAGCTGGTGGAAGGTTGTAGCCTCTGGTTAAAATTTAAACAAATGTAATTTATTGCATTTACACTTTCAGTGCTGGTAGTGGCAATTTCAATAGGCCTCTGTTTGTTTTCACAAACTTCTGACTGTCTCTTTTTATGTTGTCTTTTCCCTGAAGCACATGTTTGAACTGTTGACAAAAAAAAAAGCAAAGCATCAACCTATCACTTAAGCATTTTAAACATTACAGGAATATATATAGAGTAATTGTAAGGTCTAAAGGGTCTCTAGGTCCATCATGTCTGCCCCCAAAGAAGAACTACCAATCAAACACTGGCTAGCTTTCATTTACATCGTTATGAAGACATCTTCCAAAGATCATTCACACACACACACACACACTTACACTAAAAAACAATAAAGATTATATACATGTATGTCAAATATTTTCTCAAACTACAAAGCAGTTAAGCCATAACCCCAACTCAAGCTAATCCCTTTTTACTCAAACATATGTAGTAAGACAGATGTCCCATAATAAATATATAGCATTGTATTTTATCACACACACACACACACACACACACACACACACACACACACACCAGTCAGACAGAGGCTACTTATGTAAAACAATGTAAATGCATGCTATTTTCTCAAAGTAGCACTAAGGAGCATTTAAGGCAATATAAATACATTTGTTTATTATCTGAAAACATTTACATTAACCCAATATGAACTAACCCCCACCCCAACCACAATGTACAAAGATTATGCCCACCATTTTACAAAACATATGTAGTAAGATAGATGGCCCCTAATAGATATATAACATTGTATTTATCTGTCAAATCCCCTACCAATCAGACAAAAAAAAAACAGACTGGCTTTTAGTTGTAATAACAAAGCATACAAGTAGGTACATTTTAAACATTTTCAGAAAGAATACATACCTTGTGGTTCTGGTATTGATACAACAGCAGCTTCCATTATCTCACTATCAGATAGATCTTCTGAATCAGACCAGCTGCTCATGATCATAAAGCTTTCAAAACTATGAATTTCTGGTCATTGGGACCCTAACTATATACAAGACTTAGCCAGATGAAGTCACACTATGTGCCCATCACAAGGTTTCTAGAACACAGATCCCATTGATCCTGTATGGTGATGTCATTTCTTATGACAAGCAGCACACATCAGCATGTATAGTAGGGGGTTTATTAATATATACTCTAATTTATGTGACCGTCACAAGGCTGGTAAAAGGTTTCTAGATGATAGACCTCCATTGATAAATATAGTTATGTCATCTCTTGTGATACATAGAATGACTAGTATGTGATTTTTATACTGTAATATTGGGTAGGGTATGTTTAATATGAACTTTTAATAGGAATTTTCTTAAGTTTCTCAGAGTATAAAAGTCTTCATGAAGCAGTCTACTGATTTTTCAGTTTTACATAGGCAATGCAGAGCACTTTTTGTTGCTTTCTGGAGGTTAAAATGCTCTTAAATACTTTTACCGGTACATAATATATATTTAATAGAAATATTTGCTTTTGATAAGCAGTGATGTTTGTAAATTATCTTTTTCAAAGGAAATAGGAAAATATGTTTAGTTTCTGACATCAAAATACCAGATTTCTGATGTATTCATTTAAAAGAAAATGTATGTAGAGAGTATGACAGTTTTTAAACAGACTTTAGGACTTGAAGCAGTCTACTTAGACTGCAAACCCTTGAAACATCAGCTTCAACACACACACACACATGCTGTCTCTGCTTTTAAAGTTAGAACTCATTTTCTTTCTCACATTAAAAGAGAAATCACTGTTTTTTCATAAATACTTAAAATGCATTGTGTTAAAAGAACTTCCTTACACTGAAGAGATAAATACTCTTACAGTCCTCCGAGCTTCAAAGCACATTTCACACAAAAATTCCCCCGAGTAAAAAGGCACTCTGCAGTCATACCACAGATCGACAGGGGGAGGTTGAGGGAGTGCCAGGTAGGTGATGGTGGGGCAAGGTGAGAGGAGGGGAGAGACTCAGGTTCCAGGTAGGTGATGGGGTGCAATGTTGGTGGTGGTGAGGCATGGAAAGAGGAGGGTAGAGACTCAGGTTCGAGGTAGGTGATGGGTGCAAGGGTGGTGGTGGGACAAGGTGGGAGGATGGGAGAGTTTGTGCAAGATATTGTGGCAGGGGGTCAAGGAACAGAGGATGGATTCAGGTTCAAGCTAGAATGGGGTGGTTGTGGTTTGAGGGGATGGAGGACGGACTTGAGTTTGAGCTTGGATGGTGTCGTGGAGGTTCAAAGGGACTGGGAATGGAGGAGAAGGAAGGATGCAGGGACATAGAACGGGAATGATGTGTCATTTCTGGGTTCAAGAATATGTAATTTCCTGCATATTGTACGTCACTTCCTGTGTTTGACGTGGGACGCCCTGTGTTTAAGACGGGACGTCCTGCACAGAGGATGAAACTTCCTGCGCCATACAGAGATGATTCTGATTGGTTCATTTTAGGTCATTCCCACCTGTCAAATGATGCTGCACATGCTGATTGGCTGAAATGTAACATTTGACTAGATACATGAACTCTATTCTACTTATGGTTACAAGGCAGCAATATATATAGTGTTACAACAAATGGAAGTACACACAATACAGTAATGCAAAAATAAATGATAGGTACAAGGCAGAAATATATATACAGTATTACAACAAATTGGAGTTCATACCATGTAGTATTGCAAGTGTAAACAATGAGAGAGTGCACATATCTTTAGAAGAAAGTAGAATGCATATTATGATACAAGAACTTATGTACATTAGCTGTGACAGGAACCTATGCAGCAAGACAGGGCAGGGAGCAACCAGATAGGGTAGGGAGGGGAAGGAGTATAAGGAGGAAGAAAGCAAAGCCAAAGGGCTGGGAGAAACCAGGGGAAGAGATAAGGAGTTAAAAGTGATATGTTTGGGGAGGGCATTACATAGCTTAGGGAATAAGTCAGGGTAATGCTATGATGTGAAATGAGGCAGGACACGGAAAGGACATAGGGGAGAGGAGCTTAAAATAGAGAAGTCCTAATCCTTTACTATGTGAAGAATTTTAACTACATTTGCCTACAAGAAACATGGATAAAGGAGATAATAAATATTAATGAGTATAAGACATTCTCTAAAAGAACTTTAAGTGATATTTGGCAGATCATCAGGTGGTCTAATGACATGGTGCAAAATAAGCAAGTAGTACAATCTTTCGGAATTAAAGATTGACTTCAACCATATTCTAGGCATAAAGTTAACTAATAAGGATAAGGTAATGATAATTTTAAATATATATATTCCTCCAGTAAATTTTAGATATACGGAAATAAGTGCATTGGATTATCTGGACACAGTAATTGATGAATGCACCCAAAGTAACTCAGATTGTGGCATAATTATTATGGGAGATTTTAATGCCAGGGTGGGGTGATGCCTCAAGCCCACAGTAGAAATGAGAGAAGCAAGTGCAGCTCAGGGCCAGAATTCTATAGCTATAAATTGTAACTTTCTGGAACAAAAGGAAACTATCAGGAAAGAAATTGTGTACCCTCTTAGAGGATAAAAATGTCCTATTATTAAATGGGAGATCAAAGGGGGATCCGTTGCGGGCATTAACCTATCTGGGAACCAGGGGTGCCTCAGTACTGGCTCTGTGTTGGATAGGGTTTAATATAATCTCTTCATTTAAGGACCTAAGGATAGGAGATAGGAGATAGGGTTGAAAGCAAACATAGCCACTTACAGATTCAATTAGTAATGTGGCCTAAAAGACCAAATAAAATCAGAAATGGTAAAATAATCAGGACTAAGAAAGGGGTTAAATGGGAGATGCTTGATAATTTTTCATCTAATCAACTACTCACAGATTGTGGAGCAGGGGATGAGATAAGATCTATTATGTGCAATAAAGATCCAAAAAATAGCTTACAAGATCTAGAAATAATTTTGAAAAAATATCATCTGTCCTAATAAAAGCCTCATTTATTAAAGAAATAAAAGGAAGTAAATGGTATGATAATGATTGTAAAGTAGCTAAGAAAGAAATCTACAAGGCAGCAAGGAAAGTCAGAGTTAATTTAACAAAAGAGAACAAAACTAATCTTAATAAACTTAGAAAGAATGACAAATTACTACAAAGTAAAAAAAAGGAAAAGCATAGAATAGACCTGTGGAAAGAGTTTGAAAAAGCTATGTGGATAAAGGATAATAAGACGATTTGGTGGATGGTGGCACATGGATGGGATAACTATACAGATGAGATTAAAAGCCATATAGAGTCATCCACTTTGGAAAATTATTTTAGAGGATTATTCTTTGATCCTGAGATAGGTGCCACAGATTCATCAGAAAAAGAATGGATCCCTTTAAAGGGGAAATAATAGAAGAGGAAATAATGATAGCAATAAGTTTAGCAAAAAGACATAAAGCACCGGGCCCAGATGGGGTTCCTGTAGATATAATCCTGGATGATATAGCATTATGGGTCCATGTCTAAAAAATATATATAATCACATCATTAAAATGGGGTTTATTTGCTCCACATGGAGAGAGACTATTATAATCCCGATTTTTAAAAAGGGAGAAAGAACTAAACCTAAACACTATAGACGTGTAAGTCTTCTGGAAGCCACTCAAAACTTATTTACAAAAATATTACATGAAAGAATATTGGATTGGGTGCAGAGGTTAGATATTATTGATGAAGCACAAGCAGGATTCATGCCAGGATACTCCACTATTGATGAATGGTATGTTTTGGCACATTTGATACACAAGTACACTATTATTAAAAAACATAAACTCTATTGTGTGTTTATAGATCTGAAAGCCACCTTTGATAGAGTAAGAAGAGATAAACTATAGAAAGTTCTAGAGAGTTATGGGATGGAGCCTGCAATGCTAAATATGCTGCTTATATTCTACACAAATAATAGTACAAGTATTGGATACAATAAAGAAGGAGATAACAGTAAAAATTACAACAAATATAGGTTTGAGACAAGGATGTATTTTGTCTCCTATATTATTTAACTTATATTTGAATACAATTATGCAAAGGCTATATGACCCTGTGCTACGCATGTCAAGGGTGGCTCTAGGCACTGTCCCTACCTGGCTTATGCAGATGATATTGTTTTAATTTCTACCAGTTATTTATGGATACAAAGATGTTTAAAAAATATTTTTGAAGGTTGCATTGAGGCATCCCTGGAAATAAATCATGAGAAGACAAAATATTTAATATGCCACAAATCTGGGAGGAGAATGGGGACTGATTGTAGCTTAACATGTAATAATAACAACATAGAGCATGTTAATCATTTTAACTAGGAATTACATTTACAAATAACTTGAAATGGAATAAACATATACAATATTTAGTACAGAAAACTAGGAGATTCACACCAATTGTGGAAATATGTTCCTGCAGATATGGGGGACATTCTATGACTGGGTGCATTAGGGCATTAAATGCCAAAGTAAAAAGTAAAATATTGTATGGAGCTGAGATCTGGGGGCACCAGAATACAGATCTGTTTGAAGCCCCAATGAATAAATTCTACAAAATACTATTAGGTCTTCTCAATGGGGCCTCATCCATATTAACTAGATTAGAACCAGGACAACTGCCTGTTAGATGCAACATTGATCAAAGAATCTCTATATACTGGTTAAAGGTTTATAATATGAAGGAGCTTACCAAGAACTTGTTTGGAGGATGCAATAAATTACATGCAAGCTGGTTTCTCCTTCCCAAGCACACATGTCTTAGAGAGCATTTTGAAACCTCAAGAATTATTGAGTTGTTTATATGAAAGTTGAATAACTCCAAGGGAATATATAGAAATATACATTAAAGATAGAATAAGGGATAATTATTACCAAAGAGAAATAGAGATGGGAAAAAAAATTGTAAAATCAGTGCCTGGTTAGCTCACAGCAACAGAGGAACTAAGAGGATGAAACCTTATCTAAATATTCTGAAAGATTAGAAAAATTAAAAAGCTCTCACTAGATTTAGATTTGAATACAATGATAGCCAAAGGCTAAGAGGTATTTTTGATAAGACAAAAGGAAGCAGTTGCAAATGTGAGCTTGGGGAAGACTATCTAACTCACTTGTTAATTTTGTGCCCATTGTACAGTTTTGAGAGGAATCTATATCTGGGAAAAATACTAGCATCTCTAGATATGGAACCCAGATACCAGGCAACCTACCTTTTAATGTCTAGAAATATGGAATTGTTGAAAAATTTAGCTAAATTTAGCAGGAAAATAGAGTTAAAAAACTGCATTAAAATAGTGACATGCAAGTGATAGTAATAAAATAAATGGATCGAATTAAGGTTAACCATGAAATGTGCAATAATTGTGATAAGGAGACAAATATATATTTATAAATGATTAAATTTTAACTTGAACTTTAAAAACATGATAGTATGTCTTCAAACTTATCGTGTTATTGTTCGTTTCTTTGTGTCAGTTTGTGATAATTTATATTTTAAAATTGTATTAACTTTGTAATGACAATATTATTTGACCCCTGATCCCCACCCAGAAATAACTTACTTCTACTACTTTGTCACTTTTGGATGCTCATTGACGAAATTTATTTAAGGGCACAATTATATATTTGCATTCCAAATTCTGTTCAACAATCAATATTCACATTTTGACACATCAGTCCAATATCATGATCATGGACATAACAGTCCTGTCTTCCTCCTTGTGGTTCTTTCTTCCTGTTCTTTTCCTTGTTCAAGTTTCCTCTTAGGGCCCAGACACTGTGATCCAGCCCCCTCCATCAACCATAACTGGGTCACCACCCTTACCTGGACCTCTCCCCCTCACCAGGTGTGGACACAGTGATTCGCCCCCTGGCTCTATATCTCTTCCCTTCCCCATTACTCCCATGCCTGGGTTCCTTTGTCCCCAGCCTGTGGTGCCTACCCCTCCCCCCTACCTGCCCCTTTTTTCCCCTTGATCCCCCCTTTTCCATTGACCCATCTCCAGCTATGCGATGGAGGATGGGACTCCCCACTTACGGGTTAGAACCTCAGGCCTTTTTTATTGGTCTCCCACACTAGGTCCCCAAAGGGCTGAAGGAACAGGCACATGCTGAACTCTGTCAAGTGTACCCCATCTGATCGATACACTTTGGCCTCATCACATAAAATGTCCCTGTGCTGGATGTGCACTCCTCCCATCTCCACCACTGCCCTTGCTACTTTCCTGTTCAGCCTCTTCTGTGACACCTCTACTGCCTTAACCCCTTTCACTCCCCTCCATACCCGCTGGAATGTAATTTTGGACCAGCTGATCATGACCCCCAGCCACCAACTTTTTAACCTCTCCAGAACTGAGATTATGCCTCTCATCAGAAACCCCCATGGCCTTTCCCCCAAGTCGCTACCCCACAGATGGATAATAATACAGTCAGGCCTGGACAAGTGCACCTGTAGCTCTTCCAGCAGAGGGAGCAACTGTGACCACCGCATGCCTCACAGACCCCTCTACTGCATTTTGGTGTGCTCTGCCTCCAGGAACAACTCCGTCCCCCTTCTCATGGTGGCCACAAACTTCTCCACCCAGTAGATGAACGAGTGCCCCACAATCAACACCAGTCTTTTAGATCCTGCTGTGGAAGAAGAAAAGGAAACAGGGGTTAGCCATGTCAACACCTCACATATCCCTTGTAACACTTGGATTGCCATCTCCTGACCTGTTTTATCTCCTCATCCCCTGCCTCCTTGGTGGCCATCTTGGACACCGCCCCTATCTGAAATGAGTGTGGGGTGAACTCTCTGGGGTTCTCCCCCATGAAAGCTAGTGCCTTCCTCAGCACTGCCCCAACTTGGAAACCTATCACTGGGAACCCATCCCTGTGCAGGAACCAAGCTCCCTTCACCTGCTCCCTTGACCTGCCATAGTTTGCCATGGCCTGGACTGCACATACACCAGTCCTTGGGTGCTTGAGCACCTCCACTGGGGTGCCCCTCCCTCTCTGGTCCATCGTGGACCTCCACAGCCAGATGACCACCCTGTCCCATCATATGTCATATCCTCACTTTGCAAGGCCAGGGTGGCTGCCTCTCTCCTGGGTGCCACGATCTCTCCCATCCTGAAAGCTCCTCTGGACATGATGGCAAAGATAGCCCTGAACAGACAGGCTTCCTTCACAGACCTGTGGACATGGTCCACTGCCCCACCACTCTGGTGAGCAACAAGCCCATTATTGGCCTTCTCCTGTCCTGTCTTGTGCTCTGGCCCCTCTGCCAACCCATGACCATCTGCCTGATGGCCCAGCCCCTGCTGTATCTGCCCACCCCCAGTACCGACAAATCCAGCTGATGCCAGCCAGCTGTACCACCATGGTGGCATGAGCCCATCCTTCCTCTCACTTTTTGACTACAAATCACATTACCTGCTCTGCCTGGACTGGCTCTGCCATATCCCATCCCATACGGGACTGGAATGTCTGGAAACCTGCCCAGGACCCCTTGTAGACCTTCAAAGTGTTAACCAACTATGACCATCTGTACAGGGTCCCAGCTTTCTCACTCCAATCTCCCACAGACTGCCCAAAATCCTGGTCTGGGATGGTGTGGCATGTGGCACCAGCTATTGGAATCGTTCCATCTGAAATCAAGAAAGACAGTCAGCTACCTAATTTTGTATCCCATTAAAATGCTGTGCCTTAAAAGACAGGTTTAAATGTAGCCCCAGCAGTACCATGAGCTGCAGGACGTGCCCCACTGATTCCGTGTTCCCACTCTGTGTATCACTTCTACTACCCCTTTATTGTCACACCAGAATAGGATGCACCGGCCCCTCATCTGGTTACCCCAAATTTCCAATGCCACCCATATAGGGACGATCTCCAGAAATGTGATATCCCTGGTCACTCCCTACTCCTGCCATTGTGCTGGCCATGCTTCGGAGATCCACTCTGCTCAGAAGTAGTCTCCCATTCCCAAACCCCCTGCTGCATCCATGTACAGCTCCATGTCTGTATTGCAGGCTCAGTCCTCCTGCCAGAACATCACCCCATTGTAAGAAAACAAAAATTCTTCTGATACCCTGATGATACCTTGATGTCTTCCCTCACCCCCCCACTGATGTCCACTCAGTGGTGGGGTTGCTTCACCTTCTCCATGGCTTTTCCTTGCCTTCTTGTAAATGTCCTGCCTGGACCTTTGGCCTTACAGGCAAAATTAAGGTGCCCCAACAGCTGCTGTACTTGTACCAGCAGCACCATCCTCCTCACCCCCCACTATAGCTAACAGCCTTTTCAGCCACACCACCTTGTCTTCCGGCAGCTGGAAACATTCCTGTTCAGAGTCCACCTCTATCCCCAGAAACTACAATTTGTGGAAGGGGCCCTCCATCTTCCCAGCCGCCAGGGGGATCCCCACTAAGCTGCACATGTCTTGGAAGTCCCGCAGCATCCCTAGGGTCTCTGCCAGGGTGGACCTGATCAGGAGGATGTCATCCAGGTAATGGACCACCCTCTTGTGCCCATACCACTCTCCAAATGTCCAATGGACCCATGAGCTGAACGTCTCAAATATAGAGCATGCCACTGTGCAGCCCACGGGCATGACCTTGTCAAAATACTGGCTACCCTTGAATTGGAAACCTAGCAGGTCCCAATCTGATGGATGGACTGGTAACAGGTGGAAAGTGGACTTGATGGCCGTCTTCACTAGCCAGGCTCCCTCCATTGCTCAAATCAGCTCCACCACCTGATCAAATGAGGTGTAAGAAACCATGCTCAATGACTCTGGGATCTCCGTAGTGACTGACCCCCACATCCAGGTAGGATAAATGGTGTATGAGCCTGAACTCACCTGCCTGCTTTTTAGGCACCACCCCCAAGGGTAACACCTAGAAATGCCTGCAGTTGGCTCTCACAGTGGCCCCACCACCCTCTCAGCCCTAATTTCCTTCTGAATCTTAGCCCAAACTTTAGCTTCCCTTCCTTTGATGGACTCCAAGCTCTTTGCCTGCATCCCCACTCATGGTCCCAAGAATCCCAGTGGGAAGCCCTCCCAGAAGCCCTCCCTCAGCAGCTCAGCTCTCTTCCAGTTGGGATAACCTACAGTCCAGGCTTCCACTGTTTCTAGTTTGATGGGAGTATGGGCCAGGCTGTGGCCCCACCTCCCAACCCCTGTTTCCTCTCTAATTCCACCCATAGTTGGCATTATTGCTCCCTCTCCTGGGTCCCCCTCAGCCCCATCCCAATCCCCCCTTCCCCACCCGAAAGGACTGCTCCTGGAGTTGGCCACCCGACTGCCTGGCCTTCCTCCCTTCTTGCCTGCAAGTCATTGCTGGGTCTGACCCTCTGCACCACGAGCAAGCATGTCTGAATGTGCAGCTAGGCCACATGCAAGCTGCCCTATTAAATGCCCAACAAGTTTTCGGCCCCTGGACTGGTGCGGCCCTCTTCACCAGCTCCGGTCCCTGACCAATAGCCAGCCCCAATAGGGTCCTAACCCACAACTCCGAGTGAGTACTATCCCATCTCAGGTCCCCTTTCACTGCCATTCTCCTCCTGAAGGCCTCATCGTACTTCATCAAGCAGAAACCGAGCTTCACCTTATAAGCATCTCTGATGATTGCCATATAAGTCAGCAGCAGATCCCTAGGTCCTGTCACTTTTCTAGCAGCTGCACACTGTATATGAGGAAGCCTGCTTGCCATGTGTCGATGCTCTTTCCCTTAAACTTTGCCTCTTCTGCCCTGTGCCCTTCTACTGCCAATGCCACCACCATTTCAAACTTTCTCACCGACTCCTTCTGCTCAAACTTCTTGGCCGTCTCTTCATCGACCAGGCCAAAGATGTCTACATACTCCCCCTCCCATATTTTTTCTTTGATTGAGACCAGCACATGGTCACCCAGCGTGAAACCTGGTGGCCCATTGTACAATTTCAGGGCACCCCCTGATGTCCCCGTCCCCTGGTCCCCTTTTTGCCCCCATCTTTAATAGCCTGTAGGGCCTGTTCCATTTTCTTAACTCCTTCTTCCCCCATATTCATTTATTTAGTTAGTTTTTGTTGACCAGCTAAGTACACTAGGCAAGTTATATGCCTATTTTCAGGTACAACCCGGGAGAGTACAATGAGATACAGATACAGTGAGATACAGGTTCATAGAGGACAACATGACACAAGTTAGGCAGTATACAGAGTCAAAATAGAACCATGTGAAAGTAACCAGTAGATGGTAAGCACAGTTAAGATATGTACAGGAATATATATATATACATAGAGACACCGAGACTAAGAACAGTACAATTTTACAAGGTATACACGGCTCTGAGCCACAAACAGAGCCACAGTCTGAGTATCTCCTGAAACAGAGAAAAAATACATTATATGCACCTCAGAGTCCAGTTAGACAGCCTGCATCAGCAGGAGCTGCAAGAGGGGTGCCAGGAAGGACATGCAAGTCTGGTGCAGGGGACCAAAACTAGCTATGGAGGTCTAGGACACCCACATGCAGAGGAGAGCTTCAAGTGATACCACAGGGAGCTCTGGAGGCATGAGTGGGAGGGGGAGGAGTGGACTTGAGCAGGAAAGGAGTTCCATAGCCTAGGGGCACATGAAGCAAAATCCCTGTCCCCCATTTGTGTGTGGGTGATAGGGAATTTAAGAACGCCAGGGCCCAGAGACTTAGGGGAGTAGGTAGAAGAGACAGCCAGTTTGAGAAGCTCAGCCAGCCCTGGGGGAGTGCCAGTACTAAGCACCTTGCTCATGAAGCAGCCCAGAACAAAGTTCATGTGGTTGGGCATTGAGAGCCACCTGAGTTTGTCATATAGGTCACAGTGGTGGGTGAGGCCAGGGGCAGCAAGAGCAAAGTGGCAAATGTTATTGTAGGTTGTGTTCCATCTAGTGAGGTGAACTTTGGAGGTGCATGGAAATAGGAGAAGTCCATAGCAAAGAGAGGGAAGCAACACTCCTCTGGCCAATGCAAGGTGAGCAGCAGATGTAAGATTTTTCTTCACTCTGTAGGCCAGACTCAGTTTGCCGTTGACAGTTCTGTATACATTTTAGATATGGCACCCAAGGCCAAGTTGGGGGTCCAGTGTCACCACAAGGTATTTGATGGAGTCAGTGGTTAGAAGAGGAGTGCCATTGATACCAGTAACACACAGAGGGGTATGTGAGGCCTTAATCTTGACTTAGCAGACCCTCCAGATATTTCTTCAGATCTGTCTCATTGTTAACATCAACCTTATCCTTACCACTGTCTGGCCTTGGCCTATCTGGGACCGGTATCAGCTCTGGTGGTGGCCTCAATGTGGGCACTGGGGTGGGACCCACCTTCTTTGGCCTCTTGTTTGCTTTCCTGGTGCCTGCTCCCCCATCCTGCTCCTTCCACTTCCTCAGAGCCTCTTCCTCTGGTTTTCTCTTCTTTGCTGCCTCTACCCGCTCTGTCATCTGGCTCATCAGTTTTGATGCCTGCTCCATCATCTTGGTGCTGGGCACTGGTGTCTTCTTGGGTGCCATCTTCTCTTATCCTGAGACTATATTATGTAATAAACACAAGTGAGTAAGTACCCAACATCTGTGAGGCTCCTTCCCCCCAGGATGATGATATGCTTACCAAGGCCCATAGGCTCAGCCGTGCTCATTATCCTCCGCTCCATCAGGGACCGGGGCCTGCATGGCCCCCTTATCCCCTACTGTGCCTCCCTGGTGGCCTCCTCTATCCCAGGGCCCACTGGGGTGGGGAATTAGCCCCCACAGAAAACCACGGCTTGGTGGCCCCACACATACCATCGCCCTATCCCTAAGTGCTCCTGCCCTGCCCCTGGCCTTTTAGCCTCTCCCTCTATCAGGTGCTCCCTCAACACCAACACCTGCCCCACAGGCCCTGTTCCTGCACTGTCTCCTCCCCCATGTGGCCTGGGAAACTCCCCCAGGCCTCTCGCTCTGGCAGGGGCATCTCCAGAGTTACAGCAGTCCACAACAAATCCCCTACTCGCTGAAGCCAGGAAGGGGACTGAGCTCATTGTAGTCCCCCCGTAGGCCTGGTCACCCCTGTGCATCCCCCAAGGCTGGGTACTGCTCCACCTCACCTCAAGAAATGCCAAATCTGCTAGCTCTCTGGCTGATGCTTCTGGTCTAACTCATGCACTCGCTCGAGTGGTGTACCCGGTCCTGGCACTGCCTACTCCCCAAAATGGTGGCCATGTCCTTTGCTAGGCCCCACAAGGCTCCTCTCCCCTCGCCCTGGCCCTGTAGCCAGGCATGGTGCTTTTTAGCCACTGTCTCCACTCCCAGAGGTTGCCTACCACTCACAGCACCAAAGCTGGCCCTGATGGCCCCCAGCCACCTTGCACTGTGCTTCCCACAGCTCCCTTGTCTCCATGCACTGCCACACCTTTTGATCCTTGGCCCTTCTCTTCTGGGCCCCAAGCCTGCTGACTGTCCATACAAACTGGCCTCTCTGGCTCCCAAACCCACTCTCACTGTTCTCCCAGCAGTCCCCCCTGGCAGCAGCATGGCTCCTTGAGTGTTGTCCGTACTCCCTCTCCCCAAACATCCTGGAGCCACATTTTCTTGAGGGGAGAAAACACTGCTCCTGATGGCCATGCTACTCCTCCTGGGCCCAGCCATAGAAAAATGTGCTTCTCATGCACCACCCACAGCACCAGCCCTCCCCCTACACTGGGAATGCCAGTGCCATGCTCACAGCCTGGCCTTCCCTCTCTGTGCAGGACTTCAAAACATTTGGCCTCGATGGCCCCCACCACTCTCTTGCTGGGTTCAGCCCCAGCAACAAATGCGCTCTCATGCATCAACCAATCTGCACCAGGCCTCCCCATGCCTGGCTTCCCCTGTGCCCTTGTGACCTGCGCCCGTACCAGTGGTGCTTCAGGGCCTAGGCCTACCAATCAAAATGGCAGCTGGCCATGTGGTTAGGCCTCCCAGGTCCCCAGTCCTCACGCTGACTGCTGGTGTCAGCTGCACTGCCTCCCACATCCATCTCCCCGAAAGGAGAATCCCACTGCTAAACACCACCACAGCAGGCCTATAAGGCCCACACCAACTTGTGCTGGGACAACAGCAGCCCACCACTTTTAATTGCCTCCTGAAAGCTTCCGTGTCCTTTCATCTCCTGGAAATGCCATTGCAGCCTCGTTGTCATGTGCTAGACTCTTAGCTGGCCTTGATGGCCCCAACAAGCTCTTGCTGCTTCTGGAGCAGCCCACATGCTTCACACTGGCCTCAGCAGACCAACAAGCTGTTGCTGCCTCTTGAGTAGCCCACCCATTTCATGCTCACTCTCCCACTCAGCCCCAGTGTTCCTAGCCATCTGCTGTACAGTCTCTTAACCAATGCAATGGCCACAGCGCTTTCCCCTTTCTCCCCCATGTGGTTCCTGTGCTCCACATTACTTTACCGACAGTATCATTAAAACTTGCAAATTGTCATGAACCAAACCATTCTTTTTCTTGACAAAATGCCACTCTCATTTTACTCTCTGCCCCCCATGCTCCTATCGCATGCCTGAGCTTCTGCTCATATCAGCATTACCCTACAAACAATCTCTGTTGCCTGCTTCTAAAGCCCAACAATGCAAACACAAAACCATTGCCAAATACATGCATCACATCAAAACCACGTTGCAGATTTAAATCACTTACTGCCTGGTGCCTCCACCAAAAAAGCTACAGGCCCTCAGTGCCTTACCTCAGATATGCCAACAATGTGCTGTAGTTCAAGCTCTGAATTTCTACAGCAAGAAAGAGGGCTCCCACCTGGCTACAGGCCCTTATAAAGCCCCTAAGGACCCCAATAAAGACCCCACTTGGCCCCTCCCCTTGGCCAATGGCCAGCAAGCCCTACCTAGGTCAAATAACACCTGTGATGTCACTGGCTCCTCCCCTTCTCCTATCCCACTCCCCTTTCCCTACCCCCTCACCCTTATCCTGTCTTTCTGGGTGGGTCCTTGGGACAACCTGGCTTGCCTTTTAGTGGCAAGCTTAATTGTCATGCAATAAAATTGAACTGAACTGAACTGTAAGATAACATTGTGGTGCCTGCGGTGCCTTTCTGAACCCATACCTCGTAAACGATTCGAGATACAGATTTTTTGCTACCCAGTTTTGAAGTCATGATTACAACTGCAGTGGAATTTTTTCCATAGTTGCTACGGTTACTGAGATATTGGCAAATAAGTGTTACAAGGGTTCCATTTTTGTACTATGGGGCTGCTGCATGGCTCCGTACTTATGTCTAAGTGGGAGTGCAGGGCCCAGAGGACCCACACTCCCACATACACATACCATTACTCAAAAATTGGGCAACATGAAAGGAGCACAGGGCCTGGAGGTCCCGCGCTCCCACAAACACATGCCAGTTACCAGTCACATTACACTTTCTCAAGAAGAAGGAAAATTCATTGCAAAAAAATTTTGTTAATGCATCAGTTAGGGTTGATAGCACAGTGACAAAAGTGTGGAAATGTGATGTTAGGGTTTCCCCCACCACCCCCCACCCTCCACACACCTACAGATATCAGGGTGTGACATGGGGTCATCAGACTTAACTCTCACCCCATACTCCTATCCTGTAGCATGTAAGCTTTCTTACACATGGAATGGGGAGATAGTTTTGGCCTGATGACCCCATGGCACACCCCGACATCTGTAGGTGTGTGGAGGGTGGGGTGGTGGTGGGGGTAACCCTAACATCACATTTCCATACTTTTGTTGCTGTGCTATCAACCCTAACTGGTGCACTAATGACATTTTTGCAATGAATATGTGTGTGTGTGTATATATATATATAATGATAGCACGGTAGTGCTACCATAGTTAGGGTTGAGTAGCACTTTTAAGGTTAAAGGGTCAAACTTTGCACCTTAATAACTTTGCCACCATTCAACAGATTTACCTGAAATTTGGTATGCACAATTGGGCATGATAGATCTTGGGATCTACCAACTTTTGTATCAGTCAGATATACAAGTGCGGAGTTAATAAGCAACAATGAATTGCGCAATTATGCTTTTTTGTGATTTCTTTGCTCTCACCTACAGGTCACGCGGTTTGTGCAACTGGTCTTAAAACTTCAGGGAATGTGCAGCCAGGGTCCCTGATGTGCCTTTTTGAAGATTTCATGAAAAAATATTGAACGGTTCAAAAGTTATTCAAAAAGCAAGTTCCCATAATAAGTTAATGGGAAAAGTTAACAAAATATTCAACACTTTCGCAAATGCACTTTTTAGTGTCACAAATGACCTAGTAGTGTCACAAATCCACCATTTGTTTTCAGCTAGCAATCATAAAAATGCTTAGCATTTAAATTTGGGACCCTCTAGGGACACAATTCGTTTTGTGTTCACCTAGCCGGACCTTGAGGATGCTAGCCATGTCTTTATTTTGGGGTTAAACACCCCAGAAATATGTTTTTCAAATTTATGAAAACAGTAGTGTTGCAAAGTAGTGTTGCACGCATGACACTTTTGCAAATTTTTGCGAAATGTGTAGCAAATTGCGACACTACTTTTCAGGCTATGGCAAAAAATCAGATGAATTCTTTGTCACCCTGCTGTGAACAAACAATTTGGTCTTTTGGGCTGAGATTTGGAGGAAAGGCAGCCAACATCTCACAGATGTACCTTTTGGTGGTTTGGTGAAAAAAAATTTAAAATTGCATGGTTGCCAAGTTACAGTACTCCGCAGTCGTCGTTTTTTCTGATAGACTAACATGGTGTTGTACGTCGCGTCTTTCAGGGCTCGTATCTTGAAAACAATGTGAGATACGGATTTTTTGTTGCATATGCAACACAAAAGCCTAGCCAGGAAAATTATGATTTTTGTGACATTTTAATTTTTTTTCTACGTCATGCAGTTGCTGAGATATTAGCAATTAAGTACTTCCAATGCTTGTTTTAAGCTTCGATGCCCATTACAATGCATACATTCTTTGTGTTTCTTTATGCACCTGTTTGGCAAAAACAGGGTATGTGTTTCCATTACTGTTACAGGCTGTGGATATCTATGGTGTATATTCCTAATTGCAAGGTCAGTAAAGTTAGCACAGTTAGGAGTTGCATGGTCTCAGCCAGGCAATGCCCACACCCACCCCACCACCGACCAGGTGCTGCGCACTGAGTGTAGAGCCAGAGGTAAAATAATGGATAGACATCAATGGTATGCTTCCCTGATTGCAGGCGTACACAAGTTTTCAGAGTTAGGAGTTGCACAGTCTCAGCCAGGAATCCCCCAACCAGAGGAGGCACTGCATCCTGAGTGTAGAGGTACAGTAAAACAAAAGGGCATGGACATCAATGGTATACCTCCATGATTCCAGGTACACTCCAGTTAACACAGTTATGGCTTGTATGGCCTCAGCCATGCAATGCTCCCCCCAGACTGCAGATTACCTATTGTGTCTGGAGTGTAGGGTACAGCAAAACTGAGGTTGTGGACATCAATGGTGTACCTTCCTAATTGCAAGTTCAATATAGTTACCACAGTAACGAACTGCATGGTCTCAGCCAGGCAATGGCCCCACCAACTGCCACAGACCAGGTACTGTGTACTGAGTGTTGACCCACAGCTAAAATAAGGGCATGGACATCAATGGTAGTTTTTTGTTGCAAGTTGCTTAGCCCTATGGGCTATGTAATACAAAAGCCTAGCCAGGAAAATGATGATTTTTGTGACATTTAAATTTTTTTTCTATGTCATGCAGTTGTTGAGATATTAGCAATTAAGTTCTTCCAGTGCTCATTTTAAGCTTCGATGCCCATTACAATGCATACATTCTTTGTGTTTCTTTATGTACCTGTTTGGCAAAAACAGGGTATGTGCTTCCGTTACTGTTACAGGCTGTGGATATCTATGGTGTACATTCCTAATTGCAAGGTCAGTAAAGTTAGCACAGTTAGGAGATGCATGGTCTCAGCCAGGAAATGCCCACAGTCACCCACCCAATGACCAGGTACTGTGTACTGAGTGTAGAGCCAGAGGTAAAATAATGGATAGACATCAATGGTACACTTTTCTGATTGCAGGCGTACATAATCAATCAATCAATCAATCAAAATCTTTATTTATTCAGGCGAACATCATTGAGCGTAGCTCATTTACAAGATGGACCTGGGTGGTCATACAAAGAAGGATACAAGTTTTTTTACAAAGACATGAGAATAGCATAACATTAGTACAATCAAATAAATAAGAGATATATACAAAATTTACAGATATACTAGGCACAGTAAAATAACTTAACCTGTAAAAATGAAGAGGATAATAGATATAGAAGGGATAATAATCAAATAATAGGGCTTTGTAGGCTTTTATATGAAATGTGATAACTGACTGGGTAGAAGAAAGGAAACTAAACATAGTCGATTACAGAAGGGAGGGATGTAGGTTGGATGGGAGACTAGGCCTTATGGAAGCAGTTGCACAACTCTGGAAATAGGGTGGTGTATAATTTTTTGAAGGATGATAAGGGTAAGAGGGTATTCAGATTCATAGATTTTTGGAGTGAGTTCCAGACAAATGCTAGGGAATAGCTGATAGCAGCCCTCCCAAACCGGGTGCAGGTATTGGGAATCTTTAGCATAATGAGCTTATTGATCCTTAAGGTGTATGGCCTAGATGTAATTCGGGTTAAACAGTCTGAGATATAGGAGGGGAGTTTGCCTGATAAAGCTTTAAGGATCCAGATTGCAGCATTCCTTTTTCTTCTATGCTGTAGGGATGTCCAATTGACTGCCATGTAAAGAGAGCAATGATGGGTGCTGGAGGGAAGGTCTGTAATAAATCTGATGGCTCTATGATACAGGGTGTCCAGCTTATTTAAAAGGAGAGTGAGCAATGGCCGTAGAAAGTCAGCATAGTCAATAAGGGATAGGAATGATGCCTGGATTAATCTTTGTTTGGAATCTCTGGTTAGGTAGTGTTTTATTCTGTAAAATAGGCCAAGCCTTTGTCTCAACTTTTTAATAGCTCTTCAATGTGGACAGAGTAGTCAAACTTATTGTCAATCCAGACTCCAAGATATTTGAATTTATCCACAAATTCCAGCTTTTCTCCAAATAAGGTGGATAATTGTGGGAGTGATGAATGATGGGGTGAGTGGCAGAGCAATTCTTTGTGGCAAAGAACATAGCTTTGCTTTTTGGCATTTAGAAGTAATTTTTTCCAATAGGTTGTGTTGTAGGATGGAGAATTCTGACTGTAACAGTTCACAGGCTTTTGATGGTGAGGATTGCTGACATATAATACAGTATCATCAGCAAACAGGTGAATGTTAGATTGAGAGAGGTTGGCATCAATGTTATTAATATAAATGGCAAAGAGGATGGGGCCTAGGATAGAGCCTTGCAGTACACCTCTTAGCAGTGGTTTAGAGGTAGATAGGTAATTTTCATTTTTACCAATTGTAACCTTCCAGAGATAGCACCTAAACCAATTGAGTGAGAGTGAATCAAGGCCTACAGAGCTAAGAGAGGAGATTAATGATTCATGATCCACTGTATCAAATGCTTTACTCAAATCCAGGAACACAGCACAGGTACTATTCTTTTATCCAAGGCAGTCTGCCAATCTTTAGTGACTTTGGCTAGGCAGAAGATGGTGCTATGCATTGATCTAAATCCAGATTGTGCTGGATTTAGGAGGTTGTTAGTGTCCAGATAGGCCCTTAACTGTGAATTTACTAATTTTTCAAGCATCTTGGATAGTACTGGTAGGATGGAAATGGGCCTATAATTGTTAAGGTCCATGGGATCACCTGATTTAAGTAGTGGAACTACTTGAGCTGTTTTCCATATGGAGGGATGGAACCAGTAGCTAGGAAAGATTGAAGAGGTGAGTGAGGGGGGCAGATAAGGCGTGCAGTGCTACTTTAAGAAAGTAGGGATCCAGGAGTCTGCACCTGCACTCTTAGATGTATCTAAATTGGATAGGAGGTCTTCTACTTCTTTTAAGGATATTGGTTCGAAGGAGAATGTTGAAGCAGCCTTTTGTCCCACAGTGGATTGAAGGTTTAATGATGATCTCAAGAGATTTGCAGGTGAAGAGTCAAATGCTAGGCCAGCTGTGGTGAAATGGTCATTGAAGGTATTTAAGATTTCTTGCTTGTCAGTGATTTCTATGTCACTTAGGAGCAGTTTGGAGGGTAAGGCAGGGGTAGAATTTTGGCCCAGAATTCCCTTTATAGTACCCCAGAATCTGGATGGGTTAGTATAGGATGCATCCAATTCAGCTCTATAGAAGGCAGCTTTGGCATTTCTTATTTGTTTTGTGCATGAGTTTCTTGCTTTTCTGAATTGGAGCCAGTCTCTAGTATCCTTTGTTTTCTTGCCTTTTCCAGAGTTTGTCTCTGGCTAACAAAGCTGATTTAAGGTCAGCAGTGAACCAACGACAAGATTTTACTTTGGTTCTGACACTGGTGATTGGTGTATGTATATTGAGGGCATTAGTGATAATATCCTTTAAGATCTGAAGAGCTGTCTCAACTGAGGTTGTAAGGTAGAAATCTTGCCAATATGTTGTATTGCACAAATCATGAAGATATCCTGAGATGTTGAAATTCTTTTTTGACCTTTTATGGAGAAATTTTGCAGGATTGGATGGCTTGAGTGTAGATCTTATGCCAGCTATAGGACAATGATCACTTACGTCACTGAGTAGCACTCCAGCATGAGAATATAAGTGAGGCTTGTTTACCATCATGATATCCAGGAGTGAACTGTTGGTAGTATTTTTAGGTTAATCCTTGTTGGATCTTTGGTTAATTGGTGAATCCATAGGGTGTCACAGAAGGTTACTAGGGGTGCAGACCATTAGATAACCAATTTAAATTCAAATCACCAAGGATGATGGTATCTTCAGGGCCTAGATTGAGTATTGTTCCTAGGTGGGATAGGAGTTTGAGGCCTGCAGAGGGGCCTATAGCAGCCAATCAATTTAAAGGAAGACATGTTAGGAAGGGATATTTTAATTGACAAGCATTCAAATTCCTTTGAGTTCGGATGTATTGATGAGGCAGGATGCAGAGATGGTTTCCTTGATGTAGATGGCCACCCCACCACCCCTGGAAGGAACGATCTGATCTGAAGAGCTGGTAATTGGGAAGGTTTATATCACTGTCTTTTGTTGTAGATCTGAGCCAAGTTTCAGAGATAACCAGAAGTCAGGTGAGGTATGTCAGCCCAGGCCTGTATTAAGGAGAACTTTTTTAGGAGGCTGCAGGCATTGAAGTGAAGGAAACTTAGGCCATTTATGGAGGTTAGATCAGATGGGGATAAAAAACTTTCAGTGGGGCCAGGATTGATTTCAATAGTACCAATACTGATCAGAAGGAAGAAGATTAGTTTGAGGAGGGCACCAAATGATAGGGATAGGGAGTGATCAGAGCATTTCCTCCTCTTCTTGGGGAACCACTGTGTAATGGGTGAGGGTCCTGTTATATGGGTGTGGAATTTATCACAAAGTAATAATCTGATGGACAGGCATAGTGGGTTAATGTAATGCCAAAATGGATGCAAGGCACTTGAGGAATGTTGTAAGGATAGAGAGCCTTTTGTAGGATACCCCAGGGTTGCAGTGCAAAATGGCAGGATATAAATAAGGAATTGGTGGGTGTCCACTGGGGATGGCAGGGTGGGCAGGCCATATTCACTGCCTTAGTCACCATGGAGGTATATCATAATTGTCATTTGGGATTGAGGAGATGAGAGGCTCAGAAGCAAAAAGCAAAGTAGCATTGTGGAGGGAAGGTGGGGGTTAAAGTAGAGGAGAGGAATTAGCTGTGGGCGTGGATTAGAGAAATGGCGGAAAAGGTGTATAAAAAAGAATCAACCGGGGGGGCGGGCAAAAATTTTGCGGCTTTGCCCGTACCTTTCTGCCTGCTTCTCCTGGCCTCCTGGTTCCCTGGTCGGCTTGTCGGTCGCCGTCCGCCCGCTGGCAGCTCGGAGCCCCTCCGGTCTCTGGGTGCTCGAGGGCTGTGCCGGCTGGAAGGTAGGGGACAGAGGAGAAGGCAGTAAGCAAAGGCACTTTATTGCAGCAATCTGCAAAAAGGTGCTAAAAAGCCTGGATTTGCACAACAAAGACTGGGAGGGTATGGGGGGGTGGTTAGGCGCCTAAGCGTCTAGCCCACACAGAAACACAAAAACACAAGTTTCAGAGTTAGGAGTTGCACAGTCTCAGCCAGGAATTCCCCCCCCCAACCAGAGGAGGTACTGCATCCTGAGTGTAGAGGTACAGTAAAACAAAAGGGCATGGCCAGCAACAGTATACCTCCGTGATTCCAGGTACACTCCAGTTAACAGTTATGGTTTGCATGGCCTCAGCCATGCAATGCTCCCCCAAGACTGCAGATTATGTAATGTGTCCTGAGTGTAGGGTACAGCAAAACTGAGGCTGTGGACATCAATGGTGTGCCTTCCTAATTGCAAGTTCATTAAAGTTACCACCGTAACGAGTTGCATGGTCTCAGCCAGACAATGACCCCACCCACTGCCACAGACCAGGTACTGTGTACTGAGTGTTGACCCACAGCTAAAATAAGGGCATGGACATCAGTGGTACACTTCCCAGATTGCAGCTGTACACAAGTTTCCACAGTTAGGAGTTGCATAGTCTCAGCTAGGAATCCCCCCCCAGCCAGAGGAGGTACTGCATCCTAAGTGGAGAGGTACTGTAAAACAAAAGGATATGGACATCAATGGCACAGCTGCCTGATTGCAGGTACACTCCAGTTAGCACACTTATGACTTGCATGGCATCAGTGATGCAGTGCTTCTGCCACACTATAGACCAGGTACTGTATCCTGAGTGGTGAGACAGCAAAACTGAGGTTGTGCCGATCAATGGTACACCTCCCTAATTGCAAGTACACTCAAGTTAGCACAGTTAAGAGTTGCAAGACATCAGCCAGGCAATGCTCCTGCCCCCCTACACAGACCAGGTACTGCATAGTGAGTGTGAAACCACAGAATAAACAAGTCCATGGACATCAATGGTACACTTTCCTGATTACAGTTGTGCAACAGTTTGGACAGTTAGGAGTTGCACAGTCTTAGTGAGGAATTTCTCCCACCCCCCCAACCAGAGAAGATACTGCATCTTGAGTGGCGAGCCATAGTCAAACAAAAGGGCATGGATATCGATGGTACACCTCCTTGATAACAAATACACTGCAGTTATCACACTTATGACTTGTGCTTTCTCAGCCACGTAGTGCTACCCCCACACTGCACATTAGGTAATGTGTTCTGAGTGTAGGGTTTGGTAAAACTGATGCTGTGGATATCAAAGGTATACCTTACCAATTGGAAGTAGACTCAAGTTAATACACTTAGGAGTTGCATGGCCTCAGCCAAGCTATGTCTACCACTGACTCTCAGACCTGGTACTGCATGCTGAGTGTAGATCTACAGTAAAAATAAGCCCATGCAGATGAATGGTGCAGCTCTCTGATTGGAGTTGTAGACAAGTTTGAACAGTTAGGATTTTGGCAGTTTCACCCAGGAATCCCGCACTCCCAGGTCACATCAGGAATTCATACAGAGTGGACAACCACAGGAAAAGAAAGAGCATGGAGATAGATGGTAGACCTCTATTATTTCAGCCGCACAACAGTGTGTACACTTGTCCCTTACACGGTCACAGTCATGGAATGCTACTGCCACACTACAGAAGAGGTAGTGTATCCTGACTGGATAGACAGAGCAAAACTAAGGGTGCGTACATCAATGGCATACTGACCTAATTGCAACTACAGTCTAGCTAGGACAGTTAGCAGTTGCACACCTCAGCTAGGCAATGGCCCCTAGCACAACAGAGAACAGGTACTACATGTTGAGTGGAGGGACACAGTGAAAGTGAGGCAGTGGATATAATGGTACAAGTCATCGATAATTGGTACTCTTCAGTTACCACAGTTATGAACTGCATGGCTTCACCCAGGGTATCCCGCTAACCCCATGAACAGTTGCTGCACACGGACTAGAACTACTGTTTTGAACAAGTTGTTCAATAAAAACAATGTATTGTTATGAAAATATTTTATTTGTACACAAAAAATATATATATGTATAAAAAGACAGTGAAATAATAGTTTAGCTTTGTTCAACAAAATAAAAATAGACTTACAAAAATATATAGAAATATCTGTTGGAAAGAAAATATTTTTTTTATACAAAAATAAATGGCTTGTTTAATAATTTAAATAGAAAACAATTAGGCTGCTCATGAAAAGCAGAAGGAGGTGTGTTGCCTGGCTTAGCCAGCCCAGGCCGGAAACTGGAAAAAATGTGGAGGCGCATCAGAAGTGGAAGCTGTTGCGCCAGCTTAAGAGGAGATACCGGATGTAGCTGTGGAGGCTGTCCATCAGTGGTCAGGGAGACTGCTCATGGCAACAGATGAAGCAGTGATGCTGTCTGCACTGGCACCTGCCGCTGTGCTCACAGGCTCGAGCACAAGGTTGACTGTTGCTTGTTGAGCAGTCAATAGGCTTATTATTTTATCTTGCTGTTATCTGTATTGACTAGTTTTCTGGTCCCTGGTAGTTCACCATTTCCTGTGTATTTGATTACTTTTCATCAATCTCGTGGCACCTCTGAGAACATGGCTTTATATATTGTGCTCTGCAATATCACGGGGCAAATGCAGACAAGCAAGGCCAAGAGGACTAGATGCCCTACAACAAAACTAATCAGCAAAATGATTAAAGCGTACCTTCTTAGGATACTACTTATGCTACTTCTGATATCTGGAAATATTCATCCTAACCCAGGGCCTACCAGCTGAGCACCCCATGCCACAAAAAAGGCAGGAGGGGTCCCTCACATTAGCCTCAATCAATGTCTGCAGCCTCCTTAACAAGCTTGACATCTTGCAAACCTGGGTCCAGCAACATAGCCCTGATGTACTCTCTGTTGTCGAAACATGGCTTAACCCCTAGATACCAGATGCTGCAGTCACCATCCCTGGATACTCTATATTCAGGCAGGACAGGGTTTCCAAATGAGGTGGAGGCAGTGCCATCTACCTGAGGAATTCATATCTGGGTCAAGTCTTCCCGTTCTCAAACCCTAAACCACCCTCGCAGGTTCTCGCTATTAAAGTTCTACTCGGGGCACACAACAAGTAGCTCACCATTGCCTCTGTGTACCTACCCCCTAAAGATCAGCCCAATGGATTTATGAGCATATTGGAAAGCCTACAGGGATTGCACCATAACTCTGAACTCATAGTACTAGGTGACTTCAACATAAATTGGCTATCGCTGGAGGCCAGAAACTACAAGGATGCTGTCACATCACAGAACCTCACCCAGCTTGTTACCACCCCCACCAGATGCAACTATAGGACAGGGTTGCACACACTTCTGGACTGGATCCTTACTAATCACCCTGAATGAATCTCTCAAAGTCTCAGTGCTCCCTCGATGGGATCAGTGACCACCACCGGTCACATGTACCTGGACAAACAAATTCATTAAGCCCTCCTAAAATAATCCACACCAGAGTGTTAAAAGCAGGTACCTTTGAGCTACTAAAGACACACCTAAGCCACCTGGACTGGACACCAATCAATCTCTACCATTGATGTAAACCAAGCCTTTAGACCTTTTCATCAGCCACTTCACTGTGGCCTGCAATATCTTGCACCTCTCAAAAGCTGAAGGTCAGGGCAGAGTTAACCCTTGGATAACCCCGATCTAATCACTTTATTCAAACATAGGGATCATCTCTGGCACTGTGCCCATACAACATCCAAACCTGGGGATGTTCATAAGTATAAAGCTGCCAGAAATGAGTGCACGCGGGCAGTTAGGAGCGCCAAAAGCAAATACTTCAAGGAAGCTCGCTCCAACTCCTGGGGTGATGGAAAAAAAATTTGGAGTAACTTGAAAGACCTTACAGGCAAGGACTCTAAGTCACCACTCACCATGCTCAACATAAATGGAACACCAACATCTGACCTGTACACAATCACCACCACCTTTAACAATGCGTTCTCCAACTTGGATAGTGTCCTCCCTTCTAATTTCTTTGATGTCCCCTCTGGTAGTAACCCATCTGCAACTACTCCTCTCCTACACCCTGCCCCACAATTCTACTTTAAGGAGATCCCAGTGCATGAAGCCAGAACCTATATTCGGAAGGCCATTCACAACGCAGGCTACAGCGGTGACTCCCTTGACTTGAAGTTGTTAGCACTTGTCCTTGAAGAAGTCCTTGAACCCCTGACAAAGGTCCTCAATCTATCACTAAGGATGTCCCAGTTCCCATCTCACTGGAAACAGGCGACCATCACACCGGTACACAAAAGTGGAGACAAATCACTGTACTCCAACTACAGACCTATCTCCATCCTCCCTCCATTGTCTAAGGCCCTGGAGTGCATCGCCTCAGACCAACTAGTCCAGTACCTGGAAAAATACAACATTCAGTGTCCTGAGCAACATGGTTTCTGAAAAGGGCACAGTACCACCACTGCACTATTAGAATTCATGGGCTTCATCCATACCATGCTCGATCAAGGAAACTGTGTAGGGGCAGTATTCATCAACCTTACGAAAGCCGTTGATACTGTAAACCACCCACTCCTGCTCAAGCAATTATCAAACATTGGGCTCTCCAGTGAAGTGCTGCTCTGGTTTTCAAGCTACCTTGGGGAGAGGGTCCAGTGGATTAGGATTGTTGGTGTCACCTCAGAAGAAAAGCCAGTCCTTTCAGGGGTCCCACAGGGGCCCATCCTGTGGCCACTACTCTTCAGCCTCTTCCTCAACGACCTTCCCAGTGTCTGCCACCAGAAATTACTGCTCCACACCGATGACGCAGTCATGTTCACCAACCACCAAAATGCAGAGCTCCTTGAGAAACAATTACAGCTTGAATTCATGTGCATCGAAGAATGGTTCAAGTCACACAAACTGGTCATGAACTACAGCAAAACAAAGGTTATGACCTTCTCACAATGCCACAGGAGCAAGTACAAATCCCATGACCTCACCATCCTAAACCAAACAGGACCTTACTTGAACACGTTCCTGATTTTAAATACTTAGGTGTCACATTGGACAGCTCACTCTCCTACCATCGGCATATAGATTCTGTCGCCAAAGCCACCAACATCCATATAGGCCTGCTGTACAGGCACAAACACTGCATGACTCCTGACACTCTCTGGTTGGCTATCAACAGCTCTGTCACCTCCATCATCGATTACAGGGTAGCAATTTATGGCTCTGCCTCCACCTCTGCCCTCTGCAGAATTACAGTTGCACTCAACAAAGCATGCAGGCTGCTAACTGGGGCTGACCGACTTACACACACTTGTGACCTGTACACTTGGGCAGGATGGCTTCCTCTCATCAGCCAGATACAGTATCAAACCTACCTCTTAGCCAGAAAAGTTCTCCTCGGGGTCATGCCCCAGGCATTGAAAAGCTTCTCTTTGACAACCACAGCACCCAGTGAACTAGAAGTTCACAACAACTAACCTTCCTTGTCCCCAGATGCCGGACTACCATGGGCCAGAGGGCCTTTGCCCACAGAGCACCACAGTGGTACAATACTCTCAACAAAGAAACTCTTACTGCTGCTGCTCTTGGCCCTTTTAAGAGACAACTCTGACTTCATCTCATTTCAACTAGTCGTTGTGACTGCCTCGCCTAATCAGGGGCCCACTGCTCACTGCCCTCCACTTCAATCTTGACAGCTACCTCTCCCTGCCTTGCCCCCTCCTACCTGCCTATCCCCTTGCCCCTCTCCCTTTCTCCCCCAGGCATTTCCTGACTTTTATCCCTCTCTCCCTCCCTTTAGAGCTCTTACCTCACCCTCTACCCTCTGACAATGGCCTTCCTGCTCATGCACTCCTTCCATCTCACCTGCAGTGCTTATTTTCTAAGATTGCCTTTGACTGGTATGTCATGCTACCTAACATTTGGCACATTTTGAATTACTGGAATTTCCTAAGCCTCAGTCTCTTACTTCTTTTTATTGTGTAACTATGTATTATTATGTTGACCTTTGTATGTATGTATACCCCCATTCCTTCGACATGGAACCTTTGTAAAAGAGCAGTTCCTGCTCAAAGGTATTTGTAATCCTAGATTTCAATAAAATAAAATAAAATAAATCTGATTGTTTTCAAATCATTTTCATGTTGGGTTTTCATTTCTTTTATTTCATTTGACAAACAGTCAACCTCGTGCTCGAGCCCTCGAACATGACAGCAGTGCACAGTGTGCTGCTTTTTATGCAGCTGATCTGTAAAGAGGAAAAACAAACTATTACTATGTGAGAATGTTGTTATGTATAGAAATCTGTCATCTTCTCTTGAAAGACAGAAATAGTATTTCACACAAACACGTATTTTAAGTGATTTATTACTTTCACTATTTCTTGCCATCATTCTCAAAAAGAAGGGGAATTAGAGGCAAAAAACTCCATTAACTGCATCAGTTAGGGTTGTTCCACAGTGACAAAAGCAACAAAATTCACTGTTAGGGCTGAAACCCCCCTTGGAGCCCTTCAGCCCACCCTGCCAACTGGCATCAGGGTGCACGTTGGTGTCATTGGTACTAACTGTCACCCCATTCTCCTATTCATCAGCTTATTTACACTCCCGACCCTCAGAACAGGTACTGCATACTGAGTGTAGATCTACAGTAAAAATAAGCCCGTGCACATCGATGCTGCACTTCGCTGATTGCAGCAGTAGACAAGTTTGCACAGTTACGCTGAGTAGAGAGGCACAGCAATACTAAGGCTGTGGATATCTGTGGTGTATATTCCTAATTGCAAGGTCAGTAAAGTTAGCAAAGTTACGAGTTGCTTGGTCTCAGCCAGGCAATGCGCACACCCACCCCCCACAGACCAGGTACTGCGTACTGAGTGTAGAGCCACAGGTAAAATAAAGGATAGACATAAATGGTACACTTTACTGATTGCAGGTGTACACAAGTTTTCAGAGTTAGGAGTTGCACAGGCTGAGTAAGGAATTCTCCCCCCTCAACCAGAGGACGTACTGCATCCTGAGTGTAGAGGTACAGTAAAACAAAAGGCCATAGACATCAACGGTATATCTCCCTGATTTCAGGTACATTCCAGTTATCACACTTATGGCTTGCATGCCCTCAGCCATGCAATTCTCCTCCCACACTATAGATCAGGCATTGTATACTGAGTGTTGAGACACAGCTAAACTGAGGATGTGGAAATGAATGCTACACCTCCCTCATTGCAAGTACACTCAAGTTAGAACAGTTAGGAGCTGCATGACATCAGCCAGGCAATGCTCCGGCCCCCTACACAGACCAGGTACTGCGTTGTGAGTGTGGAACCACAGTGAAAATAAGTCCATGGACATCAATGGTACACTTTCCTGATTGCAGTTGAGCACAAGTTTGTACAGTTAGGACTTGCACAGTCTCCGTGAGGAGTCCCCCACCCCAAAAAAAAACAAAACTGAGCAGGTACTGCATCCTGAGTAGCGAGACGTAGTAGAACAAAAGGACATGGACATCAACGGTACACCTCCTTGATTACAGGTACACTGCAGTTAACACACTTATTAGTTGCACATATTTAAATTGATTTTTTTATTCCGTATAACAACAAGCCACTGTATAATAGCAATAATGGCGACAAGGGTGTGTGTTGTTTGTGATAACGTCACACCTCAGTAACTGCACTCACTCAGCCTGTGGCCTCATTTCCAACTAACTGAGGCATGACGTTATGCCAGCACAACAGACACCCTGGAGTTGATTATTGTTTAATTAACTGATACTTTTTGCAGTACTGTGTAATGTTTGTTTCAACTTTTTTTTCTTGCTTGACTTACGTTCAGGGCTAGCAGCACACTCCTGCTTCACCTGTTGCACTAGTGTTTCTGATGTCTCCCCAACCACTGTAAGACACATAGATGGTTTTTAACATATATGAAGGTATTTCAGTTCTCTAAATTATACTGTTATTGTATTCTGAGTATAGAGAAATACTTTTAAACAAAAGGAATGCGTCTATACAGTTCAGCTGTATTACTTTATTAGGCTGTTATTGGAAACGTTAGTAGTTGTTTATTAGCAGCTAAATAATAAGAGTCTATCTGCAAGTGATGGGAGATACTGCATGCTGAGTAGAAAGTTACACATAAAGAAAGTATAGACACAGTGACACTGTGCGTGTGTTGTCACAGTTTGATAAATATTTGAACTGGTAAGAAGTATATGTTATTACACATGAAAATCTCACTGCCACAGGCGTTACTCTCCCACTGTACATTGTGTCAATGTATTTTTTAAGTTCAACAATGGTCATGAACATCTCAGTGACAGGTAGCCAAATGAATGGTAGACAACTTGGAACACTTAGGTGTTTCATGACATGACACAGGCAATGTCACATCGGCTACTTATACAAGTTGTGAATAGTGCCTTTGCAGTGATAGTGAAACAAATTCTATGGAGAATGATGGTGTGACTCTGTGAGAAAGGGGGCGTTACTGTTCCATGATTTTTGCCCAGTTACCTGCATGGCAACTGTTCAGTTATTGGTTACACAATGTACATTTAAGTTGATGAATATGAGTTTAATCTCAATAAGAAAGTAGCAGTGTTTAGCTGCAGTGTTACAATTAATGGGCAGTGTTGATGTTCCCTTACCCCACCCTCACCCCCCACATACTCTGTTCAGACACAGATAGACTGGTATTTAAGCAATAAGGCACAACAGGGTGTGAGTTACTGGGAATTTACCCATGCTTTGTGTGGTGTGTCACGAGGCGTAGCCGAGTGACTTACCACACAAGAAGTAGATAAATCAGCCAATAATTCACACCCTGGAGTGCCTTATTGCGATTACACAATGTATCCATGTCTAACATTTATTTAAAATGTGTTTAATTACACTTTTCATAAATGCCATTAATCAGCTGTTGGTTATGCTGGATTTACCCATGTTCATGTAACTTGTTTTGACCAATGAGGTTACAGGATTTTCACACAACATTGTATTATGTATTACAATTTGATAGTAACATATTCATTTAAAAGATTGTGTATGAAATTGTTAGGAAATCACTATGTCTATAGCTGTGAGACATACTAATGAGTTCACTTTTGTTCAAACAGAACTCTGTTTTGTGACTAAATACTTTGTTCTGCTCTATGTTATTCTTCCTGAGTCATTAGTACTGTGTAAGGTATTGCTTTTTACTCATACAGTTAAGATGTGATATGTCTTTAGTGTAGAACACATGGGGGGTACTACTACTGGCAACAATTTCAGAACAACTTGCTAATAATTGAGCTCAATATACTTGAGAACTTAGTTATTCTATGTGCTCAGCAATTTTTTTTTTGTGTGCTAATACACAAACTATTTCCGGTTTGCACTTTGTAGACTTGTACAAATTGTACAGTACATTCCAATCTTATAGCAGCTTAGTGGGTTCACTGCATCAAAGTGTAATCGATGTAGACCTGTAATAGTAACAACGGCTAAGTTTTTCTTGTGCGATTTTCTTATCTTCTGACTCGACAATGATCACATTGTCTGCATCAGAATGTTCAGCCTCCACAGCCTATTCTGCAGCTGGTACTATCTCGCTTTGTGGTGGGGAACGCCTTCGGCAATCTATGAAAAGAGAGATTGGAAAGATTGCATTGAGTATGGTATTAGTGTGATTCTAATCGTTGATAGATTTGTCACTGAAACAATGTATGGTATTGATAGTTGATATTACTATCTATAATGTTGATGGATAATTTTGAACCTTTTCAACTGTATGTCTAAGCTGGCCATGCATTTCAATGGAATATTGACATTTGATTGCTACAATGCAAAGAGCCAATCAGAAAAGTCAAATTTTTTAGGTCATTTTTAGTTATTATTATAAGGCTCTAAAAATTTATTTATTTTATTTAGTTTTTGTTGACCGGGTAAGTGCACTAGACAAATCCTGCCTATTTTCAGGCATGACCCAGGGAAGGGGGATACAGATGAATGCCAACTGACCTTGAACCAGATTAAGCTGTTGGTGGTATTTTTAGTGAATGAGGGAAATTTGGCCAGGACATTGGGGAAATTCCCCTACTCTGTAGGCGGGTGGCGCTGTCCATCAGTCTGCAGAGATGGACGATCTCAGTGAGAAGGAGACAGTAAAGGAGTGCAGTCATGCTGTTGTGAGCTCTGAACTCTTGGCTACTATAGCTCAGTCTTCAGATACTGATGGTATGGATACGGCTCATGTAATGTCTCAAAATTCAAAGGTCTTATCGGTTACCCCAATAAGAACTGTCGATAACCAAGCTGAAGAAACACGACTGCAACAGGAATTGGAACAGAAAAAGATACAACTACTGGATTTAATATCAATTGCTGAACAAGATTATCAGTCGTGTAGACAGAAATTGGAAGCGGAACGTTCTAAGCGTAAACGTTCAATTGCTAGCCCTCTGAAAGAAGGGAACAAATGCTTACCTTTGGGTCCAGAAGATTTGCCACCTGAGCAGCTGGAACAAGAACACAATATTTCTATACCTCTTACATCTGCAGATGTACCTTGTCAACCATTGGAATGGACTCCGGTGGAAGCTTTAAATCAAGCCAGATGGTTATGGGCAGGTAACAAGTGGATACCTGACCCTGGAATACCTATACCAGGTTCTCCGGTTGCTTTAGAACCTCGGACTAGTCATTTTGAATTACTACATGATCCTTTGGTGAATGAGAACTCTATTCAGTCTAAGTCTCTTGATTGTGACACTGAGGATGCGCAACCTCTTGTTGAGATGGATGGAATACCTGATGTGTCAGACGCCGAAGTACACGGAGAAGATACTACGACTTTGGACTCTAATCCTATAGAACATTTTACAGACAATCACTCCTCTATACCACAAGCAGAAAACTGTATGGAACCTAACTTAGAGTCAGGTACTGAATTTGCTCTTCCTTCTCAAAAAGACTGCTCACAAAGTGGAACTGGTCTGTCTGTGAATGTTGCACCACAATCCTATGCGGGTTTATTCCGCAAACCAGCTGTAGCAGCCAAACGTCGATTCTTAGTTCGACTTTGCTACAAGGGGACAGCTCTGGTAGTCCCAGACCGGGTATGGGTGGGGAAAACCTTACTCATTGACTCTATGAAATTTTCTCCAGCTGAAGTATATGCCTTTATTCACCCACCGGGGGACCATAATTATGACATTAGCTTCTGTTCAATTATTTCTCTTGATAAATTTTGAAGACTCTATTATGAAGTTAAGCATCAAGAGATTTGGAAAGATTTTATAGCTATCCCTGTAACAAAACTCACAATTAAAATTGTTACGATACTTTTTAGAAATGAAGGAGTAAATATTGCAAACATACTGTTTTGGTTAGAGAAACGCTGTTCATTGCATGACAAACCCAAACCTATCATTGACGAGAATGGATTTTGGACTGGGGTTGGTTAGTGAGAGTACAACTACATCAAACAGAAGAAGGTATACAGCATCTACCCAGTTCCTTTTTTTTAGGATGAGATAGGGGCATTATATTCTATGCAGGCCAACCCAAGAGCTGTTACAAATGTGGATCTCTGTCCCATTTGAATACCTCCTGTGATCAAATAAAATGTTTTAGGTGTGGTGTACTGGGTCACGCCATGCACAATTGTGTAGCCTTACCAGTCTGAAATTTATGTGAAGAACAGTCTCATTCCTTTGCAGATTGCCCCTGGGCATCAGTAGACACTGATGACACCTCCGATCAAGAGTATTATTTAGCACAAGCCAGAAGAAAATTCAATGGTCCTGACAATTTCACTGGGAATAGACATAGGGGAAGAGGTAGAGGTGGGGGGGGGTCAGCGAGGATAGACTGACCATCCCTTTGTGGTTTCCAGCCTCCCAGGAAGAGCATGTCCCTCCCTCCTTCCCATGTAGGTTTGTAGACTTTACATCCACTTTCCAGACATGAGAGACGGGATGATAAAGAAACACCTTTTTTAACCCCTCAAGGTTCCCTCCAATGCTTACAGTCCTTGTCCCGACTGAATGAGCCTCCCTCAGGGAAAGGATCGCAAGATTCCTTGGCTGATTCTGCTATGTCGGTAGTTATACTTGATGAGGAACCGGGAAAGTATAGTATGGAATCTATAGGGCTTGAAGACCTTCCTTTGTCTGGACAGAGTAACCCTCCTCTGTCTCCATTGCCTTTGGCAAATAGATTTGAAGTTTTCTCTTCTTGAGGAGACCAGGTTGAAGAAGCACAACCACCGTTAGATCCCAATGCTTCAAGTGGAATTGCTGGGACAATACATAACAAAAATGTTCCCCCTAAGACTCCTAGGCCTGGTTCCAGAAAGCACATAACCAGATCGAGTGTGAAGTGTCCTAAACTCCCTCTCTGAATTATCTTCGATAACGATAACTACGCTAAATGTTAATAGTTTGAAATCTCAGAAAAAAAGACTGACAACATTTGGAGTAATGTTAAACTTGCAATATGATGTATATTTTTTGCAAGATACAAGATTACATACATGTAAAGAAGTTTCAGAGGCTACAAAAGATTGGAATTGGGGAGCGTCCTATTGGTCTATGGGAGACGAAGTGTGCAGTGGTGTAGGAATATGTTTTCTTACTCCTGAGGTACGCTTACACAGACTGATCGACGTAGAACCTGGGAGAGTTTTTATTTTGGATGTGGTACTAAAAGGCTTATCCTGTCAATTAATTACATTGTATGGACCTCAGACAAAAGCCTCATGGATAGACTTGCTGAAAAAGGTACAGCCTTACCTCTTTACTAGCCGACAACTTTTTTTTGGTGGGGATTTTAATATAAATTTCCAAACTAAATCTGAAACTGGTAAACAATATTGTGACAAAAGTTTTTTGAAATCTCTTATCTCTTTAGTGGGTTTGGTGGATTCCCATTCCATTGGTAAAAATAAAGCTAAGCCTACCTTTTCTAAGGGTGTTTTATCTTCCAGGATTGATTTTTTATTTACCCATAAAACTTTACAGTTTGAGAAACTTCTTTACGATCCTGTTGAATCTTTGGACCATTGTTTGATTGTTATTAAAATAGAAAATCCTCAAAGTAGACAAAAAGGTCCTGGAATATGGAAACTAAACACTTCTTTATTATTGCAAACTTCGGTGCTGTCGGAATTACGTACTATTGTGCAAGATAAAAAATCTACGCTAATTTTATATGATTCAATAGCTGATTGGTGGGTAGATTTGAAAAAATGTTATCTGCTATTTACAGTCAATAGGTAAATTTAGAGCCTGAACGCAATATGAACACTATTTATCTCTCAGGAGTTCTCTGAGGTCACTTATGTCAATACAAATAGCGGGAGTGACGGATGTGTCTCAAGATATTAAGAACGTCAAACTACATATGTCGAATTATCAATACGATAGGTTACAATCTTTATATAAAGAACAATCCTTTGGCACACAGGGCAAGTCAGCATATGCCAATCCCTTTTTAGCTAGTCAACATCTTCATGAAAAAAGATTATTTTCAAATTTAAGGACCTCTACTGGTTTGTTAGCTACAAGTAATTCAGAGATTATGTAAACTTTAGATCCCCATATTAAACAAACTTTTGGGGTACAGCATAAAGAGTCTGATTATGCAGTGCAAATTTTGCAAGTTGCAGATCTTCCTCATGTTCCAGTTGGAATGCAACAGGGGTTGACAACTGATTTTATAAGACTAGAGCTTGAATCAGTTATTTCATCTTTTAAATCTAATGTATCTCCAGGCTCAAATGAACTACCAAGTGAGTTTTACAAGGTTTTGTGGGAGATTATGGCACCTGAGCTTGTAGAGCTATATAATTTTTTTCTTCATGAAATGTATTTACCCTCCCAAATGTATGAAGGATTGATGATCTTTCTTTATAAAAGGGAGACCGTGCAAATATCGGGAATTAGCGTCCTTTAACTTTGCTTAATGTGGATTTTAAAATTTTTTCTAAACTATTAGGAAATAGATTGTCTTTAATAATGCCAGATTTAATTAGTAGTTCATGGTTTTGTTCTATCCCAGGACGTAATATCAAAGATGTCTTATTATTTCTTAGGGAAATTTCGGCTAATGGAAAAGGGGAGGTGGGATTGCATCCTACATTAAGGTATTTAGTGAGCTTAGACCAAGCTAAAGCATTTGATGAAGTATCCCACCCTTATCTATGGCAATGTTTAGCAGGGTTTGGGATTCCAACTTTATTTATAAACTGGCTTCAGTTATGCTATGCATTGGCATACAACATTCCATATGAGAATGGATGGCAAGGGAATAAATACCGAATTTTTAAAGGGGTACGTCAAGGATGCCCACTAAGTCCGTATTTATATGTTTTAGCCTTAGATCCTATGCTACGGGTATTGAATTAATCTCCCCGATTGTTAAATGTATATGGTGGAGCAGAGATATATACGAAAGTTGTGGCCTATGCCGACGATTTATGTTTAATATTGCGTGATGGTAATTCTATTGAAAAGGCTTGTGCTTTGATTACAGAAATAGGGAAGGTAACTGGAGCAAAAATAAATGAAAACAAATCTCATTGTTTAAAACTGACAGGATTTCCTACCAAAACTGAAATAATAGGTGGGATTATGGTAGACCAAGCCCCATGCAAAATTTTGGGCATTTACTTTGGGAGTGACGATAGTGCAGGTTTCAACTGGTCCAAAGCTTTGCAAATTGGTAATATGAAGGTAGCTAGCTGGAATAAATGGAAATTATCCAAAAAGAAAAGGGCATATTTGTTAAAAACGTTTTTGATTCCGTTTTTTTTATATTTAAGTGATGTTTACTTATTACCTAAAAGTTTGGAAACAGCAATAATGCGATGTTTTTTATTAGGGATATGGGGGAGTCGCTTAAATCCAATCAAACGGAATGTACTATATTTGGATATTAAATCAGGAGGACTGAATATGCTCAATCCTCTTTTATTTTTCTTTTCATTTTTTTTATATACAAATTTGTTACCGATTCTGAAGTCTCAAGAATCCCTTTGGGTTCCCTTGGTTACTAGAAAAATACGTGTGTTTTTGAAAGAATGGAAAATGAACCATTTTGTCCATTAAAACAAAAGATGCCCTAGATTAAACCAAGAATGGACTGCGGTTTTTGATAAGATCCAGCAATGGGATGTTAAATGGGATTTGGTCTTACGACACACACGGAAAATAATGTATCTGAAGATTTTAAACACTTTTTTTTCTGAATCCCCCTTAGTAGATAAGTCCCCTCAGTTTCAAGATGGTATTTCCAATTATATTACAAATTTGCAAATTCCAATCCATATGTGGGATACTGCTTGGCTAGAGTTACATAAAAAGATTAATGTACGTAATAACCAAAAACACAAATGGATGCAAGAACGCTATTGCCCAAGAGAGAGCTGCAAATTTACTTTAGAGACAGTGGAACATTTATACTTTCAATGTCCATATGTGCAGGAATTCTGGGATGTGGTTAAAAACCACGGATCCCTTAGCACTCAACAAATCATACATATATTTTTTCTTTATTGGATCTGGATTTCTAGGTGTCAGCTATTATTGCAACAACAAAATATTTTAGTGATCGATTTGTTTTTTATTGTCCATCATGATTTGGTCCGATTGACGTTACAGTATATGAGAAAATGAGTTTAAATAGAGTAGAATGGGGTAAATTATGGAGGGATTACGATTTTATATCTTGACATGTATTTTGCTTCATCATGGCATTTTGACAGGCTTAACTCTTTTGAGTTGATATGATGAAAGTATGGTAGGAAACATACATCGGTAACAGTGGGGAGGAAGCAAGAATTACTAACTATGATTTGTTTTGATTTTCATCTACTAAAATGGGGAAGGGGACTATGAGGGTCCTATCATTTCACTTAAATGTTTCAAAGTTTTTTATTATCAATTTATATTTGTTTATGCTTTAGTTTTTGGATATTTCCCCTTCAAAAACTCCTTATAATGTAAATAAGATTTGTATATATTATTAGGATTTTGTTATGCTTTCAAGGAAAAAAAATCCCATTCTGTATCTGACAATATCCTTGAATCTGTATGATTGGAATATTTCTTTGCTTTAGTTGGGATTTGTTCTTTTTCCTTAGTGTGAAATAACACAGTTTTTGTTTTGAGTTGATTTTGGTATTTTATCAAAAATATGACATTTTCCTTTAATGTTCAAGATAAGTATATGAATTCATACTAGCTTAGGTTTTGTTTTTGTGTTTCTTTCCTCCTTTTTTTTCCGTTATGTATGATGTAATACTGATTTTGTATATCTATTATTATGATTTCAATAAAAAATTTCCCTACTCTTTTTCGATAAGTGCCATGGGATCTTTAACATCCACCTGAACTACCACCAATCCAGGCAGACAGGACCTCAGTTTAATGTCTCATCCGAAAGATGGTACCTCAGAAGCGCAGTACTCCTCTCATGTTGCACTACAGTGTTAGTTCTGGGATATTAACCCAAGTGCCACATGTGGGAACTGAACCCACAGCCCTCTGATCTCCCAGCCTCAGAGGCGAGTGTGCAACCTACTGAGCCACTGACACTGTGCTAAAATGCTTATATTTCAGTTGTTGACACTGCTATGAGAACCTTATGTTGATCAGTTTACTACTGTGTTTTTACAGAATCCTCTGGAGAGGTTGGGGTTATGTTACATTATCAATTAAATCATTACTTGAGGGTAATATGCCACCCAACTTTGTGGCATACAACATTATATCCACAGGTGGTCATTAAGTAGTACATCTCCATAACTTAGCAGAGTTCATCATTGTTTCCTTAACACAATAATAAGGTATTTCTTTTTTTTTCTACAAAAGAAAACATGTTTAGTGACACATAGTTTCTGTACTCAGGGTCTGTTAGGCACTCCCCCACTTCTGGCTTTTCTGGTGTCTCCCATATCTCATCAGCAACGTAGTACCAGCTCACATCACTGTCCGCTATCTCCTCTCTCTGTTTCAGTACATAGAACCACTGGTGCAACAGCTTCCACTTCCTTTTACACATTGCTGCATTTTTGTTTTGCACCTTATGCATGGTGTGCATATATTTGTGGATGCACCTCCACATCTTTTCCAGTTTCATATTCGTACCACATAGTAGTATGCGTGGGTTTCCCCTGGCCTGGGCTGACTGAGCCAGGCAACACACCTCCCTCTGCGACCACAAACTCATTCTGACTGATTGACTTTTGCTGTAGAAAGCTGTAATAAATAAAGAATAAACAGTATATTAGAACACAGTGTTTTGAGATATTCATTTTTAAGCTGTATACAGGTCATGGTGAAGATGATCACACACTTAAATGTTTGTGATTGTATATTTACAGTTACATGGTGTTCATGATTAATACAAGTGATGGATTGTGTGTATACAATATCTAGTGTTGCTTTGTGGTACTGCAGTGTGAGCTGCACAGTTCACTGTGTAGTGTTACTGCTAGCACCATGCCATTCACTGGTGCTGTTTCTAGTTTTGTACAGGTGTTGGTGTACATCATTGGTAATATGGCTGGCAGGTACAGTATTGTATGGCAACTTTTGGGGTGGTGATTACTAGTACTATTGCTGCCAGGAGCATAATCATATAGCCAATCAGGGGGAGGGGAATAGTTAATGCTGCTCAGAATGTTTAACAGTTTGCTTGATTGTTACATAATATGAAATTGTTTAAAACAATTATATTTTCAATTATAAGTTTCAGTCTGTCTTAGACTTATAGTGAATCTAAACAGTTATTTTTAAATAGAGCCATCTATTTGCTATGCCTGTATGACATAGCAAGTCCCTTTACACGAGAAAGGGTCCTGAAGGAACTGGAAGTAATAAGAGTTGATAAAGCAATGGGGCCAGATGGGGTGCACCCCAGGGTCCTTAAAGATCTAAGAGAGGTGGTGGCTGAACCTCTGGCTATCCTTTTTAGCCAATCACTGGACACAAGGGAGGTACCCAAAGACTGGAGGACAGCAGATGTAGTCCCCTTATACAAAAGTGGGAACAAAGAGGAAGCAGGGAACTACAGACCAGTCAGCCTCACCTCGGTAGTGGGGAAGATCATGGAAGCACTACTGAAGGAGAGATTGGTGGAACATCTGGTTGTCGATGGACTACAGGACCCAAGGCAGCATGGTTTCACCAGGGGGAGGTCATGTCAGACCAACCTCGTTGAATTTGTTGACTGGGTGACTAGGGAGGTGGATCAGGGAGGCAGTGGACATGGCCTATCTGGACTTCAGCAAGGCCTTGACACTGTGCCACAAAGAAGACTATTACACAAACTGGGGAATATGGGTGTGGGCAGGACAGTAGTGTGGTGGGTAGGTAACTGGCTGGGTGGCAGGACACAGAGGGTGGTGGTAAATGGCTGTCACTCCACAGAGGGAAGAGTGACCAGTGGGGTACACAGGGATCAGTGCTGGACTGGTCCTATTCAACATCTTCATCAGTGACATTGTGCAGGACCTAGAAGGCAGAATTTCACTGTTCGCTGATGACACAAAGCTCTGTAACAGTAGAGACACACCAGAGGGTGTAGACAGAATAAGAAGGGACCTGCAGAAACTTGAAGAATGGTCAGGGTTTGGCAGTTGAAATTCAATGCAAAGAAGTGCAAGATAATGCATTTGGGGCACAAAACCCTGGCACAATATATCAGTTGGGGGTGAGGATATAGCATGCACCAAGCAGGAAAGGGATCTTGGGGTTGTCATCTCTGATGACCTCAAGGTAGGGAAACAGTGTGACAAGACAGCAGGTAAGCAAATAGAATGCTGGGATGTATAGGCAGGGGCATCACCAGCAGGAAAAGGGAGGTCATAATTCCACTATACAAGACACTAGTGAGGCCCCACCTGGAGTACGGTGTACAGTTCTGGAGACCATACCTAAGTAAGGACATAGACAGGGTAGAGAAGGTTCAGAGGAGGGCAACAAAGATGGTGCATGGATTGCATCACAAGTCCTATGAAGACAGGTTGAAGGAACTGAACATGTACCCTGGAGGAGAGGAGGGAGAGGATATGATAGAGACATACAAGTATCTTATAGGGAGGAACAGGGTGCAGGAAAACACTATTTTTAAGCAAAAAGATGTTCCAGGACTAGAGGCATGGGATGAAGTTGGAGGAGGACGATTCAGAGGAAACATGAGAAAGAATTTCTTCACAGAACGGGTGGTGGACAAGTGGAACACCCTGCCAGAGGAAGTGGTGGGGGCTGAAACAATCACGGGATTTAAGAATGCATGGGATAGACATAAAGGAATTCTGGAGGTCGGGGTAAGGGGCAACAGACTTCTAGGAAAACAAACTGAACTTACAAGCTCAAATGGGCAGACTGGGTGGGCCATAGGCCCTTATCTGCTGACACTGTCTATGTATCTATGTATCTATGTATAATGAAACTCAGAACATTTACATGAATCTGAATGCATGTAACGGTGTGATAGGAAGATAGTATAATTATGTATGTGTGTGTAATCAGTGCAGCATTTCTATTTTTTGACCCATTTAATGGGCTCTTAAAAGAGCCTTTTGTTTACAATTCTGTCTGCTGTTACAGCCTGATATTTTTAGAGGACTGTTAGCATCCCATCTCAAAGGTCACCCAGGAAAAGGCAATTGCCAGCATGTGAGAAGTGCACACCATCTGGTAGGTAGAGCCAATCATTACAATATTTAATTTGAGGATGATGTATGGTGTGCATCCCAGCCATGCAAAGGTATCCAGATATTTGAATGTGTACCTTTCTGCGAGCTCAGTCAAGCAGGTACCTGTGCTGCTCTGCTTGCCAGACTCTGCGCTCTGTAATGTCAGAAAAAAATATCTTACAGGCAGGTAATATATTCATGATAGAAGCAAGATCCAATTTTGCTTCTGAGACTAAATTTACCCATCTTTTGGTACCCAAATCATTGCCTCTGAGATGGATCAGCAGTATGTCTGGCCGAGCTTGAGTAGTCAAAAGTCTGTGCATTGTTGGCATGAGATGCCTCCACCTCATGCCACGTCTGCCAAACCATTTTACAGAGCAATTTGGAAGCTGCAGGTCTCTCTCAAAATCACTCCTCTGAGCATACTCTGAAGCACACCTTACTATGCTGCTGCCCACTACCCACACGTTCCATCTGCTGTTTTCTGCCCTTCTTAGCTTTTAAACTGAGAAGTGGACAGAGATCTACCAAAAAAAAACAGTGTTTCTCCTGCAGTGGCTAGCCACAAGTGAATGTGAAACTAAGTTTCCCCTCTCTGCTTCAACACTGATTTTGCGGGCTGATACTAAACACACTGATTTGGCATGTTATTGGTTAATGATTTACCATGTTTGACCAATACAGGCATGCACTGACTATTGCTACACTGAATGGCTGTTCTCACTGTCAAACACAAATGCAGAAATATTTCTTAGAGGGAAAATGCAACATTGCTATTGGCTACTTCAAACAATTACAGCTTAACAGAAAAATGTGATTGGTTGTGTCTCTTGTTATGATACACATGCTGCTTGCTTCTGCCTCCATTTGCAGGTCTATCTGTGCTAGTAAGTACTGATTAAGACTCTGACTTTAAATTGTTATAACTTTTTTTAACAGTGTGGCAGGTAAATGATATTGTCATAGTCAAATACAGCCTCAAAAAATGTTTTGTTTAATATTATTTTTGTACTGCTAATGGTTTTTATGATGCTTGAAAAGTTGATTTGAAAATGTGATGTACTTACAGAGTAAGAAGCAGGGTATCTCCGGTTTTCTCAAAGATGGCTGCTATGTCCTTCTTCTTCACTGTTCGGTGGTTATGATTGGCAGTTCGATATGGCCTGATATATGCAGCAATACATTGGTTGCACTGTCTGTTAGTCAACTAGCCACCAATCTATGATTGGCTGACTGTGAAAGGGAGTGTAAAATAATTGGCATTTGCGAAAGTGTCATGCGGGCAACACTATTATTCGACACTGTCATGCGTGCAACATTACTTTGGAACACTATATTCAACAATGTCGCACATTCGACACTACTTTTTTCGAAAGTGTCACATGCATGAATCTATATTTTTCAAAAGTGTCGCACGTTCAACACTACTTTTCAGATTTAAAAAAACTGTTTTTATTAGTCAGAACAGCAGTGTGGATGTTTAACATTGTGGCACTGTTTGATTTTTCACATTTTTTGATATTTATTGTCATATTATTATTGATGTTATGTTCATCACCATTTGAAAAGACAGTCTATTGCTTCATTGACCGTCACTTACTAAACTAATTATCTCAACAATGTTTACTGGGCAGTAGTATTTTTTGTTCTTATATGACATAGAGATGGTGCATGATAGTATGTGATGTTAAAAATACACTAAAGACATGGATTTTAATTTTCTTTTTTTTCTGTACTTCCCATACAGGTGTCTGATTGTTCTGTAAGATTGGTGTACTGAACTGTGAATAGTGAAACACGGAAGATGCCATCTAAACACAGACAGAAGTCTAAGCAGAGATGAAACAGGTATCACAGTAGTTCACTGTTGCACAAGGGTGATGTAAAAGTCAGTGATGCTTGTTCAAGATGTAAACAATTCAGCATCCCAGTAAAGGTGTGGATTCAGAGCTTTATCACTCTGTAGGGAAAGGACATGCTTGCTCAACAGCAAGGAAGCAGTGTGTAGCTAACCAGCAGTTATGTAGATCTGTTATCAGAAAAGCCACTGTTGCAAAGGCATGCATAAACACACATAGTATGCAGCACCGAAAATTTATTGCTGCTGATGCTTCTCTGAGGAAGCAGAAGTATTTTCGATCTCTAGCTTCTAAAGCCAAGATTGAAAGACTTATTGCTGCTGTGATGAGACATGAGCACAGAAAAATCAAGAGTCATCTCAGCTTGATGAAATTACACCTGAAAGTAAGAAAATTTGTTAATAGAGCAGTTTTTGCCCTTCAATGTTTGTGGAGTAAGATGTCTCATGTACTTGAGCAGTTTAGGAAAATTGTGTATGATGTAAAGATGAGGCTACAACGATATCCTATCTTGAACCTGCACAATTTCTGTGATGTTTTCACAGGACAGTGGCTGCACACACAGTAGTCAATGGCATATTTCTGGGAGGAGTCATATTACTTTTAGAAAAAGGACAGCAAGTTATGCATTGATGAGTCTGGCAAACTGTGTAATGTGCTCAGTGTGTGTGTGCTGATACTACGATGGAGTCAGATGATGAATCTGAGGCAACTATTCAGCCTCGTAAACATCATTGTCTCTCATGGACATGCGATGACACTTGCAACCATAGGCAATCATTGTTTGAGAAAGTTGAGCACTTTATCAACCTGTTTGTCATTATTGACCGTAAAGACAGACATAAACTGTTTGAGAGCATAGACCTATGTGTGATCTGTCCCCACACACTGGACTTATGGGTCACTCCCTTTCATGCATAGATAGTGGTGTTTGTGGAAGTGTCTTTCACCATATGCGCTTGCTGGGAGTACATCAATCAGGGACGAAGAACTTTGTGTACAGGGTATATGAAGTTCGTCGAGTTGTCGCTCAGTATACTCATCTGAATGAGTTACTGTTGTCTGGTGACATGCATGGTGCCATTCAATTTTTTAAACAGCTGCGACGTGTCAGCAGTGTGACTGATACTGTGGTTACTCATGGATCTATTCCTGATGGGAATTGTGTGTCTGTCCTAGAAAGTGATATTCTCAAACAGTTTGGGAAATCAATTGTCAAGTTTGAGTTGGCAAAGAGACAGAAGTTTGACTCTGTATGTGTGTCATGTGAATGCCTTTGTTACAAAAAACAAGTGGTCACAGTGAATCTGGAAACCTTGTCACCATACAGTGACATGTGGTTTCGACTTTCAGCATTTCTGCTGTTAAAGTATGACTTTGAGTTAGACCCAATCATTGTGATGTGCAAGCACTGTTTTTTCCAAAGTGAAGTGTAACATTCTGCCACCAAGGTCTGTCTTGAACAACATGGAGGCACATGTAACACCAACTGAGATTGCCACATTGAATATGTTTGAACAGATTCTTATTCAGACAATGAAACCGTTTCAAACTATTCTATGAATGAACACTAAGACACACAACATTCCACAAAAAGAACTCATCAGATCTCTTAAGGGCTCCATCATGTATCTTCCACTTCCTCTGCAGGAAAATGGGGAGGCTATCTCCATTGAAAACACTTTGGTCATTCTTGTAAATGGTGTGCCAACAAAGTCTAAGGTATTTGGCAGGATGTTGTTAATGTTGAGAAGGTGAAGCTTGTCCTTACTCACTTAAAGAACAACAATCCTTTTAATTCAGACCTTAATATTGATCAAATCACTAGTGTGCCTTTTGATCATGATGAATTGGACAACACAAAGCCAATGATTGAGAAGGTCAATGTGGAAACAAATGACAATGTGTACGAACAGTACACAATTCATCCACTACATGGCAGGGAACCGGTAGGGAACAACATTGACGTCTATCAAGTGAAACAGGTGGAAGGTGAGCCTGTCAGCATTTGGGAGGCAGCACTGGAAGCACGCTGTTTCCCAGACTTATTCCCAAAATGGTCAGGTGGTCACCTGGATGAAAGAGAAGTGCGTGTACAGGGTGCTGAGTACCGAACAAGCCGTGTGCTCAGTAAAGATGGCAAATTCAGACGCAACATACAGTACCTGTTTCATTTCCTGTGGGAGAGTGAACTTAGCATATTGTCTGCATCTATTGCGCATACTATTCATCTGACAACTCTGCTTGATGGAATTACAGCTGCACAGTTTCTTTAGAAATTAAAGCAGAAAGATGAAAATGTGCAAGTTAATTTGTCTTCTATTCTGCCAAGTCTATGTGGCACCAAAGAATAGTGGTACCGCAGACACTCTGAGGTGATGACAATGCTGTGAGAGCACGGTGCAGCCACATGGTTTGTCACACTCAGTTGTGCTGAGTATGCCTGGGATGAGGTCATAGAACTGTTGAAGTGGGCAAACTGTGATTTTGAGGGTATTGCATCAATGACTCTCAGAGAGATATGCTCACTTGACCCTGTCTGTGTCACAAGGCATTTTCACAAGCAGTTCCATGATATTCTGACTTTCATTTTGTCAAAGGACACTCAACCTCTTGGTGTTGTGGAACATTGCTTTTGGAGGACAGAGTATCAGGTGTGAGGTGCTCCTCATATTCACATGTTGCTGTGGATCTAGGATGCCCCCCATATAGGTGAGCATGAAGCAGCACAAGTTCTCGCATTCAAGAAATACATTACTTGCTGCATTCTGGACAAGTACGACAGTCCAACATTGTGGAAGTTGGTGCAAAAGTTCCAGCGCCATATTTGTGCAAAATACTGCTGCTGGGTAGTGAAGAACAAATCTGATTGGTACACAAGATGTTGTTTTGGATTTCCTAGATATGTCTGTCAGGACGGTTGTATGAATGATCTGTTTTCAACAATGTGACACCACTTGAAGGCAAAATCAACCAAGAGGGTATATGAGTTACCCAGAGATGGGAAAGAGGTGTACATCAATGACTACAACCCTACTCTTCTCCTAATGTGGCAAGCAAACATAGATGTTCAGTTTGCGGCTGACAATTCATTGGCTCTGGTGCGGTATGTCACTTCATACATAACTAAACATGAGCAGACTAGCTTGCAAGATCTTTGGGAAGGTATTGCTAGTTCAAGCAAGAGCTTGACATCTCAGTTGTGGTCATTAGGCTTGAAGACCCTTTCACACAGAGAATGTAGTGCTTATGAGGCTGGTGATCGCTTGATTGGTACACATCTGTACAGCAAGTCTGATGCTGTCCGGTTCTCAGTGTGAACTACAAAGAGAAGTGAAAACATGTACTTATTGCTCATGCTGAGATTGAGGAACTGGCTGTCAATAGACCCTCTTCAAGACATATTTTGAAGAATAACCTCACTGACACATACTACCCCTGTAGACATGAAGACATGGATGATATGTGTCTATTTCAGGTGGCTAAATGGTATGACTACAAGACAGATGTCTCACCTGATTGTACACGTGACATTTACAAGGTTAGAGGAGTGGATGGCTGTCTTGTTAAGAGACATAAGCCTTGGCTCATTGGCCACTGTAAGTTACATCTAGGCACATCTGAGAGAAGACAGCATTACTACTTTGCTCTGCTATTCCTATTTAGACACTGGAGGAAAGAGGCTGAATTGAAAGGTGACTGTGATACATTCAAGGAAGAGTTTAATTGCAGTTATGAGACATTCAAAAGTCAATACTCAGAGATATAAATACAGAGACTAGATACTGAGAAGGAGCAGCTCGAAAATGCACAAAAGCTACTTGAGGAGGATACTCCTGTTAGCTCACAAGACAATCTTGATCCAGAAGGACAAGGTATCCTTGAGGAACCTCTGCCTCTGAATGCTCCAGAAGCACTCATGTCAGAAGTGAAGAGTGCCATGCAACACGGTACACACTTCAGTGCTGACCCAGCTGAGTTGAGAGAGAGAGACTCAATGACCAGCAGTGTGTGGTTTACTCTGAGGTAATTGACGCTGTCTGGCATGGGATACTGCATGATGAGAAGAAATGTGACTGTCTTGACTACAAACCACTGCTGATGTTTGTTAGTGGCTCAGCTGGTACAGGGAAGAGTTTCCTTATTGAGGCCATCACAGCTGAAAGTGGGAGCTATTTACCTATGTAGATCTGTATCAGAACATGCGCCAAAGTGCTGACATGACTTACAAGGCACTGTTGGATCAAGCTTGTACAGGTTCTCTGTCACCAGAACATGTTGCAATGTTAAATGGACGAAGAATAAGAATGGACACTACAGCCATAGAAACTGCATGTGATGTTTTCAGTGATGTGTGTTCCACAGGCACACACATTGTGTGTCTTATGCCACGACTAAAGAAATGCATTGAGTTCAACAGTGTCATGTTGCAGAGAGAAAATCAATCAATTCTCACACTACATGCTGTTGACACAGTTGATGATGTCATTTTAAGTTGGAAGCTGGTAGCTAAGATGACTGAATGACTGTCTGAATTGAAGTCAGATGCTTCATACACAGCTGGTCTAGAAGCTGTACTTACAGTTTGTAAGAATGCATGTGTCATGCTACGCCACGATCTTGATGTGGATCGTGGTATGGTAAATGGTGCCATGGGTAACATCATTGACTTTGTCTACAATGTTCAAAAGACATTTATCAAGATACTTGTTGTCCACTTTGACAACATGGAACATCCTGTCCAGATTGATTGTACCTGTGTTAAGTTCTAGGTAATGAAGGATATCTATGTGAACAGGGAACAGTTCTCAATATGTGTTGCATATGCTGTTTCCATTCACAAATCTCAAGGCTTGAGTTTGGATTTAGTAATGGTGGACATAGGGACAGACATTTTCAAAGATGGCATGAGCTATGTCGCACTTTCATGCATACATAGTCTTTCTGGGTTGCACATCATAACAGTCGCACCTCAGAAGATACATGCTGACAAGCTCTGTATCATAGAGTACAACAGATTACGTACTCTATACCAGCCACAGATGCCTTTAATACCACTACCAACATATGTGGTTGTCTCACATCCTTCAGTCACATCTACAGTTGGCAACAAAAGAAAATGAGCTTGCGCAACTGATGGAACTGTTCAGAGTTCTAAGACAGTCACAATGTCAAATACTGATGCGGAGCCAGCTGTTGTTCAGAAGTCAGTTGGAATGGCTGTTGTGCCTGTGTTTGACAACAGTACTAGAGTTAACTGCTATGCTAATGCAGCTATGCAGGTCTTTCTCCATATGCCACACTTTGTTGAGGCAATATCTGCTTCACAAGACACTGCACTATCAAAGGAATTGAAGCAGGTTGTCAACATGGCTTCTGATCAGTCTAAGCATGTGCAGTCACTAACACCTCTGCGGCAAGTGCTGGGCACATATAATGGATGCAGTACGTTTGCTGCAAACATGCAGCAGGATGCTACCAAGTTTATGATGGCTATCAAAAACAGTCTGGATGAAGAGAGAACTTCTATGCATCACTATTTTACTGTGTCATATGTCACCAAGTACGTATGTCTGTTATGTGGTCATTCAGAATGAGAAACCACAGAAGACATGCTTCGGGTTTCTCTGTTTGTGCCTCACAGTAAAGCTGTAAAGTTTCGGCAGCTGTTTACTAATGCTGAAAGTGGTCACCTGTGCGTGAGGTGTGGAGGAAGATGTACTCAGTCCATACAACTGAGGACTTCATCTCAATATCTTATGCTAGTATTGCATAGATTTGACTCTAATGGGCTCAGAGTTGACACACCCATCACTGATTTTACAGCTGGTAGAGTAGTATTTAACCAAGCCGTGTTTGACACTCATGCTGTGTTCTACCACTATGGCCAGTCTGTACATTCTGGACATTACACTTGTTTGTTGAGGTACAGAACTGGATGGTCGGGTGCAATGATTCAACAAGCTCTTTCAAGCAGAGACTGCCGTGACATTTAAAAAATGCATGTGTACTGATACTGAAGAATTATGCCAATCTTAGTGTGTCAGAGGAATACTTACACAACATGTGAAATTCCTTTACTTTGCTGTCCATTTTTTTCTTACAGAGTGAGTTTTGTCACACTGTAATTTGTTATTAGCAAATGTACAGTTGTGGTTACACAGTAAATACATCACATGGCTCTCTTGCATATGTAGACTCATTGTGACTTTAAGACTGTTGCGTTGATCAGTGACACAGTGAAAATAGTTGCAGTGGTCTTTAATCGGTGCCAGCTGTTTTCACAGTCACTAGAGAAACCACACTTACATGTCTAACAAAGACCTCTGCATGTCAAAAGAGATACAGTATTCCTACCTGGTCAAACTCTTCTGTCACAGTCTTTTGTCATGAGTATGTTATATGCAGACATGAGAAATCACACTTGGCACATTTGCTACATGTGTGATTGTACTACGGTACAATACTTGTCCATGTGCATTTACATCACTGTGTATCAAATCTTTAACTAAAGATTAACAGAACTCTGTCATGTTTTTGAGAACTATGATGTGTGCTCTGTATCCGTTTTTTTCTTCTTATGCTTGTGTCTTGAACAGATATCTAAACTGTTTTCTGCAACAGTGCATTACTATGACTGTTTCATTGTCATGTATCTAGCTTGTGTGTGTATATATAAATATATATATATATATACACACACACACACACACACACACACACACACACACACACACATACAATGTTTAATATATTTTTTGGTAGTACTTAGTACTCTGTTGTAAACACTAGTAGTATTAACTAACATATACGTTGATTGATAGCATTATAAGTATGGATTTTCTCTTACACAGTTGTAGACTCATAAAGAGTAAGAAGTAGTATGCTTATATTTGTTAGCATGACATATTATGCAGTTCACATATGTACTGTTCTGTTATGTCATATGCCATCATTAATAACAAGTTACTGTGTTCCATTACAGATATTGTTATCATTTAGTGGACAAAGTTTTCGCTTATCATATCATAAGATGTTATATTCATAGTATTCAGTAAAAAATTGCTTTCATGTAAGTAAAAGATCTAACAGATGTAGGTGATTAACTAGTTCTGTGCCTAAGTAACTATTTTTTTAACATTTACAGTGATGTATATAGTGCTGTTACAATATAGTATCAGAAACCTTTGTGTTTAACCTTACCTTTCTGTATGTTAATAATAGTTGAAAACTGTACATCAGACACTTTCACTGATGTCAACTAAGCATTTTTTTGTTTCTGATAATATTCTCTGATCATCTCTTTTGAGGGGTCAGGTGGGAATTTTCCAAATGCAGTAATATTGCAGTATATCTTCACATGTACATCTATGTGTGTATGTATTCGTATGTCTATACATAGAATACATTAATATTAAATGTTTAACTGTTAGTTTCAGAAATATATTTCTTTGTAAACCATAGCCTGTTTGTGCTGCTATGAGTTTATAAGTCACATCTGTTTTTACGCCCACCCCAGGAACATTCACACTATCAGTCACACAATAACAAGAACATCATAACTGTTTCATATGTGTTAACCATGTTCAGATGGTGATGTTATGGCTGCCCTTCTGTGTTTTTTGATTCTGTTACATGTCACTGATTTACTGTCTGTGATACTGGTTTACATGTATTTCAAGTAACAGGTAAAACATTAATGTGGTTGTTTTGTGAGACTGTTTTTTGTGCACCAATTGGATTTTTAATTCTGCCTTCTCACAATTATTAATTGGGCAATAAATCTTTTTAAGCCTTATCTACCTGTCTTGTGTCTTTCTTTTATCATAATGTAACAGTGATACTATGTATGTTGGTGTTGCTGCAGTACTGCATTTAAGCATACTGCATGATGTTCATTGCTACATTCTTTCTAATTATCACTATGGAACTGGTATTCTTCAATGTGGTAAACATACATTTTATATTTTGTAGGTTAATTATTTTATTAGCACATCTAAGCTGTAGCACATTAACAATATTTGTGTGAATACTATCAGATTATTACTTATTCAGTGAAATGTATACATATGTTGTTCAGCCTGTGTTCTGAAAACAAAAATATGTTCTTAATAAGATATTCAAAAATAATATGACACCATTACTTCTCAAAAACACAGGAAATTCATGGCAAAAAAACTCTGTTTAATGCATCAGTTAGGGTTGTTCCACAGCGATAAAAGCAAGAAAATTCAATGTTAGGGTTGAAAACCCTAACTCCGCATTCACCCCCCCACTCCACCCCCAGCACCACACAGACACAGACACACACAAACGCAAGTAGGTGGGAGGACCAAGGCAACACGACCAATCACAGACAACCAGTAGCAGGTGACAGAAATAAAATACAATTGTCTAAATGTACTACAAGACATCCCCACCCACCCGACCAGTTACTGCATGCTCAGTGGAGATCCACAGCAAAACTGAGGCCATGTACACCAAATGTACACATCCCTGATTGCAGGTGCACACAATGTACCGCACTTAGGAGTTGCATGGCCTTACCTAGCGATGCCACACACCCCACCACACCCGCTACTGCACCGTTATGGTACTCCAAAGTCATATGAATGCTGCTATGATGCTTTCAACTGTGGAAATATTATTTTTGGAATGTCTCATTATAGCATATATCAATAGAGAGTACTACTCTAGTTAATTATTTATGGTGGAACTGACAGCTGTGATTGGCTGCTGAAACTTACATCTGTAACAAGTTAGTGGTGTGGGACTATTATTACGTTTCATGGTATCTGGGAGAGAACATTTCACAATAAGAAATTTTTTCAACTAAACATTTAAACATATTCTAGTTTAAACCGGTCATGTATTTTAAGACCTTTGCCATTAGCATTTATTTCCAGAATGGCAAATCAGTGAGTTATGCAGCTAACAAAAGGTTGTCGTTTTTCATACAGTTATATAAATAATAAAAGTGTTATGTTATGTGTTAGATTATGGGGTACAGTTAAACATCATTACAATGCCATTTGTGTGCTGTGGTTATTGTCAATTCTTCATGGTATATGTAAATAATACTCACTTTTTCTTTTCTTTTGTAGGTGTGTGATCCTGTATCTTTACATTGACTGAGAACTGTGAATTTTCTGCTTTCAAAATGCCAACTAAGCATAGACAGCAAAGTAAAGGCAGATGGGCTAAATATGATACCTATGTTAAATCAATGAAGTGTACTAGTGGCAGAAAGCATATTATTAAGAAAGATAAGGAGACTAGGAAGTGTGGTACTAGGATAGGTTTGCATGCTAATAGTAATAATGTTCACTCTGTTGGTTTGGGTGATACAATTGTACCGTCCTTGGACAGTACGTGTACTTCTGTCATGCCAAAGCCTGCCACACACATGCATGCTCAGAATGTGTGTATTCACAGCCATAAATGAAAAGGAAGCTCGGCTACTTGTGGCCATGTTAGTAAGTTGTAATTTTTTTCCAAAAATTTGCTTCTAAAACTAAAGTTGAGCAGATTATTTCAACCATCATGAGACATCAAGGCAAAAGACTCAAGAGTGAATTGCCTTTGATGAAGCTATGACTTAGAGTTTTCAGATTTGTGAATATGGCACTTGCTGTTCTTTCATGTGTGTGGAAAAAATGATGAAAGATATTGAACACTTCACTGGAACAGTGCAGTCTGTTTATGACAGACTACAGGCTGTTGAAGGTCTCAACAGAGGCAACTTTTGTGAAGTGTTCAAGGTATATGGCTACACAAAGGGGACTCAGAGGCTTTCTTTTGGGAGGAGTCATATAAACCAGTTTCAAAGGAGCTTGTTATCTCTCTTGATGAGGCTGGAAAGGTTTGTGATGTGTTACAGGTGACACATGCAGAAGTAACAAGTGTCTCAGATGATGAGACTGAGTCAGAAATTGGTGCAGTAAACAGATTTTATTTTTTTATTTAGTCTTTGTTGACCAGGTAAGTGCACTAGACAAATCCTGCCTATTTTCAGGCACGACCCGGGGGAGGGGGATACAGATGAATGCCAACTGACCTTGAACCAGATTAAGCTGTTGGTGGCATTTTTAGTGAATGAGAGAAATTTGGCCAGGACACCGGGGAAATTCCCCTACTGACTGCTTCCTGTGAGCAGGGGGGACCCATTTTCTGGTGGGACCAAGATGGCGGAGGAGGAGGATGTCTGCTTGGTAGGAGAGATAGCCTCGTCTCCTACTATTATTATGTTAGAGGCTGCAGCTGGTGTTTCGGCTGAATTTATTTCAGAATTTAAGCTCTCGAAAGGAGAATCTTCAGGGGAGCTTACTAAGGAATTTACTGAAGAACTACAGCCAGTGGTATTGCCTGTAATGGCATCTGCAGATATTGAGGAAGAGAGTGGCTCTGAGCACAAGATTACAACTTCAGGTTGTGAATTCCCTTATTTGCTGCAGCAGGATTTGAACCTGGAACCTGCGATTTGCAATGGCAATACAAGGAAGGATGAAAAAATGGTGGAAACAAGGCAACCAGAGGTGGTCATGGAGCACGAAGAAGAAGGGAAGAGATTGGGAGAGTCTGTGAGCTGGCGGCTGTCCAATGGAACTGTGCCCCGGGTGAAAGGCGCCAAAATTCAAACAGGTACTTTTTATTTTCCCAACATCGAGAATTTGCCTGTTCTAGCTCCAGAAATGACTGTAAAGTTGTCCAAACAGGTGAATTGCTCCGTCGCCTGCAGCCAAGCTCGTTTTCCAAAATTAACACTGCTACTGTTTCGGGTGTAAAACGGAGCTCAGATCTCGGCTTTTAATGACAGAAAATAGCGCTTATGAACGAATCGGAGCTCTGAAGCGCCTGCTGCAATATAGTCGGGAGGATTTAAAAGAAGAAAAGTCTGGGATGCCTGAAAGCCTCAAAAATTGCAGCCTGTCTTTTCAGCCTGCACAAAGGAAGGAGGAACAGGACATTGTTTCAACTAATGCTGAAGAAGAGCTGTACCACTTTTGCCTATGGATTCTACTGACTTTGCTGTCCCTATGGATAAAATAAAAGGTTTGTGTTGAATAATAATATGAAGCAGGGGATGCAGTAGAGGCAAATAAAAATGTGGTTTATCAGTCTAATGTAGGTTCTCAATTAGGGGTTACAGAATTTTCTTTCTGAGGGCACACAAGGAAAAATGTAATTCTATGCCAAATGCATTAGGTTTAGGTAATAAAGCAGCGTCTATTATAAATAATGAGGGCAAAAGATTGGATGCCAGAAAAAGCTCTAAGTGGGACAGGTTGGTCTCTGTTGGAATCAGTGGATGGATTCTGACCCCATGGAGCCAAGTTATCCTTTTCTCAGGATTCTCTGGAAGTGGGCTCCAAAGTGCAACTGCAGGAAAATGTTTCAGGTACAGATAAGAAGGTAGAGGAGTGTATGTTTTTAGGTACTGCAGGTAACCTGAATAACTTGAGTGATTCAGCTGAGGCTGCTGTGTCTCATAAGGCCTACCTAAACCTTCAGTGGAATTGTTAGTACCTCCAAAAGGAACTAGATAAAAGCCTTTGCTGTCGGAGCTCTTTTCCAATGCACAAAGAGAAGCTGCTCCAAGGAGGAATGCAGTGCGTTTAGTATAAAGGGGATTGGAAGTCAGACCGACAGACATTATGTAGGGAAAGTTTTACTGAAAGATTCTTGCATTTTTCTCCTAAGGATGTTTATGCATTTATACACATTTCGGGTGAAGATAATTTTGATATCAGCTTTAGGTCTCAACAAGCACTTGACCTCTTCTGGTTACGCTATGGGCAAGTAAAATTTTCCCCAACATGGACCCCCTTTATTGTGATACCATTGTCAAAGCCCTTGATTAAATTTGTCACTATAATGTTTCGGAATGAAGGGGTCTGGGTAGAAGATATTACATTCTGGCTAAAAAAAAGGTGTGATGTTTTAAGTGAACCTGAGCCTATTTTAGACTCAGAACAATTTTGGACGGAGGGTGGAAATAAAGTTAAGCTTAAGCAAAATGAAGCAGGAATTGAGCATATTCCAAACTCTTTTTTGTTAGGAAAGGACAGAGGAGTGTGCTTTTACAGTGGACAGCCTCGTGCCTGCTATAAATGTGGAGCAAAGACTCACCTGTCTAGCTTTTGTGACCAACCCAGATGCGATAATTGTGGGGAGGTAGGGCACGAACTATGTTTTGTGGTAATCCATCTTGCTGCGATTTATGTGAGGCAAAGGTCATGTGTTTAAATTCTGCCCTTGGGCCGCATATAATTTGTCACATAGTTCTGGTTCTGAGTCTTATATACAGAAAGCACAGGAAGCTGTGGTTCTATCCACCCCTTGCAGGAGGGTTCCATTTCTGTTCCTAGTTCTGTGGTACAACTCCCTGAGGTCAGAGGTACAACAGAAAGGAAAACTAGCTTGGTTTCAAAATGGTGGTACCAGGGAAAAAGTGTTTCCTGAAAATCAAAGAAATAAGCAGGGTACTGATGTTAGCAAAAGGACATTTAAAAGGATGGAATGGGTCCTCTGAATATCTTAAACATTCCCCGTTTGTTTTTCTGATGAGAAAGTAGGGAAACAGAAATGGTAAAAAGTCAGAGGATACTTTTGTACCGGTTCCAGAGCGCAGATCAGCAAGAAATCTGCATGCTAAAGGTCCCCTCCCAGATTGCCAGATGGAGACTAGCAATACTTATGCGGCTCTGTTTACATCTTGGGGTAAGACAGAAGGGACGAATCAGACTCCCAAAATCCACTATTTCAACCAAATCTCAGATACTAGACAACTATAAGGATAAAAAAGAAAAAAGGAAAAATGAAGGGTATTGACCATTATGAAGGACTATGGTGTGTCCTGGGGTTCATTAAACACTCATAGCTTATTAAATAAAGCTAAATGGCTAGCTGTGTTTAATTTTATACATGATTTTCCTTTGTCAGTCTGGTTTTACAGGAGACATGGATGTCCACCATTGACCAAAGGTTAGCATTTTAAAAAGATTGGCTGTGGGGCCCATCCTATTGGTCTTTGGGAGGATGTTTGCGGATGGAGTGGGATTTTATTCAACTCTTTTCATTTCAGTTGCATAATCTGATAGACTTGGTACCAGGGACAGTTTTGATTTTGGATGGAAATGGTGGGTTTTGTTTTCGCTTCATTAATATCTACAATCCTCAAACTAAATCAGGTAGGGTGAACTGCCTAACACTGGTGCAGCCTTTTTATTCACGACGGTCAGAGTTTTATGGGGAGGGACTTTAACTGCACAGTTCCAGATCTTATACATGGTAAACAAAGTGGCAAGAAAACCTACTTGATACTAACGCTTTAGGTAAAACTTTAGAGATGCAGGTTTAGTGAGTTGTAATACTTTTAAATCTTAAGAATAAGTTTTCTTTCAAAAGGGAAATCTTTTTCTCTCATCGACCATATGTTTGTTTCTTCAAACATTCACATAAACTCATTCCAAATTTTTCCCTGTGAATTTTCAGATCATTCATTTTTGGTAAGCACCTTTTTCCTTCCAGAGATGACAGAAATAAGACACATAAGATGGAAGCTTAATAATTCAGTGCTAGAACTAAATTTTATCCAGATTAGGATAAGAAACCTATTGAAGGCTAGGCTTTCAGTAGCCTTTTTATACACTGATATATGTATATGGTGGTTAGACACAAAAGCAGATCTATTGAACCTGTTCAAAAATACTGGGAGGAAAATTAAAATGAAAATTTCTGCTTAAGTTTGAGACAGCAACTTCAGAGAATTTTGTCCTTAGCTTACACATCTAGGTGGGATTACTCAGATCAAATCTCCTTATTAAAAGATGCTATGAAAGAATAGCAGTACGACAGAAGTAAAACAATGCAGGCCATATTACTTAATGGAGTAAAGAAATCACCTCTTGGGGACCCCTTTCAGATGTGCAAAGAACTTAGAGATTCAATGGGTTTGGAGGAGCTAAAAAGATCTGATGGGGGTGTAGTAACTTCAGAGCAGGAATTAAGAGAAGTAATTAAGGAACATTTTGGTTCCCTTAATCCTAAAAAAACTATTTCTATAACAGAGATAGAGGATTATTTAAACAAGATTCCGGTATCATGTATAAGGCATAACAAGGAAGCAGAATGGGATACTATCTCCCAGAAAGAAATTATGGAAACTATCAGGTCTCTAAAATTAAATATTTCACCTGGTCTAGATGGTCTCACAAATAACTTGTATAAACAGTTTTCGGATGAACTAAGTCAATGCCTGGGCCTATTATTTCAAGATTTTCTAGACAAGAATCGCATCTACCCTCCTTTTCAGAAGGTTTATTAACTTATATTTTAAATCAGGTGACAGGCAAGATATGGGGAATTGGAGACCAATCACCCTATTAAATACTGACTATAAATTTTGCCAAAATATTGAATGAAAGGCTTAAACATCACGCAGGGGAAGTGATTTACCGAATCAATATTGTGGCTTGCCAGGAGAAGAATTCAATCTGCCATCATGCAGATAAGAGATGTAATTGACTATTTCAATGAGATGGGATTAACAGGTTGTTTAGTAGCAGCTGATCTGGATAAAGCATTTGACAGGGTCCATTTGCCATTTCTTTTAAAACTTTGAGGCATTATGGGGTGCAGGTTAAGCTGACAAATTTAATTGAGCAATTGTACCAGAGTGGGATGGTTTTTCCTTTGTGAGAGGCCGAACGGCTGCTGGATTTCCCTAACCACAGGGTTCAGCAAGGGTGCCCTTAAGCCCCTTTTATATACATTTGCTATTGATCCCTTTTACGAACTGCATTGGAGGCAAAGAAATGGAAGGGATACAATATAGAGAAAACTGTCTAGCACAGCTACATATTCAAGCTTATGCTGATGATTTGGTATATATTTGGAGGACTGTTCATCAGTTACGGGTTTATGAGAGCATTTGAGGAATTTACTACAGTGTCTAACGTAAAAATAAACATAAATAAAACAAAAGGACTGATTATTGGGGTGTGATTTTGGAACTATGGCTGGAGAAAATTCATTTTTCTAGAGACCCGCTGAATTTTGGGCATTACCTTTGGTCCTCAGAATGTTCCTAATGATAATTGGCAGAGGATACTTAGGAGTGTTGAAAATAAAGTTTCTAGATGGAAGCAATGGCATTTGTCTAAAATTAAAAGAGTTCAGATAATTAAACAATTCTTTTGCCCATTATTCAATTTGTGGCAATGATATTTCCACTACCAACAGAATTTGAAACTGTTATATAGCATCTTTTTCAGATGCTTTGGGTAACCGCTCTAAACCCGGTTAAAAGAAGTTTTACTTACTTAACAATAAAACAGGGGGTTTAGAATGATAGACCCAGTGGTATACGCCCATGTTTTTTATTACCAACTCCTTGAAAGAAGGGTTGATATCGGAATCCAGATCTGAAAATTCATGGAATTTAATAATTATGGGGAAATACTTTAAGTGTTGGACTTCTTTAGCCCCTAAACTTAATAAATATCTACATATTCCAGAGCACTTTCGGCCAACGGCACAAAAATTATATAAATGGAAATACAGAAGACAGTAGCACTCACATATAGTACAAGGGACTTGTATCACCATCTAATGAAAAAACTATACCCACAAGAGCCGAATTTAAAACTGCCCATTAACTTTGAACCCCATCGTAGTGGCTCAATTGAATAATCCTAGGTTGCCCAAAATCAATGGGAGGTACAGTGGTTAATTTTTCTATGGAAGACTGAATGTTAGGGGAATGCTAAATATAAAGTCTTACAGGAAAGGTTATGCCCTTACCTTGAATGCATTAATAAGGAGGAATCCATGGTCCATTTTTACTAGATTGTTCCTATGCTTCAGGATTGTGGGTTTTTTAGCAGATGTATGGAACCTGACATGGCTGAAAAATATGTCATATGAATTCTTAGCTTTAGGAGTGTCTCCAGTGGGTTCATTCGATTGCATAAGGGGACTTTGACTTTATTTTTGGATGTCTCAAATACTTCCTGTGGCAAGCCAGAATACAATGGGTTATATATCAAAAGAAAATGTGTATGTTTGCATTAGTAGGCTAATTGTTAAAGAGTTGGAGAACATTTTTGCCTCTGATATGTTAAGAGTATCCCCAGGATTGCTAAAGAAATTATGGAAAGGGTTTTTTCATTTTATTAAGTATAAATAAAGAAACTGAAGAAGCAAGAATAAATGTGAAAAACAGTTTGATAGGTGTTCAAGAAGTGGATCTAAGAAGTTAAATGGATATAGTGTTGTAGTCTTTTTGGCTATTATTTGATTTCTGTGAAAACGTGTTGTATTTTATGTTTATTTTTGCAAATAAAAACACCCCTACTCTTTTCGATAAGTGCCATGGGATCTTTAACATCCACCTGAACTACCACCAATCCAGGCAAATGGGACCTCGGTTTAACGTCTCATCCGAAAGACGGCACCTCAGAAGTGCAGCACCCCTCTCTCATGCTTCACTACAGTGTCAGTACTGGGATATTAACCCAAGTGCCAGATGTGGGAACTGAACCCACAGCCCTCTGATCTCCCGGCCTCAGAGGTGAGTGTGCTACCTACTGAGCCACTGACACTGAGATCATGTGCATCATGGATATGTGATAACAGTTGTAATCTGTATCAGTCATCATTTGATGCTATTGCAAACTTTGTGACAAATGTTTTGGCAAGTAGGAAGAAACACAGATGCGACTCATTACATAAAATAGATCTCTGTGAAATCCACAAGCAGAGGGATTGTTGGGACACTCTTTAGTTTGCTTAGAAAGTGGTGATTGCACCAGTGTGTTTCATCACATGCGTATGATTGCGGTGCGCAATGCTGCCATGCTCAGTTTTGTGAGCAAATTATACCAGGTCAGAAAAGCTGTTTCACTATACAAACAGTTTGATGAGTCATTGTCAACAGGAAATATGGAGGCTGCAAAACTTGTAATACAGGATATGCAGCATGCAGGTAAACATTATGACACAGGCTGTGATAACGCTCCTGCCACTATGTAGCGTAGTGTTAATCTGTCCGAATCTGACATACTGAGATGATTTGGCAAGTCACTAGCCAAGTTTGAGATGGCCAGGAGAGAGAAATTTGATTCTGTTTGTGTCTCATGTCACATTACTTTACAGCTTGCAGTCTGTAACAGTTGATCTGGAAAATATTAGATCTTTCAATGATATGTGGGCACAGTTATTGGCTTACTTACTGGTGAAGAGCGACTTTGACTTGGAACCAGTGGTGATAATGGAGTTTGCCTTTTAAGGGGCAGACCAAGTTGTCCTGGTGGACCCTTTCCACTCCCCTTTGGTACAGATGGTTTTGCTCAGATGGGAGGGGGGAGGATAAGAGAGGACCAGGGATCAGGATAGAGAAAAGGCAGACAGGAAGGGGGAGCTTAAGAGGGAAGAGACAGGAATGGGGAAAGTAAAAAATAGGAGGGGCTAGTGCAGGGTACATAATCCCCTGCACAGCAGTTTTTCAGCCTCGTTTTGCTGGAGTTTTCGTTTTAAGAACTACAGCACATCAAATTGGCATTTCAAAAAAAAAAACTTGCTTTTTTTTGTCGGATTCCACTTAAGACCAGCTTGGTAAGGTTTTTGTTACCAGAAAACATTACTGAAGGTAAGTCAAATTTTATTAGGTAGTGTTGAACCTGGGAATGGTTAAGCCTGAACGAATTGCTGCTAGGAGAGAGAGTTTTATACAGAGTTGTGGTAGGGTCGCTAGATCTCTTATGTGATTTTGAATCCAAGTGCTTGCATCTTGTATGATGATAAGTTTAAGCAAGTGATGAGATACTGTTTTGGTGGTTTGACTATTTTCCCCAGCCTTTTGTTTTTCTAAGGAAGTGAGGCCCAGTGGCCTGAGGAGGTTTAGACAGTGTGGCCATTTTCGACAGAGCAGGCCGGATCCACGCGGTGCTTGTGGCCTACCTCTCCTTTCTGCCAAGGCCATTTCAGCATTTCCATGGATCAGAGGGACAGCTTCACCCCACTTTCTTATAGTATGAGAGGCCAGTGGCTAGAGGATGTTAGTACAGGGCGGCCATTTTTCTGGCTAAGCATGTGGAAGGCCACGTGGTGCCTGTGGCCTACTTCCCCTTTTTTTCTTTTACATGCCACAAGAGCAGCATCCATGGTTCAGGCAGGAAGAGCAGTGGAGTGGTGAGGTTTAAGGTTTTTTGTTCCCATCCTGGGCTACTTAATGCATGAGATGAGTTTTGGGTAGAAGAAGTGCCGTGGAATGGCGGCTTGTATCATCTAGCAGTTTTGGTAGTGGTATTCGGGCATATCTGGAATGGGGCAAGGAGAGGTTGACAAAATGGGGATGCGTTGGTTTTTCATCACATTTAGTCACTCCCCCTTTCTTACTTTTAGGGGCAGCCAGGTCTCTAGTGACGGCAAGAAGCGCATTTATGTTTTGGGCCAAGGGGGTTAGATAGGGAGGCCATGCGGAAAGAACAGCGTCTGACATCACACCATGTGTTTTTACAGGGAAGAAGGCCACCAGGCCTTAGGGGCAAGGAGTGAGGTAGCAACTTAGATACCGGTGAGATGATTGAGTGCAGGGTGACTAGACAGAGAAGCCACGTGGTGGGGAATGGTGTCTGATGTCACATTGCGTGGCCCTACGGGAATGAAGGACACAAGACTCTGGAGAGTGAGGAGATCTTTAAGAAAAGTGGCAAGGGTTAAAAAATCAGCTATTTGAAAAAGGAGCGGGGGCAAGGGGCCTAGTCGAAGAGACCACGTGTGGAGAATGGCGTCTGATGTCACACCGTGTGGCCCACTTGCTTGATGGTCTCAAGGCCATGTAGAAAGAAGGGAGTATGGTGAAAAAGGAAAGAGGGTAGCAGCTCATCGAATTTAGGGACAAAAAAAAACAACAAAAAAAAAACAAAAGGGGGACCTAATGAGTGGGTAATAACGAAGGCATTTTGTCAGTTTATCCACAGGTACAAGAAAACCGTGTGACAGAATGGCACCAAGGAAGAGCAAGTCAATGAAGGAAGAGGCATACAAAGCTATCATTGAACTGGCAGAGAAGGCCAACATGATGTGGAAAATGGTGGAGGGAGAAGAACCGGGGAAGTCAGGGTAGAAGCGGAAAGCAGAAAAAGGAGCAGGGTCAGTGGAAAAAGACCTACCAAAAGACTGAGCAGCCCAAATGGGCCGCCACCTCGAGCGGTTAGTCCAGCACCACTGCAGCCCCTATTACCTGAACTGTTAGTACCTCCCTTGGAGCTGGTAGTGGTACCCACTCCAGAACTCAGACTGGAACCTCCTGCGGTACTGAGCCCTTCACCCATGATGCCACAGCCAGTAGCCCCTCCACTAGAAAATGGACTGATTCAGCCCAGAGACAGCAAGACACATGAAGGGGACAGACCTACAGGTTGTGTATCAGATTCGGTGGGGGACAGCATAAAAGAACACATTTTGCAAATTATAGCTGCCCTATGGATGGCGGTCTGGGGCAAATGGAAACTGCACTAGTGGAGAGTAGGTTGGACACAGAACTGACAAGGAGAATAGACAAAGTGGAGGAAGAGACAGGAAAAGGAATGAGGGATATAGGAGCACCAGGCATGAGGCTAGGGGAACATGTGCCTTTGGCCACAAAGGAGAAGATATGGAAAGGGGAATACATAGACATATTTGCATTGGTCAATAGGGAAGTGGCAGCAAAGTATGAAGAGACAGAGATTATAGGAAAAAATGAGATGGCAGTGGCTGTGGTCTTGTTGAGGAAGAAAGAAGAAGATAAGTTTACAAAAGGGAAGACCTGGGATGGGTGGTTCATGGGTTTTGCTACATATTCAGCCATTGTGTTGGAAAAGAAACTTGAAATGGGCATACCACTTATCATGTATTCCCTCATTATAAAGAGAGCAAAAGCAAAGGGGGAAGTGGGTTGGATATATTATGATGAGTTTTTCTGCCAGAGGATGGCCACCTATGGGGATGTGAGATGGAACACAAAGCAGTTAGATTTATGGACTAACTATGTCACAGACCAATCCGTGCCCGAGGGTGGAGATGGGAAGAAAGTGGGGGATATTGCAGAAGTACTGTTGGGGATATAATCAGGCATTTTATTCATGGCCCCAATGTCACTTTCGACATGCCTGTTCAAAATGTGGGGGATCTCACCCGGCATCAAGGTGCAGGACAGCATGGGTACTGAAGGCCCAAGTGTGGGGAAACCAGGGGATGGGTCACCAGCCCTTTTAAGAGGGGCTGGGATTTAGGGGGCAGGCTTGGAGTAGAGGGTCAAGAGGTAGGGGTTATGAAGTAGGGGGCTCAGTCTTATTGAAGGGAATGGCAGAGAAACAGCAGTCAGGGGGTAAGGGGGGCCACTGGGGGGCTTGGGGGATAGAGACCAATTCCAGCTGGCAAAGACCCCCATCAAAATTGAGGCATGGGAAACATGGCTCAGGGAGCACCCTGATAGAGAGGTGGCAAAAAACATATGGAAGGGCTTTAGATCAGGTTTCTCACTAGAGTGCAAGAGCCTGAGACAAGCAAGGGAGGCCAATAACTTGGCATCAATCAGAGGAAAGGAGGATATTTTGAGATGGAAAATAGAGAAAGAAAAAGTTGCAGGGAGGGTGGAAGGACTGTATTTGCTTCCCCCGTTAGACAACATGAGAATTTCCCCTTTAGGTTTAGTTCCCAAAAAACAAGAAGGGGAGTATAGGGTGATCCGCCATCCATCGTTCCCAAAGGGACACTCAGTTGATGATTTTATTGGGGAGGAGCACATCAGGGTCACTTATGCTACATTGGAAGAAGCAGTACAGCTTATCTGGGTGACCCCGGATGCCTGGATGGCCAAGACCGATATAGAAGCAGCCTTCAGACTGCTTCCGGTGAGGAAGAAAGATTGGGATCTATTGGATTTCAAAGTAGAGTGCCAGTATTATTTTGATAAAGTTATGCTGATGGGTTGCTCCATCGTGTGTGTCACATTTGAAACATTTTGCACCTGCCTGCAATGGATATTTCAGCAAAAAACAGGGTACAAGTCAGTGATATACTACTTAGATGATTTCTTGTTGATAGGCAGTGGAAGGGTGCAGACAGAGAAGATGTTGGCAAGTTTTCAAGAACTGTGCAAGGAGCTGGGTGTGCCATTAGCTCCTGAGAAAACCGAGCGCCCCAGCAGGGTTATGGGGTTTCCAGGGATCGAAATAGATGCACTAGGGGAAGTATTTAAGTTGCCAGACTGTAAGGTACAGAAACTAAGGGAATTGATTCAGGTGCATGCTAGCAGAAGATGGGTACAATTAAGGCAGGTGCAGCAAGTTATGGGCCATTTGAATTTTGCATGCAGGGCAATTGGGCCAGGAAGGACATTCACAGGGAGACTAGCATGAGCCACTTCAGGAGTAGGAAGACCACACCACTGCGTGGACATAACCAAAGGGATAAAAGAGGACTTCAAAGTGTGGGAGGAATTCCTAAAGAATTATAATGGCTGTTCCTTTTGGCAAGATGAATGGCTTTATAACACAGATTTGGAATTGTACATGGATGCGGCAGGGGGTCTAGGAATGGGGGGATATTTGAGAGGAAAGTGGTTTTCGGAACCATGGCCAGTAGACTGGGTATGGGAGGGGAAAGTAAAAGAGATCACACTGCTGGAAATGATGCCAATTTTGGCATGCACCCTGGTATGGGGGAAGAACTGAGGAACCAGAAGGTTACATTTTGGTGTGACAACAAGGCAGTGGTGGATGTGCTGAACAATAAAGGGACTAGGTCTGAGACAGTGATGAGAGTATTGAGGCAGTTAGTATTGAGGGGTTTGAAGTTAAGTATGTCTTTTAGGGCCAGATACATAGATGGGGTGAGAAATATACTAGCTGATAGCCTTTCCTGTCTGCAGCTGGATCATTTCTGGATGTTGGCACCAACAGCGGAGGAGAAGAAAACGCCCATCCCAATGAACATCTGGGACATTGGCAAGAGGGAGCCAAAATGTTGTTCCACAGTTCATGGGCACCATGGACTTTGAGGGCCTATGAAGGGGCATGGCAAGCATTGCAAACATTCAGGGAAACACACCTCATGGAGGTAAGTGGGACAATAATGGAGGAGCAGTTAGGAAAATTCACGGTAGAGCAGTGGCAAAAAGGGATGGCTCACTCTACAATGGGAGTGTACCTAGCAGGGATCAGTTTAGTTTGCAGTTTAAAGAAGTGGAACGATCCTATGAGGTCAATGCTGATTCATAGAATGATGCAAGGGTGGAGTAGATTAAAGCAGAGGAACAAAGATGGGCGGAGGCCAATAGCAGACCAATGGTTAGTTAGATTGGGGGGATATTGCCAGCCATTTGTAAATCCAAGGATAAGGCCCAGCTGTTTCAAATGATTTATTTAGTGATGTTTGCAGGGGCTTTGAAAGTGAGCGAGGCAGTGGCCCACAATGGGAAAAATCAAAAGAGAGGTTTGGAATAGAGGGATATAAATTGGGGAACACAAGAAATACAGCTGAGGATTAGAAGATCCAAGACTGATCAGGAAAGGAAAGGGTGTGGGGTAACCATTAAGGCTCTCCCTGATGGAACCTTGTGCCCGGTAAAGGCTTTGTGGCACAGAACACTATAACAAAGAAGGGAGGTTATTTGTGCATGGGGATGGGAAGAGAGTGATGAGTTACCAGGTAACAGCCATGCTCAAAAAAGGCATGGGGTTTCTGGGTGAGGATCCAGCTAATTACTCATCCCACTCTTTTCGAATAGGGGCTGCTTCAAAATGGGCAGTAAAAGGGGAGACAGTGACCACTATGATGGAAAAAGGACGGTGGCAGTCTGCCAGTTACAAGAGGTACATTTGGGCATTAAAGGATGGTGATTAACCAATCATTGTGTTTGTTTTACAGGAATAGAATCCAAAGGGATGGGAGGATAAAAAAATGTGAGAGTTGGAAAGAAGAAGGACGGGGTCAGAGGAGAAGGAACAAATTGAGATGGTGGTGAGATTAATATTTTGCTTGATTTAATAGGAAAAGGGAGGATCACGGAAGTATGACTCTGCGGGCACTCCTAGATTTACTGGGCAGAAAGGAGAGCAGAGAAGAAGGCCGGGGAAAGCAGCAGCATCAAGATGTCAAAAAATGTAGGTTGGTATGGCGTGGCATTCGGGGGATGAAATGGGCACAGTTACTCCACACCCTAATAGAAATGAAGGAAAGGCAGCCCACTCCAGATCTAATCATTTTACATCTTGGGGTAACAATATCGGGAGGAAGTCATGGGTTGATACATATTTGAGGGTTAAACAGAATCTTATAAAAATAAAGCAATGGTGGCTGAAAGTGAGCATAGCATGGTCAGATATGATACCAAGGAGGGTATGGAGACATGACCACAGCCTTGTAGCAGTGGATAAGGCCAGAAGGAAGATGACTAGAAGGATGGGGACACTGATAAGGACTATGGGAGGAAATGTAATATTGAGGGGAGTAGAAGAATGGGTAGAGGAATTTTAAGGAGCAGATGGGGTACACTTGTCAGATCTAGCAATAGACATGTTTAATACAGAGATGATGGGCTTCATTGAGGCTTGGAAGAGGCAAGAAGGAAGATAATAGGAGAAAAAAGAGGGCAAAAAGGGGGGAAGGCCAGTCATCCAATGCAAGCTGGAGACAGGCTGTGGGGAAAAAAGGGGGAAGGAGAAAAAGGGGGGAATGATAAAGGAATATGAGGAGAAGAAGAATGAACAGAAGGAGAGAAAAGCGGTCTCGGTTCTCACCATTACCTACAAGAAAGAGAGAAGAAGAAGGCTCCCAGGTTTTCACCTGGGGAGGTGAGAAGAAGACAAACAAGAAGGAGGGGAGACCAGAGATTGATATGTTAAGGCAATATAAACAAAGAATTGTGAAAAATAAATAATAAAAAATGGTGATGGTACATGCAAAGAAAAATGTGAAATATTAATAAATCAGTTGCCAATCTGAGCACAACACCGTTGTCTGTCTTTTGTGGGGAAGAGGGGAATTCTGGGACAATGTGTTGGCAGTGTTTGTTAAAGGCGAAAAGTAATGCTGTGCCAGCCAGATCTGTTTTAAACAATACGGCAGCAGATGACACACCAGGTGAGATTGCTGCATTGAATATGTTTGAGTGGATATTGATACAGACAATGAAACCATTTCAGACTATTTTGTGGCTGAATACTAAGAGTCACAAAGTTCCCCAAAAAGAACTTGTGAAGTCTCTTAAGGGGGCAGTTATGTATTTACCTTTTCCACTGAAAGAGAATGTGCAGATAATCTCAAAGGAAAACAGTATGGCGATACTGGTGAATGGTGTACCTACAAAGTCCAAGGTAATTTGACAAGATGTTGTCAATGTTCAGAAAGTGAAAAGTGCTCTGCAGTACCTGAAGAGAAATAATCCTTTCTATGCTGACCAGTTTGGACTGGTAGACACTGCCAAGCCAATGATTGAGAAGGTTGATTACTCAACTCATGAAGATGTGTATAAACAAAACACAATTCACCCTCTGCATGGTAGAAATCCTATTGGCGATAACATTGACTTGCATCAGATGCACCAGGTTGAAGGTAGCCCTGTCAGCATATGGGAAGAACAACTTGAAGCTCGCTGCTTTCCAGATTTGTTCCCAAAAGGGAACAAGAGGGCATCTGGACCAGCATGAGGTTCATGTTCCTGGTGCTGGATACTGAACATCAAGAGTGTTGAACAAGGATGGTAAATTCCATAGGAATATACAATGCTTGTTCCACCTGTTGTGGGAAAGTGAGTTTAGTGTGCTCTATGCGTCCATTGCTCATACACTTTGATTGATTAACCCATTTGAGGGTATCACAGCAGCTGAGTTTCTGCATCGTCTGGCAGAAAAGGATGAAAAACTTCAGGTGAATTTAACATCTCTCTTGTCAAACCTGCATGGCACAAAAGAATACTGGTATCGTCGGCACTCAGAGATTATGACCATGTCGCATGAGTATGGTGCAGCTACTTGGTTTGTAACTCTGAGCTGTGCAGAGTACAATTGGGATGAGTTGATTGGCCTGTTGAGATGGAGCAACTCTGACAGCATTACGTGAGATGTGCTCATTAGATCCAGTTTCAGTGTCATGGCATTTTCACCATTGCTTCCACAAGATTCTGACTTTTATTTTGTCTAAGGAAAATCATCCTCTTGGGTTAATTGAACACTACTTTTGGAGGACGGAGTATCAGGCATGAGGAGCGCCACACATTCATATTCTGTTGTGGATCAAAGATGCTCCTCATCTTGGTGAGAATGAGTCAGCTGAAGTACTGAAGTGCATTGAACAGTTCGTGACTTGTCACATCCCTGATAAGTATGATAGCCCAACCCTGTGGACACTGGTGCAAAAATTTCAGTGACATCTTTGTGGAAAGTACTGTCACCGACCAGTGAAGAATCACAATCAGTGGTACATCAGGTGTTGATTTGGCTTCCCGAGGTGTGTCTGCCAGCAAGGACGTCTGAAGGACTTGTTTTCAGCCATGCACCACGCTCTCAAGGTAAACTCCACAAAGAGGGTGTGTGAGTTACCCCGACAGGAGAATGAGGTATTCATTAATTATTACAGTCCTATTCTTCTCCTGATGTGACAGGCAAACATGGATGTGCAGTTTGTTGCTGATAACTCTCTGTCTCTTGTGCAGTATGTCACATCGTACATTACTAAACATAAGCAGACAAATTTTGCTTGAGATTTGGGAAGACATTGCAGCATCTAATCGATCATTGAGTTCACAACTTTGGTCATTGGGATCGAAGACACTGTCTCACAGGGAGTGTGGAGCGTATGAGGCCAGTGATCGTTTGATTGGGACACACTTGTATGGCAAGTCTGATGCTGTATGGTTTCTCAATGTGAACTACAAAGAGAAATGAAAGCGTGTCTTGAAATCTCATGATGAGACTGAAGAACTGGCTGTGCACCGTCCTTCTTCAAAGAATATTTTGAAGAATAACCTGTTGACACCTACTACCCCAATCAGGCAGATGCAATAGATGACATGTGCTGTACCATGTGGCTCAGTGGTATGACTACAAGACAATGTTTCACCAGATGAGACTCGAGACATCTACAAAGTCAGCAGTTTTGATGGGTGCCTTGTTAAAAGGAAGAAGCCATTGCTCATTGACCACTGCAGATTGAGTCTCTCTACCACTGACTGCAAAAAGTATTACTGCTTTGCTCTAATGTTTTTGTTTAAGCCATGGAAGGATGAGGCCACACTAAAAGGAGACTGTGACACATATGAAGAACAGTTCTACCTGACGTATGAAACCTTCAAGAGTCACCAGTCTGAAAAATACATTAGAAGAATGGAATTAGAGAAGGAGCAGATGGAACAAGCTAAGAAAAAGCTTGAGGAAGATACCCCAGGAAATTCTCAGGAAAATATGGATCCTGAGGGAGAGGGTACTCTAGGTGCTCCACTGCCAGTGAATGATCCTGTGGTTCTGATGAGTGAAGTTGAAAGTGCTATGCAGCATTCTTCTCATGTTACAGAGGATCCGAGTGTACTGACTGATCAGCTAAATATGCAGCAATATGCGGCCTATGATGCTGTCAGTGAATCAGTCAGACATGGCATCCATCATGAGAGGAAACAATGCACATGTACAAACTATGAGCCTCTGTTACTCTTTGTCAGTGGTTCTGCTGGAACAGGGAAGAGTTTTGTTATTGAAGCTATAACAGTGGAGATAAGGAGGTATACAGGAGAAGTGATGTCTGTGGCTGTGAATGGCTCCAACCAGTTTAGCAGCTTACAACATTGGTGGTGTGACTCTACACAGGCTCTTCATGTTACCTGTAGAGCATGGCAAAACAGGAGAGTACCATAAACTTTCCCTTGAGGGGGCATCTGAGCTGCAGCTAATGTTTGTCAAGATGAAATTATTCATCATTGAAGAGATTAGTATGGTATTGAATGTCATGCTTGCATGTACTGTATACATTTTCATCTCCACGAGATACTTGGGACTGATGATGGTCAGCCATTTGGTGGTAAGAGTGTTGTGTTTGGTGACCTCCTACAACTTGCACCTGTGAATGGAGAGCATGTCTTCACATCACTGACTGTGAAGGAAGCAAAAAAAGAAAAACATTAGGTGCATTGGAGGGATCAATCTTTGGGAGCAGTTTACTTACATTGAGCTGTATAAAAATATGTGACAGAGTCGTGATCTTGAGTACAAGATACTTTTAGATCAGGCTCGAACTGACTCATTGTCAGAATAGAATATTAGTTGAGGACACGATCTATCAGCACTGAGTGCAATTCCCTCTGAGCAGCATGTGATGTCTTTAGTAGTGTGCACTCAGAATCTACTTGAATTGTGTGTCTCATGCCTCGATTGAAGCAGTGTGTTGAATTCAACAGCATTATGTTGCAGAGACAGGGCCAAGAGATTAGTACTCTGCATGCCATTGACACTGTCAATGGTGCAGTCTTGAGCCAGAATCTAGTAGCAAAGCTGACTGAATGGTTGTCTGAGCTAAAGTCAGATGTGTCTTGTACAGCGGGGTTAGAAGCAATTCTAACTGTGTGTATGAATGCACGTATCATGCTAGGTCATAACCTTGACATTGAACATGGCATGGTAAATGGTGCAATGGGACACATACTGTAGTTGACTTTGAGTTCAATGTCCAAAAGACATTCATCGATGCACATGTGGTCAAGTTTGACAACACTGAGCAGTCGTTACCCATTTCTAGGACTACTGTCAAATTTTAGCTTGTAAAAGACATATATGTGATAAGGAAACAGTTTCCTGTGTGTGTTGCATATGCTGTGTCCATCTACAAGTCCTAAGGCCTCAGTTTGGACTCAGCAATGGTTGACATAGGCACTGGCATCTTCAAAGATGGCATGAGCTATGTTGCACTTTCACGGGTACGTACTTTGCCTGGGTTGCATACCATCAGTATGGCGCCACATAAGGTACATCCTGATAAACAATGTGTTACTGAGTACAACAGACTGTGTACTCTGTACCAGCCACAATTGCCTCTCATACCACTGCCTATGCAAGGGCCATGGTATGATGCTACAATTACAGCTTCAGGCATTAAAAAGAGGTACCAGACAGAGAGACCGATATTGAACGTAGACAGCACGAAGACCACTTCTTAAATGTCAACAACAAAGTACCTCCCCACCACATAAGAAGGTGCATGGCATGGCTGTTGTTCCCGCTTTTGACAACAGTACTTGAGTTAACTGTTATGCTAACTCTGTAGTTCAAGCACTTCTCCATATGTCTCACTTTGTGAGCACTATCAAATCTTTTTCTGACACACCACTGTTTCAGTCACTGAAGAAGGTTATCAATGGTAACGATAAGCATGACAATAGGATACAGACTCTCACACTCTTACGTATTGTCTTGGGTGGATATCAAGGGCATCAAGCATTCTCCAACAACATTCAACAAGATGTTACTGAGTTTATGATGGCAATCATAAACAGCTTGGACTCAGACAACATTCCAATGCTACAGTACTTTACTGTTACTTATGTCGCAAATTACAGTTGCTTGTCTTGTTTTTTTTTTTTTTTAACTTTTATTTATGCTCGGACTCCTATGAGGCATCCTTCGGAGGTGCCCACACAATTCTGCCCCTACTACTCCCCGCAGTGACCAGCCACCATCGGTTCACCCTCTCTTGGAGGAACTTCCCAGTGTTCTGGATCACCCCCTGGAACAGGACCTGCCTGCTCTCGGTGGTTCTTTACTTAAGTTAGAGGGTCCATCCCTCCGAGATGTCGGCCTGGATCCCCGAAGTGGCATGGCCCTGCATTGGGGATGAGAGGGAGACCACAGGAGCCCTCGTCATCTTCTCAGGAGCAGGGGTATTTTTAGTGTTTTCCCCTTCCCATCCCACTGGAGCACGGCTCGTAAGGCAACATAATGCTGTGACTCCACCCACCCCTGGCGTTCACCATACTTGCCTATTTGGTGCATCCCTGGCCACCACCAGAGGTCGCTTGGAGAGCGAGCAACACTCCCACCCTCCCCAGGAAGAGAGAGCAGTCCTCCGGATGCTCAATCTCTTCCCTGCCCTGCCGACCCCCAGCGACTCCTGGCTCATTCCCGAACCTGGCTCACCAGCGTGGCGCGAGGTGTGGCGTTCAATGCCTCAACCCTCAGCGCCACTGGGCCGGCTAAGCTTGTCTTGTTGACATTCACAAAAGGAAGTCACAGAAAACATGTTGTGGATTTCATTGTATGTTCCACAGGTTCATTCTGTTAAATTCAGACAACTGCTCAGGAATGCAGAGTGTGGCTGGAGGCGTAGCCGGTGTGGAGAAGAGTGTGTTCAGTCCATATGACTTAGGACCTCTTCTCAGTATCTGCTTTTAGTCTTGCAAAGGTTTGATACACATGGACTATGAGTTGACACACCAATCACAGATTTTGTAGCTGGAAGAGTACAGTTCATGGGGGCATGTTTTGATACTCAGGCTATTATATTCCACCATGCAGTCTCTGTCCATTCAGGCCATTATGTTACATGGCTCAGGTACAGCAATGGGTGGATGGAATGCAATGACTACATGAGCACTTTTAAACAGAGATTGCCTCATAACCTAAAAGATGCTTATGCCCTGGTTCTTAAGAATTACAATGAGCTTCACTTGGCTGAAGAATAGCGCATGGTACTATTGTTATGTTCTGTGTCATACACTGCTGCAGTCCATAAACTGCTACATGCAACCTTTGGTGGACATGTTCAGCTACTTTCATATATGTTTATGAAAAATCAGTTATTACATATGTAGATGCAGGTATTTATAATGACTGCAGTTAAAGTAGATGTTGTTGTGATCTTAACATCAATGCAGCCTAAGAGGGCCTTAATCAGTGCGGGCTGTGTGCTTCATCACATTTCAGACAGCTACTGGTTTCACTGTGGAGCACTCATATTATCTGTGGATTGGTACTGCAGCGCCATGCAGTTCTGCTGTGATGATCAGTTCATTTATGCATTGCTGCACCATGTTACATAGAATATGGTTTGATATGTGTCAGACCATTGCATGGCAGTACTGTGCACCTCGCATACAAAAACAAATGTGGCTGCAGTTTTTTGTTGTCAGTGTTCTGGGATCATACTGCACTACATATGTCTCTTAAGTCTTCCTTGTGATGCAAGATTAGAGATTGTGCAACAAATATGACTCTTTGGTTGTCTATGCTTTTGCACACATACTATTATACAATGCTGTATAAACACAGTATGAAAGTATTGCTGACATTCTATGAGCACCTCATATCTCTCACTAGTACCTGCATAGTAACCACTTTCAGTAGTATGCTTTCTGCAAACTTTGTACTACTTCTTGGAGCAGTGTACTGAAAATACTACTAACATATACTGTACATGTATTGAGCAATACCTACTGTTCATATTGTTTATATGTTAAGATGTTGTAAAACTTGAAACAATTACCTGTATACTGTATATGTAAAGTCAAACAACTCTTTTTTAGGGTGTGAACTGTACTTTTAAACTTTTTAAAAATTGTTAAGATGTAATAGAACTGTACATGACTATTTTTTTTTAACTCAGCTTTATTACAAGAGTTGGAATCATACAGCCATGTATACAATTTCATATACAGAAATGATTAACAGATTGTCATTAGTATAAATAATAATGACTTCAGAATTAAGAGTCTCTGTTGTAGATCACTGGTAAAGTCTCTTGTTCAGTTGTAGATGTATAGCAGACTCTGGTAAGTGGGTGGCTGTAGGGTAAACTTGTCTGGGTTCTAGTCTCCACAATGAGACTCATCATGGCTAAGGTACACCAACAATGAGATCTGGAACCCCTGGGACTGAAACTTCCCAGATTGACAAGGGAACAAGTTTACCAACCAACAAGATAAAATAAAAATAAAAATAGAACTTCATTTAATCAAAATTCGGCCATTAGGTATATCCCCCCCTTCCCAACCCTTGACTCCAAAGCTGCAGTGAAATGTAATTCATCTCCCAAAACTATAAATGTGCTCCTATCTACTTCTTCAAGAGACTAGGTAAAATAGCCACCTTCAAAATGTGAAACCCACCATCCTATGGCCTCTACAGATAACTGGCCAGTGGATTTCTGGACTGGAGCCACCCATCCCCAGCTCATCATCTCTGTTCATGTGACTCATACCTGAGACATAGCTTGGCAGTGAGGGCCTCCATTGATATAACCCCCTTCATCCTAACTATCCACTCCTGTAGTGTGGGGGGACTGGGCTTCAGCTAGTTGGCAGTAATACATTTAAGAGCCACAGCTATAGATGTCAATAACATTTTTCTAGTGTCTCCCTTAGAGCTAATATCTCCCGGGAATCCCAGTACCCACTCCTCAAACTGTAAGGGTAGAAGGACTCCAGCCACACCATGCACAGCCTGCTGAATCAATTGCCAAAAGGGAACTAGAGCAGGGCATCTCCAGAAAACATGCCAGTGACTTCCAATATGGCCATAGCCTCTCCAGCACATGTTGGAGCATGAATTACTATAATGGCATGTGAAAAAAATCACACCAAAATCTTCCAAAAAAATTCACGCCATAGAGGGGCTGATGTAACCTTCCACCCTATCTCCAATCTACGACTCCAAATGGAGGTGTCTATTTGAACAGCTATTTCCTGTTCCCAGATTCTCCTCAGTGAGTCCAGTGGGGTCTCTGCTGGGGTCCCTAAGAGTTTGTATATGCTGGAGATGTAATGCTGGGGACCCTTAATCATGAGTGCCCCATAAAGAAAGTCCTCCACCCTGTATATTGCCTGGTAAGGTGATATATATTGTTGTCTGAGCTGATGAAGTGCCTGATCTGCATGTACCAGAGAAACTCTAGGTTTGACCAGCCAAACTTCTCCTTTGCACATTGGAAGGATATGCACCCTCGAGTTTCGATGAACTGTGTAAAGCAAAAAGGGGCCCATCTTCTCCACTCAACATTCCCAGCATCTAATGTTAGAGGGGAAAAAACTATCTCATGCCTAATTAAGGAGAGGGGACCAAGGCCCTCTATAGTGTTAGTGTATTTTTTAATTTTCCAGAGGATTTGAAGGCTATGCCTAACCCAACATTTTCTGATGGTTCTGGCTAGGTCCAAAGGAGTGCTGGTCTAGGCCAGGGTGTACAGAGGTTTAAAGCCTACGTCTGCATCTTCTGTCAGATACCAGAGGGATGAAGTATGCTGTTGTGCCCAGGTCACCACCATTGCTCCCTGAGCTGCCAGATAATATTTAGAAAGATTCAGTGAAAATAGCCCACCCAGTTCCCTTGGGAGTTGTAAAGTTGCCCTGGCTAATCTTGGTCTCTTACCATTCCAGACAAAACTAGTAATAAACTAATAATATGCCCCAGTATCTTGTTCCAGTAGATATTTGGAATTCTAATTGGGAGAGAGGAAAACAAACCAAGAAACCGAGGAAGTATGTTCATTTGGATTGTGGCTGCTCTGCCCGCCAGACCCAAGGGTAGGAGCTTCCATCTAGCTAGGTCTTTTACCATGGCAGACCAGAGTGGTTCATAGTTTACTGTAAATAATTTTGTCAGATCCACCACTACCTGAATGCCCAGATAATGAATTTGATTTCTCGGGGCCCACTTAAAGGGGAAGGTCGCTCTAAATCATTCAGAGCAGGTACCACTCAGTTGGAGGGCTTCAGATTTTTGAAAATTGATTTTATAACCTGATATTTTTCTGAATGTGCCCAAAAGGTGAACCAGGGAGCAGAGATTGTTCTGGGAAAGACAGGAAAAAAAGGGAATCATCTGCATACAGGGAAATTTTTTGTTCTATCCCTCCGGCCATAACTTGACTACTATTTTTTTGAGTTGTATGTAGTTATGCTTTGACAGTCATTAAATTTTCTCATAGGCAGTTTAGGGGCCAGATATTCAAAACTTAGCCCTGGGGCTAAATTAGCACTGCCCAGTGGGAAAACTTAGCCTGGAGCAAAAAGCAAGCTATATTCAAGAGGAATAGCCCGGTGCTAATCCTGCCGAATATAGCACGCCAAGGAACCCGGGCAAACTGGTCTGAGAGTGCGGGTTAAAAATAGCCCAGGAATAAGATAGCACTAAATATAGCAACAGGGAAGTGCAAACTACAACTGCAGCTCATTAGACTCTCTAGCAAGCCAGTGTTGCAGGTGGAGAACATTGTGTGTGATTGCACAGAGATGTCTCACATCTATTACAAACAACAATGTACAGTAAGCCACACACTGCAGAACTGTGCTATACTGAAGTGAGGTTTGCCCAGGGCTAACCTGATTGCACAGTGCTAACACATTAGCCCAGTGCAAACTGGTTAGCCTGGGGCAAACGGGAGCTATATTCAAAGATCCCATGCAAATGAGCCTACTTAGGTAATCTGTGGGCAAACAGGCATATTTGCATCTCATTATATGCTGCTTATCATACGTTACCATGCAGTTAGCCCAGTGTTACTGCATGGTGCACACAGCTCCGCCTTTTGGTTGGAATGGAAGTACAGGCTGGACGCTGCTGGCCAAGGCATGCCCTCAGCATCCCCTGTTGGTCGGAATGGACTGCAGAGCAACATAGCCATATACTGTATATACAGTACTACATACACACACATATATATGTGTGTGTGTGTGTGTGTGGTGTGTATATATATATATATATATATATATATATATATAAGTATATATCTATAGATATATAGCTACACTGCCTGAGTCCAATCACACCCTGGAGGACAACCTCCATACCCCTCCAGTGTCCCTCATTACAAGGCACAGCCCTCATTTGGCCTCTGAAAACTGCTCTGTCCCTTAGCCATGCCTCATGGAAAAGGTGCCACCCACACAGTGAATGTGCTGTACATCAGACCTTACAGCAGAAACACTGATGTGTAAAATACTAACTCCAAAATATATTCTGTACAGGGTAAACACTATGGCTTGCACAGTGGTCTGGGCTTGTATCCCTATGTTTGAGGATATGTCCCTCATTCTGAAGGTCTGTGTCCCTCATTGTCCCTCTGTTTGAGTGTCCACAAAGGTCCATGTCCCGCATTTTAGTGACAAATGATTGGGAGGTATGACTCCCCCCATCACGATCCCCGACCCACGGTGGCCCCGAAAATCACTTCAATACCTAGTGTTAAAATATTCTAACATAGTACTGCACTACTGCAGCAATGTCATCATTTGCTGTTTTGGTGTCCATAGCTTTTTAAATAGTTCACAGCATTTGGTTTTTGCCCACCCAGGGAACATTGAGTTGCTCAGTCTCATATGACTTTGGCCTGTCTTTTTGTAATACTTCTGTGGTGCAATTCTCACAACAGTTGTGTGAGACTGAGTGAGTTCTGCAATTTGGCATTGCTTACAACAGAAATGGCACTGAATGATGAATTAAACAATTGTCAGCTTAGTTTCTGTGTCTGTGGTGTTTGTTAAAAGTGCATATGAATGTTACATGATTCAACTGTAAACATTTGCCTAAATCTGTATACTGACACTGTAAGTACATGTGTATGTGTTAAAAAGTTGTACTTTGAGGTGGCAAACTAAGATTTTTATGTCTACTCAATGGCACATGTGTGGGGTATGGTACGATGCCATTGTAGATGTTTCATGTGCTAACTGGGAAACATGATAGTTTGGCAGCTCTGTACAGTATTTGTTAACTTTATTACAACGTCAAAATGTAGCTATGATCAGATAATATCAGGCAGCATTTTCAGTCCTGTTTACAGAGTGTTAATGCCTCCTGATGTTACCCCACCATAACCAAATACTGTTTCACTTTCGTTTTATTAACAGAGGCCTGCAGTGACATCATAAACAGTTGAGTACTGCATATGTGTCTACTGTTGTGGGCAGTGGTACACGTGAACAGAGAGGAGTTTCCACACATTGTCAACAAAGCTGAGTATATAGTTATGAGAGGATAATATGAGACAGCATTTACACCACCCTTTAGTGTGTGTTAATGCATCCTGATGTTAGTCCAACATAACAAAATAGTCTTGGACTAAGCCGGAGGAGCTAGGACCCCACGAGAGTCAAAATTCTTCAGAAGGGTCAGCCCCGGGATAGGTCCACACGTGTGGCACCACGAGTCTAGCTTGTTCCTGTATAGGCTATCTCAGCATCAACCCCCCCAACCTCCTCGGTACCTTTTCGACCATGGAGGTGCAGCATAAACTAATGAAAGAAAACCTAACCCTAACTTCCGGGCCTATGGATGCCTGGATGACCCATGCAAGAAGGGTCAATTGAATAATGTTTTCACAGCCTGAAAGCAAGGCAGTGAAGACCAAAGAAACAAACTGAGTGAGCCCGGGGGATGGTGAGTGGGCATGTGAATGAGTAGTGGAGACTGCATCCAAGAAGTCAAGAATTACAGTAAGTATGTAATTTCCATATCTTCCTGGACTCAAGTCTCCACCACTCATTCACACTAATGGGAAGAGTACTAAGCTAAAACCAACCCACCCTGAGTAGGGCGGTTTGAGTTAGGACTGACTCAGAATGGAAAGCCAAAGGACTGTCCTGCCAAGGAAAGAACTGTCTGGAAAGGACATCCAGAACATAATGCTTTACAAAGGTATGCACTGAGCTCCAACTCATTACTTTGCAGAAGACTGCAAAGGACATACTATAAATCTGTGCCAGGAAGCCATAACCACTCTGATAGAGTGGTGTGAACCCAGCCTTTCAATTTTGCCTGAGGCAAGGATTAGTAGTGTCGAAGACATACTACTAACCTAGCCAAAAACATCAGGAGCTATTAAGACACAGTAAAGGATGGTGTAAATGTTGTTGCATGTTATCCGGTCATAACCACATAGGCATCTCGGTTATTAATCTGTTAAAGCATGTGTCTGTTCATGTCAACCACTGCCCACAATGACATACACAGTTGATGCAGTGACCACCTCACATCCTTGTACAGGATGTGCGTGTATGCACCCAAGACACTGTGTTGGCAGCAGAAGTGATACAGTTGGTGAAACATGATGATGGCTGCCTGTTGTGGTATGTTTACGAAGTTGTGTGTTATTTCTGTTGCCTTATGGTGTCTGTTTGTGATTGGTTGTCTTGCCTTGTACTGTTCCCCCCAGTTGTATGTGTGTGTGTATGTATGTATGTGGGTTGGTGGGGGGCAAAATTCAGAGTTTGGGTTGAAAACTCTAATGTCAAATGTCCACACTTTTGTCGCTGTAGTAAAAACTGTAACTGTTGCATTAACAAAGTTTTTACAAAGAATATATATATACTGTGTATATATATATATATATATATATATATATATATATATTTGTTGTTTTTTTTAATATGGACTCAGTTGTGCCCCTATAGTAAGAGTTGAGTAAGCAGTTTAATGTTAAACCCTAAATTGTGCACATTAATAATTTTGCAACCATGCAACAGATTTGCACAAAATTCAGAATGCATGGTCTTGGATGGTAGCTCTCTTGATATGCCAAATTGTATTTCAGTCGGGTTTGTGGTTTTCATGCAGTGAAGTGCCAAAAAAACATGTTTTTCACATTTTTTGCAAATTTTTGCTGATTTGTGCCCATCGCGCTGAGGCCACACCATTTGGAATTTTGGTCTGAAATTTTCAGGGAAGAAAGAGGTTTCCCCAAAGAACAACCCAGCATTAGTTTGGTGAAAAAATATTACTCCATTCCAATGTTATTTATTTTGAATTTTCAGGTTCTGAGCATGCTCAATTCAGTTTTAGATTTATATGTATTTTTTGTGAAAGAGGATTGGGCTCACGATCAAGGATTTTGTCACCTCAAGAATTGGGATTTATAAAATCCTCATTCATGAGGAAAAATTCCCCTTTAGTGAGCTGCCAACTTGTTTTCATTTTTCCCCACAAACAAAATGTTGTAACTTGCGCCCACAGATGTGTTGTCTGATAATTTAAGTGTGGGTTTTGTTCAGGGTGATGCCTCTACAAAGTCATGGCTTTGGTTTGCTTTATTTCTCTGAAAAAATGGCTATTTCTTATTTTAAAAATCCTTGTTCATCACTCACTTCCGATCCTTGTTTGCGAGGTGACAACATTTTTGAATGTGAGCCAATCCTTTTTAGTGGGCTGTCAAAATCCATGATCACGATTTCCAGACCAGACGGCCCTATCTCACAAACGAGGATTGGCTCGTGAATAGGGATTTTGTCAGCTTGCAAAAGGGGATTGTCTCACGAAAGAGGATTTTGGCAGCTCACGAAAGAGGATTGGTTTTGAACCCCCTTTTGCAAGCTGTCAAAATCCCCTTTTTCGAGATAATCCCCTTTTGTGAGCTGACAAAATCCTTGATCATGATTTCCTGACTAGATGGCCAAAATCTGACGAACAAGGAATTCTCACGAATGGCAGTTTTGACAGCTCATGAATGGGGACTGACCTCATGAACAGAGATTTTGACACCTCACAAACTAGACATTTTAAAACTTTCCCAGTGCATTGCAAATAAACAATTTAGTCTTTTGGCTTGAAATTTGCTGGGTATAAATGGGGTGTCCCAGAGATGTGAATGTGAAACTAGAGATGCAGCGAAATAAAATTTTGCCGGTGCAATTGCCGCAAAATCAGCAATTTCGCCAGGCGAAATGTTTTGTGAAATTGTGGTGAAATTATGCCCGCAATTTCACCCATCGCCATGGACCACAAGTCCATAAATTGAACACCCCCCCACACACACACACAAAAGTTGCCTTTCACCCCCACATTTGTTTTATTAAAAAAAAAAGAAATTCACCCTTCTTCACTCCCTGGTGTCTACTGGTCCCTCCAGCCATCACTGGCCATAAACAGTAAATAAGCACTCCCCCCAATGTTACCCTGCCACCTCCATTTGTTTTTTTTTAAAAATCACCATTCACTCCCTGGTGTCTAATGGACTCCACACCCCCCCACCCTTCAGTACATAGCAGTACACACCCAGCTCCCCCCCAGTACCCTGATCAGGCCACTACCACAGCCTTCCACTCACCTTCACAGTCAGCAGCCTGACTGAGCACCACTGAGTGCTTGAATGAATGACCATGTACACGCTCATTCATTCAAATGCTCAGTGGCATTCAGTTGAGCTACTGGGCATGGAGGTGAGTGAAGAACTGTGCTGGTGGCCTGATCAGGGTACTGGGGGGGAGCTGGGCGGGTCCTGTTATGTACTGATGGGGTGGGGAGTCCACTAGATTCCAGGGGTTGTATGGTGATTTTTTTTAAACAGAGGTAGCAGGGTGACTTTGTGGGGGGAGTGCTTATTTACTGTTTATGGTCACTGATGGCTGGGGGGAGATCACTAGACACCAGGGACTGAAGGAAGGTGAATTTTCCTTTTTTTTTTAACAAAAAAAATGGGGTGAAGGGCAACTTGTGTGTGTGTGTGGGGGGTTCAATTTATGGACTTGTGGTCCATAGCGATGGGTGAAATTGTGGCCAAAATTTCTCCGCAATTTCACAAAACATTTCACCTGGCAAAATTGCTGATTTTGTGCCAATTGCACTGGCAAAATTTTATTTCGCTGCATCTCTAGTTGCACAATATCATCTAGTATGGAATCTGCAATGCTTCTAAACAACACAAACCACACAATGCAGGATTCACAATGTGTGTACACAGTCACATATCTTTTGTGTTATAACTCATCACACTGTATGTACTGGGTAGTATGGATTACAGCTACCAGATAGTGAAATGGAGAGAGCCATATAGAGCCAAGTAATTAGGTAGAAAAGCAGGTGTCAGAGGATATAACAGCAGGAAATAAATTGCACATTGAGGCCCAGATATTCAAAAGGTTTTCGCATGGTGCAACAGTGTTGCACCATACACAACCCACTGATGCACCCTGGTGCAATATTTAAAAAGGAAAAATGCACCTGCACAAATTCCAATGCGCCGGGGTGCATCAGTAATGTATACAGGCACATGTGGGAGGGCTTGCCCATGCATAAACTGCACAGCCCGATATTCAGCCTGGGCCATGCAGAGTTATGCAGGCACAACAACTACCTGTGCCTGCACAAAGTTGAGCCGATAAAAAAAGGAACAAGTTGATGGCCACCCACAGGTGAGCTGCCTCATTGCAGGGCACAACACAGCAGCTGCCACCTGTGGGTGGCCCTCCACTTGCTCCCACCACACCTGGTGGCCCCCCATGCCCTGATTGTGGGCTGAAGTGTCACCCCCCCAGTAGCCTGATTGCGGGCAAAACAGTATGCTCCCCCATAGCCCGATCATGGGCAGAACAGTATTCTTCCCCCAGCAGCCCAATCGCAGGCAGAACAGTATTCTTCTCCCCCAGCAGCCCGATCATGGGCAGAACAGTATTCTCCCTTGAGTAGCCTGATCACGGGAAGAACAGTATTCTCCCCCCGAGTAGCCTGATCGTGGGCAGAACAGTATTTTCCCCACCAGTAGCCCGGTCGTGGGCAGAACAGTATTCCCCCCCGAGTAGCCCGATCATGGGCATCAGACCTCTCCCCCAAAGTCCAATATCCCTGGTAGTCCAATGGACTGCGAGTAGCCCGATCGTGGCAGCATCCTCACCCCCATGTCCGAAATCCCTGGTGATCTAGTGGCCCCCACCCCACCCACCCACGGAGCCCACCACCCCACTCCCCATCAGCCGGCAGCACCCCACCCACCTGCCGCCCACTGCCCGCGACTGACAGCTCGGTAGGGCTGCACGCCCATTGGTTCAGAGCATGAGTCAATGGGTGTGCAGCCCATACCGTACTAGTCAGTCCATACTGGACTAGACCTGTACCAGACTTAAAAAGTGGCCCTGCTGGCTACTCACAAAGCAGCTGCATGATCACACACATTGCCTCAGACCTGTAGCTTGCTTTGCACATGAACATGCAAAGACTTGTATATTTGTTTCTCATTTTGGACTTAGGCCTCAGTTTTAGAAGAGCTGTTAGATCACCACAAATTGTGGTGATCTAGGGCTGTGGCAATCTCCAGGTACGTCAGGGACCTTGCACCTTATTTTGTAAAAATTGGGGTCTCTGTGCCAAAGACCTGAGAGTTGCCACAGCCGCAGGGTTATGCCAAAGGTTTGGCACAGCTGCGGGGTTTGATGGAGGGATCCATCAACCTCCTACCCAGTGCAACATTGTGTGGTGAATATGCCTGCTAGGAGGTAACTGGGGGCAGAAGGAGCATGGGGGTGGTCTCCAAAGTGATGGAGGCATGGTGGTAATGTGCAGGTGATGAGGTGGCACAATTTTGGGGTGCCCTGAACTATTACAGAGAGCAGATTTCCCTGGGTACAGGGGGTTTTGTAAGGAGGGACTGGGACTGGGACCTGGCATCCAGGAGGAGACAGCCCTGGCACCTGCCCCGTAGGTACCAATAAACTCAATACCATCAGCAGGCAGCAGCCTTCCTCCATATGGGGCACCAAGTACCTAGGAACTGTTGTGGGGCCTGGGAACTGTTCCCATCCACCACTTGCACCACACAACCTGCTGCCCTCGACAGTGTTGGGGTCAGGTTACACCTATAGGGCAGGTGCCAGGGTTGTGTCCCCATGACACTGGGCACCGATCCCTCCCTGTCAACCGCCTATACCCAATCAGCTATCTGTAATAGTGCAGAAAACCCCTATAGGGTGCCACCTCATCACCCGTACATTGCTGCTGTGCCACCATCACCCCAGAGGCTACCCCTGTACTGCTTCTGGCCCTGGTACCCTCCTGGCAACCCCCTCAATTGCCACCCTGCCCAGCAGTAGCACATCACCCTTAGACCACTTCTTGACTGGTCGAAGGTCAGACCCCTGATGCAACCATGGTGGGGCTTCAATAATATCAAAATAGGGGGTGGTGAAGCCCTGCAATGGCCCAAGCCCCCTTGTGACCTGGCTCTTGGGCTCTTCTGCCCTAAGGGTGATGCAAGGTGCCTTTGGTATACAACATCCCTATTTCAATACAGCCTGCATTTCAAAATTGGGATTGCCTCAAACTTTGATGCAAGGTGCCACTTGCATCATACCAGTTTAGTGCAGGTACCTTGCATCAAAGAATTGCCTTTGAAAATAGAGCCCTAAGATTTTAGACCTAGATTTTAGCAAGGCATTTGACACAGTCCCACACAAAAGATTAATATACAAGTTAGCCAGCCTTGGAGTGGGTCCCAAGGTGGTGGCCTGGGTAAAAAATTGGCTGGACAGCAGGATGCAGAGGGTAATAGTAAACAGATTCCATTCTGAAGAAGGGGGGTTACTAGCTGGGTACCGTAGCGTTCAGTACTGGGACTGGTCCCCTTTAATGTTTTTATAGGTGACATTGCAGAGGGACTAGAAGGAAAAGTATGTCTCTTTGCAGATGACACAAAGATCTGCAACAGGGTCAATGCAGAATGTGGGGCAGAAAGAATGAGAAGGGATTTGGCAAGGTTGGAGGAATGGTCAAATGTATGGCAGCTAGGATTCAATGCAAAGAAGTGCAAAGTAATGCACTTGGGAAACAAAAACCAAGGGGAAAAGTACACAATGAGTAGTGAGATACTAACAACAACAAAAATGAAAAAGGGATCTGGGGTTAGTCATATCAGGTGGCCTAAAGGTGGGTAAGCAATGTTAGAAGGCAGTACGGAGGGCTGGGGGAATACTGGGATGCACAGAGAGAAGCATCACCAGTAGAAAACAGGAAGGTGTTATCCCTCTGTACAGACCGTTGGTGAGACACCACCTGGAGTACTGCATGAAGCTCTGGAGATCCCATCTCTGCAAGGACGTTGACAGGATGGATGCTATCCAGAGGAGGGCTACTAAAATAGTGTAGGATCTGCACCAGAAGTTATACGAAGAGAGATTAATGGAGCTTAATATGTATACCCTCGAGGAGAGGAGGGAGAGGGGGACATGATAGAAACTTTCAAGTACCTCAAGGGAATCAACGAAGTCCAAGAGTGTAGCATCTTTCAGAACAAGAGATGTGCAAGAACAAGGGGGCACAATTTGATGATTGAGGGGGGATGGCTCAGAGGTAATGTGAGGAATAATTTTTTATGGAGAGGGTTATGCATACATGGAACGACTTTCCTGAGGAGGTGGTGGAGTCAAAAACAGTGGGAGAATTCAAGAATGCATGGGACAGACATAAGGCAATTCTAGTGGGGGGTAGGAGGAAGTAGACTGTTGGTTAACCAGGATCTGCAGCTTATCCATTAGGTAGGGAAATGGGCAGACTAGGCAGGCCAATCAGTCCTTATCTGCCATCAAATTCTATGTTTCTATGTTTCTAAGTGCCATGAAATCTAAAGTTGTATCTTATGAAAAAGTGTTTCTTCTAATTCACAAAAACAGATTTGTAAGTCACAAAAAACAGGTTTTCAAGTCATGAAAACAGACTCTGCTTTAATGATAGGGAACAACCTAATTTCATTAAAAATTTCAAAAGCATTATTTTTTAGAAAAAAGAACTGTTCATAAGCCAGATTTGCACCCCGCTCCCTCAACTACACAAGTTTCAAATTACAGCTCCAAGAAATGTTTTTAATGTGCAGTTTTACTCTGTTTTACCCAGTTTCATGACTGATAACACAAATATGGGTTTGGAGTCAAAAAAACAGGTTTACCCATCATAAAAGTGGGTTTGTTTTCATGACTCACAACAGAATCATTTACAGTTATTAATCATTGTAAAACTATTTTGTTTTAAAAAATCATTAGTTGAAGAATTAGCCTGACAAAGAAAAGGATCCTGGATTTCAGGACGGTGGACTTTGCTAGGATGGGGGGAGAGAGATCAAAGAAGCCCTGGCAGGAAGGAATCAAGGGGGAGGGGTTGAGGAGTAGTGGGCACACCTGAAAGAAGCCATAGTGGAGGCCACAAATCAGTGCATTAGGCTGAGGACCAAGGGAGAAAGAAGGAACAAACCACTATGATTCACAAAGGAGGTGGCAGAGAAAATGAAGGACAAAAAGAGGGCATTCAGAAAGTACAAGGAGACTCAGAAGGACAAGAAGTGGGCAGTGTACCTTGAGAGACGAAGGGATACGGGAAAAGTGTAGGAGCACAAAGGCACAGACAGAGGAGAGATTAGCGCAGATGGTAAAGGGGGAAGACATTTTATAGATACACTGGTGATAGAGGGAAGGCGGAGGGGGGGATTGTAAGGCTCAAAGGGGTGGGAGGGGTGTGTGTGGAGGGGGACCTAGAAAAGGCATCGATACTTCATGAATACTTACATAGATACACAGATACATAAATACATAGACTGTGTCGGCAGATAAGGGCCTATGGCCCACCCAGTCTGCCCATTTGAGCTTGTAAGTTCAGTTTATGTTTTCCTAGAAGTCTGTTGCCCCTTACCCCTGACCTCCAGAATTTATTTATGTCTATCCCATACATTCTTAAATCCCATGATTGTTTCAGCCCCCACCACTTCCTCTGGCAGGGTGTTCCACTTGTCCACCACCCGTTCTGTGAAGAAATTCTTCCTCACATTTCCTCTGAATCATCCTCCCTCCAACTTCATCCCATGCCCTCTAGTCCTGGAACATCTTTTTCACTTAAAAATAGTGTATTCCTGCACCCTGTTCCTCCCTGTAAGATACTTGTATGTCTATATCATATCTCCTCTCTCCCTCCTCTCCTCCAGGGAGTACATGTTCAGTTCCTTCAACCTGTCTTCATAGGACTTGTGATGCAATCCATGCACCATCTTTGTTGCCCTCCTCTGAACCTTCTCTACCCTGTCTACGTCCTTATGTAGGTAAGGTCTCCAGAACTGTACACTGTACTCCAGGTGGGGCCTCACTAGTGTCTTGTATAGTGGAATTATGACCTCCTTTTTCCTGATGGTGATGTCCCTGCCTATGCATCCCAGCATCCTATTTGCTTTACCTGCTGCCTTGTCACACTGTTTCCCTACCTTGAGGTCATCAGAGATGATAACCCCAAGATCCCTTTCCTGCTTGGTGCATGCTATACCCTCACCCCCCAACTGATATATTGTGCCAGGGTTTTTGTGCCCCATATGCATTATCTTGCACTTCTTTGCATTGAATTTCAACTGCCAAACCCCTGACCATTCTTCAAGTTTCTGCAGGTCCCTTCTCATTCTGTCTACACCCTCTGGTGTGTCTACTCTGTTACAGAGCTTTGTGTCATCAGCGAACAGTGAAATTCTGCCTTTTAGGTCCTGCGCAATGTCACTGATGAAGATGTTGAATAGGACCGGTCCCAGCACTGATCCCTGTGGTACCCCACTGGTCACTCTTCCCTCTGTGGAGTGACAGCCATTTACCACCACCTCTGTGTCCTGCCATCCAGCCAGTTACCTACCCACCACACTACTGTCCTGCCCACACCCATATTCCCCAGTTTGTGTAATAGTCTTCTATGTGGCACAGTGTCAAAGGCCTTGCTGAAGTCCAGATAGGCCATGTCCACTGCCTTCACCTGATCCACCTCCCTAGTCACCCAGTCAAAAAATTCAACGAGGTTGGTCTGACATGACCTCCCCCTGGTGAAACCATGCTGCCTTGGGTCCTGTAGTCCATTGACAACCAGATGTTCCACCACTCTCTCCTTCAGTAGTGCTTCCATGATCTTTCCCACTACCGAGGTGAGGCTGACTGGTCTCTAGTTCCCCGCTTCCTCTTTGTTCCCACTTTTGTATAAGGGGACTACATCTGCTATCCTCCAGTCTTTGGGTACATCCCCTGTTTCCAGTGATTGGCTAAACAGGATAGCCAGAGTTTCAACCACCACCTCTCTTAGTTCTTTAAGGACCCTGGGGTGCACCCCATCTGGCCCCATTGCTTTATCAACTCTTATTACTTCCAGTTCCTTCAGGACCCTTTCTCGTGTAAAGGGACTTGTGTCCATTTCTGCACCATTCTCACCCCTTGTACTCCCTTCAGACCCATTACCCTCCTCTTCCTCATAAAGACTGAGCAGAAATACCTGTTCAATATGTTAGCTTTACTGTTGTCATCCTCCACGCGGCCCCATCCTCCCCCTTCAGTCTCACTATCCCTCCCTTTACCTTTCTTTTTTCACTTATGTACTTGTAAAAGATTTTGTCCCCTCTACCCACTGATTTTGCAATGTGTTCTTCTGTCTGAGCTTTGGCTTCCCTTACTGACCTCCCTGCCTCCTTTTGCATCTCCTGGTACTTCTCCCTATCCCCTTCTGCCTGTGTCTTTTTGTATTGCCTGAATGCAATCTTTTTGGCTTTCACTTTCTTTGCTACCTCTTTGGAAAACTATAATGGTCTCCTCTTCCTTTTCCTCTTGCTAACCTGCTTAATGCATAATTCTGTTGCTCTTGTAATCCCCATTTTAAATACTGCCCACTGTTCCTCAACCCCTGATTCTTGCCCCATTCCCCTTAATGTCTCTTTCAAGTATCTCCCCATTTTCCCAATGTCTTCCCCCCTAAAATCCAGGATACATGTTTTTGTGTGGTTTGGTTCTGCTCTTTCTGTGATTTCAAACCACAATGACTGGTGGTCACTGTTCCCCAGGTGCTCCCCCACTGTTATCCCCATCACACTGTCCCTGTTTGTGAGCAGAAGGTCCAGTATTGCCTTCTGCCAAGTTGGTTCCATGACCAGTTGCTTGAGGAAGGCACCCTGAAGGGAGTCCAGGATAAATCTGCTCCAAGTTGATGCTGCTGCTGGGATGCTCCAGTCCACATCTGGAATATTGAAGTCTCCAACCAGTACTACCTCACCCTTGTCTGCCATCCTTTGGATGGCTAGCATCAGCTCCCTATCTATTTCTTCCTCCTGGGCTGGTGGTCTATAGACTACACCTGTGCGGATGGCTGGCCCCATTTTCCTTTCCAGCTTAACCCACAGTATCTCTCTCCCATTTTGTTCCCATGGATCTCTGTGGCCCTTATGTCATTTTTCACATACAGTGCCACTCCTCCTCCCTTTCTGCCTGCCCTGTCTCTTCTGAATATGTTGTAGCCAGGTATGGCCATCTCCCAGTTGTGGTTATCATTACACCAGGTTTCAGTGATGGCCACAATGTCCAGGTCTGACTGCACCATGACAGCCTCCAGATCTTCCATCTTGTTGTTAAGGCTCCTGGCATTTGCACACATGGCTTTCCATGATTTGACCTCCCTAGACTGTTTCGCTGTTCTACTCCAGCCCCTTCCTTGGTTGTCCTTTATCCCTGGTCCTCCTTGTTTTCTGCCCTTCTGCTGAATTTTGCCCCTTTTCTGCCTATGCACCTCTTGGACGCTAATCTCCATCTTCTGTTTGGTATTCATGATAGAGGGAGAGAGACAGGGACCACAGCTAGGCAACAGCAAAAATGGGGGGGGGTAAACACCAGGCCCTTTACAGAAGACAGAGTCCTGGACAAACTCGCAAATCTAAGGGTGGAGGAAGCGATGGGACCAGATGATATACATCCCAGGATATTAAAGAAATTACAGACAGTGCTAGCAGAACCACTGCACAAAGTGGAAAATTGGGTTAGAAACTGGTTGAGGGAGAGGAAACAGAGGGTGGTAGTAAATGGGATCAAATCTGAGGAAAGGAGGGTGACCAGTGAGGTACCTCAGGGATCAGTGCTGGGGCCAGTCCTTTTTTGTGTCTTCATCAGGGACATTGCTGAAGGGCTGGAGGGGAAGGTTTGCCTATTTTCAGATGATACCAAGATCTGCAACAGAACAGACACATCGGAGAGGGTCGCAAGAATGAGGAGGGATCTGAGAAGGCAGGAAGAGTGGTCAGAGGTGTGGCATTTAAAGTTTAATGCAAAGAAGTGCAAGATCATGCACCTGGGGCAAAGAAACCCTGCAGAGAGCTACAGGATAGGGGAGAATTGCTGTCAGTCACCAGGGAAGAGAGGGATTTAGGAATAATCATCTCAGATGACCTAATGGTGGGCAAACAGTGTAACAAGGCTGTGAGGAGGCCCAGTGAGATGTTGGGGTGCATAGGAAGGGGTATCACTAGAAGGAGAAGAAGGTAGGTGGTGATGCCATTGTACAAAACACTGCTGAGGCCTTATTTGGAATGCAGTGTTCAGTTTGGGAGGCTGAATCTTCTCAAAGACATAGGCAAGGTGTAGGTGGTCTAGAGAAGGGCGACCAAGATAGAGAGGGCATGCATCAGAAAGCATATGAGGACAGATTAAAAGACCTCAAGTTGTAAACACTTCAGAAGAGGAGGAAACAGAGGGGATATGATAGAGACCTTCAAGTATCTGAAAGGCTTTAACAAAGTGTAGATGGGTGACATCTCTCAGTACAAGAGTTGTACAAGGATGAGGGAACACAATATGAGATTAAATGGGGGCAGGATAATGGGAAATGTGAGGAAATTTTTTTCACAGAGGGTGATGGATGCTTGGAATAGCTTACCCCAGGAAGTGGTCGGTGCTAACACATTGGGGGGGGATTCAAACATGCATGAGATAGACATAAGGGAACCCTATATGGGTTGATGAGAGACGATAGCCAATGACCAATTAGGGTTAGCGGCTGCTGATGCAGACAGGGAATATGGGTAGACTAGGTGGGCCTAGCGGTCCTTATCTGCCATCAACTGTGACAATATAACTAGCTTTAAAAAGAGACTTGATGATTTTATGGGGGAAAGGAGATTTTTAAACTCCACCATGACAGTTTGACATGGTGGTAAGCTCTATTATGAATGTTTGTCCTCTGAACTTGATCCCAACCTATGAACCTATGAACTACTATATTACTATGTTACACCCCACTCTGTTGACTACATACATTATAGACTATAGCTCCAATAATTTCTGCATTTGATAAGCAACGTTTTCTTACAATTTACCCACTTTTATAACTCCAAAGACTCATAGAAATGGAAGTGTTAAATCATGAAAATGGATTTTATCCCACAAAAAGGGGAACTACAATTGTTGCAAAAAATACTTTATAAACAATTTGTGAAAAAAAGAACTGCACATGTGAGAAAACAGGTTTTTATTTTTGCAGCAATTTAAAAAATACAAAGTTCTCATTAAAGTCACCTTATAAAAGAATCATCCTTGGACTAATTAAGCTGAAAATTTCAAGCTTGAATTCAGATGATTTTCTACTATTGGTGAGCAAAAAATAAGTCTTTAAAAATATATTTTCATGTGTTCAGTGTTCCAGAACTTTGAAACTGCACAACCATTTGTTATCAAATTTTGAAGGATTCAGAAATCCCGGCACCAAAAACCTCCATGCCAAATTCCAGGTTAGTTTCTTCAGGGGAAGGCCACGTTAATAAGGTTCAAATCTAGTGTTTACACAGAACAGCATTTGTAACCCTACTCTCACACACACACACACACACACACACACACACACACACACACACACCACATATTTACTTTTAAACTTAGAATGATTATAATGATGCAGTGGAAGCACTTATTGATTCTATTTCTACAGTTATTCACTTGTCAGATTTTAGAGCAACACAGTGAGTGAACATCAAGTTCATTATTTGTTCCTCAACATTTGCATGAGGAATAGAAATCCACATACAAAATAGGTCCACAGCTCTATCTGCAATGAGCTCTGACAGACTGTTCATTTTGCTAAAATATGCAAGTTGTGCATAAATCTGTTTCTGCATCTTTTTTTTTACTTATACAGTTAGGGCAGCAACACTGGAGAGCATTATTTATGAGAGAGCAGATTCAATACCATCAGAACAGAACCTTAATACAGCCTTCTGCTGACTCTGCCAAATCATAACTGCAGGCTTTCTCTTGAAATGCTTGCAGCTGCTACAGGCCATTAACCAGAGACGAGCATGATGATTACCATCCATCTTGACCATCTTCACTTGCCGTATGATTAAATTTGGACATTGCATGCACTAATTTTCTGGTCAAAATCCATTTAGATCTAAGTATTAGCACTTATTAGCACAGCAGTCATGAGTCTCTCCAGTGATTTCTCTCACCAGGTTTTCAAGGTGTCTCCTAAAATGCAATACGACTCTCACACCAGTAAACAGCAATCGAGAACTACTCTTACTCCTAGTATAGTAAATTAACAACAGCTAAAATATCCATCAAGTATATGCCACTCACCACACAGAGTGCACTCCACACTTTTGGTCAGTCTGCAATATCCATACTTTACTTCCCTCACAGTTAATGTATAACACAAGCAGCACCAGCAGTGCAGTGATGTCCTCAACATGTTGCTATGCAAGCTTTTTAACCCTAGAAGAAGCTTGAATGCAGAAACATTGGTGCCATCACTGCACCACTGGTGCTGGTTGTGTTATACATTAACTATGATGGAAATAAAGAATTCATTTTTGCAGATTGACTAAAAGGTGTGGACGGTATCATTGAGCAGTGAGTGCCATGCACTTTTGCGAAAGTTCACGTGCATGCTTTGTGCACAGGTGCCATATCTCTAGAGCAGACCCTGTGGAACTGTTTTCAACAGCTAAAGTATAAGACCTGTACTTGTGTGAGCTAGGTGGGGTCTCTTTTATTAAGACAGAAGTTAATGTCAAAGCAATGCACAAAGTTCTGAGACAACTGATATCCAAACCAATGTACTGTGTTTACAAATCACAGTCATGTCACAGACAGAGGAAGACATACAGTGCAGAGTAGATACTGCTAAATACAGTAAGTGCTGGATGAGGCATTATTAAAGTGCTGCTCCGAGGAAGCTCATCTGAACCCCTCCTCATATCCATACCTAATATTTACTGATTGATATGGAATATTTTGTCATATGTAATTTTGTTTTGACCATGAAAAGCATTCTGAGCTGTAATTGTTTCCTGGTGTGCACATTTTAGTGACAGCAAGAATATTGGTCAGGACACTGGTGACAGTGTCTTGCTTTTACAGTAAGTGCCAATGGGTCTTTAATTTCCACCTAGACAGCCATCCGAGACTGACAGAAGGGACCTTTGTTAAATGTCTCATCCAAAGGATGTACTTTAGCAGTGCAGCACCCACTAGTGCTGCACTACACTAAAGTGTCAGAACTGGGTAGTAGCCTAAGTTCCTGGTTTGGAAATGAAAACAACAACAACCTTTTGATTTTTCAGTCCTGGAACTGACCATGCAAAGTATTGAGCCACTGACACTGGGAGGTGAAATATTAGTACCCATGTCCTTTTCTACTTTCAGTTGTGTCCATGTGTATAAAGAAGCAACCAGCAACACCAGTGCCTGTCATTCCAGCCAGCTACAGTGGAGTCCCATTTATGCAAACCATTTTCGCAACATTTCCAAAGTTCAGATAAACAGAAGTTCATAACAGTGGAGCTGATTTTGTAACTTATTTCTGTCCGTATCATGGATTATGGATATTGCAATTGCTTGTGAAGGACAATTATAGGGTGATTAGGATGTGATTTAGTGCTTTAGTGCTTTTGTGTAGGTTTGTTTTGGCGAAGTACAAACGTTTTTCTAGACTATACTCTAGTTTATCTTTTTTTAATTTTTTTTCCATTTTTCTACAGTACAACAGTTTTTTACAGCTGGTGTTCAGCACAGCACAGTACTGTACAATGCTTTTTTTATGTTCGGACTGTGTCACAGCCATCCTGGTTTTCCATCCAGGTAGGGCATATTTGTTAAATCACTCTACAGTCTCTGAGTGTGTTGGCACAGGCTACTGGTCAGTTTTATCCACACTGTAACTGGTGTCTTGATCCTTTTTTTAAGTGATATCTGAGTGTCAGACTTGGCTGATAATGCACACATCTTTGAGGAATTAATGACCATCCTCCTAGTTGCTGCACTGGACTCAATCCCCCACCTCATCATCAGTGAGAGAGATGTTCAGGCAAGCTGTTAGGCTTTCAGCCAGGGTGGAAATTTTAGAGTTTATGTCAGTTTGAAGCATCTCTGCTTATTTTGACTCTTGCTCTCACCATCCTCAGCAGCATTTAAATGTTCCCCTACAGAGCCAAACTGCCTAATCCTGTGGTATTTTTTATTGTGAGCCTGCCATCCATTGCTTGCTACAAAACTGATTGCCACCCAACTTGTGATGACACTGGAGGGCTTTCTCTTTCAGGGGAGGACAAAAGATCAGAGTCCTCCCAATCTCCTTCTCTTGACAAAACCATAGATAGATTGTCTCATCACATTCATCATCTTTACAAGAGCACACATTATTTTCACTTCTTCAGCCTGAATGACCCCTCCATGGTAACTGATAATCCCTGGAGTTTGTTCCTGGCTTCCTTGATATCACTCACAGTTGGTTTGCCCACATCATACTCTGCTGCTAGAGCAACACATCGCTTTCTGTTCTCCAACATATCCAGGATTCATAACTTCTGTTCCAGCATGACTCAGCACTGTCCTCTTCCTCTTAACACCACTCATAGCTGATAAAACTGACATCTGGAGGGATAAGCAAAGTGATATACTTTCGTAATAGCACACTGACTACAATGGCCAGCATGAACAGCTGATCTGATGGGCAACAAAATGGAAGTTCATGAAATAAGGAGTTCCAGTAATACAGAGTTCAGATAAAATGGGTTGCCTATTAAAAGGCAGCTCCTCTTGTCATGGGTCACCTGACCTGAAATTGGCCAGGCAAGGGGAGAAGAGGGGAGAGGGGGGACTAGAAGTCAGGAAAGGGAGGGGAAGAGAAAGAAGAGAGAGTGAGAGAGGCAGTAATAGAGGGTGCTGGGAAAGGAATAAGTCAGCTCAGAAAGTGGGGGGGGGGGGATTGTTTAACCAGGAAAGGCACACTAAGCTGGAGCTTGTTTACAGGTGTGACCTGGGAGCACAAGGAAGTTAAGTGACTAGCTCAGGGTCACACAGTATGCAAGTTGAGGTGGAGGAAACTCAAACCCAGGTCTCCAGGTTTGCAGCCCAGTGCCCTTAATCACTACGCAATACTGCCTCCAAACTTTCTAGAAAGGGACGGGTTTAGGGAAATAAGGAAAGTGACTAAGTTAGGGAGAACAAAGGGAAAAGGGGTTTAAAAGGGGCTACTCCAAGAGGTTCACCCTTCTTCTTGCTAGAATTTTACCCATCCACCCACCCACTCTTTAGTAAAGCAGTATTTTGGGGATTAAAAGTTGGGGTCAGGTTGAGCCATGGTGGGGGGGGGGTGCTGCTGAAGATGAGCATCAGCAGTGGCCAGTATGGCAGGAAACTCCTGGCAAGGAGTGTGGTGTGGAAGCTCCTGGTAAGGAACATGACAGAAGGGAGAAAGGGGATGGGGAGGAGGAGCAGAATAAGGAAAGATGGGGCCCAGGGGTTACTGGGCTGGGATAAAAGAAGGAACGCTTACTGGGTGTCTATACCTAGGCATGTTTAGCACCTTGGGGTTTGCACCCTGAGGGCCAGGATGTAGATCGGGTGTGCATCCAACCAGGGTCAGCCTTAGGGTATGTGGTGCCCCTAGGCAAACTTGCAAATGACCCACCCCTCGGTAGGATTCTTACCTGGATTTTTCCAGGGGGATTCTTTTAGTGAATGGTAAAGGTATGCTGTGCATATAGTATGCAAAAAATGTTTATAAAAAGCTGGAGGGCTGGTGGCTGGTAGGCCCCCAGAAGCTCTGGAGTTTTAAGTGATTTGTGGTGCATTTTAAGGCTTACATTGAAAACAAAACAAAGTTCTATTATCTTTCAAGTGCATTTTATACACTAAAGTGGATGGGGGGGTAGGAATTACTTCACAATGAAAATATTTGATTATGAAAAAAGGTCACAAACCCAAAGACTGGAAAATCCATACCTCAGCAACACATTTATTTCCTTTAATAAAACAATTCAGTCATAAAACACTGCATTCTTTAATCCCAACTAGATTCAGCAGGCTAGTTAATGCTAATTTCTGTTTACTGAAATGCAACTGCAACTTGCCTGCAAGAGCTTGCACTTTATTTTATTTTAGGTCAAGTTTGCTGCAGATAATTAGTTTTCTGACATCAATCATGCCAGAAAAATAACTTTTGTTTTTCCTTCCTCCTTCCTCCATTCTACCAGGTAGGCATTGATACAGCACCTCCCAACTGGGTCTTGCCACATGGCACAGGCGGTTTTAATTTATTTTATACAACAAAGTACTACATAATCATCTTATACTGCACATCGTTTCCACTATGGGAACCAGGGCAAGTCAGAACTGGGGCTGAGGGTCCACAGTCCGAGAAGTTCAGGAATAAGAAACAAAATGTCAGGAAATTGCAATTTTTTGTTTTAGCTCAGCTAACTGGCTGCATCACTTCAGAATCATCTCTCAGTCTGTCACTAACCTTGTTAGACAAAATGGTCCTCCTCTTGCCAAATTGCTGCTCTGCTATTCTGGCTGCACCTCAGGAAACAACATGACTACTGTGACAGAAATGGGAAGGAATGAGTTAATGGCTTGGATTTTAGGCTGGTATTTTTTTAGCAGTCTGGGAAAAAACACACACACTGGGATTCCACTGTCCACCAGCATAAGGGCTGAGTAATAAATCTCAGACACAGTGACCAAGAAGGAGAGTAGACATATACACACAGACTCACAGTTTAAAGGGATTGGATCACTCAAAGATAAACTTAAGGTTAAAAATGAATATAATTGAACATTGATAGGTGTTCAATCTGATTGGGACAATTAAATACATACATGGTAAATGATTGGTGCATTCAAAGGGGGAACAAGAATCATCTATTTCCAAGAGAGAATATAAGATGCTGAAAGACAGTTATAAGGGTTGTTGTTGCTCTTGGAGTTGCTGGGGGAAGTGTCATGCTAGAAGCCAAGATTGGAGCCTACCCTTCTAGCTATGTCTGTGGGAGCTGGCAGATAGCATAGGGCCCAGTTTCTCTTGATGGATATGGAAGGATAAGAATAATAGTAATAGCATATCTCAGTAATAGCCTTTTTCTTTTGTCATCTGTTATTTAAAATCATTTGTTTACTTTTCCTGTAACAGTGTTATTCTCTTGTGTTAAACATATATATCCTGTAATGCAGCCTTTGACCTTCTGTTAAGTAAAGAGCTATTTATTTACTCAACAGTTGTGGCTGTGAGTTGAATTACTTCAAGGTATTGTAGGATTTCCACTGGCTGAGGCAAACTCTGTTAAGCATCCGCCACCTGAGAGGCACACTACCAGGCTTTGATCTGTGCAATTGCAGGTTCGACCTCCCAGTTCTGTGCAAGTGGGAGACAAGTGCTGAGTGAACCCAGCTGGTGGCAGCGAATACCCAAAGACAGACACTTATCTGAAAGCTGTTACAGCCCAAAGAGAGAGGTGGGTTGTCACAAACCACCAGTCCAGGACCCCATACACTCAGTGGATCCCATGGGACCCCTGACTCCAACAATAGGCAGTTGCTTTTTTTCCCCTCTGGTCCAAGCCTGGAACAAAAATCTCCTCCTCTGGGATGCTGAGAGAGGGGTGGACCACCAGTCTCCTCCACACAGCCAAATCCAGGCTCTTCCTGCTGCCTTGACCTGCTCTGTCCCTCCCACCAGCTGGTTGGCTGCTGCTCACTCTCTCTGTAGTCACTGACTCACAGGCCCTATTCAAGACTGGTAGTGGGCACTTTTACTGTACTCCCACCACTCCAGTCCCTGCTCTCAAGGGATCAATCTCAACTTTTCTGTCTGACTCCCAGGCCACTCACTGCACAGCCCTGCCGCAGTGATGATGACTGAGTGTGAATCCACGATGGTCCAATGCCATCCGGCCACCCTGCCCTGCAAGCTAACCCTCAGACCTTGTCCTCTCCCCTATCCTATCTGAACTTGGCAAGTCCTGGCTGCTGCTGGCTCTCATCCTTCCCATGTCACAGTGAGCCAGTTCCAGTGCCTTCAGCAGCACAGCACCCCGTGCCCTCCTCCCTAGTAGCTTCCTCTGCCCTACACACTGACCTTCAGTCCTCTTAGGTGTTTGTCTCTTTTCTTTTGCAAGCTTAAAACCAAACTTAGCTCTTCCTCATCACTCACTAACACAGCCGCTCAGTCCCTTACTGCCTCAAGGCTGTCTGTACATGCCACCAAAGCTGATTATGCCTAGTGCCAGCCACTCTCAGTCCACACCACTTTTCACATGCACTCTAGCCACTCTGGTGCCAACCATAAAACAGACAGCAGCAGAGATCCAATAGAAACAGGAGTGGCTCTTTTATAGGTGGGTCAGGCAGGCAGGCATGCAGTGATGAATCTGACAGACAAGTCTTCACGACACCCACCCCCAAATGATGCTAGATTTGGCCATGTTAATTTTCAATCCATCTAAGTCACGTGCAAAAAAAATTTATGTTAAAAAAAATGAAACGTTCTTTGACAGTGACAGTGCCCCACCCCCCCCTCACTGAATGGCACCCTAGGAGGCCACCTAGTTCACTTACCCTTAAGGCTGGCTATGCATCCAACTATGGTGGAGAATAATAAATTATCTAAGAAGTGGAAAACAGGGTGGTAAAAGGAGTGTACATATAAATATAATATGAGATGAAGTTTTTAGAGAATGTAAATAAGTGGATGGTTAATAGATTAGTTGACTGAGCACCCAAAGAATATAAGTCTGAGTGTGGTTATTTTGGGGAAGGGGATCCCATAAGAAAATGGGACTACTCTGCATATGAGTTGCTTTTTCCACTCCTTCCAGGAACATTCTTGTGCTATAATTAACTTGAAGTTTTGTATCCATTTGGAACTGGCAGTTATGTATCCTATTGTAGTGCACTATAAACTAAGCACCTTTTGTACCCTTATACAGCAAGGAACCCCCAGAAAAACAAGATGCTATGTCTCACCCCAGCTGTATGATACAAATCTGAAATAAATAAGTGGAGAGGTTAAAACAGAAGAAACTTTGAAATCATGATACTGTCATACAATATAATTTTTACGTTGGTTGGCACTTGCACAGCCAACATCTTGCACTAGTAGCAGATTTGGAGGCACGGTCACTGTTGGGCAAATGCAAGGCACGCATCAGTAGGTGTGTCCCTCATTCCCCAATCAGCCAGCAGCAGGTGCTGACCTCACGCATCCCTAATCTGGCCACCAGAACAAAGAAAAGGTCCACTACAATGAGAGAGAAGCTCTCATGCAGCAGGACCACAACATGCCTCCCAACGTGCAGGCAACATGGTGGCAGTGACTGCCGCCACCTGTCACAATTCCGATGGAGGAGCCCACTCCCCGTCAGCAGACCCCCTCCCATTCAGCAGACCCCGTCCCATTTGAAATGTATGCAGGGGGGGTGCTCAATCCCCCTCGGCATCATGCACCCCCCAACAGTCTTTCTTAGCCGCCGGGGGGGCCCAATTCCCATCAACTTTAATCCCATTCATTTTGCCAATGGGGAAGCCCACTCCCTGCCAGCATAATGTCACCCCCCCACTTTTGTTTTGTGCCGATGGGGATGCTACAGTATCCCCCCCAAAAAACACTTAGGTGGCATGCTGGGAGCCCACCCCAGAGTGCAAATCCCCTGAAAAAGGAAAACTGTCCTGCAATTTTTTTTAATTTTTAACCCTGTGAAAGAAGAAAATGGTCCCTTGCAGTCTCCTTGCTCCCTCCCATAACCCCACACCCACCCACTGTGCACCCTGCCTCCCCACACTCCCCTCACCCATAACTTACCTCCGGAGTCCGCCGCGGCGATCTTCGGTGGACCGGGAACACATCTGCACTCTTCAAAGCCGACCGCAAACTGAGGAAATGCCAGTAAGCTGTATAATGGCATAAACTGTTTTTTTTCAACTTTGGTGCATATCTCGGCCATTTATTTGAATTTTTGCACCACATTTTCAACATGGGGTGTTTGGGACCTCTCCTCCTTAATTCAGTCACTGTCATGGCATTATTCGGTCCCGAAAGGTAATTTCTTGGTCACTGCACAGAATCACCTTTCGGGACTACATAATGAAATGACAGTGCCACTGTCATGAGTGGGGCTCTCAAAAAGCCTATGTTGCAAATTTGGTGACAAAATCAAAAAAATAACTATTTATAATGATGCATTTACAGTTTCCATGGCGTAACCCATGAATTTGTAATATTTTCACTCCAGATTTTCAACATTGCCATTTTCTCACACCTCCTTATGAACAGTACAGCTGTCATTTTACATATCCTGGCCAAAATGTGTTTTCACACATCCGGCGCAAAATAGCGCTGTCGCTGTGTGAAATTAGTTTTCGGGACAGTTTTTGAAAATGATGGCAACACTGTTCATGAGCCAAGGTCCTAAAATACCTATGTTGAAAATGTGATACCGAAAGTCCATAAAATGACTGCATTACAAGTGTGCATTGCACAGTTTCCATGCACCCTTGTAACTTTGCAAATTTGCAATATTTTCATGCCAGATTTTCACCACTGGCATTTTTTTTGTTCACACCTCCTTATCAACAGTACAGCTTTCATTTTTCACAGCCTATCCAAAATGTGTTTCTGCACCTGTGATGCACAATGGCGTGGTCACTGTGGGAAATCAACTTTTGGGATGGATTAACAAAATCACAGCACCACTGTTCATGAGGGGAGGTCCCAAAATGCCTATGTTGAAAATGTGGCTAAAAAACTCCCAACAATAATTGGGTTATGGACATGTGTTGCGCAGTTTCTATGCATGCACATGACTTCACCAATTTTTAATATTTTCACTCCAGATTTTTAATGTTGCCATTTTTTTACGCCTCCTCATGAACAATATAGATGTCATTGTCCACATCCTGCCCAAAATGTGTTTTCATCCCTGTGTCACCAAATGGCATAGCTGCTGTACAAAACTACCTTTCGGCTAACAAACTGATACTGCCGCTTTTCTTTTTTTTTTTTATTTTCCCTTTTTTCCTGGCGGTACCACCATCTGCCCTCCACCCTGGTCATGGCCCCCAGAGACCTCCACCACCTCCTATAGCTGCTGAGGACCCCGGTCACCCCGGCTTACCCCGGGAGGGCGCAGGCCACCTTCGTGACCCTGGAACTGTGACTGGTTGGGGTCCCGCAGCGGTGGTGGTGAGGCGAGGATCTCCAGGGAGGACTTCATCCTATGGTGGTCCCGCCCACCATTTTTCCAATTTTTCTCCCCGAGGAGGCGGGGACATGCAATGACACCAGCGTCTGCCCTGCCTCCCCAACTCCCCACATCAAGTGTCGGCAGCGCTAGATCTCCTGGCCTCTGCCATGAGTCCTCAGCACTCCGAGCGCTACCCGCACCCTCCCCTGGAGTAGGAGAGCTGTCCATGGGATGCTCAATCCTACTCCCTCCAGCCGGCCCTCCGACAATCCAGGTCCATTCCTGAACCAGGGTCGCCAGCGTCACAAGCAGAAATCCCACCGCTGCACCGATGGGCCGGCAATACTGCCGCTTTTCATGAGGTGGGCTCACAAACAGCCCATGTTAAAAATTTGGAGTGAAAATACCAACACATGCCTACAGTGTTAGGGTTTCCAACCGTAGCACACCACCCTGTAGAGACTGACAGGTGTCAGGGGTGTGACTTGGCATCATTAGATGTAATGCTCATGCCATTCCTCCCCCCACCCTGCAGCCAGTGACAGGCATTGTCGTGTGCCTTGCACTGTTCGGCTACAAAGTTCACCCCATTCTCCAATACTGCACCCACCTCAGCATATCTCCTTATAGAATGGGGTAAGTATAACACCCTAAGACCCCAAAGCACTCCATGACACTTGTCAGTGTCTACAGGGTAGGGTGAGGTACAATGGCATGAGCATAATAGCTGATGACCCAAAGGCACACCCCAATGCCTGCTGGTTTCTACAGGGTGGGGGTGAGGTTGGCATCACTTCAGTACTTCACAGCTATTCCCATTATGCATCTCTAACTCCGGCACTACCAATGCCAATGTCAGCAAGATAACATTCAGCATTGACAAATGCTTGTTTCTCACAATGATCAACCAGCTAGATCACTGTGAACTTTTAAAGCATTATCAAATTCATGAAATTCACAAATTTGTCTCACACAGGGGTTTTCTTGTGTGCCGAGTGGCTGACCTGAAGCTGTGTCAAGTTCAGAAAATCAAAGTTTGCATCAGTGACCTAGAAGTGAACCTGCAATCTGTGAAAAATCTGAAGAGACAGTGTTCATAATAAAAACCAAAAATTTGCATGCCTAATGCAAGGCAGCATGGGTGGTGTATACAAATCACGATGAAGGAATTCCTGTGTGGTAATTTGCATAAATCACCATTAATGCTTTGCTTTGCTTTACTGCATGGAAAATGTTGTTTTTTATCATGAATGCTGTCTCTAGGGTGTAGTTGTGTGAGTGCATATGTGAATATGTGTCCTTGTGTTTCTTTGAAACTTTATTGTCAGTGTGCTTTTTGTTTATCTCTTTCTTTAGTGCTTTTGCATTTATATTCTTCTTTTTTTAACGTTTATGAAGGTTTCACCCACGTGAAATACATCTCTCCAGCATTCAAGCCTGTTATAAACATTTTAAAATAGCTTTCAAATATATACCCAGGAGGCAAGGTAGATGTCACAGAGGGACTAAGAAACATGAAGAAATGCTTGAGTGGTGGACAGAAATGTGGCTACTGCAATTCAGTGCCAAGAAGTACAGTACAAGGCAAAACATATAGGGCTGGATATTCAAACTGCGCTATTCTGTGGCACAAGCCCTTGCACTGCACAAAATAGCTGCGCAGGGGTGTGGCCAGGGTGATATTCAATGGAGTTGCACTATTGAGCAACTCCTTTGAATATCACCCCCCAGCCACAGTCACTGTGCATGGCGCAGTGGAACTTGTGCCACTGCAAGTGGTCAGAGTGGAGCATTCAAGATGCAGTGGCACAAGTACCATTGCGCCATGTGCAAATTTCCGATATTCAAAAGGTGACATGCAAATGGGGCCATAATTCATGCAAGGTGCAGGGGGCATTTGCATCTATTTATGGCCCCATTTGCATGCCATTAGCATGCAGGTGCACCGATCCCAAGGACTTGCGCCTGGCGCCTGCCAGGCAGCAGCCATCAGGGACCGATGCCCCTGCAGTGTCGCGAGCATAAGTGAAAAAATCCCCGACTGGCCCGATCGGCGGGCATAAGTTTAGAAACCCCCACTCCGACTGGCCTGATCTCAGGCATAAGTGAATAATCCCCCTCCTGACTGGCCCGATCGCGGGCATAAGTGAATAATCCCCTTCCCCGACTGGCCCGATTGCGGGCATAAGTAAAAACACCTCCCACTAGCCCGATCATGGGCGAAAGAGTTCAAACCCCTAAGAACATATCCCTAGTGGTTCAGTGGACTGCGAAGCCCGATCGTGGGCAGAAAAGGTTCAAACCCCCAAGGACCACCTACCTGCTGATCTAGTGGATCACCAGGGTAGATGATCGCCTGAAATCTTTCTGCCGCATAATCCAGAACCACCGAGAGATATGTTCTTCGAGAGTTGAACTCTTTCTGCCTGCGATCAGAATAAGCGGGGAGTATTTTCACTTATGCTCATGATTGGGCCAGCCAGAAGGAGGGAAGTTATTCACTTGTACCCTTTGACCGAATGTCGAATGAAGATACCTAAACTTATGCTTGCGATCCGCCAGTGAAGTGAAGACCCCTAACTTATGCCCCAGTCAGAGCCAGTCGGAGGGTTACTATATGCTCCATGATTGGGCTGCAAGAAGCACAGGGAGTATGTTGAGGGCCACCCACAGGTGGCAGCTGCTGTGTTGCACCCTGCAATGCAGCAGCTCACCTATGGTGGCCCTTAACCTCCTTTTTTGCTCAAAGTTGTGCAGGCACAGGTTGGGGTTGCTCCTGCACAACTCTGCACAGCCCACTGAATATCAGGCTGTGCAGTTTATGCATGGTTCCTCCCCCTCCGGTTCAGCATGCCTTCATTAGCATTGCGCTGTTGCTCAGCTTGACTTGGGGGGTGCAACTGCCTCCTGCTGAATATGGCAGAATGGCACAATTTTGGACTTGCGCAGGTGCAACCCTATTGTGCATGGCACAACCTTTTTGAATATCCAGCCCATAGGCAACAAAATCAAAGGGGGCCACACCACTCTTGGTGTAAAGACAGAAGCTACTTAAAAGGAAAGAGACTTGCAAGTTGTAATACTCGGTACCGTAAAGCCATCTAGCCAGTGTTAAAAAGCTTGCAGGAAGCCATTACTGTGATTTATAGGCAGGGGTTCTCAAGTCATAGTAAGACAGTTATCTTGCCATCTTGCCACTGTACCCATTACTGGTCAGGTCACACCAGAAATACTGTGTGCAGTTCTGGAACCCATATTTATTTAGTAATTTATCATTTTTGACCAGGAAAGGTACACTAAGCTGTGACAGCTTGTTTCCAGGTGTGTCCTGGGTGGTGGGTTACATGGACCTGTTTTATTCATGGGGGAATGTTGAGCATGACAGCTGGAATACTCGTCTACTCTTATTTGATAAGTACCATAAGATCTTTAACTGCCACCTGGACAGCGACCAGAGATAGGCAGAAGGGACCGCTGTTTAGCAACTCATCTGAAGGACAGAGCCTTAGCAGTGCAGAACTCCTCTTGTACTGCACTAGTATTAGTTATTGTATTATCCCAAGTACCTGGTCTGGGTTTAGAACACATGCCCTTCCAATCTACTAGCCCCAAAGGTGAGTGTGCTTCCTTCTGAGCCACTGACACTGCTAATATAAGAAGGACAGGGGTAAGATCGGTTAGAGAGGATAAAGGTGATACAGTGTAGGATGCTACCAAACAGGGGCAGCAGGGGAGTAGCTACCAGGAAAGGTTCCAGAACCTCAACATGCACTCACTAGAGAACAGAAGTGAGGCAGCGGCATGACTGAGACATACAAATAACTGTGAGGATTCAACATAAATGGAAGTATGTTATTAACAATATGGGATCAGACAAACATTAGGGGTCATAACCAAGATTTGTGTAGGAAGTTTTAAATAGGATGTTAGGAAGTTCTTTTTCACATAGACAGTGAAGGATAAATGGAACACGCTACCAGTGGAGGTCATAAATAGAGACTACATTTCAAGTTTCAAGAACAAATGGGACAGATACAAAGGGGTCACTGGGAAAAAGATGACACCCGGTGTGCTGAAGTTCAGCCAGAGAGCTTGTCAGACAAGGTAAAAATTTAGAAGAGGACTGAGTAGATGAATGATAATCCTTATCTGTTCTCAACAGTCTATTAGTCTACAGCCTAATGTATGTCTATGGTGGAATAGGCACCACAAGAAGAAAAAAACAATGAGGTGGGGAGTGCACAGAGTAGATGAGGAACCTACTAGCACTAACCAAGAGTTTGGTGTCTTGGTGAAAGTAGTCAGAATGATTTATTCCACTGAAAAACTAATGATAAAAAACATTTATTGAAAATAAAAAATATTATAAGGCAACCAAAGTAGATGTTCCCACTTGCCTGATGTTTTGTGCATGCTCTGTGTGCTTTTTGTTTTTCATTGTAACTATCTCAGTAGAGTGCATCATTCTTACTCCTTTCACCATGAAGCCAAATTCTTGGTGAGTGTAGTTGCTATTTTCTTGACAGCTCCAGTGGTTTCTCCTGAGTTGCCACTGTGTTTGGCATGAACATACTAGCACAACAGGAGGAGCTGCAAGAGAATACAGGGTGAAAGCATGAACAAAAGGAAGCAATAGAACTCTATTGGAAGACAAAGAGCAGGTAGTATTCAAGATAACCAGGTGGGTGGAATGGAGTGTGAGCAATAGGGCAGGGAGAGGGCCAACAGACTATCTGGAAAGTAGTGGGTGAATTCCAGAAACCTGGAGAACAAGGTATGTGATCTGCAGGTGCTGCTGGTGAAAGTTCACATGGACCTGGTAAGCATAGTAGAAATCTGTGCAATGCAGCACCATGACTGGGACATGACCATCCCAGACTACAACCCTCACAACCAAGGCAGGACAGTAGGTAGTGGGGCAGGGTAGCCCTATATGTCAGGCAAAGCATTCAAACCCTTGAGGACAGTAACCTGAGAGTGAACATCAACACAGAGACATGCTAAGTACAGTTGGAAGCAGGAAAAGGAAGGGTCATTAGGATGGGTCCAGTTTACAGGTCACCAAATCAAAAGGATGTAGAAAACAGGATGCTAGGGGAAGAGATTAGGAGTGCTGCACACTCAGATGAGGTGGTGCTGGTGACAGACATCAACTAGCCTGCCAAAGTAATTTTAAGCACTGAGAGCTAGGAATTTTTGAGGCATTTCACAATAGTTTCCTGATGCAGTACTCTGCTGAAATAACACAGGAATGATGATCCTAGACCTGGTCCTTATAAACAGGGAAGCTGTCAGTGAGGTTACGGTAAAGGGACTGCTTGGAAATATTGACCCCAGGTCACTATGGTTTGGCATCATGCTGCAGGCTACACATACCAACTCCAAGACATGAATACTGGACTTGAAGAGGGCAGATTTTGGTTGGATGAGAGAACTACTCTGAAGTAGGTATGAAGGGGTGAAATTAGTTTATGCAGTAGATGGTGAATGGGGCATAACACAGGAAGGACTGGCTTAGGTCACTAGCTTCTGCATAAAGAAGGTGGCAAAGAATTGAAATACATAAAATGGGGAAGGAAATACCTGTGTCCTGATTGGCTGAGACTTGGTTCTAGCCTTGGCAGTAAGACAGCAGCACCAATGGCTAAAAACAAGTCCCTACCAACCAGGACAACTCACAGAATTCATAAACCACTTACTTCCTAATTTCCATCACAAACCTGGCTACAATCTTAGCTCATATTTAAAAAAACTTCAACTAGACCCTAAAAACAAGAGTCCATTAAATGAAATACAGTAAGTAAACATTGTTTTTGTATACAAACATTTTATTGTAAATGCAAAAATACAAATAGTACAAACAATAGCAGGGAATAATCTCCATATCAACAGCTTAAATGATTAAACACCAGACACATGCAGACATGAACTTATATATCTGCATGTACAAATAATAGAAATAGGATAATTCTATATCTATCCAGACAAAGACATAATTCAGAAATTCAGAAAATTCATAAAACTACTGTGGCAACATCATTTAGAGGGATAGCTACCACGCAAATCTAAACAAGACCAGCATTTTGGAAACTAGTTAATAAAAGTCCACCACAAGCCTATGAAAAACTAAAGTGAAGTTGGGTTACTTAATGATCGAATTCATCATCCCAAAATGGCTTAATCAGATGTACCAAGATCTAAAAAATTTGAAAAGTGCTTTCTGTCTCCAAAAGAGCACCTGCTAATGGGAGGCTGCTCTAAATATTGCCTGCAACCAATGGATTTTAGAAGGGAGGTTTGAATTCTGCCATTGGAACAGGAGGGGCCATTTAGCCTCCAGAACCGCAGTATACAGAACTATTTTAAACTGAAGAGCTTGCATGTCTAACAATAAGGGGTCACCTAGAATCCAAAAATGAGGGAAGTGGGGTAAGGGAATTTATAAAATTTGCTCCACAGTATCTACAATATCAGACCACCAGTCCCCTAATAAAGCACAACCCCAGAGTATATGATATAACATGCCCACATCTTTACAACATCTCCAACACTCCTTTGAAGTAGAAAGGCCAATATTAATCAGTTTGTCCTGTACCATCTACTCAAAACCTTTTTTTTGTAAAAAATGTAACTTCAGATCAGGAGAGGCCCGATGTTCCTCCACCCAACAACAAGACCAGTTGCTTGCCTCCAGTGGCTCTTGTAACATAGAAACATAGAAGTTGATGGCAGATAAGGACCGCAAGGCCCATCCATTGTAGATCCTCCACCCATTTAAGTCCTTGAGACTCCTAGTCTGGGAGACAGGTCCTTTGCAAGAACTTGTAAACTGCACTCGTATGACCTTTTGATATCAACAACCATTTTTGTAATTGTTTTGTTAAGTCTGTTTGTAATAATTTATGATCCTTCAAAAAACCATGAAGAAAGAACATGACACAGTTGAAAATACTTCCAAAGATCACAGGCTGGTAATGCATATTCTTTTTGTAATTGAGAAAATGATTGGAAAAAGCCACTCTCTGGATCAAACAAATCTCCCACTAGAAAACACATTTTGAGGCCCAGGTGGCCCAATGTATCTGGAAGTCTCCTATCGGTATCTTAAGGTTATTCCATAGGGGTTCATAGGGGCCCAAGTAACTAGAATTCCACTCAAATATTTTATGAAGTTTCCTTCAGGTCTGCCTATCAAATTGAATAGGGAACGTGGATTGATCAGAATCCGACAGGGACATTTGCAGAGCCATGGTCAAAGGAGTGTTCCCCATAACCGACCTTTCTATTTCCACCCATAAGGGAGCATGATTGGAGATGGGATGAAATCAATATAATATGTGTTTAAAACCATGACAAGCATGATAGCCCCAGGGCCAAGGCAGAGTGACTGGTGCAGAAGGTAAATAATTTAATGTTATTTTCACTCAAGATCCCCTCCTTACACACATACACAAATTTAAAAAATCAAGTACTGTTCAGAGTTTCCATTGCTATTGTTTCTTTGATGACCATGAAAAATACCCCTCCTATCCCTACCAGTTTGACAGAGAACTCCTTGCTCCTTACCTGGCAACACATAAAATTGAGGTTCTGGTTCCACTTAAGGCATATGTGTGTGTGTCTGTGTGTGTATGCCAGTGGAACTATGAAGAATTCTGAATTCATGAATTCCATGTTACATTGCGTGTGTGTGTGTGTCTGTGAGTGTGTATGTGTAGCGGGGCGCATTCTACTACCGGAATAATGCAGAGCTCTGAATTGTTCTATTACATGGTAAACGATTAGACAATATATTGAATGTGAAGAAAGACAGATGATTGACAGGTGAAAAAAATCTGTGGGGGGACTATTTTACATTATTTAGCAATATTTTATTATATTTTTAGTAGCTTTGAAAACTCTTAAGAGTGTTCATTTTTTAAATATTGCCTATGGGCCCATTTTATGCAAGCAATAAAGGCACTCTGGGGACATTGGTGGTACTAGGTTTACCCCATGGTCAGGGGGCTGAAGGTACTTGACTTTGCCTCATGCCTAACTATGCCACTGGCCATGGGGTAAACCTAATACCACCAATGTCCCATCATGCCTTATTGCTTAAACAATAAAGCCAATTTGGCACATGACAGATGTGGGTGAGCAGTGAGGGGTGGGGGGGGCTTCAAACACCATAAAGCCAGCCAATCAGATGTGGATGGGGATGTCTATTTACATAAACTAAAGGAAACCAGCACTAAAGTGAGGAAAGAGAAGACAGAGGCTGAACTTAAAATGGCAAAGGGGGTTAAAGAGGGTGGAAAGGCTTTCTTCTGCTATATTAGGTAGAAATATAAAACTAAAGATGGGGCTACCAGATTAAAATGGGGGAGAAGTGGGTAGTCAGTGATGTGGGCAAAGTGAACATACTAAAAAAATACTTATGTTCCATCTTTGCAGTAGATGAGATGGGGACTCTAGCACAAGTGTGGGATAAAGCCCAGGCAAAAAGGGGTGGGCATGGATATGGGAGCTGTGGAAGAGGAAAGGGTAAAGAAAGGCTGAGGACACTAAAAGCAAAATCCCTGGGTCCAGATGGTCTGTAACCAAGAGTGCAAAAAGAAGTGGCACAAGTGCTAGAGGCACCACTGACAAACCTCACCAACTGCTCACTAGAAATAAGACAGGTACCAAATGACAGGAAGATGGCAGATATTGTTCCCCAACACAGCAGTGAAAGTAGAGACAATTCAGGTAGCTACTAGCCTGTCAGCCAGACCTCAGTAGTGGTCAAGATGTTGGAAGAAATTATTAAGAAAAAGCTTGGTGGAGTTCCCAGAGGTAAATAGGTTGTAGGACAGTAAATGATATCTGTTAGTGAAGGAAAGATCTTGCCAGACAAACCTGATTGACTTTTTCAATAGGGCGACTAGAGTCATTGGTAGGGGCCAAGCCATGGATGTACTGTACCGGAACTTCAGTAAGGCATTCAGTTCCAACCCACTCAAAAGGCTGGCTAAAGAACTATCAGTCCTGGGTATAGGGCAGGGGCTAGACAAATGGGCAAAAATTGGCTAGCGGGGAGGACTCAGAGGGTTGTGCTGAATAGATAATTCTCAGAGATGAGGGATGTCACCAGTGGGGTATCACAGAATTAGTCATGGTACTTTTTAACATATTCATTTGTGATATTGCCAAAGGTATACAAGGCAAGATATGCTTTTCTGCAGATGACACAAAAATCTGCTGGAGGGTGGATTCCAAGGAGCACAAAAGGATACTGAAAGAGGATTTAGGGAGGTTGGAGATGTAGATGAAGCTATGGCAGCAGAAGTGTAATGTGAAGAAATACAATCATGGACATTGGAGCAAAGAACCTGAGAACCAAATATCAAATGAGTGGATTGAGGATGGAACAAACAGGAGAGGAAAGGGACCTGGGGATTGTCACATCTGAGAAGCTGAAGCATTCTGCTCAACACAATAAGGTGGTGGGAAAGACAAACACAAATGTTGGAATGCACTGGCAAAGTAATAGCAGGACTAAGGAGCAGATACTGTCCTTGCACAGATACTGTACATAGTAAGTTCACACCTACAGTATTGTATGTAGTTTTGGAATACACACCTGAAGAAAGATAAAAACAGGGAGGTGGTAGTGTAGAGAAAGGCCACTAAGATGATTCAAGGGCAACAGGGGAGGTCCTAAGAGAAAAGGCTATGGGACCAGCACATATACTTACTGGAGGCAAGGAGAGAGTAAGGGAACATAATAGAGATGTTTAAGTTTCTGCAAGGGATAAACAATGTTGACATCAGTGCTCTGTTCACCCCCTGTGCAAATATAAAACACTAGGAGCACTGCAAGGAAACTGGTAAGGGGGATGTTCAAAAAGGACATAAGGAAGTACTTTTTGCATGAAGAAAGTGGTGGAAATGTGGAACAGACTGCCAACAAGCTAGTCTGTGTAAAAATGGTAGTTGGATTTAAGCAGGCATGGGATAGACAAAGGGATTTAGTAGGGGTACTGGGGAAGGGGGAAGAGGGAAAGGGAGATAAGTGGCTTTTACAGGGCTCAGTCTCTATGCTTAGGTAGGGCAAAAAGCAGACTGGGTTAACCAGTTGGTCTTCTTCTACCAACATTTTTTTTATATAGGTTTTTCTTCTCTGCAGGATGGGCAGCTTCTCAGCCCTTTCCACGTATACTGTAGCCATCTCTTACCTCCTCCTAGTTGGGGATACTATCCCCTGAAGATTCTTCCCTGTAGAAGGGCCAAGGAGGGATGGCTGTCCTCCCCACAGGCTACATATCCAAATCTGTCCTGGACTAGAGCGGCAGAGTGGGCTACAACGTAATGGGTAGGGCCTCACACAGCCCCTCCTCCATGTTTTCCTCTCTTTTCTCCCTGGGCTTACAGACATGCAATGAGCGCAATGTGCATGCTTAACCTCTTTGGAGAGGCTCTTGGTGCTCTAAAAATGGGATCCCTTCCCACATTCCCACACAATATAACTCACTTGCACTGCCACCCAGATTCCTCCAAGTGGCATTCAAAGTCAACAGTAAGCCACAATGACTCCCCTCGAGGGAGGAGAGCAGTCCTATGGATGCTCAGTCCTCCCTCCCCTGGCTGACCCCCAAGTGACCCACACCTGTTTGTGAGCCCCGGTCACTGGTGTTGTAGGAGGTGAGGTGCCCAGCACCTCAGCCCTACATACCACTGGGCCAGCTCTTCTGCCAACATTTGTTTATGTTTCTATGTATTTATATACTCTGTACCACAAAATAAGAAATGTAATGTTATACTAGAGGGTCACTGCTTATGTTCTATAATTGTACTTGGTAATTCTATGAGATTACTGATAGGAAATCACAAGCAGACTGACACAGATCACCTGACTGTGATAAGTATTAGTTGGAGACAACATAACCTGCATTTGGTTGGAGAATGATAATATCTCAGTGGAGCCTGTTGTTTGGTCAGATTACTGCACCATATTGTCTTATACTGGGGAAATTTAGAAACCATCTTCAACTGTAGAAGTGATCCAATACCATTCTAAATCCAGATCCTGTGAGGCTTCTAGATCTTTTGGACACTTTCGGTCTATTGAAGGTCTCTACCAGGGGGTTAAGTGCTGCAGCTGAATCCTATAATGGGTCTATTTCTGCAGCACTGAACACCTTGGCACCAGTCCATTCTTGTTTTCAGATCTCTCACTGTACAATTCCTTGGTGAGGCTGCACTTGGAGTACTGTGTGCAGTTCTGGCATCCTTACTTTAAGAGGGATTATTATGCTCCTGGAGAGAGAGTCCAGAGGAGAGCATCAAAGATGATTCATGGAATGGGGGAGAAGACCTAAAAGAGACTTAGGGAGCTAAACATGTACTCTCTGGAGGACATAAGGGACAGGGGGCATGATAGAGACATTTAAATATTTGAAAGGGATCAACAGAGTAAACACCGAGGGGTTGTTCAGATTGAAGGGGGAAGGAACCACAAGGGGTCATAGCCTAAAACTGGTAGGGGGAAAGGTTCATAAGAGAACTGAGAAAACACTACTTCACAGAGAGGGTGGTGGAACCTTGGAACACATTACCAGAGGAACTGATTTCAATGGAAACAGTGGGAGGATTCAAGAGGGGGATGGGACAAGCACATGGGCAAGGCACAGGTTGGGAGAGTATTGAACAATAGTGAACTTCTGGGAGAGACACCTGGGAGTGAGGGAAAGAATTGGGAAGGGAGGACAACAGCAGAGACTGTACTGTGAGCTGCATCTCAAGCAGACATGATAGACTGTAAGATCTAATCTTCTGGCATCTTTGTAAGCTCGTATGTTCATAGTGCTCCTTGGTCTACATCTGAACTTCAGCAAATAAAAGTTGCTGATTGTAAGTTAGAATGCAAGTGGAAGAGGTCGGGATCAGCTGCCAACAAACTTGTCCTGGAAGAGCACTTGAGGCTGTACCAGGAGGCCATAGCAGTGGTAAAGAAGGATTTCTTTTCTGTTCTAATTGTTGCTGAGAAGAACCATTTTGCTGCACTTTTCTGTGTTGTTGACAATCTATACATCTGGACTATCTATGCCAAAAAGAACTTGTTTCCAGGGAGAGGTGCTGGTGGTTATTTGAGGTCTTCAAGGCCAAAGCTGTGGGCATATGGTACCAGATTTCCTCCATTACCCATCACTGATCAGCAGGAATAGAGATGGGAGTGTAAGTGGATTGGTAGATGGTTGGGGTGAATTCCAGCCATTGAATGAGGAGGAGGTCCTCAAGATAGTCATGTGTTTTAGATGCACCAGATGTGTTCTTGTCCCAGCACCCCCACAGCTGCTTAAGGCTGGGTGGGGGCAGATGGTTCTAGTGTTGACAGGTACTGTCAATGCTTCTCTGTTGGAGTGTTTTTGCTGGTGTCCCTAAAAAAGGGTGGTGGTGAAGCCCCTCTTTATGAAGGGGTAATTAAATCCTGATATGCCTGCCCATTTTTGTCCTGTCTCCAACATTTCCTTTTTGGCTAAGGTTGTAGAGAATATGGTTGTGACCCAGTTTGTGAGTCACTGGGAGAAAAACAACCTCTTTGAGCCATTTCAAGCTGGCTTCTGTTCTGTAGCAAGCACAGCACAGAAACAGCAATGATCAGGGTATGCATTGTTCTCTTCCTGGTGAGAGATCCCGGGGAGATATCTATTGTGATCTTCCTAGATCTTTCATCAGCATTTGACACCATAGATCATGCAGTGTTGTTGGTCAGACTTGGGGAGCATGGTAGATTGTCCAGAACTGTACTGCAATGATTCTTATCCTTCCCTAGTGGTAGAGAGCAGTTGTTAGCTCTCAGCTCTTGTCTTTCACAGCTGGTAGCTCTGGACTGTAGTGTTCCCCAAGGTTCTGTGCTTTCACCTTTTCTGTTCTCAGTGTATGTGCTGCCACTGGGAGAGATCATTAGGCACTACAGCATGGAATTTCACTGGTATGCAGATGACATCCTGCTGTATGTGTCTTTTGCTCCTGATGGGTTGTCATCTGTGCTGAGCTTAGAACAATGCTTGGAGGAAATCAGGGCTTGGATGGCCTCCAGTTGGCTACCTTGGTACCCAATCAAGACCAAGTATTTGTGGTAGGCTTGGAGAAACAGATTTCAGCCATTTGCAGTGACCTGATGCTTCCCTCCCAGGGCGGCTACAGCTTCAGGTGGTAGAAGAGGTTCACAGTCTGGGAGTGGCTCTTGATGGACAGTTGAATTTTGTTTTGCAGGTGTCTTCTGTGGGTAGGAACTGCTTTTAACATCTTAAAAAAGTTGCCAGGCTGCAACCACTACTTGAGTTTGGTAATCTAGCTACTCTAACGCCCTCATGTTCTCCCATCTCATCTACTGCTGTGCATTCTATAAAGGCTTAAAAAATGGGTTGGGGAAATCCTTGAAACTGACTGGCTAAGGCTGCCAACCAGTGAGTCTGAATAGGGTAATAGGCACCAGGTAACAACAGTTTGCTGCATCTGCTGCCTGATTATGCTCAGAAATCCTAGGGCCAATAGAATTTTCATTTTTTAAACTCTGTTATGTTTCTTTTCTTGCTTAAGGAGACACAGCACAGCCCCCTTCCCCATGAAATGAGGGGTTAGCTTGGTTAAAAAAAGCAATCTGGTCTTAATTAAATGACACAAAATGGCAATTTCAGGAGTAAATTGCCACACAATCTCCTATATTTAACTCCATTTAAAAGACGTCCATTTCAATCAGTCAGGCACTCGACAAGGGTATTCCAAGTGATGTGGTTTATTTAGACTGTGCTAAGGCTTTTCACAAAGTATCCCACCACATATTAATTAATGAGTTAATGAAGATTGAATTATCACCAAATATTGTAAGTTGGATTAGTGCTTGGTTAAACCATAGATACCAAAGAGTTGCGCTTAAAGAATATTTCTCCACATGGGGTAAAGTGACTAGTGTCATTCCTCAGGGATCAGTCCTAGGCCCAACCCTTTTCAATATATTAATTGCAACCATACCAATTTTGGATGGAATCTGGTTAGCCAAATATGCAGATGACTGCAAGTTAGGAGGACTTGTAACTACCATTAAAGATAAGAATATTATACAAAAACAATTGGACTTACTCACGGATTGGGGACAAAATATGCACATGCAATTAAATTTAGAAAAGTGCAAAGTTATGCATCTGGGAAAGAATAATCTATGTTACAGTTATAGCCTTGAATCTATCCTATTGCAGACTGTATATCTGTATATGAAGAGAAACACCTTGGCACAACTATATCAAATGATTTTAACTTTGATAAGAATACTATTCTAAAGGTTATGAAGTGCCACAAAATAATAAGCTCTATATTAGCAAATATTAAAAGTAGAGAAGAGGAGGTTTTAATGCCACTATATTCCAGTTTGGTGAGGCCACACATTGAGTATCGTTCTCAATTTAATAAATCTTATTCGATAAGAAGTTGTAAATTGATTGAAGGAGTCCAACAAAAATACACAAAAAAAATAAGAAAACAAAAAAATCTGAACTATAGAATGAGATTAATTAACTTAAACGTAAACTCTACAGGTTATAGACAGATCCGCGGGGACCTATGCTTCACATATAAAGCTTTAAAAGATAATTATTTAGGAGCTACACTAGGTCTGACACTATGTAGTACCACTGCTAATACTAGAACTAATGGACTTAAAATTAGAGGTGAATTCATAAAAACTACAAAGAGAAGCAACTTTTTTACCCAGAGAATTGTTGGACTATGGAACAAATTGCCAGCACATGTAGTGTCCAGTCCTACCTTGAATACCTTTAAAACTAGGCTAGATCTCCACATGGGAAATACAAAATATGAATACCACCAATAATACAGTGGTGAGTTCTTTAAAGGGTATTTTTTGCCCATTGAACTTGTACCCATTCTATGAACCTATGAACATTCAAATACTAGTGGTAGCACATTGTGTGCTAACCTCTACTCCAAGACACCCCGCTCAACTTAGCTGCAGCTCCACTTGCTGAAAAGAAAACAAAAAAAATGTTTAAGATAAAAAATAAAAATATCTCATCATAGCTAGTTGGTAGCAGAGCTACTGTGCTCCGACCTCCTGGTTGCCTTGCCCAAGCTGCTGAAAGCTACTGGGTTCATATTTCCTGACTGCTATGCCCGATGTTCTCCTCAATATCCCTGGCCCATGGCGCTGCAAAAAAAAAGATATTCCCTGCCATGCTGTGAAACGTCAAACATTTAACATAAATGTTAAAACTGGTGAGTGTATGTTTTTTTTGTGTGGGGGGGTTGCATTCAACAAGTGACCGGGATAGACAGCCAAAGACAGTAGGCTAACATGGAAAAGACTCACAAGACACTGCACTGCCTTCTACTGACAAGTATATGGAGGATAATGGCTGGGTAGGGGGTTATAACAAGAATTTTGCACCCCTTGGAGGTATGGGATGCCGCATAAACCCTGAGAGTGAAGCCCAAGGGGTTTATTAAGGCATCCGACACCGAAGGGGTGAGTAAAATTCAAATTTAACACCCCTGACCCAGCCTTTATTTTATACAATTGCTGGTGCTAATTTTTTCACCACAGCAATTACATAAAATAAAGATAGCCGAGTACGGATCGGGTTTCAGTGAGGTCCGTGGCTTGTGAAAAAAACATTTTTTTTTTAGACAGCCGCCTTTTTTTTAAGTCAGCCAGTTTACAAAAAAATTCTCATTCCTTTAATTAATTTACCATCCCTGAGTTGGAGTGCAGCATCTGTGGAGCTGTGACAAAAGGCTGAAGGCACCCAGGAGAGGAAGATCGCAGCTGGCACATGTGCCTAGCTAAGGAAACCTGGTGTGCGTTCACAGTTATAACTAGTTAGTTATAAAGGCAAAATTACAGCCCTATGGAAAAACAAGCATCAGCTATTATATAAGTATACCAGTAGAGGGACTATTTTACCAAAGAAAAAAAACTTTAATTTGCTCCCATTTTATGTTTTACTTGTTTAAGTATGGAAACTATTCATAAAGTGTCATATGTAACCCATTTTCTAAGTGCAATAATACCTTCCAGGGTGGGCAGCATTGTGCTATACCAGACCTTCCAGGGACTATACAACCCGGGGTGGTCCAGTATAGCACAATACCACCCACCCTGTCAGGTATTATTGTTTATTTACCCAGGGGTCAGTTGCGTCACCTCCAGCTAGTTCAGAACCCAGCAGCAAGACTTCTGATCTTTACCTAGAGGTCAAAGCATATTACTCCCTCACTACGGGTTCTGGACTGGCTGCCTGTTAAGTGATGCATTGAATTCCTGGTATTGTTAGTGACATTTAAAGCCTTGAATGAACAGGGCCCCCAATACCTCAGTGAACTCCTGATTCCCCACATTACATCAAGGGATTTAAGATCTAGTGGACAGGGTTTGCTGGCTGTTTCTTCTTCCCAGCTAAAGTCTGCTGATGACTGGGCTTTTTGGATTGCAGCTCCTACCCTATGGAATTGGCTTCCTGAAGGGATATGCACTGGCAGTTCCCGTATTATCACTGAAGAAGAAATTGAAACGTTACCTAGTCCTTAGAGATTTTGATTAACCTGAGCTGTTTATCCTAACTGTTGGTTTATCCATTTTATGTTTTTAGTAATGTAAGAGGATGGTTGTTTTATGTGAGAATGTGCTTTTGTATTGTGGTTCTTTGTTATTTTTCACTGTGCTGTTTGTACACATGCTCAAAGCCCTGGAGGGACACTTTGAATAAATGTAATAAACAAAGTAATAATTTGCTCTTTTTAAGTGTTTTTATAGGTTAATGTTACTATGAACATACTGTATATTAGTAAACAATTCTGTTAATTTTGCTTAACAGTCTGTTTATGTCTGCTTATTTTGCATGCAAGCCCCCTGCAAAAGTGGGGCTTATATCCCCACTATTTAGTCATCCCTTTCCCCCTCATATCCCCCCCCAAGCTAGGAATTGGTTTAGTGCTCTGGGGGTTATTGCTCTGGATGCCTCAAGGTTGCAGCAGAGGGCAGAAATAGGGTACATAAGGGAGCTGACAGGAAGTAGCAGAGCCTTTTCCAGCCTTGGCATTAGTCTTGGGGCTGGAGGGGGGAAGCTGAAGCATAGAACCAGGACCAGTATAGATGGACAAATGAGGGAGCTCGGTAGTCCAGGAGGGCCAGTGGGGAAATCTCCCATTGTAAAGTGTAGTAAGGACGATTTCATGCTCTGTGCCCAACGAGGAGTTGGGGTATGGAGCTCTGGAGGAGATACAGGAAGCCAGATCCTGCATAGTGGTGGTCTAGGTCATTAGGAGGTTTTGTGTGAGAATAGCAGGGATGTTGGAGCCCTTTTGGAAGCCATCATGTTTTCCCAGATCACCAGGGCAGGGAGGGCTGTGGCAGGGCCCTCTCAGGATGGGGAATCGGTGGCAGAGGTTCCCCCTCATTCCTGGTGTGGCATGGCAGCCGGGGGGGGGTTAAGGGAGCCAGGGAGCCTTTCACCCATTTAAGGGGCCTGTTTGGAGGGACAGGTCCTGGGGAACTGGTCCATGAAGTCCGGGTGGGGCTCAGACCAAAGAATTGGTAGGTCTTGGAGGGTGGTCCCCGTGCTGGTGTCTAATTCAAGCCCAAGAACCAATTGTAAGGGTTGTGGGCCTGGCAGGGACTCCCCACAGGAGGTGGCGACAGTGAAATAACCCCGGAGTGAGTTGGGGGCCAGCGAGGGGCTGAGACAGAGGCAAGCGAACAGGGTAGTAAAGGCCTCAGCTTACTCATCAGAGGTAGCCATTCAAAAGGAGGGTCAGGGCCTGGGTCATTAGGAAAAAATCCTAGACACCCTGTCATTTATGCCAATTGCACAGGGTTCCAGGTGGGGAGGGACCGGTAGCAGAAAAAAAAGGAAGGCTTGGCTTACCGGATCCTTATATGTCAGGAGATTGCAGGTATCTAGGTTCCAGGGTCTTGGGTAGATCACCCGAGAGAGGAAGGGTAGGAAATGAGAATCCTTGTGGTATCTGCTGAAACTGGGTTCTGCTGTTTAATATGTCCAGCCAGTGTGTACAAATTTGTAGCTCCATGTAGCTGATTATTTTCTGTGAAAGAATGGTGACCCCTGTATAGCTGGAATCATTTACCATGCAGGTGAAAATAGAGTCAGTTTGGGAGAAACAGTGATTTGTGCTTTATTTGATGGTAGGGGGTGGGTTTAATGAAATAAAATCATTTTCTTTCCTCTCCTATTTGCAATCTGATTAAATTGTCATGAGTTATATTCCAGAGGAAAAAATCCAAACTTGGGGGCTGCAAGGGGCTTCATGGGACCTCCATAGAAGAAGAGAGAGGTCTCTTCTGGTGGTCTGTTTGGGGAGAGGATCCATTGTCGTGAAAGAGGAGGCAACCTAGCAGTGTGAAGACAGCAGCAGGTAGGAGACCATCCGTTTTCCATGGTTCAGTAGTATGTAATGTCTCAAATGTTAGTCTTTTGAGTGCTGCTTTCTTCCTGCCCGGACCACCTGCAATGTTTTTTAGTATGCCCCTAGACAGGGCAGGAAGGGTGGGTTATGCTGTGGGGGCTACTCGTCCGAGATGTTCTCCGAACCTCAAAAATTGCTGCTGGACCCTGAGCCTTGTGGTCCACAGTGTGTAGGCTTCCAGGCCTGGTTGGGCCATGTTTCACTTTAAATTGCTGTGGGGTATGCCTGGGGCAGGCATTAGGCCTGGCCTGCTGGTGTGGTGTGCGCACGTGGCTTACTGATCATGTGACCCTCAGGAAAGGTCCTGATTTGAAGATGGGCAAAAGGGAGCTATAAGATGCTGCATGAGGAAGTGCCATCCTGGGGAATCAGAACAAGAGAGCTGAGGGAGTGAGACTAGCAGGGCCAGAGCAGAGAAAAGGAAAATAACCATAACAACAAAAAAAACAGAGCAAGAGAGATCATTTTGGGAGCGCATTATTCAGAGCAGGCAAGTGGACTGGACTGCATAGTGTGGAGCAAAAAAGCTATGGGCTCCAAGTGATTGTGGGACTGGGAGGGAAGGAAAATAAATTGCAGGTATCCACATGGATTAGCAGCAAGTAGTAGCAGGGGGAGATGCAGAGAGGCCTGAAGCAACCCCTCAGGAGGAACCCTTGACTACAGTTCCAGCCTCACTTCTCTCTTGGCTTTGGAAAGTTGAGGGAAAATACAAGGGACATGAACATTGTGCAAGAAGTGAATTTATGGAAGAGACAGTGACCAGGCTGCCCATATGCCCTTATTGTTTAAGTAGTCCACCCATGCCATGTAGTGGAATATATGCTCCCAGTTCCACTGCCAGCTTATTCATCCTGTGGTCACCAGCCAGTGGGGATTCGGAGGGCTTTGAAAGGTTGTCCCTGGGAGAAAGCACACATGTCCAGGTGGATGAGACCCACAGTGAATCCCCAGATGTGATAGTGGAGGCTGTTGAAGAAGAGGGTGCAGGTGCACCAGAAGGGGGCAAAGGTGATGGGAAGCACAGTCGTTTGCCCAGCTGTCCACCACCTGCTACCTGTTATCCCACTGGCAGAGGGAGGGGCAGGGGCCTCAAACAACTGGCTGGGGATCCTCCAGGGCCAGGGGGACTCTAACCACAGCCCTTGTCCAGTGGTAGCCCACAGGCATTATCCAGCAAATTGGAGCCTGTCTCAGGTGCCAAGAGCAAAACCAGATCCATAGAAAGTGGCCCAGAGTCTGTGCCTGCACCAGGTTCAGCCAGAGGAAGAGCTGGTGACCCACTAGACCAAAGGGGAGAAGGATGAAGAAAAATATGTCTGCAGCCAGTTCCAGTTCCAGGACCACATGGTGGTTAGACAATGCCTAAGCCCTACCACTACCCAGTTATCATCTTTGGTGATATCACCCCACAGCTCCCGGTCTGGGCTAAGATCCTCCAGACCCAGATGATGGGTTAAACCCAAATGACCCATTAAACCTCAAATATCAATGGGGGATATGGCTACCAATGAGACAAGCCAGGAGAATCAGTATGAGAGACGTGCCCAAGTATAGTCAGTCCGAAAGGTGGGTTCGCAGGAGGCTGCTGGTGGAATATCCCAATCTGAACTATCCTTGTGTGCCAGAAAGGATTTGGGACATTATTGAAGAAATGCAGATGGACTGGATTTTCAAAGAGCAGCTGGAGAGGCTGAAGAACCACCCAGGAGGAGGAAATGCCCCATCTCAACAGTTGTCCCAGTAGGCATGGTCAATGTGCTGCACAGGGGCTTGGTCAGGACTAACCATTTTCAAACATTTTGCTATGGTTCAGAACTTAACTGGGACTCAGACTTAGTATTACATTTTGGACCGAGATTCATTTAGAGAGGTGACCACTATGCTGGAGGCAGTGTATTATTTCCCTCCAGGTGGGGGCCTGCAACCTAGGCCTCTGGGACTAAAAAACTTGTGGACTGCACCAGGACACTTGCTCTATGGAGCATATATGGTGACTCTAATCTCATTTATTGATCAGGCTCTTTACTTTGAAAACAAAGGGTTAACATTGTTACTGTTCTTATATATCATGATAAAATATGTTTCGGAAAGACTGGTGAGAGAATGTATGAGTGCATGTGTGAGTGAGGGGTCTGGGGTTTGTACACAGAGAAGCTTATTTTAAAATTTTGGTGGGAGGTATTTAGGGGAATGTCTGCTACCTCATTAATAATGTTAGCACAAAGTTTAAGAAAAATCTTTTTGAAATGCATAATCATTATGAAAAAAGGTGATTGCTATTTACTGTTTAAAGAAATGATGATGGTTGTGACTAACACTTTAGATTAATCTCCTTGTGCAAGTAGGAATTAGGAATTAGTTTTTAGGGTATAGTTTAGGCTAGGTAGGTAGGTTGGTTGGTTGGTGCCTGGTGACCAGACATGTTGTGTCCATCACCAGAAGGTTGGGGAGTGCACATACTCAGTCTAATGGGAGTGGATCATCACTGGGCCCTTGCCATCATTCCCAGGAGGGAATGATTTAGGCATCCCTTTCCCCCTCCTACCCCCCACCCCCAAGAGTTAAGAAATGGGTTTAGAGCTCTGGGAGTTATTGCTCTGGACACCTCAAGGTGGCAGCAGAGAGCAGAAATAGAGTATATAAGGGAGCCAATAGGAAGTAGCAGGGTCTTTTCCAGCACAGGCATTGGACCTGGGGCTGGAGGGAGGAGGCTCGAGAGTAGAACCAGGAACAGGATAGGTGGGCAAATGAGGGAGTTCAGTGGTCCAGGAGGGCCAGTGGGGAAACTTCCTAATGTACAGTGTAGTCAGGATGGATTCATGTACCATGGCCGATGAGAAGTGGTGGTATGGAGCTCCAGAGGGGATACAGGCAGCCAGGATCTGCATAGTGGGGGGCTAGGTCATTAGGAGGTTTTGTGCGAGCCTAGCAGGGATGTTGGAGCCCTTTTGGAAGCCCATCGTGTTTTCCCAGATCACCAGGGCAGGGAGGGCTGTGGCAGAGCCCTCTCAGGATGGGGAATCGGTGACAGAGGTTCCCCTCATTCCTGGTGTGGCATGGCAGCCGGGGGGGGGTTAAGGAAGCCAGAGAGCCTTTCACCCATTTAAGGGGCCTGTTTGGAGGGATAGGTCCTGGGGCACCAGTTCATGAGGTCCGGGCGGGTTACAGACCAAAGAATTGGTAGGCCTTGGAGGGTGGTCCCTGTGCTGGTGCTTAATTTAAGCCTAGGAACCATTTGCAAGGGATGTGGGCCTGGCAGGCACTCCCCGTAGGAGATGGTGACAGCAGAACAACCACAGCGTGAGTTGGAGGCCAGTGAGGGCTGAGGCGGAGACAAGCGAACAGGGTAGCAATGGCCTCAGCGTAATCATCGTAGCCAGCTGTTCAAAAGGAGGATCAGGGCCTGGGTTATTAGGAAAAAATCCTGGATGCCCTGTGGTTTAGGCCAATTGCACAGGGGTCCAGGTGGGGAGGGCAGCTCACTTTCCCACACTGGAGAAAGGGGGGGTGACCAGTGCCACAGAGGAAAAGGAACTGGTAGGAGAAAAAAAAAAGGAAGGCATGGCTTACCAGATCCTTATATGTCAGGATATTGCAGGGATCTGGGTTCCAGGGTCTTGGGTAGATCCCCCAAGAGTGGAAGGGTAGGAAATGTGAATCCTTCTGGTGTCTGCTGAAACTGGGTTCTGCTGTTTAATATGTCCAGCTATGTGTACAAAGTTAACCGAACACAGAAATCCAGCCACTCACCACCACAATAAAGCTACAGCACGAGAAGATGAAGTTGACATGTTTATTTTTGATCTAAAACCTTTTTTAGAAGGGAGATGATGTAATTTTTATTTGTTTTTCCTTCCTCTCTTATAAAGAGGCTTTGATAGCCTGCACTTTCATAATGAAGTTCTGTTTCCTATTTTGCTTATTTTTATTACAGTAATTTTAATAGTTTAATCCCCCCTCCTTTTTCAGGTAAAGTGTGTTTTTTCACTAATTGCAATTCAGCTATGTTCCTTATGTGTATTTTACTTACCGTGCAGTAATTTTTATTGCCTTGATTCTGCTTCATTGCCTTTGAAATTTGATAGGTGCTTTTTTTAAGTGTTTAATTGTGATGTCATTTATTTGCATTGTTATAAATATGTGAACTGTTCCTTCACTATTTTAACCTTTGATAAAGGTTCCAGCAGACCAGAAATGTGTCAGGTTGTTTAAAAATAAAGATGTCTTCACTTCATCCTCTGGTGCTGCAGCTTTATTGTGATGGTGAGTGCCTGGATTTCTGTGTTTCGTTTAGTTATTTTTCCTGGCACCCCATCCTAGTGTGAGCTCCTTTTGGTACTCTGTTTATTTTTGGAGCTTCATCACACAGGATTTAGGCTATTAGCCTTTCTGAAACCATGGCTGCTTTTATTTTATTTTTTTTTTCCAATTCATTTTTTGAAATGTAATTTTCTCCCTAAGTAAGCTTATCATCATGTCTTTAGAAGCAACTCCAAACTTGATTTTCGAGTCATCGAGAACACAGGAGATAAATCAACTTGCAGGCTTTGTGGATGATTTGCTATGTGCTTCAGGTGCTGTGAATCCTTTTCTCATCAATGAAACAGATCCTGTTTTATATGGCACTGAAGCTGTGTCTTTGAAGGAAACATACAGGAGACTTGAGAAAGTAACCTTGCAACTACGGAGAATATATTGGACTAAAACGAATATGGAGGCTTATACCCAGGTAAAACACATCCCGAGAAGTTTATGAATAGACTTGAAACCAGCATATGGTCAAGCCAACATTAGTTTTATTCAAAAGTGGGAAAAAATCTTATTGAAAGCAAGTTTTAAACTAATAGATTTCATTATAAATTTTTTGAAGGAAGAAGAAGCCAGTAATAAAGAAGAATTAAAACAACATGAAGCAGAAGTTTTACAGTTATGTCAAAATAGCATGGTTGAATTAGACACTTTGAACTGCAAACTTAAAAATACAATACAGAAATTGGATGGGGACTAACAAAACAAATTTATAAGGGACAAAGGAGACTATGAGACTGGCCGTATCTACTCATGGAAGGTTAAAACTAAACAAAAAGGCATCCTAAAGATGAATGTCTCCTTTGATTTCAGCATGGATCTCAGTGAAACAGAAAGTGAAGATGGTTGTTTTGTAAATTGGGGTCCTTTTTAGAACAAAAATTAGACCAACAGAATACTGTGGGACAACATTGGGGCTCTCCTCCTCCTTCCCTTTTGGAACATTACCCCATCATCGTCAAACTTTTCAGCCACGTCGGAGCCCCAGATTGACTTTTCAAGGGGGAGACAATTTCAACTCAGAAGGAGGAAGAGAAAGAGAATGCGGTGGGGGGATGAGGGAGAAGGAAGCAAATATTGTCGAGACCATCGACAGAGATACTTCAATCGGAGGCCTTTTTGGAGAGGGGGGAGGAGGTAAGCAACATCTCTTCACGACAAAGTGCCTCTTCTGACTTACAAGTTATAAACATTTCTAATTATGAACTATCTGAAGATGAAATGACATTATTGAGTAAAGGCTTGAATTTTGTTCCTACCACTGGAATAGATAAGGTGCAGACATTTGTGGACATTAGTCTTTTATGCAGGAAGTTAAATTTACAAGCTTTCTATGGTGATACCAGGAATAATGTATCTGAAACAAATTCTATAACATTTCATCCTAATTCTACTTTTTGTCCTCCATCATGTGTAGCTGTGGATGTCTTTTGACAAATAGTGGAATGAGATTTAAATGTTTTATTTGACACTTTACCTCATTATAATTTTGACAATTTAACAACGAAAGAAAGAAGTGCTTTAAAAACTTTACAACAGGAACCCACCTTTGTCATTAAGCAAGCAGGTAAAGGGAGGGTCTGTTGTTGTCATGAATAAAAATGATTATTTGAAAGAAGCTTTGAGACAATTGGGTGATAACACTTTTTATGAAAAACTTTGTTATAATCCTATTTGGGAATTTAAAAGTATAATTGATGACAAAGTTAATGGAGCTTATATGGAAGGCTACATTTCTAAACATGTTAGGGATTTTTTGATTAAGGACAGCCCGGTGATGGCAACCTTTTATTTGTTACCAGATGTTCATAAATCTTTGGCTGACCCACCGCTACATCCTATCATTAGTGGAGTGGGGTCTTTGACTGAGCCATTATCCTGTTATTTAGATTCTTTTTTACAAACTTATGTGGAAAATCTTCCTTCTTATCCAACAGACACAAGAGATGTTTTAAACCTTTTGACTTTGTTGCATGTTACAGAGGATTTTTTCCTCATTACTTTGGATATAGAATCTCTATAGTCAAATGTACCCCATTGCAGGGCTTTAGATGCAATGGCATTTTTTTTGAATAATGATGTTAACTATGATGGACCGCCAGTAGATTTTCTTTTGAAACTTATGGAATATGTTCTGACATTTAGTATCTTTTTATTCAATCAAGGTATATACAAACAAATCAAAGGTACAGCTATGGGGGCCACTTGTGCCCCTTCAATAGCCAATCTGTATGTTGGCCTTTGGGAAAGGAATTTTATTTACAATCCAAATGTGAACTGTTATAGATGATGTGATTCTACTGTGGAAAGGGTCTTTAATTGAATTTCAGGATTTTTTAGCTTATCACCACTCCACTAATGAACATTTACGTTTCTCATCAAACATGGCAGATGAACAACTACCTTATTTGGATATTCTAATAACAAAAAACCCAGATGGTAATCTTGAAACAGAAATTTATTGGAAAAAAGTTGATGGCAACACTGTTTTAATGGCCTCACGTTGTCATCCAACACATATGATAAAGAATAAACCTAAAGGGGAATTCCTACGAGCTAAAAGAAATTGTAGCTCTGAGAATAGTTTTAAAAATAGTGCAGACATTTTAGAAACAAGATTTCAAGAGAGAGGTTATAATAGACAGGATACAATTTTAGCTAGAGAAAAAAGCAATGATCACCGACAGGAACGATTTGTTACAGCCACAGCATAATGAATTTAAAAAGAATAATGATGCACGATTAAATGTTGTGACTACAAACTCGGCACATGGCAGTTAATTTTCAGACATTATTAAAAAACATTGGAGAGTACTGTCAGCTGAAAGTAACCTAGAAAATGTAGCTTCCACTTTGCCAAGATTTTCTTTTAAAAAGTCAGCAAGCTTAAAAGATACCTTAGTTCACAGTCATTTTGTGGACAATAAAAGAATATAATACTTGGTTACCAAAGCTGTCAGGATGCTTTAAGTGTAATAACACTATTTATTGTTGTGTTATAGCAAATGGAAAGACCTTCTCAGCGGTTAATGTATCCAAGAAAATTACCATTAGGCAGATGACTACTTGTAATACTACTGCAGTAATTTATTTGGCAACTTGTACTTGTCAGGCTTTTTGTGTATGTAAAACTGAGAGATGTTTTAAGGTAAGAGTGGGAGAACACCAACATGCTATAATAAGAAAGGACCAACTCTATGCCACTGCATCACACATTTTAGAAAACAAAGATGATGTTTTTATTCATCAATTTAAATATATAGGTATTGACAAAGTTTGCCATAAACCCAGAGGTGGCAATTATAGAAATGTAGTATTAAAGAGAGAAACTTTCTGGATTTTAACACTCAAAGCTAACATTTTCCCTGGATTAAATGGAAGTTTTGATCTAAAACCTTTTTTAGAAGAGAGATGATGTAATTTTTATTTGTTTTTCCTTCCTCTTTTATAAAGAGGCTTTGATAGTCTACAATTTCATAATGAAGTTCTGTTTTCTATGCTGCTTATTTTTATTATAGTAATTGTAATAGTTTAACCCCCCCCCCCCTTTTCAGGTAAAGTGTGTTTTTTCACTAATTGCAATTCAGCTATGTTCCTTATGTGTATTTTACTTACCATGCAGTAATTTTTATTGCCTTGATTCTGCTTCATTGCCTTTGAAATTTGATTGGTGCTTTTTTTAAGTGTTTAATTGTGATGTCATTTATTTGCCTTGTTATAAATATGTGAACTGTTCCTTCACTATTTTAACCTTTGATAAAGGGTCCAGCAGACCAGAAACACGTCAGGTTGTTTCAAAATAAACATGTCTTAACTTCATCCTCTCGTGCTCCAGCTTTATTGTGGTGGTGAGTGCCTGGATTTCTGTGTTTTGTTTAGTTATTTTCCCTGGCACCCCGTCCTAGTGCGAGCTCCCTTTGGTACTCCATGTGTACAAAGTTGTGGCCCCATGTAGCTGATTAATTATTTTCTGTGAAAGAATGGTGACCCCTGTATAGCTAGAATCATTTGCCATGCAGGTGAAAATAAAATCTGTTGGGGAGAAACAGTGGTTTGTGCTTTATTTGATGGTGGGAGGTGGGTTAAATGAAATGAAATCCTCTTCTTTTCCCTCCTATTTGCAGTCTGATTAATTTGTCATGTTATATTTCAGGGGAAAGAATCCAAACTTGGGGGCTGCAAGGGGCTTCATGGGACCTCCATGGAAGAAGAGCGAGGTCTCATTCTGGTGGTCTGTTTGGGGAGAGGATCCATTGCTGTGAAAAAGGAGGTAACCTAGCAGCGTAAAGACAGCAGCAGGTAGGAGACCATCCATTTTCCATAGTTCAGTAGTATGCAATGTCTCAAAAGTTAGTCTTTTGAGTGCTGCTTACTTCCTGCCTGGACCACCTGCAATGCTATTAAGTATGCCCCTAGATGGGTCAGGAAGGGAGGGAGGGGTTGCATGCAATTGTAAACTGTTTTTAATAAAGAAATAACATTTATGGACTGTACATCTTAAATAAAGTCACATCTTTATTATGATCTAGAATAGCATAGCATACATTTATGATATGTTTACATTTTTGTACATAACCAGGTTGCCATTAATGTTACTGTTACTAGTCATCTGCCTTTGTTTCCCAAAATCAATAATTCAGATTAATCTGGCATGATCTGTCTGCCACAAACCCATGTTACCACCTATCCTAAAGCTCGCTGACCTCCAAGAATTCCACTATAATCTTTTATAATAGTCTCCAGTAGTTTCCCATTGAGTGAGATCCAGACTATAACTTCCTGCGTTGTCCCTGTTACCTTTCTTGTGAAGTTGCACTATATTGACCATCTTCCAATCTACCAGAACCATCCCTGTTTCTGGAGAGCAGTTAAAGAGGTCAAACACAAAAGGAATCAGCACAAACTGCTAAAGTACTGCCATCATTTTAATAAAACATCAACGGCAACCTACAAAAAATGTGATTGAAATGCAAGATCTGCCATGACGCTGGAGCTCAAAGAGTGCCCCTACCAGTTTTGCACATGCGCACTTCCTCAGGAAGGCCTAGTGAAAGTAGCAACACTAAACCTATGGTGGAATAGTGCCTAAAGTGACAGTGCATAAAGCAGTTACAGAAGACCTTACCATAACATAGGTCTTCGAGGGAATCCCTGTCATCAGGTCACACCTATGGAACTTAGGTGTGAGGCATCAGGATCACATGGAAGCTTTTTCTGTAGCAGTCTATTAGGGCCACCCACACCAATGTTAGGCTCCGACACCACATGCCTTATATAAGTGCGGGCAGCCTCACTCCTGCCTCAGTTCTTTCCCTAGTTGGAGGCCATAGGAGATGGGAGTCCCACTAGGGAACCAAGGGGAGAGAGAGAGAGAGAGAGAGAGAGAGATGGTGCCCAGCTAGCAGAAAGGCTGGAGTAACAGGGCAGCTGACCTGTACAGGGAGCGCGAGAGAGAAAGCAGCATGAAGGGAGGGACGGCATGACCAGATGACAGAGATTCCCTCAAAGATCTACTGTTATGGTAAGTTCTTACATAACTGTTCTATCTTCTTTCTAACTTTATGCAGTGTTGAGATCAAGGACAGTCTGGTTGGCTGGAGACCAGAGGCCTAAGAAAGAAGGCCCTGAAGCACAGCTAGGTCAAAGCCTGCCCTTCTTCTGGAGGCAATTTCCAGAATGTAGTGCTTGGTGAATGTGTAGACCGTACTTCAAGTGGCAGCAATGCAAATCTTGGCTGCGGACATGTCCCTGAAGCAGGCAACTGAAGTGGTCATACCCTTAGTGGAATGGCCATTAACAACCCCAGGAAGTTCCTTACCATACTTCCTGTAACAAAAAACAAAACAGTTGGCCAACCATTTGGACAGGCATTGTTTCAAAACTGGAGTGCCCTCTCTGCAAGGGTCAAAATAAACAAACTACTGAGAGGACTTCCTGCAGTCCTTTGTATGGTGAGTATAGTAATCTACTCTTGTAGTCAAATGGATCCTCCCAGCCTTTGGTTATGCAAACATAGTCTTCAGAGCAGCCCTCTCTACCTCCCTCGCCAAACTGGATGTCCTGTTTCATGCATTCTGTAGGGTTGCCTTGAACTCTCCTCCCCTAATTCACCTCTACTCTTCTCTCTCTCCTTACAGTCTCTTACTCACAGGCGTTCCTCTCACTGCTTGACCTTCACAGCTAAATACTGGTTTGGGTCTCTCCCATCCTACCTAGCCTCCCTCCTCTCTCCCACTTCTCCCTTACCCTATAACTCATGGTCAAACTGTGCCCACACCTCTTCTCTCCCTCATGTCAACACCTTAGCTGGAAAACTCTCCATCTACAGATTTCCTTCCCTTTGGAACAGCCTCCCCTCTCAAACCCACCTCTCCCCCTCCTTCCATGCTGTCAAGCACCTATTCAGACCAACTCCTGTTACTTCCTGCACCTGTTCTCCATCCTAAACCCCACTCACCACAGCCCAATTGCTCTCCCTCACTGTGCTCCACTGTAAATATTTTTGTTTCCAAGCTTGTGTTCTGCTATACATAGTCTACTAGAGTGTATTTTTTTTGTTAATGTAAAAAGTACCTAGGCTGTATAATGATGTATAATCTCCACTTTTGTTTTACTACTGTTGCGTTTGTCTGACTCCTGTACCCTTTTTCCCTGGGTTGCACATGGAAACAAGCTTTGGTTCATGGTGTTTTTTCTGGTCATCAACTTTTAAATAAATAAATAAAAAATAGTAACATAGAATTCTATGCACATCCAAAGTATGGAGCAATGCTTCCCCTGGATTGACATGCTCTGGAAAATAATCAGGCAAGTGGATAGATTGATTTAAAGAAAACTCTGACACAACCTTTGGAAGAAACTTAGGATTAGTATGCAAAGAGACCCAGGACCAGATTTTCAAAGGCCAGAGAATGACACTGGCTGCTTGCATCAAAAACAACTGATGCAAGGAGCAGGATGCATCAAACCTTGCACTAATTCTGATTTTCAAATGGTGCTTGTGTCAAAAACAGGTCTGCATGCGCCAGAGTGGCTTGCCCCATGCTTGCACCAAAACAATGCTTGCACCATATCGGAAGGGATGCCTGCATCACTGAAATGATGCACCATCCCCTTATTTGGGATTTTCAAAGAATGTCAGTCCTGTCTTTGTACCTAAGATGCATGTCACTGTTAGACCAGCCAGAGCTGGTCTAAGGGACACTAGAGCATATAAATAGACCCACTGCAGGTGGTCAGACTTGACTGTGCTACTATTAAGGGACAGTATTCTCCTGCAGAACTAGTTTAGAACATTGTGGAGGCTTAGTCATTTCATCTGCCATTTTATTTTATTTAGCTTGCTTCATTCTTGTCTTTTGTGTCAGTTTTACTCATCTTGCACCATTTCTTTGACCCAGCTTGCATCATTTTTCACTCCGTTTGCACCATTTGTTTTAGTCAGTTGGCGTCATTTGTATTCCTTTAGTCATTTTTTTTGACTCAGCTTGCACCATTTTTGACTCAGCTTGCACCATTTATTTTTGGTGCAGCTTTATTTTTTATTTATTATTTATTTAGTTTTTGTCGACCAGGTAAGTGCACTAGACAAATTCTTGCCTATTTTCAGGCATGACCCCGGAGGGAGGGGGGATACAGATGAATGCCAACTGACCTTGAACCAGATTAAGCTTTTGGTGATGTTATTTAGAGAATGGGGGGAAATTTGGCCAGGGCACTGGGGAAATTCCCCTACTCTGCTTCCTGTAAGCAGAGGGGTCCCATTTTCATGTGGGACCAAGATGGCTGCCTCTGGACATGCTGCAGAGGACATGGAGGTGTTGGAGGCAGTGGAGCTGGTCTCTTCCCCAGTCTCTGTTCTGAGAGAGACCCCATCTTCTATGCCTATTGTGCTGCAATCCACTGAATATGGTTCTTCTGTGCCTTTGGATACTTCCCCTGCTGCTTTTGTGGATACCTGTGTACAGTGTTTGCCTGTGGATCCTTCATTTATTCCTCAAACTGTGCTTACAATGTCTTCAATCCCTGCTACTATGGATATATGTGAGTCTTCTCCTCCTGTTTCTATGGATGTAGATGTGTTACTTAAAATCGAGGAACAGCGTTATTTCACTGCTAGACAGTGTTTGTTAGTCCTTAAGCCTCAGTCTGGTTTTGTACCTGCTGCAACTGACTCACCATCTGGGAAAGATTGTTTTACTGTCTCTTCACCGATTCTGACACTTCCGCATTCTTTGCCTGTTGCTACGGACCCTCCTCACTCCCTACCGCCTGTACTGACTGCACCTCTTGCTCAGCTTTCTCCAGAAACTTCTTCTGTACAGGTGCCTGCTTCTGCTCTCCTTGATGCCTTGCACACGATGGACTGGTCTGTTGAGTTGGCCCTGGAAGCGGCTGGGTGGGAGAAGGATCCTACTATTGGGACTGGCGTTCTGGTTCTTCTCCGATCTGTACTAGGCCACCTGACAGTGACAACCTGCTGGCCTCTCCTGTTTTGAAAGACTCTGCTGCTTCTCTTGATATTTCTTTGCCAACTGAACTTCTTCTGACTCAGAACCCGACTTTACAATTTGGTCCTGCTTCCTCGACGCCTCAAGAACAACGGACTCTTCGGGACCCTGAGTCTCGTCCAGTTCCTGCTACTTCTACTGCTTTGTCCCCTAAAACTTATGCTGCATGCTTTCAACCCCATGTACATCAAGCTAAAAGACACAATGCTGTTCATATGCATTATTTGGGGGGCTTACCTGACTTTCCTGACCAATTTTTTGTAGGTCGCACTCTTTTGAAGGATTCTATGCAATTTGCTGCTTTTGAGAGTCATGCTTTAATTCATGTTTCTTCAGAGTCTCATTTTGATATTAGTTTTAAAACTATTACTGGTTTAGAAACGTTTTAGAGAAAATATCAGGAGCTTAAAACTTCTCCTTTATGGTCACTGTTTAATGCCATTCTCTTAACTAAACCTACTCAAAAAAATGTTACTATATTGTTTCGTAACGAAGGTGTCAGTCTTAATGATATTACTGTCTGGTTAAAGCAAAGATGTACTGTTATTTCTGACCCAGAGGCTATCTTTGATACTGAGAACATCTGGACAGGTGGGTGGAGAGCAAGGGTTATGTTTCGCACATCGGAGGTTGGAATACAGCATCTCCCGAACAGCTTTATGCTTGGGAAAGACAGGGGAGTTCTTTTTTACACCGGCCAGCCTAAAGCTTGCTACAGATGTGGCTCTCAGAATCATATAAGTAGTGTCTGTGACAAGATGAAATGCTCTGTTTGTGGTAACATTGGCCATGCAGGTTCCCAATGTGTGGATGAACCTCTTTGCATTCTTTGTGACGAACTGGGGCGCACTTTCCAGACTTGTACTTGGGCAGCTCACTACTCCCCGACTCTTGCTGATGGGGAAAAACAACATTTGATTATTTCTGTCGCACAATGTTCTCGTTTATCTGACACTCTTTCTAGACCTCAACGCGTACCCCTCCCTCACCCTGTTGTACCTGCTGTTAGCCCTCTTTTACTTTACCAGATGGTCTGCTCTGTTTTGGAACCACAGACCTTTACTACAGCTCTCCCTCCCCTTCCTCTGATCTTGCTATTTCTACCTCGAAGAGGTCCCTATTCCCTGTCTTGTCCTGGATTTTCTGGGTCTTCCATGGACCCACCCCGAACCTTTGTTAGAGTTACATGAGGATCTAAGAAGGGGCTTCTCCTTCTTCTAGGGCCCTGAAATCCTCTGTGACTCATATAAGACTAAATTTGAGGTTTTACGCCACCTCAGGACAACACAGACTCTGATACGTCCTCTGTTCTTTCCTCCCACCCTGATGTGACTACGGACACTGAAGTACCTATTGATAATATTGGTTCTCTAAAAAGGAAAGCTAAGGCAAAACTGAAACATAGGAAAGGTACCCCTAGGAAAGGTAGGCTAAGGTGACTTTTGTGTTTTTGTTTTCACTTTCCCATTTCATGTCTTCTGCTTTCTCAGTGCATACTGTTAATGTTAACAGTATAAAGAAGCATGCTAAGAAAGATGCAGTTTTTTCCTTTTTATCTGGCTTGACAGCTGGTCTCATCTTTTTGCAAGATGTACGTGTCCATGTTCTTCCAGAAATTTCCAGGGCCACTCGTGCCTGGACCTCTGGGCTCTCTTTTTGGTCCTTTGGACAGGACTCTTGTTCTGGTTTGGGTATTTTATTTAGTATACCTGATGTTACTGTTGTTAAACTGTTGGATATCTACCCAGGTCGGCTTCTGTTGTTGGATATTTTGATTTCTTCTGTCCCTTTCTGGATTATTAATATTTATGCCCCTCACTTGAAATCCCACAGAATTGAACTACTGAAACTGATTCAACCCTATTTATACATATCAATGCATGTGATTTTTGGGGGTGATTTCAATTGTGGGTTATCTGCTAAAGATAAGTCTTCTACTTCAAAGACTAATAAGTTGTTTTGTGACATGAATTTTCTGAAATAATTGCTCCATTCCACAGGTTTACAGGATGCATATTTATCTTTTAAGGGTCAGCATACTCCTACTTTTCACAAAAGCCCCCTTGCAACCCGTATTGATTTTTTTTTTATTTCTTCCCACCTCCAACTTTCTGGTGCTGTAATTCTAGTTGTGGAATTTTCGTATCGTAATTTATTATCTATTTCTTTAGGCCCTTCCTTGACATCTCGTTTTGGCCCTGGCATTTGGAAACTGAATGCTTCCCTGTTATCTGATTCATGTTTGTTAAGTCACTTAACTGAGTATATTCATAATAGAAAGACTGTATTTTTTTTATATGATGCCCCCTGGGATTGGTGGCGGGATACGAAATCTGGACTCCAGACTTCATTTAAAAATTTTAGTAAACATCATCATGATTCATTGTATTTCCTTTATCACACTAACAGACGACGACTTCAAAAATTACTTACTTTATCTCATGAAACTGGCCATGATTTTTCCATCCAAATAAGTACTCTTAAGGAGCGCATGATGGATTTTCACCTTCTGAAGGCTATTTCTGTTCAGCATCAACAGCGTTTTGGGACCTCTGGTACCCGTGACACAGTATGTCCATATGCTTCTATTTGGTGAACAGTAGAGAGTAAAACCTTTACTACACTATTTGATGACAGTTTCACTGAGCTCACTGATATTTTGGATATCAGGCACCGTGTTACCTGTTATGCACAAAAACTGTTTGGTCCCATGCCCCCCCATCTGCATCCATCATGGACTACTTTTCCTTTTTACAACTTCCTGATGTACCTTCTTCTGTTGTAGATATGTTAGATACTGAGATACAAGCACATGAAACTGAAGCAGTAATCAAGTCTTTACGTCCAAGAGTGACACTGGGCCTGGATGGTCTCTCCAGTGAGCTGTATAGATTGTTTTCTGCTGACCTGAGTTCTGAATTGGCTACAGTTTATAATTCTATTCTACAGTGCGAACATCTTCCTTTAGACTTTAACATGGGTTGTTTATTTTACTTACATAAAAAAGGGGATAGAAGATTGCTCTCCAATTGGAGACCTTTATGTCTCTTAAATACTGATTTTAAAATATTGACCAATTTTGGCCTCAGACTTTCTAAATGGCTACATATGTGATTTCTACCACAATAATCTTGCAGTGTCCTGGGAGATGGCGAGGACCATCTAATTTTACTTAGACAAATGACTGAACGTGGAAATTCTAATGTTTTACATGGTTTCATATTCTCACTGGACCAACGGCAGGCTTTTGATTCTGTACATCATGATTTTTATGGTCTGCTCTTCGATATTATAAAGTACCTGATTATACCCTGACTAGACTCTGTTGCTATATCGGTCTGCAACTGTTGTCCCACTGGTCAATGGATGGAAGGGCCCTATGCTTCCTCTACACAGAGGGATTAGACAGGGCTGTCCCCTTAGTCCACTTTTATATGTTTTTTTTTGGATTCTTTACTTTGTTCTATTAATTTGGCCCCAACAATTATGCCACTTCCCTCAGCCCCATATTCCGTGTTGGCCTATGCAGATGATATTAGTCTCATGGTGGCTAATGTTGCCTCAGTGCGTTCTGCATTATGGCATTGTTCCAAGTTTGGGGCTGTTTCTGGTGTGGCCCTTAATCTTGATAAATGTGTAGGCCGTAGATTAGGTTCCCCTTTTGTAGATGAGTCTTCTGTTGACATTAGACTTTGTGATGACCCTATTAGGATTTGGGGCATTTTATATGGTAATGGTCCTTTAGATGTCCTTAACTGGACTCCCAAATTAGATTATGCTCAAACTATGGTTGCACGTTGGAATTCATGGCAGATGAGTAAGAAAAAAAGGATTTACATGATTAAAACCTTTCTGCTTTCTGCTTTCCCTTTTTCTCTTTCTGGCTTATATTCCCCCATCCCCGGCAATTTGAAACCTGATTGCTTAGTCTCTTTTTCAAGCCCTATGGGGTAGCCATTGAACCCCTTTAACGTCAGATCACCTATCTCCCTATTCGGGATGGAGGCCTAGCTATGGCCCAACCTGTTTTTATACTAGTTTTTCTTGTTTCATAATATTAGACCCTGCTGGTTAACCAAGATCGAGGTTGGGAACCTTGGTTTCTTGAATTCTGTGGTCCTTGGTTTCATAAATGGGAACTTAACAAATTGACAGTTTTAACACATTCCCCCCAGATTTCTGCTTATCTTAGGGATAGTTTTTTTCATTTGAAACACTGGCAGATTACTAGCCATATGCTAATAACTGTCTCCAGAAAATCATTGTATAAGTATTTAGTGGACCGTGTATGTTTGGAGATTGTTGTTTTTCCCAAATGTCCTACGCAACATCTCCCTGCTTTGCTCACTTTACTTCATAATTCTAGGGTTCCCCAAAAGATGTGAGACTTGCATTGGCTTAGCTGCCATGAACGTATCAACATCAAATGTAACCATAAACACAAATCACTACAGGACAGATTCTGTTCCAGACCTGAATGTCAGCAACAAGAAGAAACTATTTCACACTTTTTTTTTCATGTACATTTATTGTTTCTTTTTGGACTCTATTAGCTGCCAGATGGTGTGAACCCTTGTTTGCTCTCATTACTTATGACAATTTGTTGTATGGATTTCCCCTCACTTGGTCTCATTGGAATATTAATACATTAAATTTGATTTTGTAATAATCAAATGGCATGTGTGGAATGCTCGTTGTCTGTTTAATTTACAGAATCAGGATGTGCTCTTCTTACCATTATTGCAAGGATCGAACATGATTTGAAGGCATATATTTTCAGAGGCAGAGCATTTGCCGTCTGACTCTTTGTTGGAATTATGGACACTATTACCTTGGATAACTGATTCTGATTTTCCTGTTACATAATTATTTTGTGTTTTATTTTTCTCTGTATCATTTTCGTTTTTCTTTTCCGTTCAGTTGATGTTCAATAAAAACTTCCCCTACTCTTGGCCTGCAGAGGGTCTTGCTTCTTGTGAGCAGAGGGGACCCTTTTGTCTGTGGTACCAAGATGGCAGATGACAGTGTGGTTGCTGGTGGAATTGCTGGAGATATTTTGGATTATGACCTGACTATAGTTTCACCCATGGAGTCAAGAATACCTGACATTACCTCTGAAGAACATACAAGGCTGCAATCTGCAGAAAGAAATACTGAAGGTACCACTTTAAATGAATTGCCAGACAACCATCAAGAAGACTTGCCTCAGATACCACTTTATCCAGTTTCAGGAAATTAGAGCACTTCTAATGACAGAAAATTATCTGCGAAGCATGTATTTTGCACACAAGGACTTTCTTATTGGTCTAATGCACTCTGATTCACAGTTTTCCTCACAGCCTTTTTTTTCAACTTACCCTGCAGCAGCCACTTCTGATATGACTCCTAGCACCAGAAATACCACAAACTCTGCATCAGGAGCTCCTCTCTCTTTGCATCTACGGGACAGTCATCACACCGCAGAGGACATTGAGAACATTTGGTCACCCACGGCAGCGCTCCATGCTGCTGGCTGGCAGCAACATTCAGAAGGAGCACCCTGGACCTCTCCAAGGGCTGTTTCAGCCGAGGAAATCATCTCTGAGGCATGCAACCAACTCCGATCTTCAGAAGACACACCATTATTGATGAAAACAGCTCCAGAACCAGTATCTTTCCCTAGTAATGATTCAAACACACCTGCTATCTCCCGAACAACACCTGACGTCACAGATACTGTCACAGTCCCCAACTTAGCCAGATGTGAATCTGCTTCATCCTCCTTGACATCAGAACATAATTCAGCTGGTACATCTGAGCCATTTGGTCCACAGCCTGCAGGTGAGGGCACTAACTCGACCCCATTTAAACTCAGTGATCTGTTCACAAACTTAGGTGAGCCAGCACAGTGAAGGAATGCTGTACATATGAAGTTCATGGGGGACATTGCTACAAGCCCTGACAGAAGAACTGTGTTGCATAGTATGTTGCGGGACTCTTTAGGGATAGGGGCAACAGAATTATTTGCCTTCATTCATGTGCATGGGGAATCTGTGTATGACTTAAGTTTTAAAATGTGTACACTTTGGAGAAATTCTGGGAGAAATATGAGCATGTAAAACATCTGCACTCTGGGCTCCCTTTATGGTCATCCCCTCATGAAACCAACAGTGAAAATTGTTACCTTACTGTTTCGTAGCGAGGGTGGAGCATAGCAGTTGTCAACTACTGGCTCAGGGCAGCGCGGTGTGATGAGCTAGAGGTCCCCTGACCTATTTTGGTTGAGGACCTAGTATGGACTCGGGATGGAAAGTAAAGGTACAACTTAAAAACACGGATAAAGGTATCTCTCATTTACCAGGCAGCTTTCACATAGGCAGGGACTCAGGCCACGTTTACCCCTGACAACCACGACCTGTCATAAGTGCGTTCTCGCACCCACCTGAGCAGCACTTGCGACAAGCCCAGATGTACTTTGTGCTTATCCTATGGACATGTGAGTTTAGGTTGTCCAAACCCTCTATACTGCAATCTGTGTGATGAGCCAGGGCACTCCTATCACCAGTGCCCTTGGGCAGATCATAATAGGCTCGACTGCCCTCCCCAGGGCCAGATAGCACTTATCATGGATTCCCAGACTCAGGCCTTACGCCGCAGGGAGGTCCTGGCCCCTGCCACTTCTACCCTAGCACAAGAACCTCCTCTCCCTCAAGAGTCTGAACTTACAGCCAGACAAGGGGTCATTCCCAAGTCCTCTGGCACCCCTATAGCAGCAGTACCACCCTTCTGAATCAGTCTCTGCTAGTACCCAGGCTACCATGCCCCCCAGAGGACTCAGACCACTTTGTGGTAATCCCCCCTTCTAAACAGGGTAAAGGCAAATGAAAAGGAGAAGCTTCCACCCCCAAGAGAACAATTATCATGAGGAATAAATTTCAGGCCTTAGCCAAGAGACGACAATGGGGAGACACGGAAGGGGAAGATGGAGACTCGGATTCTTCTCTAGCCTCTTCCTCTTGTATGGACTTCTCCTCTGACTCCCAGCTTGATTCCCCCCTTCAGCAGATGGAGGTAGGACCCATGCTAACATTACCTGACACTAGCTCCTCCAGAATGGCACTGTACTTTCTGGGATGAACCACCACCAAGGACTCTGCTGCTTCACCCTAAATGCATACAGCATTAAATCCTATATAAAACAATTCTCTACAATGCACTACCTTTCTGACTTACACCATGACATCTATTTTCTCCAGGACACCCGTTTGAAATCTCCTCATGAGCTTTCTCAAATTAAAACTCATTGGCATCAGGGCTCTTCCTTCTGGTCATATGGAGAGGATAGGTGTGATGGCCTAGGTATTTTGTTTGCATATTTTAATTTCCAAATTTCCTGGTTGGTAGACATAATACCAGGATGAGCTATGCTTGTAGACTGTACATACCAACAACACAAACTCAGGCTCATTAATGTATATGCCCCCCAGAGCACTGCCTCCAGAACAGACTTATTTAACAAAATACACCCATACCTGTATTCCAACCGGCAAATCTACATGGGAGGCGATTTCAACTGTGGTCTTACTCTCAGATTGGGGCGGCTCCACCCAAAAACTTTTCGCAGATTCAATTGCCCTGAACAAAGTTATTCAGACTGCAGCCCTCATAGATGGACATAATGCTTTACATGGTCCAGGTGCCAAAACCTATCACAGAGGCCCATACGCTACCAGGATAGATTTTCTTTTTGTCTCATGGAATATTTCAGCACACAGGCAAGAATCATACCCTGTGAGACTTCAGACCATCTGGGGATCTCTCTGGTTTGTTCCCCCTCAGGGAACTCCTTTCCTGGTCAACCCCACTCTAGGTGGAAATTGAATAGTTCATTGTTGACAGACCCGTCCATTTCAATGCATTGCACAGACCTTCTAAGGGCCCAGTTGTCCGTATTGGAAGCATATCATTCCCCTCTACAATGGTGGGAAGACACTAAGAGTGATATCAAGATTTTCTTCCTACATACAGGGAGGAAGAGAACACTGAGTTCATATCTTTGATACCTCACTCACAGACAAAAATGACAACAGGCCATATTTCTTTCTTTCACATCCCACATGGACTACTCTCACACAATAAAGTCCATTAAGGAAGAAATGAACAGTTCCAGTATCACCGAGCACATTCTTTATGGATGGAAGCTCAACATGGGATACAAGGCTCTAGTCCCTCCTTAGATATCTATAAAAGTTGCACTGACAGGGTAAATGCAACCCACATAGAGGAACTTTTTGATGCTGCTTCCAATACCCCCCACAATTCCTTGCTGGACATAAAGTGTATCGCCAGCTCTTATCTAGCTATGATGTTTGGCACCACAACTCCTGTGGATAGTATCATACCTTTCCTTTCAGGTATTTCTATTCCTCCTCCATCCCAAGATACATTGAAACATCTCCTTAAACCTATAACACCAGAGGAAACCCAGCAGGCTATAAAACGCCAGAAGAAGTGCACTTCCCCTGGATCCGATGGCCTTACTGCAGAATTATATATACAGTTTATGTTATTTTTGGCCCCCTTTCTGACATTAATATATAATACCATCATAAGCACTAATTCTACTCCTAAAGGATTTTCTGATGATATTATGATTTTATTATTCAAGAAAGGGAACAGAGCCGATATACGGAACTGGAGACCACTAAGTCTGCTAAACGTAGACTATAAAATATTCACTTCTATCTTGCTCAGTAGGATGCTCCCTGTTGCTGCTCAGATTATTTCTGAGGTGCAGACTTGTGCCCTTCCCGGCAGGTCTATCCTTTCCGACCTATCCCTCATTCGAGACATTATTTCAAACAGTACCCCCTCTTCATCTGCCCTGTTACTCTCATTGGACCAAAAAAAGGCTTTTGACCGGGTCAGCCATGTTTATTTGTTCCAGGTTCTTGCACACTACCATGTTCCCCAGAAATTCATCTCTTGGCTTAAACTCTTATATAGTACTGCTTGGATACAACCCCATATAAATGGTTCTCCATGCTCCCCTTTTTTAGGCCTTAGAGGAGTACGACAGGGCTGCTCTTTAAGTCCTCTTTTATATATTTTCCAACTAGACCCTTTATTACAATCCCTACTGCTGTACCCATCTTTACCTAGAGTCTCTTCCCCCAGTGGAAGACCTCTACCTCCAGTATGTGCATATGCTGTTGATTTGTGCATTTGTACTACCCCTATCTTCAGGAGATAGCACCTCCCCCTATTTTCAAAGCATTTGAGACAGCTTCGGGCTCCCAAATAAATATAGCAAAAAGCACAGCACTAGTGGTGCCAGCTTCAGCCAGCATGGACTTACCAACGCATATTGTAGCTATCCCTCTGCCAATCGCTCCAATAAAAATCTTGGGATTACATTACGGCACCTCAGATGATGTCAGCTATAACTGGAATATAGTATTAAATAGAGCCGCACACACCCTTTCCTTTTGGAAAGGGCATAGCATTGCAAAATGGAAAAGAGTGTTTTTATTGAAAACTTGAATGCTTCCCCTCTTCTTACACGTGGCATCAGTGTTTCCGGGTCCCTTTTCTCTGGAGGCAAGAGTTTACAATATTTTTTTTCAAGGCTTCTGGGGCAGCCGTTTAAATCCCATAAAAAGGTCGTACACATACATGGATTATTCTCATGGTGGGGTAAGGATGCTGAACCTGATAGTATTTTTTCATAGCCTATTCCTGAAAATCACGATACCCCACTTACTCCATGATCCACCCCTATTTTAGTATTTAATTATATATTCTTTTACCATTAAGGTATGCCAAATATGGCAACAACTCCAACATGACATCCCTAGGAACTTCAGAAAACTAGGTATCCCCAGCTTCCTCTTCTCCCCTTTTCTGAAGATCTGGCAATGGAAACTCTCCCCCTGCACATATATTGACTAAAACCAGGAGACAGCTTTATAACTTTGTTTTAGATACCCATTTTTCTGACTTACCACAAATAGTATTAACACAAGGCTCCCTTCTGGAATTAGAAATGCCCTTCTCTCAGTTAACTGACCCCAGGATCCCCACACAGTTTTGGGATATCTCCTGGCTAGCTTGTCATGGAAGACTGGGTGTCAAGAACAACCTAAAACATAAATCAGTAGAGGGGCGAATATGACCCCGAGACTCTTGTACTGCAGTACTGGAAACCATGCATCATTTTTTTTATTGATTGCTCATATAGTCAAGTTGTTTGGACCCTCCAATTGTACATGGATTGAAACTGCAGTACCCTGAAGATGTTTTTTTTTTTTTCCTCTCTGTATTAGTAAGCATTTATTTTGCTCCATTTAAACTGAAATGTTTCTTTTGACTTCTTTTTCCTTTTTTTTCCCTTCACCCTTGTTCATTGGTTTTATTTTTGGGTTGATTTCCTTTTGTCTTTCTTGCAAACCTTATTTACAGTTTCTGTAAAGCTGACATTGTATTTTGTTTATTGAATGTACTGCACTAATATTTCTTTAAATAAAACATTCCCCTACGCTTGGCAGGGGGCGCTGTAGGCTTCCTATCCAAGATGGCCAAGTCACAGTCAGAGGAGGAAGAGATGGAGGAGACATTTCATCAAGCTGGTGGAAACTATTGAAGACAATGCGATGGATACACTAGATGTAAATGTTGTGATGAGGCTGATTCCTGAAGAGCAGAGAGCTGAGCGAGGAGATGGCAGGTCACTCATGGGAAGTGTTGAGGGTGAGTGCTACTACATTTGCTAATGTATATCCTGAGGCTTTAGCGAGACAGCTTGGGGGGACAGAATCCAGGCAGATTGCAGCGGGAGACGCTACTAGCGGGAGGTCAGTTGCAATTGATTTGGAGCATCGAAATGCTGCAACCCAGCGTATAGTGCTAATGAGGATGTGGATTGCATGGAAAGAGGTAACTCTGCTATGGACAATGGTGGGCAGGAGGATTGCTCTTCTTCTGAGCTCCATCATGTAATTAGAAATTCAACGGGTGGTTCGGTGAACGTCAGAGCGGAATCTGATAGACCTTTAGATTTTGTTTCTGGGACGCCAGGTGAGGCGCTTGAAGGTGCTGGATGGAAACAAGCGGCGGAAGGGAGATGACTCCCAATGGCTGGAATTTTTCCAGCTGAATATTGATAAGGCTGATGAGACACAAATGATTAGTGGGGCAGATACTTCAAGTCAGCAATAGAGAGCACACCATGCAGGAGGATGAATGCTCTACTCTGGGTGCTGAAAAAGCTCCACGTCATCATTGGAGCATGAAATAAGGAGGATGCTACTCCTTTAATCAGTAAAAATGTACAGGCAGGTCCACTGGTTGGAGAGCTTAATGAGCAGTCACAGACAGGTTTAGGAAAACAGGGGACACACACTGCATTCCCTGTGATTACACTTCCTATATCTGAGCAACATACTGACATGGGGCAGACCCTACTAGCTCTGGAGGCCCACAAGGGACTACCCCAGGAGCCCCTCAGACACAGGAGGAGTCCGATGAGAATTCTATTCCTTCAACAGAGCATGAGAGGCCAAGGAGACAGGGCTCAACTTTCTCTGAGCTATACAGAAATAAGTTTACTCAAGTCCCTAGAAAGAACACAGTACAACTGAGGTACTGTGTGGGCCTACAGGAGCACCCTGACAGAGTGTATGCTGCACGGAAACTTCTCAAAGAGTCAATGTTATTTCATCCATCAGAAATCTATGCCCTGATACACATTTCCAGGGAAGATACATTTAATGTTAGTTTTCGTCAGCACTCTGGACTAGATAGATTCTGGACAAAATATAACATGCTTAGATCAACTCCCTTGTGGGCCAATTTCATGGTCATTCCTTTAACCAAACCACTTTTGAAAACAATAACTATTATGTTCTGAAATGAAGGAGTAAATGCTAATGATATTTTGTTTTGGCTGCAGAAAAGGTGTATGGTGTTAGGTCAACCCGAACCTACAATAGATATGGAAGAAATTTGGGTGGGGGGGTGGCGTTTCAAAATAAAACTGTTCCAAACAAATTCAGAAGCACATCACATCCCTAATAGTTTATTTTTAGGGTGTGATAGGGGAGTGCATTTTTATGCAGGCCAACCAAAGGCCTGCTACAAATGTGGTTCACATACACATTTAAGTAGTACATGTGACAGGCTGAGATGTGCTCTGTGTCGAGAGGTTGGTCACGTCAATCTGGCATGTACCAATATGTATAAATGCAATCTATGTGAGGAGGTTGGGCATGCGTACCACCAATGCCCATGGGCAGGACAGAATAGGGCAGATGGGCTTAATCAAGAGAATCTGGTTAATACAGCTCAAGGGAACTCTGGAGCATCAGACGGTCTGAGACCAGATACTGGACAAGACCAGGCTAGGCCTTCCTATCCCCCCAATATCTGGGCAGGATCCCACTCTTCAGCCAGCACAGAACACCCAGGAAGGTACTCATCAGACTGAGGGAACTCCCCCAGATCCTCTAGATACCTCGCAAGAACCTGCAGTAGATAGCATAAGCACAGTAGCCCCTTCAGATTCTGTGGGTTTAGCCGCCTCTCTGATGCCCCCCTCTGATTTTCAGTTACCTAAAACTAGACAGGTGACTAGGGCTTCCACAAAAAAGAACATCCCACTCAAAACTACACAGATCACACTACAAAACACCTTTCAGACTCTTCAGACTAGAGAGGGAGAGTCAGACATGGAATCAGATGTGTCTTCTTGGTCAGAAATGGTTTCTGATTTAGACAAGGAACCTGCTCCTATGCCCTCCCAAACTTAGAAAGGAAAAGAAAAAAAAGAAAACCACCTGATTCAAGGAGGCGTGGAAAGGATGAAAAGGGACTTGGCAAGGTTGGAGGAATGGTCAGACATATGGCAGCTAGGATTCAATGCAAAAAAGTGCAAAATAATGCACCTGGGAAACAAGAACCCAGGGGAAGAATACACAATGGGTGGGGAGGTAGTAACAACAACAAAACAGGAAAGGGACCTGGGGGTAATCATATCAGATGACCTTAAGGTTAGCAAGCAATATGAGAAGGCAGTAGGGAGGGCCGGGGTATACTGGGATGTATAGGGAGAGGCATCAGCAGCAGAAAACAGGAAGTTGTTATCCCTCTGTACAGACAGTTGGTGAGACCCCATCTGGAATACTGTGTCCAGTTCTGGAGACCCCATCTCCGCAAGGACATAGACAGGATAGAGGCAGTCCAGAGGAGGGCAACTAAAATGGTGCAGGGTCTGCAAGAGAAGCCATATGAGAAGAGACTAAAGAAGCTTAATATGTATACCCTTGAGGAAAGAAGGGAGAGGGGGGACATGATAGAAACTTTCAAGTACCTCAAGGAATCAACAAAGTCCAAGAGGGTAGCATCTTTCAGAAAAAGAGACTTGCAAGAACAAGGGGACATAATTTAAAGATAGAAGGAGGGCGGTTCAGGGGCAATGTGAGGAAGTAGTATTTCACAGAGAGGGTAGTGGATGCATGGAACAGCCTTTCTGAGGAAGTTGTGGGGTCTAAAACTGTGGGAAAATTCAAGAATGCATGGGACAGACATAAGGCAATTCTTGTGGGGGGCAGGAAGATATAGGCTGTTGGTTAACTAGGATCTGCGGCCTATCCTGTAGGTAGGGAAATGGGCAGACTAGATGGGCCTAGCGGTCCTTATCTGCCGTCAAAGTCTATGTTTCTATGTTTCTACGTTAAAGGAAAAAATCCAGGATAAGTTGATTCAGTCCACCCTTTAGAAATGATAGGTTATGGCCACCCTTCAACTTGCTTCCTTAAATGTATGCAGTATCAAGAATTTTAAGAGAAGACCGACTGCTTTGTCTTTTTTTCATTCAACAGCACATGACATCATCCTGTTTCAGGAAACCAAGTTAAACTCACTGTTTTACAGTGAACAGGCCAGGAAGGGATGGATGTGGGGTCCTTCATATTGAACATTTGGTGCGGATGCAATGGACAGGTTAGACATTTTATTTAAGGGGACTGACTTTACTTTACATACACTAGTGGGCATTTTCCCAGGAAGGGCATTACTTTTGGGCTGCTCTTTTAGACATTTTTCTTTCCAAATAATCACAACCTTTGCACCCCAGACAAAAATGGCTAGGATCGAGTTGTTTGACAACATTAGACCATATTTATATACCACAAGACATATTTATATACCACAAGACATATAATTTGGGGAGGGGACATGAATTGTGGCATAGATATGGAATCAAAGTATAGACCAGGAACAAATTGTTCTGGAATTGACTTATTTAAAGGGAAACATCCATGTCCCAGCAGGCCCCACCTCCGTGTAAAGTGGGCCCAATTAGCAAATGTAAAAATGATAATAGATTTGCCACTTACTGATTATTATTATATTTTGATTCATATCTGGTTGATCCTGTGCCCTCTCTCCCTGCCTGCATTTTAAGTTTGAACACCCTCCCCATCACGCACACAAGCACCCGCGGCTGTCCTCGTGATGACATGGCAGGCGGGGAGAAGCTGGAGTGTCTCCATAGACTTGCCATATTCCAGGATAGTGAAATAGCTCCAGTTTGGAGCCCGCATACCTCTGAGACATACGGAGACCAGATACAGACAGCTAGTGTGCCTGTTAGTCTGTACGTGGTCTCGGTATTACAAGGACACCGAGAGAATCCAAACTGGAGCTATCTGAAGCTACTGCAATACAGCTTATATGTAATAGTATTACAGCTAATCTTACATTTTTGAGAGCTGTTTTCAAGTATGGTAGACAGAATAAGGTTCAAGTTTTTTTGTTGGCAATTGACCAGGCTAAGGCATTTGACAAAGTTTCACACAACTATTTATTTAAGGTACAACACTATTATGGCATATGTGGAAATACTTTGCTTTGGCTTACAAATCTGTATCAGGGAGCTAGACTAACACCCTATGTTAATGGCTTAATGGGGGAATCGGTATCTATGAGAGTTAGAGTCAGACAGGGGTGTCCAGTTAGTCCCTTCTATACACTTACAGGTATGTACTGAATCCTCTGATTAGAAAAGTACTGGCTAATAATAACATTAAGGGTCTCTCTCCAGGATATGAGCTGGCACAACAGAAAGTGATTGCTAGCAGAGAGCTGCGTCTCTGATGCACCTTGCACTTCTGGTGGTGTTTTTAAATCTTTTTTTCATTAAAAGCTGCTATTTTGAAGTCTACTCCAAGTGGTACAGTTTTTTGCTGTTTCTCGACAACAGAAAGTGGCAGTTTATGCTGATGATCTTTGTGTGTTTTTGTGCAGTCACCAGAAGCAGGACAGGAGGTTTTATACACTTTGGCATGGTATTCCCTTTGGTCAGGAGTCCAGATAAATAAAGAGAAGAGTCAGGTGATATGTATCGGCCCACTGGCTGGTCAAGGGCAATTATCACATTTTTTAGGTATTCTGATTGCTTCCTCCACAATTTTAGTGTTGGGAATACATTTTGGGGATGGAAACCTTCAAAAATTAATTGTGAAAAGAATGTAGTATTATGCAAATCCAAGGTACAGGTATGGAAGAATTGGAAATTCTCAAAGCAGAAATCAGTATTGATTATAAAGAAATTTTTACTGCCCATTTTTACACATCTCAGTTTTGTGTACCCACCGCCTATATGTTTAGAAACTACATTGCTAAGTTGTTTCTTCCAGATATTATGGAGGAGCAGGCTCAACTCTGTGAAACTGGAATTTACATATTTACCATTGAAATCTGGAGGGTTGGGGATGGTGAATCCTCTAGTCTTTTTTCATTTTTTTTTCCGTGGATTTCTACTGTAAAATTTATTTGGGTTGAGGAGTTGACCCAATGGCAAGAATGGACTACATTTCTTTTCCAGTCATATTGTTCAAAATGGGAAATATTTGCACCAAAAATATTAGGAGCATTGAATGTACCTGAATATGCAGAAGCTTCTTTGTGAAAGGTCAGACAATGGAGACTGTGTAAAAATGTGTTGCTTACTTTGACTAGAAAACAATTGTATTTTAAAGTTAAGACAGCACAATATGCTCCCATCATGGAGTTTCCTAATTGTTTTCCTTCCAAATATCCAAAAGTTATTTCACTTCTTAATGATAAAAAAATTCCAGTCAAAACCTGGGATGTCCTATGGTTAAGTGCTCTTGGTAGGTTAGGTGTCAGAGGCAATATGAAACACAAGTCTTTAGATGAAAGAGTGTGTCCTAGAGGAGAATGTTTCTAGTTAGAAGAAACTCAGATGTAATTTTTCATACATTGTCTAGTTACACAAGAATGAATGCAGGGGTTTGCCACTAGATGGCAGTGGCCTGTTATAAAGACCTTATCTTACAAAGCATGTACAGTATGTTTGGGTATTACACTGGTTGTTTAAAACTGTTTCTCCCTCGCACATTAAATGTTATTTTTGCTAGCATAAAGTTTTTTTATGACAGATATAATGCCAATATCTTATACAGCAATTGAATATCTCTATGCTTTCTTCTGCAGTAATGATAGAAAATACTCTTAAATTAAGTAAGACATTAGATTATTTGAGACTGCCGAAAGTGAGGGCTGATGCCTTATGGTGTAGGATTGCGTGGCTGAATTAAGTTGATTTGGCTCTAGAATATGACACAGTAGAGAGATAGTTCTTCTAAATGTTAGAATACGGATACAACTCTTCCAAATAAGACAGTGGCTTGGATGCAGTCAGGAGAGGGACGAGGGAGGGCATGAGCAATTTTTTATGTGTCTGATATAATAAAAGATTTTCCAGTTTAACACGTTATTTTTTGTCTTTTTGATTTTTCCTTAGGTTTTCTTTGTTTTTTAACGGGTTTCAAGAGGGGATGTATCCATGAAGTAACAGGATACTTTGATTTTCTATTCTGTAAGTGTATTTTTCATTTAAGACATATGTATCAAGAATTATTGATTTATTACTGATTTGTTATGTGGTTTTTCTTTACTAATGTTTCCTTTTGTGATTATTATGTTTTATGTTAAATACAATTCCCCTACTCTTTTCAAGAAATGCCATGGGATCTTTAACATCCACCTGAACAACCACCAGAACAGGCAGATGGGACCTCATTTTAACGTCTCTTCTGAAAGATGGCACCTCAGGAGTGCAGCACCCCCCCCCCATGCTGCACTACAGTGTCAATTTTGGGATATTAGCCCAAGTGCCTGGTGTGGGGATAAAACCCATAGCCTTCTGATCTCACAACCTCAGAGGCGAGTATGCTACCTGCTGAGCCACTGACACTAATGCTTGCATCATTCTCATCCCTTAAGCCATTTAGTTGATGCAGTGGACATCTTGTGTCAGTTTGGGGCACTTTGTCACAGAGAATGCTTTTCTTGCAAAATATGGCTCACCGTATTTGGCGCACCTAAATCTGACACAAGCTGCTTGTTTGATGAAGCCTGTGTGAATCTAAGGGCCTTTGAAAATCCGGCCCCCTGTCTTTATGAAAAATTAAATAAGGCTGCGCCATGCATGCGGGTGGAGGGACTTGAGGTCTGCATGGACCAGGGTCCCCTGAGCCTGTGTCAACAGGTCCCAGCAGAGGGGCAGAGGAACTGAAGGTTCCATAGCCAGTTGTTGCAGTAACAGAAACCATATCTGCCAAGGCCAGAATGGAGCCACCAGAATTAGGGTGGCACCCTCCATCTGTAGCTTGATGAGAACCCTTTGAATTGGATGAAAGGGAAGGAAGGCATTCAGAAACCTCCCTTTCCAGGAAAGGGAAAACACATCTTGCCAGAAAATTCCAGGCCATGGATCTAGAAAGTGGAAATGTAGCAGTTTTGCATTGAGTGGGGACTTAAAATGGTCCAACGCTGGATGATCCCACCTGTCAAACAAGTCTTCTATGACCGAGATCGGCAGCTCCCACTCATGCATCTTGGACTGTGACCTGCTGAGGCTTTCTGACAAGGCATTTTGGGTGCCTGTCACATGGATGGCTGACAGGTCTAGATCATGATCTAGAGCTCAGTATCAGACCCTCATCACTTCCTAGCACAGGGGATAGGAATGAGTCCCCCTTGTTTTTCAGTGTAATAGACCACACTGAGATTGTTTGAATGCACCAGCAGAGGATCCAGGGAGAGATGGTTCTGGAACACCTCTAAGGCATACAGAACTGTCCTCATTTCTAAGATGTTTATGTGGAGGAGAGTCTCCCACTGGGACCAGAGGCCTTGGGTCTGATAAGGACTGAGGTGGGCTCCCCAACCTAGACCCAAAGCATCCATGGTGAGGATTTGCAGAGGAATGGGGATAAGGAAGGAGACTCCTTTCAAGAGAATGGTGGGATCCATCGACTAGTGAAGCACTCAGTGGACTGGGGAGGAGACAAGGACCAGCTGACCTAAATTGTCTACGCACTAATCCCACTGGACCCTGAAGGTCTACTGCGGAACCCTCATGTGCAGCTTGGTCAAAGGGACTAAGACAATGGCTGTGGCCTTTAGGCCTAGTAGCTTCAAAAATGTCCTGCTCTGAGCCACCTCCTGGGCCTGAATAATAAGGCGGTATGCTCTGTCTAGGGGGAAGAAGGCCTTTCCCTGAGTAGAGTCCAGAACTGCTTCTATGTACTGTAACCACTGGGACAGTGTCAGTACAGTCTTGGGTTGATTAACAGTGATGCCCAAGGACTGGTATGCAGGGTGCACTCTAGAGCTAACAACAGAAGCTCACTGGACTGGGATTTCAGTAAGCAGTCATCCAGGTATGGGAACACATAGAGACCTTCATCCCAGAGGGTTTCTGCTACAGCTGCTGAACACTTGGTGAATACCCATGGCACAGAAGATAAGCCAAAGGGCAATACCCTGAACTGGCAATGCTCCCCCTGGAACCACAGGTATCATCTGTGATGGGGGCAAACCATGATATGCAGATAGGCATCCTGCATATTGAGGGAGCATAGCCAGTTCTCCTGCTTGATCAGAGGAAGAAGGCTGAGCAGAGTGACAACCTGGAACTTTTTGCACTGGACAAAAAGGTTCAGCTCCTTGAGGTCTAAAATGGGTTTCAAATCCCCTGTTCTTTTGGGAACCAAAAAGAACCTGGTGTAGAACCCCTTGTTCCTGACACCTGGGCCCTGGTTCTATTGCCCTTTTGTGCAACAAGGTGAGCAGCTCCTCCCAGAGCTCCTCTGTATGGTCTGGTGGATAAGAGGTAGGAACTGGGGAAACATCTGTAGGCTGTTCTAGAAATTCTAAAGCATGGCCCTTTTTGATTATCTGCAGTACCTACGCATCTGTAATAATGGTTCTCCACTGGGACAAACAGAGGGAGAACTGACCTCCAACCACCACCTTCTGTCTTGTAACAAGAGGAGGGGTCTGTCAAGGAGTCAGGCTGAGGCTGATATAGCAGCTGGGGCCACACCCCCTCCTCTGGAGTACTTAGCAGTGGAGCCAGCGGTGGAGAAGGGGGCAAGCAAGGCAGCACTGGCTGTGTGTGTGCCCAGGAGCTTGGTTCTGGAACCAGACTTGTGAGAGACCTTACAAAAGGAGGGCCTTGGTCTGCTCCAAGGTTGGGTATGGTAAAGGGAGTGGACAGACCTTATAGCGCTGCTCAAGGCCTGCAGGTCATTGATATTATAATGCACATCAACACCAAAAAGTATGTGATCCACAAAAGGAGCATTCAACACCTTTTTCTGGATGTCAGTTGCAAAGCCATTTGCTCTAAGCCAGGAGTGCCTTCTGAGGCAAATACTGGAGGCAGCTACCATGGCTGTAGTATCAGTGATACCATATGTTTCTAAGGAGATGCTTACTGACATCTTCCAAGACCTGGAGAACTTTGAGAAGCTCTTGTCTCTGGGAAGCCTCATGGAAGGCCTGAGCAGCAGTTTTGCCCTTCCTCCACAAGGTAGTCTAGTACTTAATCAAGTGAGCCAAGTAACTGGCAATTCTTAGGCCTAATGTGGCAGAGACAAACGTCCTCTTGTCCCAGAGGTCTAGCCTTCTAGATTCCCGGTCAGGGGGAAGGGAATTAAGGTGCTTAGGGGCCTCAGTCCTGTCATGAATGGCCTTAATTACCACTGAGTTAGTTTCTGGTTGGGCTGTAAAAAGGGGCAGCCCCTGAGGTACCTATTAAAGCTTGTCAGGCTTTCTGGACATGGCTGGTACCAGGTTGGGCCTATGCCAGGCCGCAGTGGCAGCATCATTTAGTGCTGGCAACAGGAAAGGAATAATTTTGGGTGGCGATTCAGAGATCACTAAGAAATCCACCAGATTCCTCATGTGACATCATCTTCCTCAGTCTGGAACCCCATTGTGGAGGAGAGCTGCTTCATGATGTTGAAAAAAGAGGGGACCTCCGGGAGGGACCTGGGGATGTGTTTGACTGAATCCTTCCTCCTGGAGGAAACAGCATACCTGTCAGAGAATTCCACTTCAATGTCTTCCTTTTCTTTCTCCTCCTCCTCCTCAGGGAGGATGAGATCAGAATGGTATTCCTCCTCAATGTCAGCCTGTCCTGAAGCAGGGACTGACAGTCGGAATACCAACGGCTCTCTAGAAGGCATAAGGTGGACGGGTCAACCTGGCATCTATGCCAAGGCAGCACCTGACAGTATGGGCAATGATGGACCAGACCCTGGAACAAACTGTTATATGGGAGATGTGGTAATGGAGGAAAGAATAGCATTAAGGTTGACAGTGGGATAGGGGACCATCGTTGACACTGGTATCAGCGAAGGGGGTGAGGAACCCACCTCCAATGAATGGCCACTAACTATAGTAGAAGTGGTGGAGCCCAGTGTCAGTGGACCTTGAGATCTGACAGGTCTCAATGGCAGGGCTGGGGCCAATGAACCAGAGGCCGATGGCCCCTCTGCAGCCCTGTAAAGTATGGGAGAACTCTTATCCATAGGGGCCTGACAGGAGCAGAGGCCTGCAAAGAGATAATCACCGATGCTGAAGCATTCGATGGAGTGATCCTAGGAGAAGATGATGAAGAACCAAACGGGGACCAGGACTGCCTTCAAGGGGAACTGTATGCCTATGCCAGTTTGACAATTTGATAGTGAACGACATTACAGTGGCACTTCGCTGTTGCTGCTGTAATGTCGCCGCAGGACCGGGCAATGCTTTCTTGAGGTGTTGCACCCCTCCCTGCATCAACTCTGACTCATAGTTGATTATATTTAGTACAGCTGATGTGTGGGGGGTTCAGGGGCAAACCCCTCTGAAAGAAAAGTAACTTTCTGTAGATGGCTTTATTCCAACCGCAGTTGTGGTCGACATAAATCCATTGCTGTAACGTTGGTCGACAACTATGTTGTTGAACCGGCATTATGGATCGGGGGTGAACGATCCTTAGGCCAGTCCATATCCCAAAAAGAGTGTCTTCCTGAGGACTTTTCCCTGGCCCTGGTGGCCTGAGACCCGACGAAAATGCCAGTGATTGGGCGTGGGGGCCTTAGAAGACCCCTGCTCTCTGCTGGCTTTTGTTGCTCTATGAGGAACTTCTGCATGTCTTTCTTGCATTGGTGCCTAGTGGTGAGGTTGAACTTCAAGCAGAGCTCATAGGCAAAAATGTTGTGAACAGGCTGAAGATAGCAGATACAAAGTTTGTGGTCATCAGTTGAAGACATTTTTCTGCAGCAGCAGTGACAGAAGAGAGCCAACAAAGGAGTAGTTCTCGACATACAAACACAAAAGAACTGTATGCTGTAAGATGTGATGAAGTTAAGCTGTTGTTCTGAGTTCCTCCCACAAACCCTGTTGGTAAAAGGTTTTTCTCTAGTCTTGGGCTGAGCTGCTTCCCTAGCTTCCCCTAAAACCTGAGCATTGTAATCCATCTCCAAAAATCTTGCATGCATTTCCTTAGAGTATTTTTCAAAATCACTTTCTCTACTACAATTTCTATGCAATCTGTAAAACTGTGACTTGAGTATGTTTCTGATAGTGTGGCGTGAGTGACATGGGAAGGAGTTTGACAATGTATTTCTATCTGTCAGTTTACTAAATAAATCAGTATCCACCATACCATCTTCATTTTTAACAATTTAAAGATCAAAACAAATTGATCTGACATAAATCGACCACTACAGTAAAATGCAAATTAGGATTTGTGGAATAAAGGCAATCCACAAATTGCTGCATCTCTTCCTTGTCACGCCACCTCACCATCAGTACATCATCGATAAAGCATTTCTATAAATCTGCTTTATCATAAAATAGATTTTTATCTCTGGAGCAAACTCCCTTTCATGATATCCCAGATAAAGATTGACATAGTTAGAGGTAAAGGTGGCCCCCAATACAGTGTCCTTTATCTGACGATAATGTTGGCCTTGGAAAATGAAGGAATTACATTTTAATAGCGTTGTGTGAAATTGTGGAATTTCATTCCACAAAATATTTCATGAACTTCACACATTTTGTGAAATATTTTGCGTGTTTGAAATGCAAAATTCCACCAGCGAAATGTGGAATTTCACTAGCAAAATGTGAAATTTTTCCCACAAAATGCAGAATTTCACCACTCGCAGGTGAAATTCCACATTTCGCTTGCAAAATTCTGCATTTTATGGGTGAAATTTTGCACTCACAAAATATTTTTCGGAATGCATGGAATTTCACGGAATATTTAGCGTGGCAAAATTTGCGATTTTGCTGGAATTTTGCCGGCAAAATCAAATTTCACTGCATCTCTACATTTTAATACAAATTCAGAAATGGACACAAGAAACTCCTTTTTCTCCACTTCCAAAGAACTACTGAGGTTCAACCATGTATGTATTGCCTTAAGTCCCCCCTCATGAGGGATATTAGTACACAAGGACTATGTGTCCATTGAAACTAGTAGCCAGTCAGGGTGCAGTTGCAAATCTCCCCAAATATACAATATGTCAGTAGTGTCCCTAACATAAGAAGGTAATTTTTTAGCAATGTCACATATATACAGTAGGTATCTACATATTGTTAGAGTGGTTCCATTCCATCTACTATTGGACATCCTGGTTGTTTATCTAGTTTTTCATGGACCTTGGGCAGTATCTATATGGTGGGCCTAACTGAATGTTGAACTGATAAAAATTCAAAGGTCCTCTTATGTATAACTCCTTTGTCTAATGCATGTGATGAATACACATTGATAGATTTCTTAAAACCTGCTTTTTATCAGTTCAACATTATGCCAGAAAATTTGACTTCACATGTCTGGTCCTTTGAATTCCTTCTCTCCCTTCCCCCCTCTCTTTTTTTACTAATGATACAATGGGCTGTATTTAATAAAATTTGAATGAATTAGTATGGACATACTGTCTATCTCTTTGGATGTTTTGGCCCTTATGTAATTTACTGTTAACCACAGACAAAGATACTAACAGTAGATTCTAACTGTTTATTGTAATTACAGATACACAGTCACTTGAAGCACTGTTCTGCTATCTTTATTTATTTAATTATTTAATTTTCGGAATTACAACCTTTGAGCCAATTAGCTCTTTTACAAAGGCTCCAAGTCACGGACAACACAACTGTCCTGAACGAAAAAGACAAGCAGTGGCATTTAAAACAACAGTACAAACAAAAGGCATTGTAGTGGTAATATCAATGAGGGTAGAAAGTTGAGTACACAGTAGGGGGACAAAATGTAGCGCAAACAACATATACAGGCTTGTACACCTGCTTGGTAAAACAAGAAAGAGAAAGCATAAGCTATGTTACTAAATGCTAAGAAGGAGGTTGCTAAGTGCTGTGGGAGGAGGAATGGTAGAGGGAAAGAGGAGAGAAAAGACAATAGCAGCCAGAAGTGGCTTTGTCTTATTGAGAGGCCAGGGGTGATCCCTAAGCTGAACAGTCATAGTTGGGGGGTGAGTCAAGTGGAGATGGACAGCTTTCTTGAACAGGACAATATTTTCTTGCTGCTGGACGGCGGGCGGTAGGTCATTAAACCATAGTGAACCCTTGATGCGAAAGGGAGCATTGTGCCATGGTGGTTCTTTTAAATGGTACTTGTAGGTGGCCCTTGACTGAGCTCCTCATATTTTTTTGTAAGGGTTGTATTGGAAGAGCGTAGACAAGGATTCTGGTGTATGTCCTAGTAACGCTTTTTTCCCCAAGTAGACAGGCTTGATATTTGGTCCTTTGGGAAAGGGGGAGCCATCCAGTCGAGGAATACAGGCTGCAGGTGTGAATGTAATAATCAGCCCCCAAAACAAGTCAGTAGGCTTTATTAAGGAGAAGCTTTACTCGCTTAAGTGAGGTCTCAGAGGCTGCGCTGTATATGACTAGGTCGTAGTCAATAGTTGGCAATATGGAGCTCTGTGTGACAAGATTGAGGGCCTCCGGGGTCATAGCTTTTCTGTGTCAGTATGGGATCCCAAGTTTGACATTTGCAGATTTTATGATGTGGTCTATGTGGGTAGCAAAGAAGAGGGAGTCATCAATATGGATGCCCAAGTATTTGAAAGTGGAGACTTGTTATAATATGTCACCTTTGTGACTACGGACAATCAGGAGTGGGCATTCTTCTTAGACCGCTGATGTGAGAAATGAATGGACTTGTTTTTTTTTGTAATCTAATAGGAGCCTGCTGTGTGAGAACCATGACTCAAGTTTTGAAAAGCTGTCTTGAAGGGCAGCATTTATGTCCAGCAAGCAGTGTCCCGGGACTGAGATCACCGCATCATCTGCATAGAGCAACATTTTGGCAGGGACGGCACTGGGAAGCGAGTTGATAAGCAGGCTGAATAGTAATGGCCCAAGGATAGACCCTTGTGGAATCCCTAGTGTTACACTCCAGGGTTCAGAAGTGACTCCATTTATCCTAACGTGTTGGTTCCAATGGGACAGACAGCACAAGAACCATAAGACTGTGTCAGAAGATAGGCCAAGGGATGTTAGGTTGGCGAGCAGGATTTGGTGATTGACGATGTCAAAGGCTTTGGACAGATCTATAAATATAGACCCCACCATTATACCAGAGTCTAGGGTGTCGTATAGATGTGTAGTGAAGTCTGTGACTGCCGTGATGGTACTGTGGTCTTTATGGAACCCATGCTGCTGGGGGCAGCGTAGATTATATATATATATTTTTTTTAATTTTATTAAGATCTAGGAATTACAACCCTTTGAGTCAGGGACTCATTTGCAAAGGCTCCACGTCATACAAAAAATGGATTTAAACACAGTACAATATGGAATATACAATTTGGACATCAGCTCTAGTACCAAAATGACAGCAACATACTGAGATGAAAGAAAAATACATAAGCACAGACATGGAACATCAGCAGTTGTGAAATATTAGTGCATTAAACATTTTTTTGAGTTTCATCTGCAGTCACAGTGGGAGTTAGACATAATATGATTAAGTAACTCAGTTTTAAAAGGCCCAAGCCTGGGGATTGATAAAATAGAGTCCAGGATTGAGTTCATCCAGAGTGGGGCCCTGTAGCAAAAAGACCTTTGGCCAGCAGTGGTCTTCACGAAGGGGACACAGAATGTGGTAGTGTCAGAGTGTCTAGTGGAGCGAGCCGGAAGGTTCTTTTGGAGGAGTTGAAGACAGCCAGGGGAGGCTAGGCCCAACTGGATTTTTTTGGCCAGTAGACAGGTCTGATAAACTAGACGCCCTGGAAGTTTAGCCATGATGAGAGCAGATAGAGGTCACAGGTGTGCATAAGACGATCACAGCCTATGGCCAATCTGCAGGCTTTGTTTAGGGCATGTTTAATGCGGGACAGTTCTGTGTCAGACGTGGCCCCATAGATGATTATGCCGTAGTCTACCAGTGAAAGGATGGAGCTGGAGATAGCTAAGCGTAGAGCCTCCAGAGGTAGACATGGCCTGAGCCTGTAGAGTAGACCGATTCTCTTGTTTATTTCAGTGCAAGTTGATGCGATACGCTCACGATAGGTAAGGGTGGAGTCTAGGGTAACCCCTAGATATTTAAAATTGGAAACAGGTTCCAGCATGGTGCCCATCACATTATATATCGATAATTTTGTAGTGCTTTGCTTATGTTGTGGGTGGGTGAATAGCATGACTTTTGTCTTTTTTGTGTTGAGTACGAGCTTGTGAGAGGAAAACCAGGCTTCAATTTGAGTGAAAGAGCCCTGCAAGGATTTTTGAAGCTGCGTGGGGTCAGGGTGCCAACTGAAGATCACAGCATCATCAGCATAAAGGAGAAGATGCCCAGAGGAGACCAGAGGCAATGAGTTCAGGTAAAGTGAGAAAAGGAGCGGACCGAGGATAGACCCTTGTGGGACACCCGATCGGACAGGAAGGTTAGCGGAGAGGGTGTTTCTTATCATCACCTGTTGCGTGCGGCCAGAGAGATAACTGGAGAACCAGATAGTAGTTTCATTAGAGACGCCAACAGAAAGGAGGGAGTTTATGAGCATGGCATGATTGATGGTATCAAATACCTTGCAGAGATCTATAAAGACTGAGCCAGCCAGGTCTCCATGGTCCAGAGCATCATGAACAAAGGAAGTGAGTTCTACTAGGGCAGTGGTGGTGCTGTGACCTTTCCTAAAACCGTGTTGTTGTTGGCAAATTAGGTGTTGTGCATCTAGATAGTAAGTTGATCAGCCACTATTTTCTCCAAAGCTTTTGAGAGAGGGGGGAGTATGGAGATGGGCCTGTAGTTAATAGTAGAAGTACGTGCACCACTTTTATGTACTAGCGTAATCCTCGCCTTTTTCCACAGAGACGGGAATTGTCCCAGGCAGAGGGACATGTTTAATATTTTAATGAGCGGTACTAGAACAGCATCTAGGGTTAAGGATAGCAGTTTAGCATCTAGTGAGTCCCCACTATGTCTGGTCTTACCTAGGAACCTGGAAATATATGCACGAGCATCACTAGTGGAGATAGTCTTGATACGAAAAGGTGGCGCACTGGGGGTGGCGGTAAGTATCCCGGATCAGTACTGAAGAAGTTGGGAAGGAGAATAGAACTTAGGTCTGAGAATGATATATTGAAAGCATCTGCTATTTTGCTGGGTTCTTGAGTAGGGGTACCATCTAGGATAAGCATGGCAGGGGGAGGGAAGGGAGACTTTCCACTAAGTTCCTTTATATTATCCCAGAACCTCTTTCCATCACCTCAGGTGACAGTGAGTTTTGTTTGGTAGTAAGCAGCCTTTGCCAGCCGAATTGCCCAGGTGCAGGTATTTCTGGTGGCATGATATCGTTGTCGGTCAGTGGGTTGACCTGACTGAAGAGCTCTGCACCACAAGTCATCACGCACCTTCATTTGATTGAGCAAAGTCCGAGTTACCCAGGGGGATGATTTAGACTTTTCAATCCGTTTGATGTGGGTGGCGAAAATGTCACAGGTGGATTGGAAGAAACTAATGAAGAAGGACAGGGCGGCATCAACTGACGTCAAGTGATCAAGAGGGGACCAGTCAAAATTCCAAAGTAGGTTTCTGAGATGTTTTAGAGACCCCTTCTTGAGTTGGCGACACATGGAGATCCTAGGTGGGGGTGGTTTCCAGCTATTTGTCCAGAGACAAGTTACTGTGAGTGATCACTGATGGAGTCCAATTGGACCTGGACATCCAGTATGTGCTCAGGATGGTTTGTGAGTATGAGGTCAAGGAGGGAGGGAGCAGTGGCTCATATTTTTGTTCACTCTCGTAGGGGTGAGGACCATTTGGGACAAATTTTGGGCAGCAGCTGCATCCCTGAGGGTGGATGTCTGGGGGGCAAGCCAGTTTGAGTTAAAATCACCTAGGGCTATGACTTCCGAATTTTTTGGGAGTTGGTCGATTATATTTAGGACGGATGTGAAGGCATCCCTTTGGTTACGAGGGGGTATGTATATGGACATTATGTAAAGGGATTTTTTCGAGTTCCCAAATTCAACCCTGACAGTGAGAGACTGTGCACCTTCTGAGGGGCTCATGGTTGTAATGTTTATTCCTTGAAGGTGATCTTGAAGATACAGAGCACAACCCAGGCCCCGTCTTTTCAGTCTATCAGACCTGAGCAATGTGTAGCCAGGTATGCTTACAGCTGAGTCAGGGATATGCTGTGACAGCCATGTTTCAGTAACGGCTATTAAATCAGGATAGTGGAGGCAGACCCAGGCTTGAAATGAGGCAAGTTTCTTTTGGAGACTACAAACATTAATGGTGGCCAGCCACAGCCCCTTTTGTTTAGTTGGTTGCCGTGGGGTATGGAGGGTGGGATCAGGATTTGGGTGAATGTTGCCCACAAGTAGCAGGAGGATGATGGCTGTCCTGGTTAGGATAGTTTTGTGGATCTTTTTGGAGGTGCATCGAGATGTGACCACATGATGAAGCGGTTTATTGGAAATATGGGTGCACATAAAGCGTAGTATTTCCTGTCCATAATGAAATGGGGTAATCATGGTATCAGAGGTGGGGTGACATGAGAAGAGAGGAGGGAAGGGGATATAGGACATAGTAATTGATGAGGGTGTTATTATTGGTCATGTTAATGCAGGAGGTAAAATTTGGCCGGGGGGGTAGTGCTAGGACTAGTATGAAAAGGGCAGAGGGCTAGTGGGTTGTAGGGGAGGGTTAAAATCAGGAGGGTAAGCCATGATGCAGCAATGTGAACAGAGAAGGATGATATGGTGATTATTAAAGACATGCTTGGAAGGGAGTTTGGACAGATGTTCAGTGAGCTGGTTGGATACCAGTCTCTTGAGGGCCTTGGAAAGGGGTGGTAGGAAGGAGATTGGATGATAGTTACCCAAGGAAGTTCTGTCCCCATTTTTGAAGACCGGTGTAACTAGGGAAGTCTTCCATGAGTCGGGGAATATGCCTGACCTTAGGGAGATGTTGAAGATATTAGTAAGGGGATAGGCTAGTTCTTCCAGTGCAAGAGCAAGCAGCTTCATGTCAATGGAGTCACTGTTCATTCTAGTTTTATCTAAGACCCTTCTAACATATTTGATGGCTTCAGACCTTGACACCTCCTTGAAGTAAAAAAGGGGTTGGGAGGGGTTTGCGGCTGGAGGAGTTTGGGAATTAGGATGCGTCCTGTTAGGATCATGGCCTTGCTAGTCTGGGGGGACCACTGAACTTAGGTCCATCAAAGCTAAATTAAATGCATTAGCGAGGTCTTTTTGATGTTGAATAGGGTCTGAAGGAGTAACTATGAGGTTGTGTGGTTTTCTCGACTCCCTCCCTCCCTGTGAGTGTTTTTATGTTCTCCCAGAAATCTTTCCCTTTTCCCCAGCACTGCCTTCATTTCTCTTTGTAAAATGTAGTCTTTGCATTCCTAATTGACCTAGTACATTTACTCCTTGCTGTCTTAGGCTGTGAAGTCAGCTGGTGAGCCTGTGGCTCTTGCCTTGTGCCATAGGTTGTCCCTTGATTTCATTTGATCAATTAAGGTGCTGTTGAGCCAGGGGTTGATAGTACCCTTAATTTCAGATGTTTTTATGGGGGCAAATATATCACAGGCTCTGTTGAAGACTGAGGTGAAGTAATTGAGGGTGAAATTGGGACCGTGGCAAGCATCAAGAGGGGACCAGTCAGCTTCCTTAAGGTATTGCCTGAATAGGTGTATTGGCCCTTTCCTTAGTGACTGATTTTTGACTAGTTGTGGGAGGTCTTTGGTGTCCTTGTTAGACCATAGACAGACTATCGATGAGTGGTCGCTCAATGTGTCAGGGAGGACCGAGACATCTTTAATATGATGTGGGGGAGTTACTAGGAGCCAATCTATGAGTGTGCTAGTTCCTGTACGGTAGTTCCTTCTGGTTGCATGATCTGTGTGAGGTATAGGCTGTGTACTTTGTCTCTTACATCCACCGTATCATGCACTAGCCAGTTTGAATTGAAGTCCCCAAGTATTATCTGTTCCCAGTCCTGCTTGGACTTACTAATGTGATCAGAGAGTAGTTCTAACCCTTTTACTTGCTTACCAGGGGGAATGTACACCGTTGTTATTAGTAATGTTTTGTGTTGCTGCCTAAAGGAGAGTTTTAGGGTTAGAATTTGGGCTTCTTTAGTGTTGGTATTATAGGGCATGACCTGGCCTTTAATGTTTTTGCTCAGATAAACTAGGCAACCTCCCCCTCGTTTGGCCAGTTTATCAAGGCAGAAGATAATGTATCCCTCGATGGAGACTGCTGTATCTGGGACTTTGGGAGACAGCCAAGATTCAGTGATTATGATAATGTCAGGCTTGTGCTGTGATACCCATGCCTGGAGTTCGGGTAGCTTAGGTAGAAGGCTGATGATGTTTATTGAGGCAATTTTCGTGAGCCCATGTAATGATGGTTTGGAAATAAAGACTGGTCCCAGTTTAGGGTGAATGTTCCCAGAGTGGAGCAGTAGGGTGAGGATTATCCTTAGTACATAATGCCTCCACCATGCTCTGTAGGCAAGGAGTGTAGGCAGGCGTTACCATGTTTTCTATAGGATTTGGTACAGGGATAGGTCCCCATTTGGGCCAAAATGATGTCATAGGTTATTTGTGACAGCTGCTTCCAGCCAGAGAATTCATTTCTGGTGCTTGGTTTACTTATAGGTGCTGCCTTGAAGGCCAAGGTGCCAGTTCTGGGAGGGTAAGAACTCCTTAGAGTGGGTAATGCCCTGCTTGTAGTAGTACCCCCATTTGGATCTGCATAGTCCACTACTTGAAAAGACACAGTTAGGAGGATCAATACACCACGTAGGAATATATGGTCCAACATAATAGCTTTTAGGTGGTTGTGTGGGGGGGGTGATTTGATAGAGCATGCCTGGTTCTTAAATCAGAGAAAAGCCCCTTTAAGGGGATAGCTATAGATAGGAAAGGGATGGTCCTATGGGGGAGGAAGTCTACTGAATTAGCACCAGGGGTTGGGGAGGGCAGGCGGGACAAATGTCAAGTGCCAAAGTGGCTATGGGTGACAGAGCTTGAGCTCCTATGTGGCTTTGTGGCAGGTATCCAATGGAAGCTGCTACCCTACACAGGCCAGCCAATCGCAGTGCTCAAAAACCACACTTGGCCAATCAGCAGGAAGATGGAACAGCAGTCTACCTTAGGTGCAGGAGCCAGTAGGGAGGCATGGGCAGCAGCCGCAGCAGGCAAGGTGACCCGGTGAATTAGAGCACTTCTGCTCTGGGAGCACCTGGATGTGCACCTTTTCTGTAAGAGACAGAGAGAGAGAGAAAAGGCAGGATTAGGTCTAGCTAAGTGGACTGGGGAGCTCAGGGCACTAAATCAGTCAGTGGGATTTAAGAGATACAGATAAAGGGATTCCCACAGTAGGATGGGAGGTCTGGACCCAGACAAAAGAAGTAGTTAAGAGTCTATGGGGGGTGGGGGTCAACAGAGGCCTGCTGCTGTTTGTTAAGGCACCAAGCTCAATTACAAGCAGACATAAATTAAAACTAGGGGCTGGTATTTAGGCACCAAGAGAAGAGTAAGACAAATTCAAAATGGAAGAGGGTTAAGGCTCTCGGTGGCCAAGTGGAAATGGTAGACAGAATAAGGGGGTGAGTTGGTAGAGAGTTAGCTCGGCGTAAATACGTTAGGTTGCAGGAGACAGTGTGGGAAAGAGAAAACTCAGCAGTTGCTTAGGAAGCTACACATGAAGGTTACTAACTTAAGTAAATAAAATAAATATTAATAAAGTTTTTTACAGGGTTCCATACATTAACTATTTAGAGAGAAAAAACTAAATAAATAAAATCCAGTTTTTACAGTGTTCCAGTTCACACTAGATGTCAAGTATTAAGACATTCTAACAGCATTTAGTGGGTCAAGGTTTACCAGTTAAAAAGCAAACAAAAAACAAATTTCAAGTGCTGAAATGGCTACAGGTGACAGAGCTTGAGCTAAAACAGCTCCTATGTGGCTTGGTGGCAGGTATCCAATGGGAGCTGCTACCCTACGCAGGCCAACCAATCGCGGTGCTCAAAATCTGCACTTGGCCAATCGGCAGGAAGATGGAACAGCGGTGTACCCTAGGTGCAGGAGCCGGCGGGGAGGCATGGGCAGTGGCAGCAGCAGGCAAGTTGATCCAGTGAATCGGAATGCTTCTGCTCTGGGAGTGCCTGGATGTGCGCCTTTTCTTAGGTGCAGGAGCCAGTGGGGAGGCGTGGGCAGCAGTTGCAGCAGGCAAGCCGACCCAGCAAATCGGAGCACTTCTGCTCCAGGAGCACCTGGATGTGTTCCTTTTCTGTATAAGGTTGGTGTTACTGCATGCACTAGTCCTCCTTGAGGAAGCATGCATACACAAAACCAGTCGGAACACTCTTTGAGCACCAGTGTCATGGCAGACCTTGCACTTCAATCACATTTTTTGCAAGTTACGTTTGATGTTTTATTAAATTGATTGCAGTACTCTAGTGGTTTGTGCTGACTCTTTTTGTGTTTGACCTGTGGTGTTTTTTGAGTTTAGCATACCGCCAGTGGAGCAGCCTTTCTATCTCTTGTTGGAGCAGTTAAACAGGCCAGCCAGTGGTACTACTAGGACCATACAACCTTCTTGAGCACCCAAGAATGTGGCCCATCAGCATCTGTGACTTTTCCACTTTCATTGAATTACCTGAATCCCTTGAGCACCCCCTCCATTGTAACCATCCCCATCTACAGACCCTTCACCCTTTCTCCTTTTGTCTCTCTCATATATTTTGGGAGCAGTCCTCCCTCTTCTACTGTGATATCTGCCTTCTTTCCAAGCTCTTCCCACCCTCTTTCTCAAACTGACTATTCCTTCCTTAGTCTTCCTTTTTTCTCATGTATTGAAAGAAGGCTTTGCCCCCCCTTCTTTGACCCACTCTGCTATTCATAGCTCTGTCTCAACCTTAGCTTTCTTCCCTACTCTCTTGATTCTCTATATAGACTTCCCTGTGTTTCTCATGATGCTCCCCTTCCTACTTTCCAAATACTCAGTATTACTCGGTATTTGTAAAGGTGGAAGGAGACACTAGACCCTTTAAGACCACCTCCCTTACACATTACAGGCTGTATTATAAGCTATCCCAGGAGATATTTATCCAGTTCTGTTTTAAATGAATTAAAACAAGATATATTTATGAGACTATGGGGTAGAGAATTTCATAATGTGGTAGCTCTTATGGAAAAGTATTGCTGCCGCTTGGAAGTTAATACTTTGGGATCCAGATTTGTCTGTTATGGCACCTCAGTTTATCTGGTTGATCAGCCATTATGGTGTTGGTGGCTTTCATAAGTGACTCATCTCCCAAAATTTTAAATAGAAGCAATCAGTCTCCAGGGTCCCTTCTTAGTTTTAGGTCATAAAGGCCAAGGAAGCTTAATTGTTTCTTGTAAGGTAAATGTTTCACTCGAGGTATAAATTTAGTTATCTGTATGCTTTCAATTAGTTTATTATCCTTTTTTAAATAAGGTGCCCAAAAGGAAACAGCATAATCTGTGTAAGGGCTAATGAAGGATTTATAAAGAGGGAGAATGCAATGTTCATTTCTAGATATGAAAGCCCTTTTAATTTATGTTAAGATATGGTTACCAGTCTGTGCAATTTGCCTGCAATGGCCGGATGCTGAAATCAAACCATTGAAGGTAATGCCCAGGTCTTTCCCTGTAATAACTGGTTTGGCAGTTTTACCATTAAATGTGTACAGGGAAGTAGCATTTTTAGTTACTAGATGAATTACTGTACATTTATCTGTATTGAAAGATGTTTTATTATTAGAAGACCATTTTTTGATTGTTGTTACATCTTTTTGTAGTTGTAATATTTTATTTGCTGTGTCAACCTCTGCAAATACTTTTGTATCATCTGTAAATCTGGTAATATTGTTAATTAACCCCTGGTGCAGGTCACTGATATAAATTCTGAATAAGGTGGGCCCAAGCACAGATCCCTGGGGTGCCCCACTGGTCACTGCCATCTCAGAAGAAACAATGTCACCTATTTTAACCTTTTGAGATCTGTTATGCAACCAATTACAAACCTGATTGATTATGTATCAATTAAATCCTAGTTTGATCATTTTATTAATTAGAAGATTATGGGGACCAGGTCAAATACCTTTTTAAAATCAAGATAAATAATGTCAACTAGTACACTCCTGTCTATGCTGGCACAAACTGATTCATAGAAAGTGATAAAATTAGTAGTGCATGATCTGCCTCAAAGAAATCCATGCTGTGTCATATCCTGAACACCTAGTTTTTCTATTTCATTATCCAGTTGGTTTTTAAGAATATTTTCCAGAAGCTTACATTCAATTGATGTAAGGCTTGTTGGCAGATAGTTTTCAGTTAGTTTTATGTTGCCTTTTTTGTGGATAGAGATCACTACGGTCATACGCCAGTCTACAGGGATTTCTGCTGATTTTGGAGATTTGTTAAAAATAATAGTTAATGGGCATAAAAGTTGATCCATTGTTTGTTTGATAAGGTAGGTATTTAAATTATCTGGACCTGGTGAAGAGTTATTTTTAAGACTTAAGATTGCAGATTTGATTTCTTCTGAAGTAATTTCAGTGAACTGGCCTGTAGTAGGGATGAGCTTAATATTTGGATCCTTATCTGAAAAAACTGATCCCAAATATTCATTAAAAGTATTGGCAACTTCCGCCTTGTTGATAATTTCTATGCCATTTTAATGACTGTAGAAATAGGATTATTGGTTCTTTTATTTGTATTCACATGTGAAAAAAATGCCTTAGTATTCCCTTTAGACACTGGGGCCCAGATATTCAAAGGGGTTGCACCTGGCACAACTGAAGTGCACCGGCACAACCCCTGCAAAGTGCCCCAGTGTGATATTCAAAAGGGGGACTTCTGCAGCACAAGTCCCGATGCACTGGGGCACATTGGTAATGTATGTGGCATATCTGAAGGGGTGTGCCCATGCATATGCAGCACATCCCAATATTCAGCCCAGGATGTGCGGTGCATCTGCTGGCACAACCCCTAGATGCACCGCATACTATGGTACAAAGTTGAGCCAGAAAATGCTGGCCACCCACAGGTGGGAAGCTGTCTTGCAAGGTGCAACACAGCAGCCGCCAGCTGTGGGTAGCCACCCACCCACCCAGAACACAATCCACAAGCACCCATATGGTCCCAGATAGTCCAGTGGTACCACCTCCCTTCCCGTAGCCTGATCGAGGGTATTTCGAGACAGTCACATATATGTGAATGAAGTCCATTCATATATTTGTGACTGTGTCTTACAGTATTCCCAGCAAGCCCACTGGTCCACACTGTGGACCAATGGGCATACAGTGCATACTGTAAGCTATCATTGTCGGGCGGCCAGACGGTATGCACGGGTGGAGTTGATGCTTGCCACCGATGAGGGTGGGCTGGGTGGGCAGGGATCCTGTGTGGGTGGGGGATGGGGGCACTGCTAGACTACCAGGGCTGGGATGTGTCTCATTCACCGCCGATCATGGCTACGGGGGGCACTGGACCACCAGGGTTATATTACTATACAGATTACTGGCGATCTGTACATTGGGAGGGGTATTACTAGATCACCAGGGAAGGAAACATTAATGATTTATAGCATTGGTGCATTGGGTGGGGTGGGACCACTATACTACCAGGGCTTTCCTACGTGTATTACACCTGGCGATCGGGCTTACGGGAGGGAGGGAGGGAGGTTACCACTAGACTTCCAGGGAATATTATTTTCCATCATAATACCTGTGATCAGGCTACGGGGAGGGAGGGGGTACCACTGGACTACAAGGGCTTGTATATCTTTTACTATTGCCTACTATCGGGCTACTGGGTGGGGGGTGCCCCAGGACCCCTCTGTCTGCACAACCTGCTGTGCAGGGTGCCAGGCACATTTTGCTGGGCAGCCCTGCTCAGCTCATGTAAATGGGGCCATAATGACATGCAAATGGCCACATTTGTGCCTTGCATACATTATGGCCCTATTTGCATGCCCAAGTCTGAATATCTCGGGAATGTGCCTAAGGGCAACTACAGTTGCGCTGAAGCATCCCCAGTCATCCCTGTCCAGGGAATGCACTGGCACATTGTACATGTGCCATGCACATTCTGTGCTATATTCAAAGGTGATGTGCCATGGTGCATCATCTTTGAAAATCCCCCTGTCTGGCCCCTGGTGCATCTCGATTGTGCTGCGCCTCCACTTGTACCATTGCCTGGCGCAGTCTGAATATCTGGTCCTGAAAGTTTAAATTCAATTTTTTCCCTTCTGTTTTAATGAGGGTCTTTGTTTTTTTACTTCTGATTTATATGAAGCTATGGTTTCTTGACTAATGTTCTTTTCCATTCTTCTGTAAGCTTTTTCCTTTTTTTATTTGCTTGTTAACTTTTGGCATAGCCATTGTGGAATTTTCCCCTTCCTGTTGTATATCTTCCATAATGGAATATGTAATGACTCAGGTTCTAGGAGAATATTTTTGAGAAGATTCCAGCAGTCATTGGTATTCGTCTCACAGAATAGTTCAGACCTGTTGTATCTATTCAAGGATGCTTTAATATGTTGATAGTCACCTTTGGGGTAATTATATCTAAATGTGGATGATTCAGATATCTGTTTATGTAAGTTTAGGTCAAATAGAATTATATTGTGATCTCTATTGCCAAGGGGTTTTGTTACAACAACATTATCAATATCAGAGTCTATATGTGTAAGAATAATATCAAGGATGTTTTAATCTCTAGTAGGTTTTGACACAAGTTGTTCAAGACCGAGTGTAATAAAGGTTTAAAAGAACATAGATTCCACTTTATTACTAGTGGTGAGAGTAGTCCAGTTAACACCCGGGAGATTAAAGCCGCCCAGCAGTATCACCTCTGACTTATTGGCTAACTGGATTATTTAGGTAAGCAGATTCTCATTGTAGGTAGACTCTGCTGATGTGGGTCTATATAAGTTTCCAATGATTAAGTTTGTACCATATCTCTGTTTAATTTGGATGAAACACCCCTCAATGTCATAGTCATTTATAGTAAAGTCTTTGACGATGATGATATTTTTAGTACTGTATAGACACAAATTCCTCCTCCTTTTTTTGAGACCCTATTTTTATGCACCAGATTAAAGCCAAGGGTATTAATAAACCAGGATGATGTATCATCCCACCAGGTTTCTGAGATAGCAATGATGTCAGTCTGTTTATCAATGCAAATAGCTGTGAGTTCACCTAGCTTTAGAATGTTGAGGCTTCTTGTATGACATAGAGAATAATGCCTAACACATAGGTGATAACCATGGTGTAATCACCTCGAGCTGTTGCTAGAGCAACAGTAAACCTTGAGAGCACAGCTCGAGAGGTTTACCGTAGACTTAGCAACAATGAGAGGTGATTGTGCCGTGGTTATTACCTATGTGTTGGGCGTTAATTATTATAGTGAATTTGGCCATATTTCGTGAGAGACAACGAGGAAAAACGAACTTGGGGTAAAAAAAAAACATCCAGTTGACCCGTCAAGATCAAGGTGGCATGTGTGACAGGGGAACTGTGGGAAGCCACGCTACATTTGGCCCTGGCATCCGGAGTAGCAGGGGAGCTTCACCATGGAAACAGCAAGATATCTAAGCAGGGAAAAGAAAAAATTGTGAACCTGACATCATGATCGCTACTCTCAGTTACTGTAGGCTGCTATGATTAGAATGCAGTTTGAATAATTTGCTGAGACTAGTGATCATGTTCTTTGTGGAATGCTGCCTATCAGTTACATTCTTTTCTATAAACACACTGATGTGACGTAGATGAGCTAGATTTATAAGGTGTACATGTCACATCAGTGGGTTTACAGGTTTGTAATCTTGCCGATTTCAGAGGGTAATCAACATTCCAAATACATTATAAGAGAGTATTTTGTAACATAATGATTTGTTAATGTTTTGGGAAATATACTCTGACTGTGATTTTGCTAGGGGGTTCCCTATTTGCCCCAACCTACCTAGTTGAATAGACTGCTGATGGTAGTGGCAATTGTTTTCCCCAGCACTAGACTGCCCTTTTTACTCAAGTGCAGCCCATCCCAACTGAACAAACTGTTATCATTGGAAAATATTTCCCAATTAGTAAGACAGAAGATTTTTTTTCTTTGAAGTCCATTTTCTCAACCGTTCATTGATTGTTTTAGTTTTGTCTTGTTTTTTAAGGTTTGCCCTGGGTACTGGTAAGATTTCAGATATAATGATTTCCTATCCCCTTTTTTCTAATGTCTCAACCAGGGAGATGTAGCTATGTTGGATATCTTTGTTTGTGAATTTATTAATATCGTTCATGCCAGAGTGGACCACAACAAGTGTATGTTCACCTGCATTTGCTAATATATTCGGTGCCATCCTTTGAATGTCCCTTATCCAGGCCCCTCTGAAACTGGAACAAGTTCTATTATGCTTGTCATCTTTACATATATAGCCTTCAGTGTATTTAATAAAACTGTCTCCAAGCACAATTACCTGCCTAGGGCAGGTGGTTGTATCTACAGTTTCAGGCTGATCTGCTTCCATAGACTCAATCTCTATTACATCCGACCCAGTTGAGGCCATAGTGGCTGTAGGGTGGGTATTTGGTATGGATTCTATGGGTTTAGCTTGCACTGGAATGCTGGGGGCAGCTGTAGTTGGAGGGGTTACTTCTTTATTGGAAGGGTCAGGATTAGCATGGACTTGTGCCAAAATAATTTTTGTATTTTTCATAGTACCCGTGGTCATAGTCATAGCGTCAAGGTTTTCAGTTTGACTATCGATTATCTTACCCCTCTCCTCATTCTCATTCTTAGTAGTTTCAATGTTCACTAGGGGAGCAAAGAAATTTTGGAAAGGAAGCCCAAAATCCATTATTCTCCTGCCTTTTTCATTTTTGCTTTTACTGGTCACTAGATTCCAATCTAGTTCTTCCTCACTGTCCTCTTCCCTACTCCTTTTCAGAGATTCCTCTGGCAGTGTATTTGGAGCATCTGAATTAACAGTGTTTCTACTGGAAGAGCTGAATTTATTTACCTCTTTCTTTAGCAACAAATTATCATTTTGTAGTTTCAAGACAGTGTTTTGGAGCTCATGGAGTTTGGTTTATAACTGCTCATTTTCTATACACTGCCAGCATTTTAACCCCTCAAAACCTGAATTACTCTCAAGGCAGAAGTTGTTACAGAGAATACAGGTCATGGCTATCTCACTTGTACTAAGTGTCACTATACCCTCATTAATGTCCATGGTGAAATCAAAACTAGAAGCTATGTATGATATGGATCAACCACTCACCAAAATCAAATAAAGTGGGTGGCCAGAGTCACCAGACATCCCCAGCGTCTCCAAGCGTGGCCCCACGCACGCTCACTCTGCTCGCTGTAGGGGGACTTTTAACTGCTGGGACAGGAAGTAGGTAACGTCCTGCTTCTGGTTTCGGCCAGTTGCAAATGCAAGTGCAAAAAGAGTTTAAAACTCTAATAAAAAGTCCTGCTCAATAGCAGGAAGGCAGTGCTGAAAACCTTATAGATAGTATTAGCCCCTTCTGCCTAAAAACAGCCTAAAACTGCTGATTTAAAAAACAAAAGCTGGTGCAGTCATACACTGTCCCACAATGCCTTCTGGTAGTCAGAGAGCAATACAGTAGATGTAGAACTGGTCCCTCATCAGGCTGACACAGAAATCATGGTTTAAATCACAAAATAACAGTTTAATATCACAGTAAGCAATGTTTCATATAAAGTGGTATACCTCTCACCAGAGGTTTGCACCAGGCACATGAATTGCCTCTATGCTGCACTTTTTCCTCTTATTGCCTCCCTCACTTCCCTAGAGAACCAGACTGATCTTTTACGTTTCCTGTTTTTGTTTTCATCTGCAACCTGCCTCATACATGAATTAGTTACTTCTGTTAGCCCCTTTTTGATGATGTCCCATTTGATATCTACTTCTACACTGGAAATAACAGTACTATATCTTGTCAGGATAAATATCTTATTTCACTAACCAAAAATGTCCATTTTCAATCCCCAAGATTTTCTCTAGATCTTTTTCTTATTCATTAAGAAAAGCAATGTAATATCAAGACAAATTGTTTTGTTTTATCTTGTCAAAAAAACAAGCCTATTTTATGGTACGTATTTCTTATTTTAATGTTTTTTTAATCTGGTTAAAAATGTTATTTTATAGTTTCATGGTGCCATCGAGTTTGCAGGCACGGATACTAGTTTTTGGAGCTTTCGGGCTTTTTTCTCAAACAAGTTTTGGGATTTAATGAATCAAAACGTTTTTTTCACTTCTCCCAAAGTGGCTTATAATATTCACTTTGTTTTTGGTGCTCTTTAAAAACTGAATCTTAAAAATGGTTTTCTATGTGGCCTGGCTCCTGTGCCTCGCTATGCACTATGCACCTCATTTTCTGTCATCAACCCCCCCCACACACTCACACTCTCCTTCCCACAGCAGCTCCTTGAGATCTGGGTGCGCAGCACCATGAGACATACTGCTGATAATCCCACTTATGGCACTTATTATTGTGTGATTGCAAAAAACTGTATTCTTTTCCTTTAACTTTTAACACTGCGAAACATATGCTGATGAGATAAAATATCCATTATCCCAAATAGAAATCTTGCATTTGAATCTCAAAGATGTTCCATATAGTTTTTTTTTTATTATTTTTAAGAAAGCAGGTATACTGCATATTTTTGTTTTAATGGTTTTCATCTAATGAATGTGATTACTGTAAGCAATTCTATTTTAAAACGTTATGGCCCCCATCCAGCATTCAGACCAAAATGTTATTTTTTGGGGAGAGTTACTGCAGATTTTTTTTTCTTTTCTCTAATTGGTTTAAGGAGTTGATGGATGGTAACCTTTTTTTGTTTACACTTTTTTTTAAAGTGTCATGGTGTTTTCCCTTTGTTTTTGGCATTGTTTTGTCAACTGAGTCTTACCATTACTCACTGTTAGGGTGACTGAGCTTATATCTCACAATTCACCATGTACGGTACCTGTTTAGGTTATTGTTATTATCATCCTCCCCCTGCTATGCCAACCCCTACCTATCCAAATGACTGTATAATAAGAGATGTGCAGTTGAGGGAAACTGGCATCCATCTGGCAATTTTTGCTTGTCGAGTTACAATATAAGCAATATTTTATTTTACTTTTACTACCATAAGTGCATACCACATGGTCATTCAAGTTCAGTATGCTGCAGTACTGCTTGTCCTGGATGATTATGCACTCAGCTGCTCCCTGTGCCTTAAACCAGCCATTCCTGAAAACTGAGCATACATGTTACTGTCAAACTTTTGGCTTTTATTTCTTTTTTTACCAGCTATCAAAATCAATTGAAAAATATCTGTAAGCTTTATATTTTTTGTCACTATCAAGCATGTTGTTCTTTTCTATGCAACTGATGGTGCGACACGTCTGTGATCTGGTCAGTGTAAACACCTTCAAGATGTACATTTCTAAAACTATCCAGTTGATTGTTTTTATAAAACATATGAAATTGTTTGGGTCACCAGACATTTAAAATGATTACTAACAATCTAGTAAAGGAGCTTGAAAATTACTGTATGTTGATTGGCTAAGAGCCACACCCAGGCATACATTTATTTTTCAATAATGCCCAGTTAAAAACAAGTGCCATTATAAAAGCCTTACTGTGCACCACAATTTTTAAAACCTAACCGGCAACCATTTTTTTTGCTCACCTAGTGAACAAACAGCCCCCCACCCCAGTCACATAACAGTGTCACCACATCCTAACATGCCCCGCTACTTCCTAAAATCATGTCACAGAAATCAGAAGCACAGACATTTTTTTTTAATGAAACCACCAATACAGAAGCAGCATTCCTTGCAGTGCTCGTCTCATGCTACTCCCCTGTTCACCCTGGTTGTTTCCCAAAAAAGAAACAAAGAAGCTGCAATAGTAAACAGTTTAATCTGTATTATACAATGGCAAGAAAGAATCCTGACTCCTGATTGGTCAGTTGGCCATCACAGCAGGGGTGTTATCCTGGCATAACATCCCTGCTGATGATATCCTGGAGCACCTTGAGCACTGCCTGCATCTTTTCTTTAAAAAATATTTTAAAACACTAAATAAAATTCTTTAAAATTATTTTTTTCTGTATAAAACAATGAGCCATTGCATAATAGGAATAGTGCCCCCCAGGGTGAGTGTTACGCTGGGATAACATCCCTTCTCGGGTGTTGGACGCCCTTGGCCAGTGGCCTCGGGCCCAACCACCCGAGGTGGGATGTTATCCCAGCATAACACCCACCCTGTCAGGCATTATTCCTTTAGCTTGCCACCTCACACAGAAATCCTGCTCAATCCTCATACAGTCTTTCTTGACTACACTATACAGAAGAATGCTACTGCATGGTAATGGAGCAGGGGGAGGGCCTAAGGTTCATAAATAAAACAGAATACATGGGTAATATGGAGTGGGGACCTGAGGGTCTCTTTTCATTTCTGGAAAACAGATGGGTGGGTTGAAGACAAAAGCTATTACAACTGCTACTAGACACCACTGAGAAACAAAACACCTTTTATGCACTGAAGAGCTCTCTGCTGGCAGGTACTCCAGTAGCTGGGCTACTTGACCAAAAAATAACTTCAAATGTATTGGTACTCATTTATTTTTGATTTTATTTGTTTTCTAATCCTATATAAAACATCACATATAGCCCATTTTTCTAAGCACAATTATACCCTCCAGTTTGGGTGGTATGGGGTATACCAGACCTTCCAGGGCTATAAGGCCCTCCACCTGCAATGTCAGGCCTCACTATGCCCTCTTGGCAGTCCAGTATAGCCCAATACCACCCACCCTGTAAGGTATTATTGCTTACATAGCACACAATCTTTCAGTGATTTTCCTAATTAATGGGAAAATTATTAAAACATTCAGGGGCCCTAGACATAGTCATAGCAGTGGCTAGTTGTATTGGGGGATGTACATGGCTTCCTGTCACACCACCCACCAAAGCTGCAATATACAAGGAGGTGCCACTGTTTGCATGGAGGACTGTCCCTGTCACAGTGGTGCTGCATACATTATGCAAATTGCTGTTCCAGATGTTAGTGGTTACATGTATCCTAACATGCCTAAGTGTTGCAAACATGGCATGGCATGAGGAGCATGCTACCTTGTCATTGCCCATGCTCTGGGCACACAACACTGCTGCTAATGTTATTACCCTCACCATCTTCACCCTGTACCTTGAGGCCTCCTCTCTGGTCTTCCCTGGTGGTTCAGTGTCCCTGAAATATCACCTGGTGGTGACTGAAGTTCCTAGCTTCGAGACAGTTGATCATCCCTCCCTAGTCCTGGTCCTGTGTTGTCTAGTGTTCGGTGATGCTCTGTGCTGCCTAACCATCCCCCCCAGAATGAACATTACAACTTGCAAGGCAGCAACCCCTTGAAAAACTGTTATCAGCAGTTCTGGGCCTGAGATTGCTGTGTCTTGCCACTGGGGTGAGGACACTAGGGAGCCACTGTGATTTTAGTATAATGTATGGTAATCACCTATTAACCATCATAATCAGCAGTCACACAGCTTTGTTATGCACTGTTTAGAATTTTAAAAGTTGTTAACCACACTTCAGAACTTCCAAACAGTGGCATAACAAAAAAGAATGCACCAGAGTTCCATAATTCTCACACATAGAATGCAAACAGTGTTTTTTGACCATACACTATAAAAGATGGTGGCTATGGATCAGGTGACAACCACGCTGAAATCACATCTTGTGGTTGCTAGGGCTTCAGTAAACCTCTCGAGCTGCACTCTCGAGGTTTACCATGTTGCCGTAGCAACCACTCAAGGTGATTACAGCGTGGTTATCACCCGATCCCCAGCCATTATCCTCTATATTGTGTTTTCAACTGAGTCTTTTCATTGCTCACTTTCAGGTTGACAAAGCTTATACCTTAGAATGTGCCATGTACTTAAATGGGTAACTGTCATTATCATCTTCCCCCTGCCTGCACCAAGTGAGTCAAACCACAACATCATGAGAGAGAGAGAGAGAGAGAGAGAGAGAGAGAGAGAGAGAGAGATGTACTATTAAAGGAAACCCCCTTCTGACAATTTTTGCTTGTGGATTTACAATACAAGCAATTATTTTTAATGTTTACTACCATTGATGCACATTGCATGGTCATTCACAGTCTGCATGCTGTGATACTGTATGCCTTGTGTGGTTATGCACTTGGCTGCTTCTTGTACCTTAAATGAGTCATGCTTGCTAATTGAACATATATTCCCACCCAGGTAGTATTATTGTCAAACTTTTGGCATAAGATTCTTTTTTGCCCGCTATAAGAATTAACCCAAAAACATTATTTGCAATATTTGCATTTATTGTATTAATTTGGCATTGCCCACTGCCACCCTTCTCAAATAACAGCTGTGACATTAGTTCCGTTATGTAAATACACTGTATATTATATGTATATTGAGATGCTGTATTATTGCTGTACTGTACAGTATAATAGGGGGCATGGTAGTGCCCATATATTAAAGCTGAGTAGGCACGCCTGTATGTGTGACATCCTGAAGATCTGCACCTTAATAATGTGGCCAGTCCTGGATGCAGTACACTGAAATTTGGTATGCACATAGAAGATATAAGGATCTCTGGATCCTGTAGATTTGTTAAAGGTCAGTTCAGTAGTTTAAAAGTTCTAGAAAGTTGAAAATATATATAAATATGGGTTTTAAGACTTTGTTCACTGACAGCACAAAAATGGTTGTGAGTTTAAATCTTAAACTATCAGGTTTGTTAGAGTTTGGTCTAAATATAAGTCTTTGATGGGTGGCTTTATGAAAAATGTGTTGATTTGAAATTATTAAGGAAATAAAATGCTGTTTTTGTGCCTGCTCAGTTAATTTTTTTCACAAATTATTCATAACTGTATGTTTGCAAAACTGACGTGTCACTTTACTGAGTCAAAAACTACTTTCATTAGATACGACCCCTGCTTCCATGAGCCTTAGTAGTCATGAAAGTGGGAAAAACTAGAGAAATCTTTGCCCATCAGAAACCAGAAACTGTGTTGGAAGTAAAGCCTGAAAATTATGTATTCAATAGTGTAGGATATATGGCTGATTCTTCACATATTTATTTTTAAAACCTTTTTAAAATATTAAGGAAGTAGGGTTGTTGTGAGTCATGAAAGCAGGCCCTGCTTTTGTGACAAGTGAATCTGCTTTCAAGACTTTTGTGATGCTTGGTTACAGAAGTGGGGAAAAGAATATAAAACTTTGCACGTCAAAAACAAAACAATCTGTTGGAAATTAAACCTGGTACTTGTGTTGGTGACAATGTAGGGTGTAAGGTGGATTCTTCAAATGTTTTTACTATTTAAAATATTAATGCAATTATGTTGAAGCATGTCACAGAAACAGGCCCTGCCTTTGTCACTCGCTGGCATGCTTTTGTGACTGCCACAGCCATTTTCATGATTCTATGTGACTTTGTAGGTCCATACCTGCAGGCTTCTCTTGAAGCAAACTACTGGTCTGTCACAGTGCACATAACTATGCTAAAGGAGCTTGTTATTATCTATGTCTTTTGAAAAATAAGAAAATGAATTGAAAAAAAACTATATTATGCATCTATTGGGGTTATGGAACAAAGTGTGCATAGTGGAGAAATGAAAAATATATGTTGAAAGTCCCTGGACCATAGCAAACTGGTGTTGAAGAGTTCCTCAGGTTAAACAATTATGTGATGCAGTGTTAGGATTACCCAGTATTGGCACTATCTTTTCGCACAAAGTGATTGCCACAGCAGCGTTTGCTTAGGGGTGCCAATATTAGGATAATACCAACACCGCATCACATGATCATTTAATCCCTGAGGAACATCACATTACTGATTCACTAAGGTTCCAGGGACTTTTGATCCAATTTATCATTCCATATTTTGCATACTTTGTGCTCCAACCCTAATATATAAAAAAATACATTAATATATTTAATTAATCTTAACAATAATTGCATCTTGCCCAACCTCACTTGTGGGCGTTATTGTACTGTAAATGTTACTTCTGCATGCTTCTGTGACTGTTCCCATGGACTATGTTTTACTTTATTCTATATCCCATGTCCTTTCCTCCTGGGTCACACATGGAAACAAGCAATGATTCGGTGTGCTTTTCCTGTCAAATATATCTAAATAAAGCTACAGTAAATAAAGAGATTTACTATCAAGCACATTTTTCTTTTCTATATCATTGTTAGGATGGCACATCTGTGATCTGTTGGGCAGAAGACGCCAGGAGAAAGGACTGCTGTGTGACTGGACTTCTCTGCTGGGACTATATTGTCCTCCCTCCCACCCAAAGCTAGTTCTACTTTTATAGGCACAGAATTTGACTGACAAAAGGAACTTCCTGTTTGGGAGCAGGAAGTGAGTGATCACAGAGCCACCAAAGACCCACCATCCTAGAAGGGCAAGAGTAGCTCTCCAGCCCCCTCTAGCTGCTAGAAGTCTGCCTCTGAGCAAGTAAGGGGTCTACTGAGAAATATAGGATATTCTTGTCTCAGAACAGGACAATCAGGAGCTTAAAGGGCACACAGGCAGAAAGTAAGGAGAGAGAGAGAGAGAGAGAAAAAAACAGAGGAAAGAGTAAGGATTGCAAACAGTTAAGGGGCCAGAAATAAGACATGATGGGAGTGGTGCAGTGCAGTGGTTGTGGAGCAGCAGCCTTCCAGGAGACGTTCTGGAGGATGCGGTGTTGTCCCATCTGCAGGCACCTGTCTGGGCTGAGGGATGAGGTTGCTCATCTCCAGGCTTAGTTGGCCAGAATTTGTGGGACCTCCTCTTAAATCCAGGGACCACCAGTGCCACTGCCGTTGCCTCAGAGGTTGCCAAGAAAGAGAAGTGGTTGGATCACAGTGGGCTCAGGGACGGTGAGGGTGGTGGAACAGAGGTGCATCCCTCCAGTTGTACCTCTCCACAATTCCTATGCCATTCTGGCAAAGTGTGGTTCCTGTATGGAGGCACCTGCAGTGGAGACCAAGGAGGATGCTGGGAACCTCCACAAAGGAGACCCACAGGAGGGTGGAGGGACCCCGCAGGGAAGAAAACAACTCCTGGTGGGGACCCTATTGTTAGGAAGGTAGAACTGGGGGAGGAAGGAGAGAGGGAGGTAAGGTGCCTGCCTGGCGCCATGGCTTGGAGGAACAGGGAGTGAATCCTCAGGATTGCTGGAGCAACTGCACAGGGGAGGGAGCTGGATGTCATTGTCCACCTAGGGACAAATGACCTAGCTAAGAAAGGGATTAGAGAAATGCAAGAAGAGTTTGTGGAACTGGGGAGGGGCCTTAGACAAGTAGCACACACGCAACCTTCTCGGAGGTGCTGCCCATCTATGGCGTAGGAGAGGCTAGGGTGTTCCGCACCATGGGATTCAATCAGTGGTTGAAAAACTGGTGTGGAGCTCAGGGATTTGGCTTCATTGGAGACTGGGGTCCACCTGGAGTGATGCAAGCCCATACTGGCATGATGGGCTGCATCTCCAGGAGGAACCAGGATCCCAGGTGATAGGTTTAAATACTCATTGACAAGCATTTAACATAGCCAAGGGGAGGCACTGGAAAGGAGCAGGAAATCCTAGCCCCCAAAAATCACAGTAGTACGGGGTAAACACCAACATAGAGGTGTTGATAGGAGAAGGCAGGGTAAATGGAGAAAGTGACAAAGGCAAGAAGGACAGGGATGGGGAAAAAGGAGTAAGGCCATCAGGAAATGGAGGGTAATGAGTACCAATGCCTGTAGTCTGGGCAACAAGCTCCCTGAGCTGGTGGCCTTGATGGAAGAGGGATGCCTGGATATCGTAGCAGTCACAGAAATGTGGTACACAGAGAACCATGATTGGGATGTTAACATACCAGGGTACATAACCTACAGGAGAGACAGGCAGGGAAAAGAGAGGGAGGAGTAGCTCTCTATGTAAAGAAAGGGATAAAAGCAACTGAACAAAAGAGTAAACAGGAAGGGGAGGAGAGGAGGCACTGTGGGTCACCTTGGAGACTGGAAAGGGCATCACAACTCCCACAGGGGTTGTGTACAGAACCCCATATCAGGGGGTGGGAATGGACAAGGATATGATAGAAGGCATTCTTGGAATGGCAGAGAAAGAGGAGATACTGTTGATGGGAGACCTGAATATGCCAGATGTTAACTGGAGCAAATTTGCTGCAGCCACATCCAAGAGCAGGGCCATTCTTGATGCCCCACAGGTGGCAGGCCTCAGACAGCTAGTTTTGGAACCCACTCATGAGGGAGCAATCTTAGACCTCATACTCTCAAATGGGGGGCAGTGAGAGGATCTCAGATCTAGAAGTGGGTTGCCATCTGGGAACAAGTGACCATCAAACAGTGTGGTTCACGTTAAACTCAGCTACAGAGTCAAGCCATACAAAAGTGAGGGTACTGGACTTCAGGAGGGCTGACTTTGGCAAGATGGGAGAGTGCCTCAGAAAAGCACTAGCAAACAGGCTAGAAGGAGGTGTGCAGCAACAATGGAGAATCATCAAAACTGCCATACAGAGGCAATAAGCCTTTGTGTGAATCAAATATACAAATCAAAATGAAAGAAAAAGCCACTATGGCTCTCAAAAGAGGTGGCTGTGAAAGTCAGGAAGAAAAAGATAGCATTCCGGAAGTATAAGGAAATACAGAAGGAGAAGGACAGAGAGCTGTACCAGTTAAGGCAGAAGGAGGCAGGGAGGGAAGTCAGAATAGCAAAGGCCCAAACTGAGTAAAAGATAGCCAACTCGGTTAAGAAGGGGGATAAAACCTTCTATAGGTACATCAGCGAGCATAGAAAGACAAAGGGAGGGATAGTGAGGCTGAATAGAATGAAAGGTGGGTGGGCAGAGGGGGACAGTGAAAAAGCAGGGATACTGAATGAATATTTCTGCTCAGTATTCACGAAATTAACAAATGCACTCTTGATAAAGGCGTCGATCCTAGTCCTTTCACAGAAGAAAGGGTTCTTCAAGAACTCCTAAACTGAAGGTGGACAAGCAATGGGGCCTGATGGAATTCACCCCAGAATTCTAAAAAAATTAAGGGGGAACTAGTGAAACCACACTGGCTACTCTTTTAATAAATCATGGGAGGATGATGTGGTACCCGAGGACTGGAGGAAGGCGGATGTGATTCCCCTTCACAAAAGTGGGACCAAGACAGAGGCAGGAAACTACAGACCTGTCAGTCTGACCTCAGTGGTAGGGAAAGTGATGGAGTCACTTCTGAAGGAAAGAATAGTTGAGTACCTAGAGGCCAGTGGGGCACAGGACCCAAGGCAGCATGGGTTCACAGTGGGACGGTCATGTCAGACGAATCTAATAGATTTCTTTGACTGGGTGACCAAAGTAGTAGACCAGGGAGGGGCTGTGGACATGGTCTACCTAGAATTTAGCAAGGCATTTGACATAGTCCCACACAAAAGATTAATAGTCAAATTAACCAGCCTGGGAGTGGGTCCCAGGGTGGTAGCCTGGGTAAAACACTAGCTGGACAACAGGACACAGAAGGTAATTGTAAATGGAGTCCACTGTGAAAAAAGAGGGGTTACTAGTGGGGTACCGCAGGGTTCAGTATTGGGTCCAGTCCTTTTAATGTCTTCATAAGTGACATTGCAGAGGGACTGGAAGGAAAATATGCCTCTTTGCAGATGACACAAAGATCTGCAAGAGGGTTGATACAGAGAGGCATGGAAAGGATGAGAAGGACTTGGCAAGGTTGGAGGAATGGTCAGAAGTATAGCAGCTAGGATTCAATGCAAAGAAGTGCAAAATAATGCATCTGGGAAACAAGAACCCAGGGGAAGAATAACACAATGGGGGAGGTAGTAACAACAACAAAAAGGAAAGGGATCTGGGGGTAATCATATCAGATGACCTTAAGGTTAGCAAGCAATGTGGAGAAGGCAGTAGGGAGGGCTGGGGTATACTGGGATGCATAGGAGAGGCATCAGCAGCAGAAAACAGGAAGTTGTTATCCCTCTGTACAGACAGTTGGTGAGACCCCATCTGGAGTACTGTGTCCAGTTCTGGAGACCCCATCTCCGCAAGGACATAGACAGGATAGAGGCAGTCCGAAGGGGCAACTAAAAATGGTGCAGGGTGTGCAAGAGAAAGCAGATGAGAGAGACTAAAGGAGCTTAATATGTATACCCTTGAGGAAAGAAGGAGAGGGGACATGATAGAAACTTTTAAGTACCTCAATGGAATCAACAAAGTCCAAGAGGGTAGCATCTTTCAGAAAAAGAGATGTAAGAACAAGGGGACACAATTTAAAGATAGAGGGGGGGCAGTTCAGGGGCAATGTGAGGAAGTATTATTTCACAGAGAGGGTAGTGGATGCGTGGAACAGCCTTCCTGAGGAGGCTGTGGGGTCTAAAACTGTAGGAGAATTCAAGAATGCATGGGACAGACATAAGGCAATTCTCGTGGTGGGTAGGAAGAAATAGGCTGTTGGTTAACTAGGATCTGCGGCCTATCCTTTAGGTAGGGAAATGGGCAGACTAGATGGGTCAAGCGGTCCTTATCTGCCATCAAAGTCTATGTTTATATGTTTCTATCTGTTCAACAACAGAACAAGTGAAATATATTCATTAGCTAAATTATTGTTTCTATAAATATTAGATTCATTATTTTTACCAGACATATACAACTGTTGTGCTCATTAGCCATTTAAAATGATCAATAGCAATATGACATACAAACTGTCCAGTATTTTCCAAATTAATAGGAACATTATTGAAAACTTCAAGGAACCTGTACACAGTCATAATGATGGATGGTAAGTATTCAGGAGCACATTGCTCCTTGTGCAACCACCAACCAAAACTGCCATACACAAGCAAGTGCCACTGTGACAGCAGCAGAGCATACAATTATTCAACTTACCAGTGTATATGTTCATACTAATACTAAGGTGTGAGGAGCTATGGAGGTTGGAAGCCCATGATTGCTCCTGTCTTTTACCCATAATAAGCTATGTTGTTTCCATCTGAAATATAGGAATCTAGTCTTCTCTTGAACTGGATCTTGTTTCTACTAATTATGACCTCCACTGGCAGCTCGTTCCAAGGACTCACCACTCTCTGTGTAAAGAAGGCCTTCCATCTATTGGTGTTAAATTTCCTTTGCCTTAGTTGTAGAGGGTGCCTTCTAGTACATACTGTATCACATTTGACTGCCAGGTTTAATTCACTTAGCAGGTAATTATCCTGTATTATATCATAGCATAATAATAGGGCTTTCTGTATTCTTTTAGTTTTGATGGTTATTAGATTTAATTTCTGAAGCCATTCATTGTATGGTATAGCTTTTAAGTTATGGATCAGTTTGGTGGCGTGTCTTTGAATTTTTTTCAATGTTGTTTATACCACCCTTAGAGATGGGTCCCCACACCAGTTTACCAGAATCAAGTAAAGGCCTCACATATGATCTATACAGAGGAGTGATAACCTCCTCACTTCTGCTCCTGAAGTTTCATTTTATGGCCCATAATACTTTTTTGCCTTTGCAATTTGATATTTACAGTAAGAGTCATAGGTTAGGTTGTTATTTATTGTTATTCCCAGGTCTTTTTCCTCCACTGATTTTCTCAGCGGGAGTCCATTTAGGAAAATAATTCCTTTTTCTGTTGTGTTTCCTTAAATGTAGGACATAGCATTTATCTATATTAAAACTCATTTCTCTAAGACTTGCCCATTTATGAATATTGTCTAAGTCCATTTATATAGTCGATGTATTATCGTTATCAATAGCGATACCAGCTAGCTTTGCATCATCTGAATATTTACTTAGCCAGTTGTTGCTTCTTTACCCATGCTAGACATAAATACTCAAAACAGAACCAGCCCTAGGACTGACCCAAGGCACCCACTCATCAAAGGTACTGAAGTCGAGTGATAACCATTTATACACACTCTCTGTGTTCTGTCCCCCAACCAATCAGCAACCCATAAGCTACACAACCACTAATATGCTGGAGAGAGTGGCAGCCACCAGGGATTGGCCCATGGCATGGCACCAGGGCCATGGTGACATGCTAAGGCCCCTGCCCTGGGCACACAGCACTACAGCAGATGTCATCCCCAGCCTCCTCCCCTCATACCTTAAGGCTTACTCTATGGTCTTCCCTGGTGGTCCAGTGTTCCTGAAATATCACCTAATGGGGACTGATGTCCATGACATCTAAACAGTTGATGCCCTCTCCATAGTCTCATTCCAGTGTCGTCTAGCATTTGGTGGCACTGTGCACTGCCTAATCCTGCCCCCTGCCAGAATAGAGATTCCTGCTCATAAGGCAGTGTCCTTTGCCTTGCAGAACTGCTTTCAGCAGTAGTTCTGATTCTGGGGTCACTATGCCTTGTGTTTGGGAGTGAGAGTGCCAGGGAGCTGCTTTGCATAATGCAGACCCCCTGTGCAAACATGCACCCTCATTAACTTAGCCTCCCCACCCTTCTCCCTGTGCTGGTGCACTGGCCTCCATGCTAAGTGCAAGGAAAGTCTTTTGTCCCCTTTGCGTATAGCACAAAGAGGCACAATGCACTAATGTGTCATAAATGGGCCCTTGTGTCATTTTTGTGGCACAAAATTGTGATTAAGTATGAGGCACCAGTTCTTCAGTGATAGTATAGTTTTCTGTCCATATGACCAAGAATCCTTGACATCACGTATTTTTTTTCATTGTATGGACTATTATATTTCTTACTTTTTACATGTTTTTTCTCAAACTTACACTATCCTATTATTTCTAGTTCTCATTTTAATGGATCCCCTTCCACTTTTTATTTATCACAGTGGATGTGGAAATAAATAGGTTTACCTATTGTACCCCTATGTTCAAGTAATGAAGACAGTTCCATTACATAACCCTACCCAGACTATAATAAAAAAATGCATTATGTTTCTTTATTCTTAACATTTCCAGTGGATGGAAATTTTATTTTAGCAAGCAAATTATTGCCAGTATAGTATTTCATTTCCTCACATTAACAGATAAGTGGTAAAATTGTAAAACAAGAAATGTATTTTAAATAAGAAAACAAGATACTATTTTTTTAGGGCCCAGACCCTACACCGCTACCCTGATGGGCCGAAGCCCCTAAACCCCCATCCCTACATGCTACCCCCAGCCCAGGCTTACCCCCCCAGGTAGGGCTGCCGGGTGGGTGGTCCCTTCCCAGGACATGGTCTATAGCCCTGGCTTACCCCCAAGGGGAGGGCCAAGGGAGCTGGACCCCCTCAGCAGAACTTTGGTCATGCGGGAGTGGCAGCAGAGGTGGGAGCATCACCCACAGGGCCAGATTTTCTCTAATGCTGGAGTTCCCCTAGAGGCAGGATGTGCAATGATGTCAACAGGTGCACCCGACGTCTGTCCCTGCCTCAAGTAATGTGCGGCCTCAGTACTTGCAGCTCCCAGCCTCTGCCAGGGGCCATTAACATACCAAATGCTCATTCCCCCTCCCCCCCAGAGAAGAAGAGTTGCCAGATGGCACTCAGTCCTTCTCCATCCCTGCTGGCCCACCTACTCCCGGTCCATTTCTGAACCTGGGCATCGACGTCTCAAGCGGATACCCTGCCGCTGTGCCGGCAGGCCAGCCCAGAAAACAAGATACTTAAAACAAGAAAATGTTTTACACTCCCAGAATACACAATAATGGTAACTGCTACAATTTAGGATTGAAATAGATCATGTACAGAAAGAAAGGAGCTGCTTGAGTACAAATAAATTTTACACGAACTCCACTTAGCTAAAAAGTGTTTTCTTCTGAGGTGCTTTAAATAGCAGTTCAGCATTTCATTATACTTGACAAGCAGAGAAGAGGAAAATATCCTCCCTTATAATCAGCATCATATCCTGAACCAAATAAACAGTAAGAAGATGCCTACGTCTATAAATGTGAAAGTAATCATGGATAAAATGCATTAATAAAAATCATAGACATTTCATTGTATAATACGGTTATGTCATAAGAATCCAGTTTTTTTAAAGATAAGATTTTAAAGTAGTACTTCATGGGTTGGGTTTTCAGTCATGCTTTGGATACTCATGACATGATCATGCCACATCCCTAACCCTTGCACCAATATGTTAGACCGCCTGAAAGGTAGTCTTACTATTCTACACAGATCTGCCACAACTTGTATGGCATCACAGGGTTCCCTGTAATAAGGCATTGTCCCTCTTTGATGCATGCATCATGATTTTGCTGTAAAGTGCCAACAACTTTTAATAATGCGACATGGTTTCTTAAAACACAAATTGCCATGTTTTTGCAATAACTCTGCAGAGTTCCACAGTATGCTGCACTGCAACATGCAGGCTCCACTGTAGCTTTAAAAACTGTGCCATATTTACCCTACTGCAGGCACACTCTAAAACTGGAACTTGCATCTGCGGCAGGACTTTATGACAATGTAGCCCATTACATGTAATAGCATAACATAATTAGAATATTACATCACTAAGGTACAAAGATAGACACATGTCAAAAATCCCCAAATCTCAGCTGAAACATTTTCTTGACCGTCATCTTAAAGTGCACCTGCTAATCTGCATCATGTTTTTTACTTCTTTTTATTTCAGTTTTCCCCTCTTCCCCATCTGAAAGCTTGGATGGGTTGGACATGACTCTTCTCCTTCTACAGTTGGGAGGGTGGGCAGCAGCTGCCTTCACTGTCGATGCCAGTGCTTCTCCTTGATTGACTCGCAGTGGTTTGGCAAATGCCAGGTGGGTAGTGACCTCCCTCTCCTGTGTGAATGCCTCACTTCTGTGATGCGTCCCACTCCCTACCATCCTCTGCTTGGATTCCAGTAATCACATGAGAACCCCATGTTTCCACAGCAGCAGCACAGTGTTCTCTGGTTTAGATCCCTTAGACTTTGTGTCATTTGCTATTTGATATAAATATATGTGTGCATTGTGTGTGTGTGTGTGTGTGTGTGTGTGTGTGTGTAACTAATTCCAGTGATCTGCACAGCTCCTCCTAGTTTCTCAACTGCCATCTCTGGAGATCGTTCCCTGATTCAGACCAATCCTGAACCTCCTCATTTGTGAAGAAACACATGACATGATTGTTTAGAACCCTTTCTGCTTCCTGGAAATATGACACACCAGTCTTTATGTAGCCACTTCTGTGATCCACCTAATTGTCTTCTATTCAAAATGTGTTACTCTATGATGAAGCATCATCACTGTTGTTAAGTGTATGGATTAATGCATACAATAAAAGCACTGCAGATTGCAAGGCTGACCTCAGTTTCAAGTTGACAGTGACAGCCTTGGAGATATTGATAAATATGTCTTTTTTTCCTTGAAAAGACCCGGTTTGAGACACAGATAAACCATTTTGCTAGAATCCCACTTACTGCAGAAAATATTGTTTTGTGTTCTCCACCACACTTTCATAGCTGGCATAAATCAAACTAATTACCCAGTTTGACAACAGTGTTATTTTTCACTGGACAGCCCCAGACTGTAATTTATCTTTAAAAATTGTACTGGGAGAGTAAATCATGTTCATGTTGTACAAAGATTTATCATCAGCCTTCAGTCAAAGGAGAGCAAAGCCACTGATAAAGTATTCGTTGCTGTGGGTCCCCGTTCTATCCATCCTTGCACTCTAAAACCCATCATAGGCTTTTGATCTGAGGCTGTGTCTCAGATGTAGTGTTCAGAGCTTCTGAAAAATGCTTTTCCACTTATTGGGAGATGACATTAAAGCTGCTGAAAAAAAGTGCTTGTTAAAATTTCAATAAAAAAAAAAACCTGCAAAGTAAAGTGAAGCTGCCATGGGGGACTAAAATGAAGCTGTTAAATGGCAGGATTAATACTGGTTTCATAAAAACTACTGTACTCCTACCTACAAGCGAAGATGGGCTTTGAAGACAAATGGCAGGCTACTTTCATCAGCTAATGATATTCCACGTTTCCAATCAAAAATAGAACAACAATAAGAAGATGTGCGATCTAATGGTTAGATCACCAGCTTGTGAGGTGGTAGGTCACAGGTTCAAACCCTGCTTGTGCCAAATACTCACTGTGTGACCATGGGCAAGTAGCTTAACCCTTTCAGTGCTCCAGTTTACCCAGCTATAGAAATGGGTAGAAGTAGAACCTCACCAGAAACAAGATATTGATTGCATCTCAGCAGGGCTACCCTGGGTAAATAAATTGTGCAGAAATAAGATTTATCTTGTACATTACTGTATAGTAATATATTGTAGTAATTTAAGGTTGGAGAGGACTGTAGGCCCATTGTGTCCAAGCCATCCTTCACAAGCAGGGATGAAATAGGTATGCCTTACAAAGAAATACTAATTTTTCAGGGATTCCCTACCCACTCTACTATCAAGGGTACTCTGTGATTCCCTTGGGGATCAGAAATGTGTCCAGGCTTACTTTCAAAGTCTGTATTGTCTTCATGTCCACTATCTCAATTGGTAGACTGTTCCACAGGTTAATCACCAAACAAATGTCTCTCATCAGGCATGGTGCTTGCAAACTCGAAAGCAACGTCTACACAAGGAAGGGGTTAGCAGTCAGTACAGCACAAAAACACCTCATCATAAGGTACCATTAAAATTATTTATTTGTAGCTTTTGTCAGGATAAACAGGCACATGAAGACCAGATGGAGCCATCAGTGTTTGGCATGCCCTTGCTGTCTGGCACTTTGCCAAGAGGTTTATCCTGACAAAAGCTGCAAAAAGTGCCGAATTCTTTTTTGTGTGTTCCATAAGTTCACCACCCAGGGGGAAAAGTGTCTCTCAGTCTTACCCCTGAATTTACCAACCCTGAGCTTCACAGCATGTCCCCACATCCTGCTGCAAGATCCCAACTCAAACATCATTGACATTGATTGTGTCAGTACCCTTGCATGTGCAAAAGACTGAGCTCATGCTGCTGTCAGCCTCCTTTCCTCCAGGGTGAACATGTTAAAGGCCTCACATCTCTTCTCACAACTTTTGTCATTCCATACCATTGATCAGTTTGGTGGCCCTGTGTTGCACCCTGTTGACTGCCTCAGTGCCCTTTCATACTGAGGAGACCCTAGCTGCATGAGTATGCCAGGTGAGGCCCGACCAGGGTCTTGTAATGTGAAGGGATTACTTCCTCTGTTCTGCTGGTCACCCCGATATAATGCACCCCAGCATTCATTCTCATGACCCCCTGGACTGCAGCCCCACACTGTCATTCAAGCTTTATTCTCTTGACTGCTGTGAACTCCAGAACTTTTTCCTGCTGGACTGCAGCAAAACATGCCCTACACAGTGTGTAGGGCCTACCTCACTTTTTTCCTCCACAAGTGTAACATCTTGCATTTGACAAAATTTAAAGCAGTAGTACAATGAAATTGGGCAAAGAATTTGACCTGCACCTTCCCATTTTATTTAGTGGCAACATTTACTATTCACACCAGAATTTGAATATTTTATATATTTTAATTTATTTTTTTTCTCAAGAAAAAAAGATGCCCATCACATTTGACTTAGAAATAGCACTACAAATTTAGCACTTTGAGGTGCAGCCTGTCAGAAGCAGGCACTTTGTCCACCTTCAGGGATTTGAGGCCCCTGAGCACCCGTTCTTCCAAGACTGCTTCTAACTACTGTCCTTTTATTATCCTGTCTTTGGCCTGCACTGTAATCTCTGGTACTGGTTCCCAATCTGCATGGCAAAAACTGAACAAACGTAACCATTTAGTAGATCAGCCTTTCCCATCCACCTCCATCCACGTCCCTTCATTCTTTAATATGATACTACCCTCATTAGTTTTCCTTTTTCCCATAGTGTACCTAAAGAAGCCCACCCCCAATCACGTAAACTATTCTCGGCTCCATCTCTTCTTTTCTTTTTCTTAGCATTATTCTAGCCTCATTCAGCTTTTTCAGATAATCCTCCTAGTTGACCTCATTGTGTTCCCACTTGGTTGTCCAGAATGATTCCCATTTTGCCCTTACTGCCTCTCCTTCCCCTCTGGAAAACCAGATCAGCTTTTTGTTCTTGCTGCCCTGTTTTATGCATGATAGTGTCACTATCCTTGAAAAGGGCCGAATGGCAGTACAAAAGCCTTGTAGCCATTAATCAGTCTGGGGCAAATGGTACAATAGCTGGAATGTTAACACTGTGGTGGTTGTTGGTATATAACCTTGCCAGTTCAGCACATGTAGCATCTCAACATTTTATGTACAATTGCATGAATGCATTTCCTGTACAATGTCTCCTGCTGTATGCCTGAAAAAAGTTTAAAATAAAGTTAAAAAAAGCCTCTTTATGATATCACATTTGGTTTCTGCCACTTTCACTTCCCCAATGCCTACTAGTTTATCTTTCATCATTTCCTCCTTCTTGCCAAAGTCTGCCCTTCGGAGGTCCAGGACCAAATTTTCTTAACTGGAGTATTGTGTTCCTGTTGCTATTTTAAACCACACTGCACTGTGGTCACTGGACTCCAGTGGCTCCATGACCTTTATTTCTCTGACTGTCTCAGTGTTTGACAGAACCAGATTAAGGGATCCCCTTCTCTAGTCTATTAGTTATTAGGAGGTAGTATAGCACAGTGGGTTGAGGCTCTGAGCTGCAGATCTGGAGACCTGGGTTTGAATTCCACAGCCGCCTAGGTGCACACTGTAATCCTGAGCAAGTCACTTAACTTCTTTGTGCTCCCAGGTCACATCTGGAAACAAGCTTTGGCTTAGTGTGCTACTCCTGGTTAAACAATGTTCCATTTCCCCAGTCTGTTGCCTAACCCACAGCCCAAGAAATCTGTCCGGCATCACATGTACCAGCACCTTATTTCTTTTATTGTCAGCTGTCGGGATTGTATAGTCCACATAGTCACCCACCATCACCAACTTCCCTTTGGCTGATGCCTTTCTGATCTCTTCAACTAATTCCCTTTCCTCATCATCTTTCGGGCTTGGCAGTCTGTATGCCACTTCAGCCCTGATCTTTTTAATCCTTCTGTTATCAGCTGCTCCCAAACTGCTTCTATTCCGTATCCACCCTCCCACAGTACTATATTCCATGGCCTTTTATCTTCCCTAATGTAAAGTGCCAGATTTCCTTCCCTGCCTTTTTATCTGACCTGTAGAGTGAGTAGCCTGGTACTGCAAAGTCCCAATTATGGTTTTCTGTTGCTCATTTTCAGTTATGTCTAACAAGTCCATTAGTCCATAAGGCACAAGTTGTGCCTGAAAATAGGCAGCTCTGCTGTTTAGTGCATCCACTCAGTCAACAAAAACTAAATAAATAAATAAATTAGCCTCTGCTGCCACGGCCTGGAGTTCACCCATTTTGTCCCTGAGCCTTCTGGCATTTAAGCAGACAGTCATCCAGGATCCCTGTCTCCTGCCCTTACTCCTTCCACAGATCAGACCTACTATACACATTCCCTGCATTATTTCACTTTTGTTACCTCCCACCACCCTGATGTAACCCCAGGGCTTTGATGTATTCCCAGTTCACCATCCTTATCTATGTTATCCTTTTTAACCAATTGATCCCACTAGTTCAGGGAGTGGTAGCTACATTAGGTCTTCCTCAACCAAGTTTTCCTTGCATACGACCCTAGCTGTAGAATCCCTCTGTTGGTTTAAATGCCTTGAAATGTATACCTCAAATCTCTGCCCAAATTCTTAGGTCCCCATCCTATTAGGATGAAGGTCAGCCAATTTAAATAGGCCTTTATCCCTGCACGAATCGCCCTAGTCTCCCAGGAAATAAAATGCCTCCTTGGCGCAGTACCCCTTCAAACAGTTGTCAGACTGGAAGATTTTCAGCTTCCTTGCCTCTCCTACTTGTGAACTTTAAGAACATCTGAGAAGGTCACAGTATCAGCCAACCCTTATGCCTGCAACCCAAGGTCTTGAAGCTAGCATTCACTGTTCCCAATGATCTTCCTTCCTGATCTTCTTGAAGATGAATGGAGCCATAGTAAGTCATAGCCTGTGAGTGGTCAAAGAACCTGATTTGTAAGGCTTGGATATAAGGGTGTGAGAAGGACTGCTAGTTTAAATATGTTCTGTGGGTATCTGCAATGCTTTCTCCATATTAATTGCCATGCTTGCCCCTTTTCAAGTAACTGTCATGACTGCCCTTTGTTGGGTAGGGCTGTGCATGGAATGAAAAGTATTTTCCAAATATCACGAATAGTAGGTTTCCCCAATATTCAGATACGTTTCCCGAATAGTTCACTGTTCGACCACTATTTGGTGAGATTTCCAAGTCTCGCAGAGCTTCATTTGCAAACAGGAGCCATTTCTGAAGCTCATAGGCAAGCACACCATGTGACTTACTCACTCTGAGTTGGTAGAGGGTAGGAGACAGTGGTTCCGGACAGCTAGCTCTGCAGTACTTCTGAGACCTTAAATTTGCCAAAAAAGAAATGTTTTGCTCTACATGCTTTTTTGGGTCAATATCATTTGCCTGATCAGTGTTAGAAAAGCTAGGTTTGGCTTTCTGACAGGTATTTTTGTCGTTATTGCTGCATTCATTTACAGGGACCAGGATGGCTGTCTACAAACACCCCTTCTCTGCTGCTCTCTGACAGAGCTCGAGTGTGATTTTTTTTTTTGTTTATGAGGCTGGGCCTAAGGTGTGCACAGCTGTGTGCACACAGTTTTTGAAATAAACATCTGCACTTCTAAGCCAGTCAGACTTGACTCACTGAATTATTATTGTTAGTCATCTGTTTCCAGTCTTGGATCCCTGTACAGTTGAGGAGTGTGTTGGCTAACCCCCCCCCCCAACAGCTCGCCACACACGATAAACCTGTGCATGTGAAATATATTTTTTCTGAGTCTGTGCCTTGTGTGCGCATGGCTGTGTGCACGTGATTTGTTTTGTTAAGGGAACAGTAAACATTGCAGGGGTCACTGAAATTTGAAAGCCCATGAAAAGATCTTTCAAATGAGGTACTGAGTTTACCTGTATGGGTCAGGAGTCTTGAGATATGAATAGCTAAACAATGTATAAATTAACTCATAACAACAGCCATTTCATATAGTCTTAAAAACAAGAAGTTATGTCACTGAGGGGCTAGCTCTATGTTGTTAATTGTAGCTTGCCCCTCAGTGACATCACTTTCTGTTGTATGATTGCATGAAATGGTTTCTGCCTTGTTTCAATTTTCAGATGATTTAAATATTCATATCTCAAGACATTTGACACCTACAAGGAAGCCAAATACCTCATTCAACATAATTTTTCAAGGGCTTTCCTAGTTTGAGCAATCCCTGCAATGTTTACTGTTCCTTTAATTAAATCATTGCACTTAGTGGGGCAGGCTTAACATGCTGAGTTGAGTGTGTGTCCTCTGTCAGTTCCTTTCTCAGTTCCATGTTTAACTGAAGAGGTTGTTCTCTACTTCTCACTTATTAGTAGTAGTGATTTTTATTTGCTGTTGCTTTTTTGCGGAATAATATAACTGCTAGGGTTGTCATATTACTGTAGTTCCACAAACACTAAGTAAAGCATTACACATGCAGGCACTACCTAGGAATATTTTATGTTTTACACAGTAACCACTAGTGACCTGATCCATTATGTCTTTAGCAACCTTGCAAACATGCTTGGTCCAGCCCCAGCAAAGCATCTGCACTACTGGCCCTAAGTGATGAGGGACAGAATGAAAGACACCCGAATGTACAGCACATCCAGGAGATTACTGCTGGTGCTGTCCTTTGGCCACCATACCACAAAGCAATCTATGCAGAACAAAGGAAGCACGGGGGCAGTAACAAAATACACTTAAGAGCTGCAGAGTGTAAAGTTGCCAACACATTTATTTATGCTGACATTGGAGGGTACCAATAAAACCCCATGCTTTGACTAGAATCTGGTCCTTCTCAGGGGGCATGTCAGCAACATATAAACATATTATGACTATACAACCATCAAAGAAACACACACTGCAAATAAATTAAGTTATAATAAATCAGACTGAGATGTCCCTCAAATAAAACAATCCATAAGTAACATGCCCAAGGATGAAACATTGCATCAGTATTACAAAACATCACAAGATTAGTTCATACAGCAGTACAAGTCAGTATGCAACACAGTATTTTGCAAAATTACTGCAGTATGCTGCAAAGAGCATTGTAATTCAATGGCAATTAAGCCCTCTTGTCATCCAATATTTTGTGATTTATCATTTACTGCAAAGTACTGAATTGCATGCTGTCTTGCTCCACTGTATATTATTGTTATCTAATACAATTCCAGAGAAGGAGGTGAGATAGACTACATAGACAATTACAGAGTGGTGTCTCTCTGTATTAGGTGGGCTCAAATATTTTTCTCCCCAAACAAGCCTTTTAGTTCTGGTAACATTGGGAATGGTACTACTACTAATACCACCAGTAGTACTGCAAGTACTAGTGTCACCACCTGTTCCATCTGTATATTCACTGTCACATCTTTCCATACAGTAATAGGATTGCATTAGAGCTCATATGCTTTGTGCAGGAAGCAGCAGACACCACCACCAGTGTTTCTACTGCTACCACTATGGCTATTACACCCACAGCCAGTGTGCTTCGCTTCACCCATGTCGTGGTGACAAGAAAAAATGTGAACATCATTAGGGCACCAGTACAATACCAATTGTGACTGGATGACCCCGTCTAAGGTTTAATCCCCCACCTGGTAAAGGAAGGAATAATTAAAGTGTCAAGTCCTTATTCTGAGCTTAAAGAATTAATTGCAATATAAATAAATAAATAAATAAATAAATTGATGTGCAAATGATATAGGTGCTTATATATGCATATAATTCATAGAATGTTTTCTTAAATAAGCTGCTCTGCAAAACCCCCATTGTTGCCTCTGATGTTTTAAAAGATGTAGAGGCATTTTTGTGGTAATACGCTGTCTGGAAAGTAGCAAAAAGTTCTTTAAATGGCCATAAAGTGTTTATAGTGCTTTAAATAAGTAAAGTGCTCTAGTGCTACATCTAGTGCAAGCATGCTTTAATGGAAGAAAAAGGGCTAGAGTCTGAAATTACAAATAGCCAAGAAGAAAAGGAGTTATGAACTGTAAAATGAAGCAGCTGTTATTGCTGCTATGTTATCCTACGCTGCCACCATATGTATTACAGTCATGAGATTTCAAATCATAGAAACAGACAGACAAAACATATGGTGCATCAAAAAAATGCTTGAGAGCATTTATCATTTTATTATAACTCAAAATAATAAGGCAAAATAGAGAAAATAAAGAAATCTGAGGTTAGCATTTCTCAGCTTTAGTGTGGCTTAGTGTCATGCCTAAAACTGTATAAAGTCTACCACCAGGGGTGACTTTAGTTAGAGAGGGTGATCAGTTGCTTACAGACCAAGGTAGGTGTAAGACTTTCAGGGTGTTCAGCAGGAAGGCTGACACTAAGCCCTGGTCTGTAAGCATCTCACCACCCTCTCTAACTAAAGTCACCCCTGGTGGTAGACTTTATACAGTTTTAGGCATGGCACTAAGCCATGCTAAAGCTGAGAAATGTTAACTTCACATTTCTTTATTTTCTGTATTTTTGCCTTATTTTTTTTGAATTCTAATAACATGATAAGTGCTCTCAAGTGTTCTGTTCAAAAGAATTGGTGGAGGCAGCAGAGGACCAGGAGCCATGGGACCTAGAGGAGGAAGACCCCCAGCTGTTACTTGGAGGAGGAGGAGGATGATCCACGAGAGAAGTCCCCAGGTAAGACTGAAACTGACCATGTGCCTCCTGGGGTGAAGACTCCAAGCAATGAGGAAGAGGCCAAAAAGGCTGAAGTAGTGCTGGATGAAAGTTGCAAATTCCGTCATTGTAGAATGTCCATGAAAAAGTTTGAAACATTCACAGAATTTTTTGCTCTTTTGCCTTGGGCGAAATTCCAAAATTCCTCCAATTATCTGTGGATATTCACCCCATACTGTGGCATTTAGTGACAAAGTGTGTAATTTTAGTCATTAGATGTGGAAACAAATTGCCCTGTGAGTTTTTCTGTGGCATAGTGTAATTATTCACATTTTTCAAGGCATTACAGTGGATTTCTTTTTCTGCCATCAATGTATTGTTTTATTTGATTCTGTAGATGTTGTATTGTTAATCTTTTTTTTTACTTACTATTTTTACCCCCTCTCTCACCATGGCTGCCCCACTGTTTGGGGTCTCAGCGAGCCCAGACCAGCTCCCATGGATGTCCCACTCCCCCTCTGAATCACGAGCCACTGATTTCCCCCCAGTTTAGGGTGGAGGAGTCCCCTTCTCCCTCATGCCTCAGGAAGGGAGCATGCACCTAGAGCCACTGTGCAGGAGCCCATCTATTGGCATGGCTGTGGGGCTTTTTCCTTGTTCTTCCTGCTCTCCTTCAGACATCAGTGCACAAGGAGGACCAAGGAGCCAGAGGAGGCAGAGACATACCTCCATTTTGATTCTCAGCCAGCATCTGCCCCTCCCTCAATTTCAGCCTCTTCTGCTGCACCAGCACCACCCATTGTCACCCAGGTGGTGGCAGCATTGCAGCAAAGAGAGCTGCTCACCCCTCCTGGAGAAGGAGAGTGGGCCATCAGGTGCTCAATCCTTCTCCCGTGGCCGGCCCTCCAATGACCCAGGCTCACTACCAAACACAGGTCACCGGTGTCACAAGCAGTAGTGCTACCACTGTGCCGGCAGGCCAGCATGTTGCATTGTTAATCTTAAGCTACAAAACTGAATGTAAGCACCCAAACTTTAGACCACCTTAACTGTGGTGCCAGAAATTAATTTTTTGTTTTTATGTATTTGTTTCCTCCTTTCCTTGCTTTATTGCTGGTTTCTCATTTTAATTCCTCAGAACCTGTGAATTTGCAGGTTTTTGTTTCTGCAGCATTGTACATCGAATTCTGCAGTTTAGAACATTATTTCCACCATAAGATGTCATTAACCTGCAGTTGGCTCAAATCACATGATTTTCAACTCTGCAGTCATGTGGGTAGACTTTAGTTATCATCAGTTTTTAATTGATTCCACATCATCCCAAATATTGCAGAATACTGTATTAAGTTCCACAACAGTGTTAATTTCCTGCAGTTATGCATGGAAAATCCACGGAAATCTCAAATTACTCCGCATTCATTACTAACTGCATTTTGATTGGTTGCAGCTCTGCAGGGATCACATGGTGTACACAGAGCTACAGCATTTGCGTCTCTCTCCCTGAGCTTCACTTCTGAAGTGATTTCTGATGAGGGAAGAGCTCTCTTCAGACTGATGATCCTATTTTGAGTCTTTACAGCGAAAAAAATCATCATTTGTGTTGGCAAAAGTTTCATAGATGTACTTTTACTGCTGAGATAATCATTTTGATGTACTTTTCCTGCTGAGGTAATCAATGTTTTTGAATTTTGATTAGTGATAATTCTGAGAAACTGATCTTGATAGAGTGACTCAGATTAGTGAAGCAATCTGTGAAGTTCTGTTGACAGTAATTAGTGCAGTAGTAATATCTAGTCATAGATAGTTTTGCAAATCTCATTTTTGTCATTGTGTTAATTTTGACTTTTTGTGGTGGGGTAATAACTAAAATCAGCAGAACATGTCTTCTTGAAAGTCAAAGCATGCTGCAGTCTCTGGGAAGAAAACAGCTCCTGTTTCAGCAAGTAAAACTGTGTCTCCTGGAGGTACAGAGGGTATAGAGGAGTGTGGGAGTGGTCTTAGCAGCTGCATAGTTACTGGAAGGCAAGTACAGGAGTGGGCCATGATGTGCCAACATCAGCAGCAGGAGATGGCATTGCTGCTTCTAGTTTTTTTGGATTGAATAAGCATAGTGGTCAAAGCTCAGCAGCTGTGGCTGTATCTCATACAAAAATAAGAAGAAAAACTGATGTGGATGTTGCAGCACTCCTGTGCCAGCAACAGGAGTCTCAGGAGGAGGAGGAGGAACAGCCACAAGATGATTCTGAGGATTTGTCTCAGGAACTTTGATTTGATTTGTTTATTTATTCTGGTTAGTCCATGGGTTATACGACCCATTTACATGGTTGACCAGAGTGCATACAACAGAGTACAAATTACATCACAATATTAAATTACAATCTGAATGTACAAAAATACAAAAGACAGTAGTACAATACACACAAAATTCACAAGAGGATACATAAAAAAAATGTTACAGTAGCTACCTATAACATTCACATACTTCATTCTGTTCCAACAGTCTCCTTAAACTATTTTTAAACCCAAGAATAGACATTCCCAAACAATCAAATTGACCCATGACATAATTAAAAAGTTTTGGTAAGTTGTAAAGTATAGACCTCTGCCCCAGAACTGTTTTCATTTTTGGTATTTGAAAATATGAAATACCTAACTTTCTATCAAATCAAACAGATTAACATATTTTTGAAAAATGTGGTGAAATATTTTAGATACTTTCCTCATTGTAACTTTTTTTACTAATACACTCACAGTAAGTTCACATCTTTGTTTCAGAGTTAGTATCTCTGCTGTTTTAAGCAGAAGAACAATGGTGGGTTTTTAATGGTAGCTGGGTGATAAACCTTGCCACTTGATTGAGTAAAACTAACTTTTCCTAATAAACTATCAGACACAGAATAATAAAAAATCAAACCAGAATCCACGGCTGACAGTAGAAAACTTTGTGCTAATAATACCCGAGTAGCAGGTGTTAACAATGCATTCACCCAGTATAAAGCTCCTAGCCTCTGATGTATTACTTTTACCAAATTGTGACTATGTATTTCATAACTCATTTTAGAATCCACCATCAGCCCTAAGTATTTAAAATGTTCTACTTGTTCTATCCCATCCCCATTCGTGGTATATAGAGACAATTCAGGTTTATGATCGAGTCTTTTTCGATGGCCATAGAATACCATAGACTTTGTCTTCTTAGCATTTAAAACTAACCCATGATCACTAAACCACTCCTGCAGAGGCAGGAATTCAACAGCTATATCATGCTGTAACTGTTCAACTTTTGGGTCGCTTATGAGGATCACCACATCATCAGCATATAAAAAAATCTGAGAGTGAGAACAAATTAAAGGGAGTGAATTCAAAAATAAATTGAAAAAAAGAGGACCCAAAACTGAACCCTGAGGAACACCCATAGTGATCAAAGCTGGGGGAGAGAGGCTACCATTGACCCTGGTACACTGTGTCCATTTTGACAAGTAATTATCACACCAGCCTACAACATCCTGAGACATGCCCAGTTGGGAAAGCTCTGCTTTCAGCAGATCATAATTCACCAAGTTGAAGGCCTTGGTGAGGTCCACATAAAGTGCTGCAGCAAAATGGCCTTTATCAAGTGCAGAATGTACCACACCAGTGAACCCTACCAAGGCCGTTGATGTACTATGCCCTGGATAAAATCCATGCTGGGCCTGTGTCAGGATATCATATCTGGTAATGTACTCCATCATCTGTTCAAAAACTATTCGCTCCAGCATCTTTGATAATGGAGCTAAAAGTGAAATCGGCCTGTAATTATGTATATTTGATGGGTCACCAGTTTTTAAAAGGAGTACAACAGTAGCCTCTTTCCATTTTTTGGGAAACTTAGCAGAACATAAAGAAAGATTAAAAGTAATAGATGGAGGGTAACACAGAATATCTGTAGTGATCCTCACAAGCCAGAAGTCAACCTCATCCACCCCCATTAGGGGGTGTGGATTTAGTTTATTGATGTATTTACAAACTTCTGCTGACAGCTGTCTAAAGTAAAACCTAGGATGGTTGACCCCCAAGTCACTACCAGATGTCTTGTTGTCATTTTTTACCGGGACACTTTTTGCATAACCAGATAAATCTGTAAAATGGATGTTAAATGTTTGTGCAATATCCTGATTCTTAACTAACACCCCGTCACTGGTTTTTAAACACTGAATCCTAGATGAGCATTTTTTTTCCTCATTAGTTCATTGAGAATAGCCCACGTGGCTGAAGTATTTTGCCCTTCAAATTGTTTCTGCTTTACGAAGTAGTAATCAGGAGCTGCTAGGGAGTAGTACTCCAGCAGTATTTGATAGCACCATTAGGCCTGATGTTAGGGGTAGTCCCCAACCAGTAAGTTTCCTTGCTGAGGAAAGGGACCTTGTGTAAGTGGTGGAGATAGAGGCAGAGGAGGAAGAATTTCCTCAGCGTGAGCCTGACCAGCCTTCTTGGGCTAATATGGAGGGTGATATGTAGGGTGCAGATAAAGATGACCTGGTGGACATATCAGAATTAGTGCAGCAAATGCCTGAATCAAACATTACTGATTGGGGGGGGGGTGATGATGATTCATTAATTGACCCTATTTGGAAACCTCCCCAAAAACAAATAAAAAAAAGTATAGGGATGGGTAAAGACAGGAAAGGCAAAGGAACGTCTGCAGAACCATTGCAGCGTACGGACCAAGTGGATATGAGAATCAGGGTAGAACTACCTGTTATGGACAAGCAGCAGCAACAGCAGCAGCAGGCAATGGTGTTGTCCACCCCAAACTTTCCAGCCCCATCCACTGCCCCTGCTCCTGCAGCATGTAAAATCCAACGTGTGTGTGGTGGCAAGTCACTGGTGTGGGATTTTTTTTCTGTGTGTGACAGTGATGATAGCACTGCCATATGTAACATATGTAAATCAAAAATCAGTTGTGGCAAGCTGGGATCACATTATGGAACCACTGGAATGCATAGCCATATGCAAACAAAACATCCTATTCCTTGATCACTGCAGAAGTGAACAGCAACAATTTCAACTTCAGAATCTGCTTGTGATGAACAATCTGAAGCAGTAGTTTCTATATTTGACCCCGTACTTAGTTCAACCATTATTGATTCTGCAGATACCAGTGGTAGTACTACTCAATGCTAACTTCATTCCTTTCCTGCCTCTGTCGAAAGCAGGCATCATGGCCATACTGTTACCCAGGGCAATTAAATCAGTAGACAATCTCATAAACACAGTACATCCACCTCCCCCCTAGTCACACAAAAGCTGAAGCAGCCAGATATTAAATTGGCACTAACAAAACACTCTAAGTAGCACAATGACCACCCAGTTGCAAATGAGATGAATACAGCCATTGCTTGTATGCTTGCCACAGACCTGCTGCCATACTCTTTTGTGGAGAAACCCAGTTTTCTTCACTTGATGGAAAAAGCTGCACCAAAATATAAAGTTCCCAGCTGCACATTCTTTCCCACAAAGGCTGTCCCTGCTCTTTATAATGATCTTTCCTGCATTGTTTCACATGGAGTGTCCCACTCAGCGGTACCCACAATCCACCTTACCACTGGTATATGGACAAGTAGGCCATCCTCTGGGATAAGTTGTATGTGTATTACTGCACACTGGGCATATTTCCCCAGGGTTTATGCCTTGCACCCATGTCCATCTTCAACTTGCCAACTGTCAAGCAGTAGTAGTACTATTGGTCCTCGTCAGCGTGCCACCCTAAGTATGCAGAGCATGCATGGCTCTCATAAAGCTGAAAGGATATTGGAATGAATTAACAAGTCCATCACAAGATGGTTTAAGCCACATAGTTCCTCTGCAGGCTTCATTGCTAGCGATAATACTTGTAATGCTGTGAAAGCAATCCACGATGGCTCATGTTTTTCATGTCCCATGCTTTGCCCATGTTCTGAATTTGATTGTTAAGGCATTTCTGGAGCATGAGTCAGTAACCAGTATGTTGAATGTGAGCCATAAAATTTGCAACCATTTTACTCGCTTAGCACTTGCTAGGTCAGGGCTTGCCACTCAACAGAAGGCAAATGGAGTGCCACAATATCGATTAAAACTGGATGTTGTCACATGCTAGAATTCAATTCTGTACATGCTCAAGAAACTATTTGAGCAGTATAAACCAATAAATGACTATGTTATGCAGCTGCGTGACCATTACACATAAGCAGCCATGTCATTCAGTCCAGCTCAGTGGATGTTGATGGACAGTGTCATTCAAATATTCCATCCTTTTCAAAGTGCCACCCAAGTAGTCTGCTCTGACAATGCATGCCTGAGTCAGGTAATACTGCTGATGAGAGTACTGTGGCAGGTACTGGTAAACATCAGGGAGCAGTTTCAAGTGGCTGCAGACTCAGTAGGTGTAGAACTGGGTAACAGGATTATGCAGTTGTTTGATGATGATCCAAGACTGATTTAAATAAACACCTCAGAGGCATATGTCCTTTCATCATTGCTGGATCCACAGTACAAACATGGCATTACTGCCCTACTTCCCAGTGGGAAGACTGAGGTTGATCACCATGTCATTATCCTTTGTGGGAAGGTAGAAAATTGGATGGCAAGGGACCATGCTGAGAAATGGTCACCCTTTGGAGCCCTTCCCTTGGACAAACCTGACAGTGGAAAAGGTAGTGCTGCAATGTCCTCCTTCTCCTCTTCCTCATGAGCTGTGCCTGTTGTAGTGCCCTCCTCCTCACCAAGCAGTTCCATAAACCCTCTGTGGTCTATACTGCAGCAGGTTGGTGTTTCTGTATGGCAGCCAAGTCATGGTAAAAGTCAACTGCAGTTGCCAGCCAGCCATATGGATCAATCCTACTTGGATGACCCACAGCAGCTGAACATTGATAGAGAGCCACTGTTATACTGGCAAAGCCAGGTAGAAGTGTGGCCAGCCCTGGCATCTCTGGCTGTTGAGTATCTGACTTGTCCCTATGCAAGCGTTAGCTCAGAGTGGGTTTTCAGTGCCTCCAGTGCAATAGTTAGGGACCGGTACAGTTGCCTGTCTGACAGAAACATAGAGTACTTGACATTTATTAAAATTAATTCTTATTTCCTCCCATCACAGTATAAACCGTTATTGGTGTCGAGCTATCATGCAGGTGAAGAAGGTGATGTCGGGCCGGAAACTGAAGCTGAAGAAGAGAGTGTTGTTTTCCCATCTGAGGAGGAGGACACGTCCGAGGGGTTTGAATTTTCCTAACCATGCATTTCAAAAACGTGCATGTACGCTGAGGTACTCATCACCCCATCCCACATGTCAGAGTATTATACTGAGGATTCATGTGCATTAAAGAAATGAATTCACAAAGTGCATACGATTATAATGGTACTTGTTATTGTCCAGGTTGGCCAATGTTCATGGTCCCCCTCCCCCCAAAAAAATTATTTCAGTGGACACATGCTGGCTTGTCCATTACTGCTTATGATGCATATCATGTTGTGTTGTTTGCCACTAGCTGGGTGACACACTCAGCCACCTGTTAAAGTCAAATTTGGCTGATGTTCTGCCCCCCCCCCCGCAAAAGCATAGAAATACCAAAAATTTCATGGACACATCTTGGCTTGTCCAATACTGCTTATGATGCATATCATGTTGTCTTGTACGCCACTTGCTGGGTGAAATACTCAGCTGCCTGTTAATGTCCAAGTTGGCTGATGTTCCGGGCCCCCCCCCAAAAAAACAAAAAGAAATACCAAAAAAATTTAACGGACACTTGTTGGCTTGTCCGATCATTACTATTTCTTTATAAGTACTGATAATGTTTAGTTAACTGGGGCATCTCCAGCACCTCTCCAAGCTTTACAATGTTCATGTGCATGTTCCACCTCAAGCAAAGCACAAAACAAATATAATTATCCAAAACAATGGTTTGAACAATGTCAGAAGTTGTTATCCTGAGCTGCATACTATGATGTTAATTCATATCTATTCCTCTTGAAAACAATGCCAGCAGTACATTCACAAATACTTATACTTTCCTGGACCTGTTTCAAGTCACAGGGGAACGGCGTATTATAAAAACAGGAATACCACTAAATATCTGTGCCACACTGCCACTGCTCCACATGCGCACTGCATTAAAACAAACAGGAACTACTGGTCACCAATAAATGCTGCTGCAGCTGCCACTGAGATAGTCACCAAATCAGAAACCACTGCAGATCCTGCTGTCCCATATCACAACAGCCATAGTAAGTAGTGTGCTACATTAATTTTGCCGATGACGCCACACTCAGCCATTTCCTGAAGATGATGAAACCATCCTGTACCCGGTTGATCCTGTTGCATAAAATAACAACAGCCAATGTATCCCAAATCAGTACTATGCCCCACATAATCCTAAAGATGATGACCAATTTACTGAACTCATTACCTCACTACTGCAACCCAGCTGTGGATTATGACGCCGAAGAGAACAGCAGAAACATCAAATATTAGCCTGAGAAATGCTTCTGCTTCAAGTAAAACATTAAGCAAATGTACCACCAGTGTTGAATTTCTTGATCTTGTTCTTGCCATAACAAAGAAAAACATAAAAAGGAAGCATGATGGCTCATTAATGCTGCTGAATCTGGATGCAACTGCTGATCCTTAATCAACAACCATACCACAGATTGGTATAGCTTTTACAGTTCATTATTGTTATATCATGTTATGTAGTACTTGAGCAATTGTTTAAATGACTACTGTATGTTGAACGGTAAAGATTATTTCATTAATGTTACTCATCTAAGAGGTCATCCTAAACAAAACAGCACTGTTTGTGTACTGCGTGGTGTGTGTACTGACAGTCACACACCGGGAGAGAGTGAGGCAGTTCTAGGGTACTTTGTTTCGGTATGCATTGTCGGATGTAACAGCCTATTTGTAGAGAGATGTCACTAGCACTTACATACCGTTTTATCTGCTGTTAACCAGTCCTAATGTTTTAGCAACATGCATAAAGCCTTATTATGACAGTGCTGATTATTCCCCTACTAGGACTGTCACATGCTGCTGCTATTGCTGTCAGTTCTGTCGATACCAGGATCATAACCAACCCAACAACACAATACCTGCTGTTTCATGATGTGTCCATCCAAACTCATCAGGTAAGTAATTTTTTGCATCAAGCAAGATCTCTGTTTAATGCCCTCCATTTTGGCCCCCCCATACAACCACCTGGTAACCAGGTAAGTGTAGAAGTGCTATTCTTATTGTTATTCATCAAAATTAACAATGTGTTTTACAGATATGCGGTAGAGTGTTTTTGAGGGAGGGGCCGAGGGGGCACAGCTGGTGGATTTAGTAGTATAAGACTCATATTGCATTCATAATACCATTTCTAGCAATGTGCATAAATCCTTATGATGACAGTGCTGGCTCCTGCAAAGCAAAATTGCTGTTGCTTCTGGTACCTATCTCACTCTGACTTATTCCCCTTCTAGGACTGTCAGACGCTGCTGCTGCTGTCACTTCTGTCGATACCAGGATCATAACCAACCTGACACCACCATACCTGCTGCTGCATGATGTGTCCATCCAAACTCATCAGGACACCACGTAAACAATATGTTTTCCAAGATTTCAATTTTAAAATAACACCTTGTTTTAATTTTTAGACAAAAAATTGTATGGCTGTTTCATGGTGTAGCTAATTATCGTTAATGGCCTGTAGTTTCCCGTGTATTTTTGAGAGACCAGATAAGTAGTATTTGTAGTTATTCATTGTAAGTACAGCATCACAATCGAGTCAGATGGTTGTACATTGTACTCCCAAACTCTATCGACGCTGAATGTGTCTATGGAAATTTTAGGGGTGGTGGGATTGAATTGGTCAGGAAGTTGCATGCCACTGATATTCTTAAAATTTAAATAATGTAAGGTTACATACAGAATGGCAATAATTTTTTCATCAGCTGATCATGTGATTATCCACTTGTAATATAATAACCAAGCACTTTCTGATTGCTTTTTACGTTTATAAATACTCTGATATTTTAATTTTCAGATCTCCATATAAAATGCTCATCCTATGCTAATGCTTCTTCACACACTGCTGCCAGGCACCAACCGTGGCCCAACAGGTCAGAGATCTACTTCCGTGTCCCTCAGAAGTGAACAGGTAAGTAGTTGTTATTGTTTCATACTGTAAAAGAGGTTGTCATTTCTTCTTTCTGTCACTTATGGACAGTTGTTCTAAGGTAATGGCCATGGCCTATGTGTAGAGTTGTACATACTGGTGGTGGGGGTGGGTGGACGTGCAATGTAGTACAACAACCCATGTTAATGAAATTACAGTGTAAATATGCTGTGCTCGCAACATGCCCATTGCATGTTTACTGCAACTGCCATTATTGTTTAGTTTTTTTCATGTTGTGTTCCACCATGGTTCACCTTCGGTTTTCCTTCCCCTCCCCATGGAGATGCTTGGGCCAATGTGCCTAAGTAGGACTCATTAAAGTGTCAGTATGGTCATCAGCAAGTGATCACTCCTACTGACAAAGAATCACCCTCATTACCCAGATGTTCGACTGCACTTATGATCCACCAATACTGTGATGTTTAACAATTGATTGTAACACTAAACTCACTGTGGGGCGCTGCAACCAACATGTTCACCAATTGACGTAAGCTTCACAGACCCTTGAGTTAACAATAAACTAGCAAGTCTTGCATCCCATCACAAGACAATGATGACTAGACTGTAATGAAAAATACATTTTTATATTTCAAAACCAAAACAGAACAACTTCAAAGTGATGATGAAGAAGAATACAATAGAACATCAACTATTTAAAGCTGGGTTGGGTAATTATCAACCAAAAACAAGTTACCTTACAAATCAGGCAACATATTTAAAACTATGTACAAGTAACTGACATTGTACTTTGTTAGTACTTTTGTGGTCCTTCTGGAATAATCAACAACTGCAGTGGATTCGTGTACGGAGTGCCGACTGTCGCTTTCTGTGCCGACTTGCAGCTTTCTTCCTCAGGAAGGTTAACATTTGCTGCAGGTTCTGTTCTATTTGGAGCAGCTGGACCCCAATTCCCTTGATCCCTTTTTTTAGGAATGTAGTGAAGTGCTGGTAGAAACAATGGCTGCTCTTTTGAATGTATCACTAGAAGGTGGAGGCACCATAGGACAGGAGGACGGCAGACATGGACTCTCTCCACAAGAATAAGGCAGGTAATTGTGGGCCTGTAAGCCTGACTTCAGTATTGGTTGAAGTTGGAGTGCAGTTGGGAAGTACCAGAGAGGAACAGGGCCTAGGAGTAATCATAACAGGGAGCATGAACAACTCAGCCCAGTGCAAGAAGGCAGCAGCACAGGCCAACAAAATGCTGGGGTGTATAGCAAGGGGGATCTCTTTCAGAAGGAGTGAGGTTATACTGCCCCTGTAAAGATCATTGGTCAGGCCCCACCTGGAGTATTGCATGCAATTCTGGTGCCCGTTCCTGAAAGGGGACATAAGGTTATTGGAGAGGGTGCAATGCAGGGCCACAAAGATGATACAGGGTTTGGGGGACAGACCTTATGAGGACAGACTGAGAGAGTTGAAAATGTACCTGCTGGAAGATAGGAGGGACAGGGGAGATATGATAGAGACCTTTAAGTATCTGAAAGGGATTAACAAGACTAACACAGAAGGGATCTTTCAGCTGAGGAGAGGGAGGGACATAAGAGGGCATGGACTGAGATTAGAGGGGGGAAGGTTTAGGAAGGAGGTAAGGAAACACTTTTTCACAGAAAGGGTAGTGGACAAGTGGAATAGCCTACCGGAAGATCTGCTATCCTGTAAGATGGTGGGAAGTTTCAAAAGAGGGTAGGGCAGAGTAAGGGGAAGGGATATGGTGATGGGGGCGGGAGGGGCAGCTGCAAGCTGAAGTGCTAGCTGCACACTTGGGCAGACTTGATAGACCATGTGGCCTGTTTCTGCTGGCAATTTCATATATTCATAAGTAGTGCATAGTTTGCATACCGTAATGATTGTGATCATTGGCATGTGACTGTAGAACTTTCTGGACTGCAGTGGGGAACAGGAAGTCTCCAAGGCAGCCTGGAATATCAGAGAGAAGGTCCGTGCATAGAGACAAATCATATGGGTTCATTGAATGGGTCACTGTTCGGTGGCAAATTAGTGAGTGGTGGTGGATGTGGCATGACTAGATTGCAGCAAGGCATTAGACACTCACCCACACAGACACAGGAGATTGTTAAATAAATTTGTTATCTGGTGTGTGTGGGTAATACGGTTGTACTGTTACACTAGGTATGGATGGAACTGGTGGTTAAGAGTCAGTACTCAGAGGCAGGTGTACACTGGCATGAAATCAGATGCCATTATAGAACAATGTAGTACTGTACTACTCATTGAACCTTCCTGCTCTCAAGTCAAGTGTCATCAGTGTCAGACAAATACAGTAAAGCCACTACAGAAGAGCCTGCCAGAGAAGAACAGTGGACATCTAATAAACAGGGTATCATGACTTACAGCATAATTAAAAATTGGAAAAAATATATCCCTGTGTTATTTCCTGATTGGCTGAGACTTGGACCATTGTAGGTTAGCCATTGCATTGAAAGAGTTCCTCATTGCCACCTCCGCCCAAGACATGTCCATGACTGTAGCAACTCACAGAATTCATAAGGCAGTGCCCCATATTTCTAAGTGTCCATGACAACCATGGATGCAGCATTTACTCATGTATAAAAAACCCTGGGCCTGATTCCAAGTTGAATGTCGCAACTCATCGTTGTATGCTAGTTGCAACATTCGCTGCTACACCAGGGACCCTGCACCGTATTCCAAGAGTGGTAGGGTACCGGCGCTTGTGACATGCGGGATGCACCATGCAGAGGCTAATGCCACGGGCATGGTGTAAAAGCCCTGCATGGCGCAAGTCACAGCCCATTACTGGCAGCCCCCCAGAGCCCCCCCACCCCAGAACACCACGGCACACACCAGTGGATATGGAGGGTCAGGACAGGTGGCACAGGTGTCTGGGTTGGAGCACTGCAGCACGGACCCCCAGGGGTCACCAACATTTGGGGGTGGAGGCATGGATGTGGTCATGGGGGTCCAAGGGGCAGATTGGTGCCATCACTGCCATGTTGTGGAGTGGGCATCTGAGGAATGGCACTGTCTGATATCCCTTAGAATAGCTCCGAGCTGCTCTAACTTTTCTCCGCCAGCGCAGCACCTGGAGTCACTGTAGTGGGTTACAGCAAATGCCCTCTTGGAATAGGGCGCTGTTGCTGCCATAACCCACACTTGCACCATGTCACTGCGGGCTGTGGTATAGTGGGTGGCATAACCCACAGTTGGCATAGCCAGCAACCGACATGGAGCATGGCACCTCCTGGAATCGGGGCTGGCGTACTGCTTGGCATTAGCCACCAGATAAGCCATGGGGTTTGGCATATCTTGGCTTACACTGGCATACACTGACTTGGAATCAGACCCTTTGTACTGGCCAAAACCCTAAAAAGAAAAGTCAATTACATGAAGTCCATAAATACTGACTGAGCCACCCCTACACACATACACCAATGTAAATAATCAAGCAAGCAAGCACTATTCAGAGTTTCCATTGATGGTGTTTCTTTCTCTGAAGAACAAGAAAAAAACCTTGCTATCTCTAACAGTTTGACAAAAAAATGTGTGTGTGTGTGTGTCTTTATTTGTGTGACAGTTGCGCTCTGAAGCATGTTGTTAAGTTCATGTAGTTAATTCACATGTTAGCATTGTGTGTGTGTGGGGGAGGCATTCTGCCGATACAGAATGCAAAGCTTTGAATAATTCAATTCCATGTTTAAAAATTGCACAGGTTATTCATTCAAGTGAAATGGAAGAAAGAAGACAGATCTTATAAACTAACAGTTTCAAAACATTTTGTGGAATGAGTCAAGAAGTATTGACATACTGTAACTCAGCAACGTTTTAGTATATTTTTTGTTAGTTTCCAAAGTTTCATAATTAATTTATTTTTGGTTTTTGGATCATTTTATATAAGCATTAATCAGTATGGCAAGACTGGGTGTTGTCAAGTGATAACATACCAGGGCCACATGGCCAGATAGTGAGAAGCACTCTACCTGCAGTGCCATGCCTAAGTACAACTCTGGGTGTCCAAGCCCAGGTATCACAGTAACACCAACAACCAGCCATGTCTTATTGCTTGCATAATGTATGATAATGGATGATAGTAATTGATAAGACCCATGTAGTGAATGTGATCAGTTCCAGTGGTCATTTACCATGACAATGAAGCTGGCCAAAGGTATACTTTGAGTTATCACTGCAACCCACAGAAACTATTTCTGCAAAGTTCCTGTTCAAAAGCCATACAAGTAAAATGGTTTTTATAGTATATCACAAACTACTCATCAGTCATCCAGTCACCATCATCCAAGGGGGATATGTGTGTGTGACAAAAATCGCAATTTGAGCCATAACTTTTGAAGGGGTTGCCTGAGAAGCACCAGCCTCCCCATGGGGCGCCAGCTCAGGCTCTCAGTAGACATTAAAGGCTGTACATATGCATTATTTGGAAGGCAATCCAAACAAACAACTAAAAACAGAACAGAGTGAAAACTTAACCAGCAGTGGTGCTGCAGAAAATTCAGACAAACAGAAAACAGAGACAAGGCACCCACTCAATGCGTGAAACACTGAAAAAAATGTTAAGTTAACAATAACATATTTTAATGTCAACATCACAGACATGAACACAGAGCAGTTTGATAGACAGACATGGCACCATGCATGTCTCTCAAACCGTGATGTGTTCGCGTCTGTAATGGTGATGGTGACAATAAAATATATTGGTGACCTAACATATTTTAAGTGCTGTGGACTTCAGTAGCTAAGCCTCTTTGTTTTTGTGAACATACACATTATATATAAGTAACAATTTGTGCAAGGTTGCATACACTCCATTCTGACCCTATTTAATCCTTATCTGTTAAAAAAAAATAAATACATATATATATATATATATGTATACGCAACTTACTTACCACCAGAGGGTACATCCACAGCGCTGCTGCTTGCTCCTTCTTCCACTACATCTTCTTCTGCAGCTGTGGTGCTGGACTCCCCAGCACTGGCAGCAATACTACAGCTTGTCCTGGAAGCACCTGTTCATAATGAAGAGTGGAATACTATATTGAAAAGCAGTTGTAGCAATTTTGCTATGCCTCTTGGGCTGATTCTCACTATTATTGCCTTACTGTCTCAGTCCCAACTGCTTAGGTATATCAACATCATGAATGGCAGGGATTATCCAACGATGACTGAAAATTGTCAATTCAATGCCCTGTCCTCACAAGTTCATCTCAACTGTCATCAGTCCTTTCTGTGATAACTCCATTACACTGTGACATTTCATAAGTGCTTATCGCATGCTGGCAACCATATTGGATCTGTTTGTGTAATCCTCTGACATGGCACCCTTGTAAAGAGACTCAGGCTCAGAGGTGTAGAGCAGAATGCTGGGCTGCATCGGGAGGGGGATTACTAGTAGGAGGAAGGAGGTCATAATACCCTTACACACCCATTCTGGTTAGACTGTATCTGAAACATGGGGTTCAGTTCTGGAGGCAATATCTCAGAAAGGATGTAGGGAGGCAGGAGCATGTTCAGGAGAGGGCAATGAAAATGGTAAAGGGGCTCAGCCACCAATACTATGAGGAAAGCTTAAAGAAATTGAACATGTACTCCCTGGAGCAGAGGAGGGAAAGAGGAGACATGATTGAGACTTTAAAATACCTGAAAGGTATAAACAAGGTGCCAGTGGAGAGCATCTTCCAGCTGAAAGGGAATCAGAGGACTAAAGGCCATGGATTTCTGATTGTGGGTGAACAGTTCAAGGGGAACATTAGGAAGTATTATTTCACAGTGGGGGCGGTGGATACTTGTAATAGGCTCCCAGAGGAGTTGCTTGGAGAAACAACAGTGGGAGGGTTCAAATGAGCATGGGGCACACACAAAGAACTGTTGAAGGTGGGGAAGGGGGGCAGGACATGTCCTAGCAAATAACTAGGCAAATTGGGCAGATTAGGTGGGCCTGGTGATCCTTTTCTAATGAATTCAAGACATAAATTACAGATAAATATATTTTGGTATATATATATATATATATATATATATATAAAATATAATTAAAGTGCCATAGCACGCCACCAATCAAACACATGCCAGTAAAACAATCAAGCATTATAGTGTACTTGAAAGACTATGTGATGGCAGTGAGTTACAATAATAAGTAATATACTCACTAGTGCAGTCATCCTCTACCAGAATACTTTCCCCTGGACTGGGTACGTCACCAATGCTGGTCTCTGGCTGTTTGTTCTGCATCCTCTTCCTCTTCTTCTTGCTATCACTCATTTGCAGGGTCATGGCTCCCTCTAGTGCATGGCAAGGCAAGACAAAGGCAAGGCAAAATTTATTTAAAAGATGCCCAATCCCAAAGACTCTGGGTGCTGTACAAATTATTATAAATAGCATTTAAAAAACAGAACACAACATCACAAAATTTTTATACTAAAAATAAAAGAATAAATAACTCCAATAAAATCTCAGACTCTACTACAGTTTATAATTTATATAACAAAAGCTTGGGGAAAAAAGGAGTGTCTTTAAGCAAGCCTTGAAAATAACCACAGTGGGTGCTTCCCTGACCTGAGCTGGCAATGAATTCCACAGAATGGGAGCCTCAACACTAAAGGCTCTATCACCAGCTAATTTAAGCCTCATTCTGGGAATGGACAGGAAGCCCCCATTAGAAGATCGGAGAGGGCGGGTAGAGAGGGCAGGTGTCAGAAGGTCCAACAGATAACCAGGGCCCTGCCCGTGTAGGGCCTTATAGGTGAGAAGACCCACCTTAAAGAGGATTCTCCACCTGACTGGTAGCCAGTGCAATTCGCGCAACACCAGTGTAATATGGCAAAATTTTTGCTGCCCAGTCAGTAACCGGGCAGCTGCATTTTGCACCAGCTGCAGTCTGCAGAGATATCCCCCTGTGACCCCGAGGTAGAGCGCATTACATTAGTCAAGCCTAGATGTGACTAAGACATGTATCAAGGTAGGGAGGTCCAGAGGCGGAACAAGGGGCTTAATTCTGGCAATATTTCTGAGATGGAAAAAACAGGTACGAACCATGTAGGATATTTGAGCCTCCATGGTTAAGTTCCTGTCCAGAATCACTCCCAGATTTCGCACCCAAGAGGAGACCTTCAGTGACACAGCTCCAAGAACAAGTCCAGTTTCTGAGTCAGAGGCCATCCTATCACGAACTCTGTTCGACTCCACTACCAATACCTCCGTCTTGTCAGGGTTCAGTCGCAACCAGCTGGAGGCCATCCAGTCGTTGATCTCAGCCAGACAAATATTTAGCACATCCACTGTGTTGGATGTTCCTTCGGCAAAGGACAGATATAGCTGAGTATCATCGGCATAACAATGAAAACCCAGACCATACTTCCTAATGATCCCTCTCAGGGGCAGCATGTACACTGTAAACAACATTGGTGCCTCCACTAACTTTTTGTCACACCTCTGAATATCGTCCCACTTGTGCTTAATTTGTTCCACAGAGTGGGAAACAGCACCCTCTCCCTCTTGTCTTAATGGCAGTCCACAGGTTTTCCCTTTCTTTTATAGGGAGCCTCTCTGGACCAAATAATTTCCCCACATGTGCTGTTATCTCCTTTACTAACAATGCAACCTCCTTATATGTGAAGGCTGGCGTCAGTTTTTAAGGGGGTTTGCCTTCACTGGTGCAGGGGTTTGGTTGCTCTTGCTGGCCTTCCTGCTCCTGATCACCAATCAGTTCAACCTCCTCTTCCCCCACATTCTGCTGGTCACCTTCCTCCACCAGACTCCTGTTGCTCCCCCGCACTCTAGCTTCTGCAGTTGCAGACATGATTTGTAGCTGCCTGGTACTAGAGACCCCCTTACTCTCCCTCATTGTCTGTCTGTCTGTTGTGATTATGTGAGACTTTTCCTCACTATTTCACCCTCTCTTCGCAATAGCGGAACAGGAAATGGTGAGATGTGTAATTTCCAGTTCCACTTCTATAGACGCGAAGGTTTTATTACGCAGTTTATGACTTATCCTGCGACTCTGATTGAAACGCAGTGTAAGAAAATGAGGAATTACTTTTTTCCCATGGTAATATGTAGATGCAGAAGAAGTCACCTTAGATGTGGTCTTTTAATTAAGAAATGTGGAAATGCTTTTCACAACTTTTACATCCCACGTATGTAATCAAATATCGGCTATTACAATGATTTGGCACAATTTTTTTCCTGCAGCTAATTGGTGTACACTTATTTGTTTGTAATCTACAGGTGTTGTTATTGATTACAATTTTGGAAAAACATACTTTTTTAAAGCACACAGCTTGTCCCGAGGTGACTCCAAGTCCTGGTATGTTAATGCAAATGTTAATGTGGGAGGGAGAGAGATTTTTTTTTATTTTATTGCCAAATTAGATCCTGGGGGGGCATGTAGCCGAACAGGCTGGGTGTTACAAAAGTTGCAAAAATGGTGGCTGAACATTAAGTAAAGAGTGCTGGCAGACTACATAGTGGGAGGAAGAGGATGTGCAGAATTGTTGTTCTGACTGGCGGCTGCACATTTGTGCCATGTCACACCCAGTGTTGCTATTAATGTCTTGTTTATCTTGTGAGTCATCATATATATATATATATATATATATATATATATATATATATATATATATATATATATATATAGATATATATAGATATAGATATAGATATATATATATATATATATATATATATATATATATATATATACAGTATATATATATTGTATGTTTCTTTTACTTTCAGGTTTGACCCTGAATTGGTCACTGTGACTCACTGGTGATACTTCAGGTCCTGCAGTCCAGAATGTACACCGCTGCCAGGCTCAAGACATCATAGAGGCTTTATTGTCAATGAGTTTTGACAAGGGCACAGGTAAGTACTTTAACTTCACACAATCATTGATCCCGTAGGCAAAAGCATTGTTATTCGCATTTACAGGCTGTTTATTCAATGGTAGTGTGGTACCTGAAGATAGATTATGACTGAGTTTAAATTAGGTTGGTGGGTGCCTGGTGGGGGGGGGTAAGTGGTGGATTACATACTGCACACTCAGAGCACTTGTCCTTAATATACAGTAGGCAAAGTGACACTATCTGCTGAGTTGGTGGTCCGGCTGAACTGCTGCTGTTGTTCATCAACAAAAAACTCACAATCATGATTGTCTGATGTGTTTTTGGAACTGTTGTGTGGTTTCCCTTTGTGACTGCTGCTGCTCCTGCTGCTGTGGCAGCAGTACTGCCTTACTGACCATGTACTGTGGAATCATGGTGTGGCCATGCCATCATCCAAGGGAAATATGTAATATTTCTTTTCATTTTGACAAATATTAAAAATATTGAATATCCTAAAGTTATTCAACCACTTGGAGACAGTGATCATAATATGGTATCCTGGAATATTAAATATTTTTCTATAGCTAATTCAGGTACAATGAGGAATAAACATTTCTATAAAATAATAATAATAATAAAGCCAATTATGAAGCAATAAAAACATATCTCAATACATGGAATTGGGAAATTGAACTAAAAAATATGGGTTCTGAAGAAATATGGCATGCCTTAAGACAAAAAAAATGATCATTGTATAAACACCTGGGTCCCTGAATACAGGAAATATAATAAGGATAAAAGGATTCCTCCTTGGTTAATAAATATAACCAGAACAAAACAGCTGAGATGTGGGAAAAATTCAAAATTAAGGACAAAAAGTGTAAATCAGCTATTAGCATAGCAAAAAAGAATTTGGAGTTAAAACACACTACCTTAACAAAAAATGATAAGAAGCAATTTTTTAATTATATAGGAACATTAAAAGGGAATGTACCATCAGTTGGACCATTATTAAAAGACAATGTGACTATGATCAATGAGGCAGATATGGCAAAAGAATTTAATGCTTATTTTTTGAATATACATAAAACAAAAGACGTTGCATCCTTGGGAAGTTTAACATCTAAATTCTCATACCCAATAATTACTTCTGAAGAAGTTAAGCAAGCTATACAAACCATACAAATGTATTCCTCTGCAGGTCTTGATGGTATTCCTTCAAAATTTATTAAAGAATTAGCAACAGAGTTACTAGAAATCCTTACGTGTTTATTTAATGTTTCATTACATGAAGGTACTGTCATCTCCGAGTGGGGACTAGCTACAGTGGTCCCTATCCATAAAGGAGGTAGTAAACATCTTGTGAAGAACTATAAGCCTATTAGCCTTACTTTGTGTCTAGGCAAGGTGATGGAAAGGGTTTTACAACAAAAAATGATTACGCACCTTCAGGAAAAGAATATCATAGATATTCCACAATATGGTTTTGTCAAGGTAAGATCATGTCAACAAAACTTCATAAACTTTTTTGAACCAGTTAGTGATGCACTGGACCAGAGACTTCCTGTGGATGTTATTTTCTTAGATTTTGAGAAGGCTTTTGATTCCGTACTACATGGAATTCTACTTGAGGAATTGATAAAGTATGGTTTTCATGGCAATATAGTCAAATGGGTAAACTCATGGCTGAGTAATAGGCAGCAGAGAGTAAGCATAAAGGGTTACTTGTCAGATTGGGGGGAAGTTAGCAGGGGAGTGCTGCAGGGCTCGGTTTTGGGCCCCTTACTATTTAATATATTAATAACTGGTATGCAAGCAAATAATGGTATTTGGTTACATAAATATGCTGATGATGATAAATTAGGATGTGTTGTTAATAATTTGGAATCAGCAAAAAATCTGCAGTCAAACCTGGATAAGCTTGTCGAATGGCCAGTAAGGAATAAAATGACCTTTAATACAGCAAAGTGCAAAGTAATGCACTTAGGTTGGAATAACAGGCAAGTTATTTATAGTATGAATAACAACATTTTAGATAACATTAGAATTGAAAAAGATCTGTGTATTACCATCACTAATGACTTAAAGTTTACAACCCATATTAATAACATAACCAGGAAATGTACTGGCATACTGTCTTGCATATTAAAACATACTAAGAGTAGGGAGCCAGAAGTCTTAATCCCCCTATACACATGTTTAGTTAGATCCCATATTGATTATTGTGCTTCATTTTGTGCACCTACTTCTTTGGGGAGTAAAACTTCCATAGAAAGAGTGCAAAAAAAATTTACAAAGAAGATTGTTGGCTTGAAAAATATAGACTATAGTAATAGGTTACAAACTCTAGGATTGTTTTCATTAAGGGGTGACCTATGTCTAGTTTATAAAGCATTGAAAGATCCTGCCCTATGTGAGGCTATTTGTCTTGAAAAACATGCTGTTGTTTTAGAAACAAGAGCACATATCATCACAGAGGTAACAAGCCTTTGTGTGAAGCAAATAAACAAATAAACAAAACAAAACGATGTAAGAAACCACTATGGTTCTCAAAGGAGGTGGCAGTGAAGGTTCAAGAGAAAAAGAAAGCATTCAGAAAGTACAAGGAATCACAGAAGGAGCAGGACAGAGAATTGTATCAGTTAAAGCAAAAGGAAGCTGGGAAGGCAGTCAGAACAGCAAAGGCCTGAACTGAGGAAAAGATAGCCAACTCAGTTAAGAAGGGGATAAAACCTCTTTTAGGTACATCAGGGAGCGAAGGAAGACTAAGGGAGGGATAGTGAGGCTTAATAAAGGGAAGGGGGGTGGGCAGAGGGTGACTGTAAAAGGCAGAGATACTAAACAAATATTTTTGCTCAGTATTTACAAATGAAGAGGGGGAGGTACCTAAAACAAACAATAGAAACACTGGATACAGAAGCTGATACCAGCCCATTTACAGAAGAAAGGGTTCTGAAAGAACTCTTAAAACTGAAGGTGGACAAAGCAATGGGGCCTGTTGGGATTCATCCCAGAATTCTAAAAGAACTAAGGGTAGAACTAGTTACACCACTGACTTCCCTCTTTAACAAATCATGAGAGGATGGGGTGGTACCTGAGGACTGGAGGAGGGCAGATGTGATTCCCCTTCACAAAAGTTGGAGCAGGGCAGAAGCGGGAAACTACAGACCAGTTAATTTAACCTCAGTGATAGGGAAAATGATGGAATCACTTCTGAAGGAAAGAATTGTTGAGTACCTAGAGGCCAGAGGGGCACAGGACCCAAGGCAGCATGGATTCACAGCAGGAAGGTCATGCCAGACGAATCTAATAGATTTCTTTGGCTGGGTGACCAAAGTAGTAGATCAGGGAGGGGCTGTGGACATGGCCTACCTAGACTTTAGCAAGGCATTTGACTCAGTCCCACACAAACGATTAATATACAAGTTAGCCAGCCTGGGAGTGGGTCACAAGATGATAGCCTGGGTAAAGAATTGGCTGAAGAATAGGACACAGAGGGTAATAGTAAATGGAGTCCACTCTGAAGAAAGGGGATTACTAGTGGGGTGCCGCAGGGTTCAGTATTAGGACCGGTCCTCTTCAATGTCTTTGTAGGCGACATTGCAGAGGGACTGGACAGAAAAGTATGTCTCTTTGCAGATGACACAAAGATCTGCAACAGAGTTGATGCACAAGGTGGGGTGGAAAGGATGAGAAGGGATTTGGCAAGATTAGAGGAATGGTCAAATGTATGGCAGCTTAGATTTAATGCTAAAGTGCAGGTAATGCACCTGGGAAACAAAACCCAGGGAAGAGTACACAATGGGGGTGAGATACTAACAACAACAAAATGGAAAGGGACTTGGGGTAGTCATATCAGATGACTTAAAGGTGGGCAAGCAATGTGAGAGGGCAGTAAGGAGGGTCAGGGGATACTGGGATGCAGAGAGAGCATCACCAGTAGAAAACAGGAAGTTGTTATCCCTCTGTACAGACAGCTGGTGAGACCCCATCTGGAGTACTGTGTGCAGTTCTGGAGACCCAATCTCCGCAAGGACATAGACAAGATGGAAGCTGTCCAGAGGAGGGCAACTAAAATGGTGCAGGGTCTGCACCAGAAGACATATGAAGAGAGACTAAAGGAGCTTAATATGTATAGCCTCGAGGAAAGGAGGGAGAGTTGGGACATGATAGAAACGTTCAAGTACCTCAAGGGAATCAACAAAGTCCAAGAGGGTAGCATCTTTCAAAAAGAGGTGTGCAAGAACAAGGGGGCACAATTTGAAGACAGAGGGGCGGCTCAGAGGTAATGTAAGGAAGTATTTTTTCACAGAGAGGGTTGTGGATGCATGAACGTGCCTCCGGAGGAGGTTGTGGAGTCAAAAACAGTGGTTGAATTCAAGCATGCATGGGACAGCCATAAGGCAGTTCTAGGGGTTGGGGGTAGAAAGAAGTAGGCTGCTGGTTAACTAGGATCTGCAGCTTATCCATTAGGTAGGGAAATGGGCAGACTGGGTGGGCCAAGCAGTCCTTATCTGCCATCAAATTCTATGTTTCTATAAACTAAGGTTAAAAATTAATACAAAAAAAATCCAAAAGGAATAATTATTTTATTGAGTGTATTCCTGCAATATGGAACTCCTTACCATCAGAGGTAGTATCTTAAAATAGTCTGGAAGACTTTAAAAATAAATTGGATGAATATATGGGAAGAAAAGAAATACACCTTTTGCCAATAGGCAAATGAGTTCTATAAGGGCTTGTCCCTCGAATCCGTACTACACCTATGAATGTATGAATTTTTGCTGAAAGCTTGAAATTGGTTTATTTGTTCTATTTGGTGTTGATTCGCACAATCTTTGAGTCAGGCATTTTGAGTTCAGTATCAACCGATGGGTGGTTAGTACAGTGGTAGTGGTGGCACTATAGAGGCGGCGGTATGCATAGCACACCACTTGTGCAGAAGTAATACATTAAGTCAAGAAGATAAAGTAGGTTCTTGGTTGTTTTTCACGACCAACAGTTGTTCATCAGCAAAATAATATCGCTTATGCTTGGCTTGTGTTTCTGTGACTGTCAGTGTGCTTCCCTTTCAGGTCTGCCTCACTACTGCTTTTTAATTGCTGCTGCCGCTGCTGCTTCTGTTGCTGATGTTATCCTCCATGACTCCACAAGGCCTGTGGCTTCCTGTTGTATTCACTTCATCATCAACCAGCTACCTAGGTAAGTACTTAATAATTTGTTTTAAAAATTATATTTGTGTGATAATGACATAGGTGTAGATGATGATGGTCTTTGAGACAAGTGGTTGGTGGGGAAGACGGGGGAGGGTGTGTGGACAATTGTAGTAGTAGTAATGATGAATTAGCTGCTTAGGTTCGGATCCATGTGGGTCTTGAAAAGTGAGACTATGTTCTGAGTGGGTTTTCAGGTCCACATGGTGTTTTTGAAACTAATAAACTGATTGTAATCCATTCCCTTGTGTTTCTGTAACTCAGGGGTGTGATTGCTTTTTCAGGTTTGCAACAGTAATGCTTCACGGATGATCATGCAGATGCAGCTACAGCTCACATGAATGTACCCTGACAACCAGGTCTGCAGCATCATAGTTTGTTGAACATAAGTGCACTGGTAAGTAACTTTGATTCTTGATTTACTTTGACATTCTTTTTCCCCAAACAGGTCAAAAATATATTGGAGTTGGCTGTTGGATACATTTATTTATAGTTACAGAAACACTGGTATGGGGACAGGGTAGGAAAGCGGGGACCGGGCACTATGAAAGTGGTAAAAATAAATACTTTGTGGTTGCACATTTGGTAGTGACAGGTGGACAAATAGGTACTGGGTAGTGAATTGTTATGAGGTTCAGAATTGCTGGTGTAGCTATATGGCTCACGGAATCTATTCTCCACTGTTTTAGCAAATACCATGCTTCATAGGTATTTCTGAAACTACTGTATGTCCACAATTTTCACCCCATTATGTTTCTCAGTCAGCCTTATTCAAGAAACATTTATAGCTTTTGGCAAGGCATAGATATGATGTTTCCTGCTCTTCAAATTTTGGCATCTCTATGTAATTATTATGAATAAAAGATTCACATTACATGCAGTGTATCAGAGTAAGAATTTATCTTTTAACTTATTCATGACAATTGCTGTTGCAGATCTACATGGGGGCAGGGCAGAGCTACACATGAAGCATAACTGAACAGCAAGCCACAGTGGGTCAACCTCATGAATGGAGCAATGCGATTCTTTCCATGTCTATAGTTATACATTGAAATCAAAACTGTATTTCACAGTCATGCCTCTATGATCCACCCACCTGGCTCACTGTCAAAAACAATGAGATGGTGTGATTCAGATGGTGACTGATCAAAATAATAACTTCTGATTTGGAAGATCACAACAACTTTCCTAATAAATTCATAATAACCAGTAATGAAAGGTGGCTGTCTGACAGTGCAGCAGTACCGCTGCCGCTAACGCCCAACACCAGCCAACTAGGGAATTAGCAAGCTCGAGATGCTGGAGGTGCATCCAGGGGAGGAGGATTGAACACCTCAAAGTGCATGCTCTCACTCACCGGAGAGGGTTACCTGTGGCCCACAACATTTACCCACAGCTTGAACCAGGTGACCACAGGTAGTGCAGCAGTGGGAACACACAGTGATGGGTAGGGGGTAACATCTGTCAGAAGCAGGAGCAGAGGCATGTCTAGATGAGCCCTGACTCCTTGGCTTCCAGTCTCCTAGCATGCATGTGATGGAGATGGAACAAAGAAAAAACACATTTGCATTGCAGTGGCTGTTAGATGTGAACAGGCTGCACCACAGATGTCACAATAGAGACCATGAAAGGGGAGGACCACTGGACCTGACAGAGTAAAACACTGTAATATGCTGAGAGTGGGATGACTTGGGCTCCACGCCAGGGCAGGTACATCAAGGCAGGATGGGGGAAGGTCCAACACCTTTGCAGGTAGTTACCCGGGGCAAGAGTGGGGGCCAAAAAGCCTAGGGAGGGATCACTGAAGACAGAGTGGCTGACCAAGAACTAGAAAAGGGGATGAAAAAGAGTAAATAAATAAATAAAAAAGTATTCTCAATAGTGCCACTGTCCTCCTCCACATGCATCCTCTTCACTGCAGGGGATCCAGCGAAGGTGGTGGTGGTGGTGCTAGTCTTTTCAGCTTTCTTTTTCCTATGATACTTTCCTTTGCAGTGATGGTTACCACACCACCAAGTGCCTCCAACACCTCAGTATCCCTACATTGTAGGTCATCCCACTTGGGCTTGATTTGACAGATGGAACGTGGCACTTGTCCCTATCCATCAGTGTCCATGGTGGATTTCATGGATGACTACACTTTGTTTCTCTCTTTCAGAGGTACTCTGTTTGGGCCAAACAGCTTGTCAACATTGGTGGTGACCTCCTTCACCAGAACAGTAACCTCCTTGTAACTAAATGGAGGTGCTGTGTTTCTTTGGGTAACCTGCTTTATTGTCCTGGCCCTGCTGCGCCTGGAATGGCTGCCCACCCAGGTCACCACTATGGACTTCCTGCTTCTGCCGCTGTTAGTCCTCCTGGGCCTGGCTGGTGCTGCCTGAAGTTAAATCCAAGCTAAGCCTATAACAGTGAAATTTCAGATTTACACTGGCAGTCAAACACAAATTCTGTTAAAAAATCAGCATAAGAAATTCAGCAACTGATGTAACAGATTTGGGATTATTTTTCCATGGGAAAGCATAAAGTGGAAATAGATAACATGTGGAAGAAGTGCCCGCACTGGCGGAATTTTGGGGAAAATGTTTCACACAATATGCAAATTATCCCGCATCTATAAAGCAACTGAAAAATTTGGAATTGCAAATTTTTTCCCCGCAACTAAGTAAAAAACCCGCATAAAATACGAAAAATCTCACTTGTCGAGTGGAACTTCCATGGAAGTTCAGAAAAGGTTTTCTGAATTTCCGCGGAAGCGAAATTCTGACTTCCGAGAAAATTCTGCTAACGGAATTTTATTTTCGCACAGCTCTAGGCTGAAGTGACTTTTCTATGTAGTAAATCCCTATCATAAAACCTGAATGTGCTACAGAACCTGATTGGCAAAAGTTACAGGGTAGGGACCCTGAAGTTACCAGTTTAGGGGAATACATTAAGGTTAAGGATGGGATACCACTTAATGGTGGGGTAGGAGATAGGCTATGGTGGTATGAAAAGACACAGGGAGAGCTCTACCACATGAGGCCTAACCCCCAGACAAAAAAGGTGGATGCCAGGGTTGTGGTGCCGGTAGTCCTTAGGGAAAGGATACTAGACATGGCAAGTGGCAGTCCAAAGAGTCTTTAGGCCAGGGAGAGGTCGTATCACAACTAGCCCCCTGTTATTACTCATCTGGGTTGTATAGACAGGTGGCTGACTACCTCAGGGATGGTACTTGGTACAGTCAGAGGGAGGTACCAAAAAGGTGTAGGGGAGGAGGCACTCGCTGGGTAGAAGGCCAACGTAAGTGGCACCTGGGGAAGCATGGGAGACTCCCATATTGGGCAACTGGAACAGGATGCTAGCCCTTGATGCACCATTAGTACAACTCTATGAAATGTGAAAATGTCTATGTTGAAATGACTATAATGGGTAGAGCTGGGTGTATATGCCCAGGAGATGAGTTATAGTGTGAGCTAGTTGTCAGAAGCTAGGAAACAGCATAAAACTGCTGAGTATTACTTATTGACAGGTAGTGAAGATAATACATTAAGAAGGTGCAAAAACAGTGTCTCAGGGTTTATGTAATGTAAGGAAATGTTTTGATTTAAAGGACCCTGGGGCAGAGCTTTACGGAGAGGGTAGGCTGAAGCTCCATATCCTAGCAGAGTGCTGGTTAGGAGTTAAACCCCTCAAATTTTTTTTTTCATCTTCTAAAGCCTAAATACATCAATATCTGTCTAGACACATAATTACTGATGTACCAAGAGATTGCTTGCTGGAAAAGCATATGGAACTTACATGTTGGTAACTATTGATGTGCCAGATGAAGTTTTCCAACACAGTTAAATAAAATAAATAAAACAGTTTGTTGTACAGTTGTACAGGTGGGCCAGAGCTCCACCACACCACTTTAGGATACGTAAGAAAGTTTGGACCACTGCAGGACAGTTGTTCTCTCAAACCGGGGGAATGTGTGACAGGGTGACCCTTGTCTAAGGTTTAACCCCCCCCCCCCACAGTAAAGGAAGGAACAATTAAAGGCCAGGTTCTTATTCTGTGCTTAAAGAATTGATGTGCAAATGATATAGGTGCTTATATATGCATAGAATTCATAGAATGTTTTCTTAAATAAGCCACCCTACAAAATCCCCATTGTTGCCGCTGATGTTTTAAAAGCTGTAGAGGCAATTCTGTGTTAATACACTGTCTGGAAAGTAATAAAAAAATGCTTTAAATGGCCATAAAGTGCTTAAAGTGCTTTAAATAAGTAAAGTGCTCTAGTGCTACATCTCATGCAGGCAAGCTTTAAAGGAAGAAAAAGGGTCAGAGTATGAAATTACAAATAGCCCTGAAGAAATGGAGCTATAAACTGTAAAATGAAGCAGCTGTTATTGTTACTATGTTATCCTCCTACTGCCACCATATGTCGTAGGGTCATGAGATTTCAAATCATAGAGACAGGCAGACAAAACATAGGGTCCATAAAAAAACACTTGAGAGCGTTTATCATTTTATTAGAACTCAAAATGACTTTAAGAAGATGGGTGAATTTTGGGCAGGCACCTAGCAGGTATACAACCTCACGTAGATGCAGACCAGAAATGGGACATCTTAAAGGAAGGGCTGGCGGAGACTACGGATTCTTGCACTAGGAAGAAAAGCAAGAAGGGGAGGGCAGAGAAGTAGTTGGCTGACACAGAACATTATGGAAGGGCTGAGGGCCAAGAGGGCAACATTTCGAAAGTACAGGAAATCACGGAGGGGTGAAGATAAGAATATGTACATGGAAAAGTCCAGGGAAGTTACCAGACTAGTCAGGGTGGCCAAGGCATCCAGGGAGCTGAAATTGGCACAGGTAATCAAAAGTGGAGAAAAGGTCTTCTTCCACTACATTGGAGAGGGAAGGAGCAAGGATCAGCTGGTGAGGATTAAGAAGGACGGAGGGTGGGTGGAAAAAGGGGCAGAGCAGGCAGAAGCACTGAACAAATACTTCTGCTCTGTATTCAAGCAGGAAAAGGGGGACAGATAACCCAGGTGAGGAGTGTGGGAAGGGAGGGAGGAGGCGACAGGTGTAGGGATTATAGAGAGCAGGGTACTAGATGGGTTGAGGGCATTAAGAGTGGAAAAAGCACCTGGACCTGATGGCATTCACCCTAGAGTTCCAAGGGAGTTGGCAGAGGTCCTGGTGGGGCCATTGGCCGACCTGTTTAATACTCCCTTGGACACGGGATGTGTACCACAGGACTGGAAAATGGCCTATGTGGTACCCATCCACAGAAGTGGCCCAAAGGATGAACCAGGAAACTATAGGCCACTGATCCTCACATCAATCGTGGGAAAGCTCATGGATACCATCCTAAAAAAGAGGCTAGTGAGTTTTTTGGAGGAAATGGTCTCCAAGATGATCAACAGAACAGGTTTGTAGTGGGTAGATCCTGCCAGACAAACCTTTTAGAGTACTATGACTGGGTGACACGGGAACTGGACAAGGGCCATGCAGTGGATGTCCTGTATTTAGACTTCAGCAAGCCTTTGATTCAATGCTGCATGGCAGGTTGGGGGGAACTGGAACATGTGGGGGTGGGACCAAAAATGTTGAAATGGATCAAAAGCTGGCTAAAGGGAAGGCAGCAAAGGGTGGTGGGGGATGACCTCTCGTCACAGAGAGTGGTGATGAGCGGGGTACCACAGGGATCAGTACTGGGACTGGTGCTGTTTGGGATTTTTATTGCAGATATCTCACACGGGATCCGGAGCAAGATCAGCCTGTTCGCAGACGATACCAAGATGGGAGCTGTGGTTGATGATGTGGAGTGGTGGAAGAGGTTGCAGGTGGAGCTGACTAAGCTGCAGGAGTGGGCAGAAACATGGCAGTTGGGATTCAATGCCAAGAAGTGCAAGGTTCTGCACTTTGGAGCCAGGACCAGGGGAGGGATTATCACTTGAATGGGATACAGTTGGGGAAGTCCATAGAGGAAGAGGACCTAGGAGTGATCATTATGGGGAGCATAAACAACTCTCAGTGCAGGAAGGCAGTAGCAAAAACCAACAAAATGCTGGGGTGTATTGCAAGAGAGATCTTCTCCAGAAGGAGGAAGGTTATCCTGCCCCTGTATAGGTCGTTGGTCAGGACCTACCTGGAGTACTGCGTGCAATACTGGCACCCATTCCTGAAGAAGGACATCAGATTGTTTGAGGAGGTGCAGAGAAGAGCTACAAAGATGATCCAGAGATTAGAGAGCAAGACCTATGAGGACAGGCTGGGAGAGTTGAATATGTATTCACTGGAGGAGAGGAGGGACTGGAGGGATATGATCAAGACCTTTAAGTATCTAAAGGGGATAAATAAGACCAACACCAAAGAGATTTTCCAGATGAGAAAGGGGAGGGACATGAGAGGGCATGGACTGAGTTTGGAGGGGGGTGGGAAGATTCAGGAGGGAGATGAGGAGACATTTTTTCACTGAAAGAGTGGTGGACAAATGAAATACCTTACCAGATGAGATAGTGTCCTGTAAGATGGTGGGTAGTTTCAAGAAGGGTTGGGACAGGGTAAGGGTAAGGGATACTGGGAAAGGGGGCAGGAGGTGCAGCTGCGAGATGAGGTGCTAGCTGCACACTCAAGCAGACTCGATAGACCGTGAGGCCTATTTCTGCTGGCAATTTTGTATGTTTGTATAATAAGGCAAAATACAGAAAAAGAAATCTGAGGTTAGCATTTCTCAGCTTTAGCAGGGCTTAGTGTCATGCCTAAAACTATATATAGTCCACCACCAGGGGTGACTTTAGTTAGAGAGGGTGGTCAGTTGCTTACAGACCAGGGAAGGTGTAAGACCTTCAGGGTGTTCAGTAGTGAGGTTGACACTAAGCCATGCTAAAGCTGAGAAATGATAACCTCAGATTTCTTTATTTTCTGTATTTTGCCTTATTATTTTGAATTCTAATGAAATGATAAATGCTCTCAAGTGTTTTTTTTATGCACCCTATGTTTTGTGTGCCTGTTTCGATGATTTGAAATCCCACAACCCTATGACACTGGTGGTGAACATTGGGCCCAGCAATTGTGCTGCCTAACCCCCATCATGCCCAATGCCCCAGGGCACGTTCTGGCTGTTTGTGGGGCATGTGCCCCAGCACAGCCCGTACTTCAGTATAATTACCTCCAGGTCAGAGGTGTATGGGGCAAGGGGTGCAACACCCAGATGACGCCCTCCCTGCCAAGCACCACGAAATCCAGTTTGCCAGCATGACAGACAAACTGGTTGAGGTGACCTAATTGTGTTGCACACATAATGGTATACCATGTGATTCCCACAACCGCCAGTGCCATTCTTGCTGCAGCCACACTTTCAGCTGTCACCACTACTGCAGCTACTGTTACCACTATTTATTTATTTATTTTTATTGATTTTTGATTGGGATTAATACCTTTGAGTCAAAGACTCATTTTCAAAGGTTCCAAGTCAGGGACAAAACTGAGCAATACAATACAATAAGTACAAATTAGGATAACAGTGAAAAAATAAAAACATGGTAGGCATCATGAACATCATTAAAATGGCACATGAGGTACAAGACTTGCTGGTTTCGGGTACATCTTAAAAGTAGAGTAAATTACATTACATCAAGTTGTTGCAGGGTAGGGATACACTGGGAATAGTGAGACATGTCAATAATAGGTCCGTGTTAAGCTTTGGGGATGATGGGGGAAAAGGTAAGCAGCCAGATTGGCATTGTCACAGTAGATAGAGGTGGTGTAGGACAGGAGTAAAGGGGAAAGGTGGTGTAGGAGGATTGTAAATCGAAGGGGGGGGAGTGGGGAGGGGAAGAGGTGAGGAGGCGGGGGATAAGGCAGGAGGAACATGTTGAATTATTTTCTTGCACAGTTACAGGTGGTTACATTCTTAAGGTGGGACCATAGCCCCCTTTTGAACAGACTCATCTTTGTATTTCCTGTCAGCATTTCGGGCAGCTCATTAAACCATTTGGGGCCCTTAAAAGTAATGGATTTTTGGGCCAGTGATGTGCACTTGAAAGGGACTTGCAGTCCTTTTGTCACATTTCTTGTTTGTTTAGTGTGCACAACCTTCTTGAACAGACTGCTTATGGATTCCGGCATGAGTCCTAGTTGCGCTTTTTTTATGATCAGGCATGTTTGGTATTGGGCTCTTAGGTACAGTGGGAGCCAGCCCATCTCAGAGTAGAGTGCACAGTTGTGAGTCCATCGATCTGCCCCAAGTGCCAGATGACAAGCCCTATTCACGAGTTTTTGTATCCTGTTTAGGGCAGTGCCTGATCCTGCCATGTATATTGATAAGCCATAATCAACAGATGATAATACTGTGCTGCCTGTGGCTAATTTGAGGGCCGCAGGTGTCATTGAGTGCTTGTTTCTGTAGAGGATGCCCAGTTTTATGTTGGTGGTTTTGACAACTTGATCAACGTGGTAGGAGAAATTGAGAGTGTCATCAAGGTAGACACCCAGATATTTAAACGAGGAGACTTGTTCAAGTGTGTTGCCCTTTTGGTTCAGAATTCAAAGGGGGCCGAAATTCCTTTTGTTCTGTGGCACTGAGAACAGCATGCTTTTGTTTTTTTTATGGTTTAGTAGCAGTTTATGTTGACAGAACCAGGTTTCAAGTTTGTGGAAACTATCGAGTAGGCCTTCCTCGATGGTCAAGTGGTCTCCACCTGGGACTGACATAACGGTATCATCTGTGTATAAAACAATGCTAGCCGGGCAGGCTTCAGGGAGGTGGTTAATGAACAGGCTGAAAAGGAGCGGTCCAAGTACAGACCCTTGCGGTACTCCAAAGGCCACTACCTTAGGGTCAGAGAGTGGGTCGCCAATTCTAACGCATTGAGTTCTTTGCGTCAGATAGCTACGAAACCAGGTGACTGTATCAGGGGCCAGTCCCATGGAGAGCAGTGTGTTTATTAGTAGCTGGTGATTAACTGAGTCAAATGCTTTTGTAAGATCAATGAAGACTGACCCCACCACCATCCCTAGGTCAAAGGAGTTGTAGAGCTGAGTGGTGTAGTCCACTAGTGAGGTGATAGTAGAGTATTTTTTACGGAAACCATGCTGATTGCTGCAGAGTAGTTGGTGACTGTCCAGGAAGTCAGTAAGTTGTTCAGAGACTATTCTCTCTAGAGCTTTGGAGAAGGGTGGGAGGATGGATATTGGCCTATAATTAGCGGTGAGTGTTCTATCCTCGGATTTGAAAACTGGTGTAACCAGGGTGGATTTCCAGGCATCTGGGAACACACCCAATTTTAGGAAGGCATTAAAAACCTTGGAGATTGGGTCTGCTAGTACATCAAGCGTTATGGCAACCAACTTCATATCTATCAGATCACTCCCCCTTCTGGTCTTTCCGAGGACCCTCTTTACTTACTTGATGGTTTCAGAGATTGAGACTTGCCTAAAATAGAAGAGTGGCAGCCCTTCCCTCTCCAAAGAGGGTATGGTGTTTCCGTGAGGTTGGTTATCCATTGGGTTTAGGAACTCACTGGGAAGCACCCCTGATAGATTAGTGAAAGTGGTATTGAACTCGTTGGCAATCAGTAGTGGTTCCTGGAGAGACCCTTAGCCAGTGGTTAATAGGTCCAGTGATACTCTGGAGGTCCTTCCAGTAAGGGATTTTAGTGTGTTCCAGAACTCTTTAGAGGACCCCCAGTTTTTGTTGAGGAGGTCCTTGAAATAGCTAGCTTTCGCCAAGCGAATGAGCCTGGTACAGGAGTTCCTTGCAGCTTTGTATGCGGATACATTGTGCGGCTTTCCTGAGTCCTTAGCTTTGTGCCACAGGTTGTCTCTATTACGCGTGTGATCTAGGAGTGAGGTGTTAAGCCAGTGGGTGTGGGTTCCTTTGACTTTTTTGGTTTTTATGGGGCCAAAAATATCGCACGCCAGAGTAAACGAATTTCAGAAGAACTCAAAGGCAATGTTGCCATCAGTTGCATGGTCAAGTGGTGACCAGTCGATCAGGGATAAGTGGAGTTTGAAATCATTTAGTAGTCCAGGTCTCAGCACCCGATTGGTAGTGACCTTGTTTGCCCAGGTGCACATGACTGGCACCTATTCCTATGTCCATGGCCAAAGCACCTTCTTCCCCATTAGTGTGACCATGAACACCATACAGCGTTGACCCAATGCAGTGCTTGATATCATTTTCACTGTGCGATGTGTGGTGGATTGAGTGTGCCACATGTAGCTTGTGTTGCATTAATGAGAGCTCTATGTTGGTCATTGAAGTGTCATAGAGGTGTATATTGTACATCAGGTTTGAAGGGGGATTAATGGTGTTGTTGAAGTGCTTTTTAAGCTATCCTTAAAAAAACACCTTTCCTAGCCGAATAATAAACACTGAATACCTGGGACCCGAAATACCAAATATTCAGGAAAAGGTATTCACACAGCCCTATTGTTGAGTAACCACTATGCTTGCCCTTTTTCAGGTAACTATATTTCTTGCCACTTACCCCTTTTCATATAACTATATGTATTGCCACTTTTTGGTGTAACTGCCATACATGCCCCTTTTTGGGGTAACTGTCATGTTTACCCCTTTCCAACAACTGCCATGCTTGCACCTTTTTTGGGAAACTGCCATGCTTGCCCTTGTTATGGTAACTGCAATGTTTGCCCCTTTTTGGGTAACTCTCATGCTTGTTCCTTTTTTGGCCAACTCTCATGCTTGTTCATTTTGGGGTAACTGTCATGCCTCTTTTCAGGAAACTGCCATGCTTGCCCCTTTTTCAGCTAACTGCCGTGCTTGCTCTTTTTAACTGCTATGCTTGTTCTTTTTTAGGTAATTGCTATGTTTGTCTCTTTTCAGGTAACTGCTATGCTTACACCTTTACACATGTAACTGTTATGCTTGCCCATTTTCAAGTAACTGTCAGGCTTATTATTTTTCAGTAACTGCTGCGATTATCTCTTTTTGGGTAACTGCCATGTTAGAACATGTAATAAAATCAGCCATTGCTGCAATGTATGACACTGTGGTTCACTTCAGCATATATCTGCTGTGATACTTTGTCTTCTAAGCTGATGACTGTGTTTGAGTATTACCTCTGTCATTTGGGATTGGGATCGGAATTAATTTGCAAGGTTTTAGGTTGGGAATTTTGGGGTCACAGTCTCCCAGGACGGGGGGGGGAGCTCAACCATAATGGCCAATTTTCAGTAAGGATGAAGGATAGTAATTCAGGAGCACACTGTGTGGAACTGTTTATAACTGGCATATAATAATATAATTACTGATTAAGTATGATTACAACATATAACCAGTATGTGTAAGTCTTCATTACACCCTTCCCCCATTACGCATTACACATGTACACTTGTAATGGAGATTACCTCATGGTCCACCTCAGCTGTTTTAAGGCCTGTAGTAAGCCATGGCTTCACTGCATGAGGAACACAAAACCAGTAATTATATTAAATAAAATGAGTAACAGTCCAACTTTTTTGTTTTACATACCCTTGGTGTGTGACACCTAACTAAACCACTCGATCTTTGGCATTGTGATTAATGTGGTATCACACACTTCAGGTGTGTAAAACAAGCTCATTACACACTGCTGACTATAAATTATTCTCTATATAATACAATCTAAAGTTCATCTTATATGGTACCCTTTTAGAAGATCTACTGAAGGCACACTAGAGAGCATTACAATATGCAATTATGAGAGTCACACTTTTCCTTTCATTTCTACAATTGGATTTCTACATTTGCCTCGCAGTGGCATATACTGCACTTGGGAGAGATAGAGGAGGAGTTATTTGAGTCTGTAAAAAGACTTCCTGGTTGCTCATTGCAACCCCAGAAAGGAATATATGTGTGATTCACATGAGAAAACTCAGGGGCCTTAACTGGCTGTACTCTCATAGCTCATCGCTCAGTTAGTTAAGAGCTAAAGCACTGATTGCTGAGGTCCTGGGTTCAAATCCCAGTGAGAGTTACACTTTTCCTTTCATTTCTACAATTGGATTAATATGCAATTAAGACAGTCCAGTGGCATTAGGTGTCAGCCATTGTGTTACCATGCAGGAGACCTGGCTTCACCCAAACAATATAAGGTGCGCCATGGAGGCAGCACATCTATACAGTACCTGGGAGGAAGAAGGCACCAATCCCACCAATAAACCACATCATTTGCTAGACTGGTGGTGGCACTGGATGAAATGAGTGACCACTTGACATCTTGTCCTCTGCCTGACTGGAATAGCTTTATGTTGAGGGAGGGAGGTGTGGCCACACAGGGGCTAAAACTCAAGGAGACATAGTGGCTGTCTACTCATACATGGCTTGACATCATTCCCCAGAAGCTCCTGCCCCTGTGCTGGATCCTGTGTGTGTGGAGAGCTTGATGCATAGGTTAAGCCTCAGGGGATGCACCACATGGGGTGGCAAGCAGGAAGGTGGCTGGGGAGATATCAGTCAGTGTCTGACTGGGTGTTGGAGAACAGGTAGAGGTACAGTAAACGAAGGTGGATCCTGTGTAAGGAGAAAAAAAATGAAAAAGAAAATGTACGGTAATTATATTAAATAAAGAATAAGTATCACAGAAAAAGGACACAAACTAAGGCTGCAGTACATCCATTCAATTACCACTCTGGCTAATAATATAACTACACATACAATCCCTTAGACAAATAATGTGTTCATAAAATGCATTCTTAAAGAGATAAGGCTTAACTCTCCAATGAGATAGACTAGTGAATCTCTTGAGGTAGCCAGTTCCATAAGCAGGGTGCATGCACTGAGAAAAATACAATTGACTAGCAATTTTGTTATGACTACTGTAGTAACTCCAACTTTCTTCTTTAATTCATCTGGTGGAGTACCTGCATTATTTATGAGATTGTAATGTTTGCACTGCCTTGATTTTCTCTGTAATGCTACCACAACTACAGTGTATAGTTGCAATTAATTTTAACAGTGACCTCTTGGTGTGCCAGCTAGGGATGGGTGGGTCGGCTGTGACCCAGTTCTGATTCTGACTGATTTATTTCCAAAAGGTTTTGATTTACTCTGATGAATTGTAGACCTATTTCTAGCCTATATGAGTATGAGAAATGCATCAGTATTATTCTTTTAGATCCCTCTGTTAAAAAAAAAAATTACTATTAAAAAAAAAATTATGTCTGTATTTTCATGTCATTCCAGGTCAGCAAGCAGTCAACAACAATAAAAAATAAGTTGACTGTTGTTCTTGCCAATCCTGTACATCAGCTAACACATGACATTCATAGGAAACCATCAACTGGAATCACAAAACTCTTGTTCAGTGTTTGGTGACTAGGGTAGTGCATGTGTATACTGGAATAAACTTTGGCCTTTCTCTATTCCCACCCTTGGCAGATAAGCTGAGTAGTGTGTGTATGGAATAGAAGGCCCAGAAGTAAGGGTGAGCAGAGTACTGGAGGAGGAGGAGGATGAGGCTGGGGAGGATGGTGGGTGTCTGAAAACACTCTAAGTGTGACCTGCCAGGAGAGGCTGGCTTTTATTAGGAATGTGGGAGGAGCTATTCCCCCACATTGAACCTTAGGCTTTAGCCCTTCCATAAAATCCCGCAGCTAGGGGAAGAACTTAGTGCTAGTTGGTTGCCACTTGCAGAACCGCAGTGTCTCCCGCAGCTATGTTATTCTCAAAAGTGGAGCTGGTTTGCGATTGGCTCCACGATTTATGTCAGCTTGCAGGTGGTGTTGCCATGGAAATCCTTGCAGCTGCAGAAAAATGTCATGGCTGGTGAGACCAGCTGTAACGTCTTCCACAGCTACTGTGGATGTTAATAGCAATCTCTGCAGCTGCAGAGATTTTGATCTGCAACTGGAGTGGCAGCGTGGGACTTAGTCCCAAAAACATTTGTGAATCCAGCCAAGTGTATGCAGTTCATTTGGGGCTTTGGAGTGAAAGGAGGCAGTGTGTCAAACGTTAGTCAGAAAGAAAGAGCGAGAGAGACCCAAAAATTCAACAGCAGAAAGACAATGGCACAGTGCAGACAGACCTTCACTGAATCTGGCATGCTTTTTGGTGGGAGACAGGCAGCATAAGCAGGATATGTGATGGGGCCCCAGTCATCCCTCTCACCTTTTTGACTTGAGATGTTATTTTTTTTATTTGTAATCATTTTGCTTGCCTTCTTGGTGTCATAGCAGGCATCATGGGCCCTAAACCATCCCACACACTCCTGCCTGATTGGCCAATTATTTTTTATCACTTGTTTTTTCTTCCCTTTTTTTATATCTGGCTGACCTTGTCCCCCCACCCCCACCATGCATTGCAGTTTTTTTTTATATAGAGCTGTTTGGCCCCAGCTGTGCATGCACATAGGTTTATTTCCTTTCTGTTGCCCCATTGATCCTGCCCTCCATCCCAGACATCCAGCACTTCACTGCCTATATTTTTAACTTGCTGAATAAACAAATTACACACCACCTGGATTCCCAAATTAAAAAACACATACAGCAATAGCCAATACTTATGATGTAATATGCACCGTGACTGCACAAGAAGGAATTTTTTTTACTTGATCTTTCTGTTATGGTTGCTGACCTTTGTCCTCTTAATTCAAAGAAATAAATCCTTAAACTAAATAATATCATCACCATCATCTTCAAACACCACCAAGGAAACACCTTTATTAGCAGACACCTGCTGCAGCTGTTCATCATCATCATCATCGCTTTTATGTTCCTGCCACTCTTCACTGAAGCGGTAAGAGAATTTGTTGAGAATGACTTTCAGGAAGGTAAGGATCTGTATATTTTCAGGGCTAAGCCTTGGGCAGCAATCCGAGACAACATTTCCAGCTGTGTTAAATATATGCTCACAGTAAACACTAGTGGGAGGGCAACTAATAAGATTAATAGCAAAAGCACATAGTGCAGGCCAGATGTTTTTCCAGCCTGTACTCAAAAGGGTGATCAGTAATATTAATGAATGGTTCTCCCAAATAGGCATTCACAATATCAGACAAAGACAAAGAAGGTGTCTCCATGACCTACAGATCTGAATTATCAGTTTCCATGAGTTTTGACCAAAAAGTGTGAGAGTCATCTGTGTGCTTTTCACAATGACATGCCTTTTGAAAGGGCCGTGAATGTGGACTTTGTGCAGGAATACCCAATGCTGATGAAGGAGTACATGGTGGCACTAAGTGGAAATTACTGCTGTCACCACCAAAAGATGTTGCATCATCAGATACAGCATCCACATCATCTGATTCACTTGTATTGTCAAATACAGTCCCGTCCTTTTCCTGTGCAATTGCTGAAAACAGCATATTATTGTATTTAAGACAAAAGTCACTAAGATCTGAAGGAGGCAACTGTTACAACTTAAACTGAGGGTCAAGAAGAGTGGGAAGAAGACCAGTGTTGGCTGTTGTGTTATTGTGAAGTCTTCTGCAATTTTGGAATTGCTGTATCAGTCAATCCTTAAGGGATACACCAGATTTGTCTAATTTTTGGTCAAAACCTCTACGCAACCTCCTGAGTTCCTTGCTCAATAAATTTATGATGAGAATAACCTGGCTCAGAGCAGCATTCTCTTTGCTAATCTGTCGAGTTGCTTCCTCAAAGGAAGTAAAGAGCAATGTAAGATGCTGTATGAGACCCCACTGGAATTAATTCAGCACACCACCATCTGCTTTGTTGTGCTCCATGGTATATTCATGGATTGTCTTCTTCTGTGTGAGATGTCTCTCACATGTAAAATGTTGAATTACATCTTGTCAGAACATCTTGTTTTAGCTGCTGTATTGGCAAGCCTTTTTTTTTTCTGGAGGTCAGCCAAGATACCATGTCATTTTACAGAGTGACTAAAATGGCCACAGATTTTCTTTGCAGCTCCCACTAGTGTTGCGATACTGTTGTCACTGGAAAGGAAAGCTCATACTCACAGATTTAATGAATTTGCACAGCACGGAATGTGAGTAAAACTACCATGTTTCAATGTACCAACAATATTGGTGCCATTGTCTGAAACCACAAATTCAGTATGGAGTCCCAGGGGCTCTAACTATTCAGAAATTTTGTCACAGAACTCTTCCAAAATATTGTCAGTGGTATGATGCTTACCAAACATGCTAATGCAAAGAGCTAGCATTCTTTGTCTACTTTCCTGTACACTGCTGCTTGTGGTGGTGCTTGGAGACACTCATGAGACCCAATGTGATGTGATGCACATATGATCAGTGGTTTGAGAACTCATTCACATGTCTGTGGTCAGGTGCACAGAACTACATTCACTGTCTTGAAGAGCCAATTTTATTTTCTTTGCATACATTCAGACATTTTGGGAATAACCCCAATCGCAAAATAGCTATGGCTTGGTATGTTGTAATGTGGAGCAAAATATTTTAAAAGGGCTCTAAAACTGTTATTCTCCACCACAGAAAATGGTTGCAAATCTTTTGCAATAAATTCAGCCATTAACTGATTTTTATTGTGACTTGACATGATCTACTGTAGGCAATTTTTTATTCAAGCTTCACAGAAATGGTCTGCTGTTTAGTTCGTGCAGGGGGCCAAAAACCACGGAATTGTAGCGGCAAAGATGTAGCTTAGCCAAATACTTCTGTCAGTGAAGTTAAACATGTTTTGTTTCTGTCCTGTCTCTCAGTCTCTTCACCATCACTATTGTCAATAGGATTATTTTCATCACAGACATTTTTCCCTTGCTCAGGACTGCTGCCCAGCCGAATGGTTGGATGAGTTCTTTGCAAATGCCTTTTTAGTGATGTTGTCCCGAACCGGCCACTCACTTTCCCCATGCTAACTTCCCGATGACAAAAGATGCAGACAGTGCAAAATATTAATTTTGGGGACTTATGTGAAAACAGCTCCACACAACTGAGATGGAATGTTTTGTGGTCATGCCATGAACTGCAGCAATTTTGGTGGCAGTTGTTTTTGACCCTGAGTCATGCACACTGTGGCTGTCCCCAGAAGAGCTACCATGATTATTGTTTTTTCCACTACTGACTGTGGCTACTGGTGGTGCTTGCTGTATGTGTTTTTTCTTTTTGGGTGGGGGAACCCAGGTTGCATCCTCTACCTCATCAGTATCACATTCTGATCCGTCACCATTGGAAGCATGTAACTGTGATACATCATGACCGTGATCTTGGTTCTTGTACATTTACAGCCTCTTCTTCATGAGAGGCATGGCTTTCTAATGAAGGAGCCTGATATGTATGAGTGGCATATCATGGAGTGCCACGTCTAGTGGTACTATATAGAGCCTTTTTCTTAATCACTGACTTTCTAGGTCTAACTGTTTTGACTACCTGTTTTTGTGTTTTACTTTTATCTCATTTTTCTGGCAATTCTGACAGTGCTGCACTATGCTGATCGATGGATCCACCAACATTCTTTCCTTTTTCTGGTTGTGTTGTTCATACCTTTCAAACTGCTGGGACCAAAATCAAGGACATGCCCCCAAAAATCAGGGACAAATTACCAAAATCAGGGACACCATATTTTATTCAGCATGGCGTTGTGCCATCACATGGCATATACATCATATGCTGTAGTACACTATAACATATGTAAAGTCCCTTTAGTTTATGATTTTTAAAATTTCAAATTCAGTTGCATACTACCAAATGGCACAATAAAAAAACACAGGCAAATGTTTTTCATCTTCTTTCTTTTCATTTACCTACTTTAAACTAAAGTGTAACATGGGCATTACTAGAGAAATCATTTTTTTAGAACCAAGTGTTAAATTAGTTTCCAGGTTTCTAAGGATCCAGTGTTATTTAATTTCCAGACATAACTGAACAAAAATATACTGTATTGGAATGCAGTGTGTGTGTGTATGTGTGTATATGTGTGTGTGTGTGTGTCTCTCTCAGTCTCATTAGAGAAACAGATAAGCCTGTGGAATGTGGGGGGGAGGGAGTGGAGGGATGCCTCCTCCAGACTGCTTATATCTGCTTAATGTAACCCTTGCTGTATTGCTAGCTGATATATCAGTCCCGAATTCCTATACTTGCTAATTCTGTTGGTAGCTTAAGGGTTAAAAAGATCTGCTGGGCTTACACACTGGCATTCTAAAAATCCATAATAGAAGCAATTAATTTGGAACTGTGGGACATGTAGTCTAAATTTTTTGAAGTCCCATAAAATCCAGGACAGTTGAGAGGTATGGTGTAGCTTAATTTTCATTTAATTGCATTAATTATATCTTCAGCAGTGAATTTCCATTTTTTTCTGAATTTCTTTTTGGGAAATATTTTTATTGTTTCATGTATCAATTTCAGCCATACTTCTGGTGTTGGCCGCATGTTCCATTTCCATAACAGACTGATTCTGAATCCATTTTTTGGGGTCCAATATAATGGCTTACTTAGCAGTATTAGTTCTGATGCAGAGATGGGCAACACAGAGTCTGAGATGTGATACCAGCCCCTCTCAAAATATGTGAGACACTATATGACCTAGTAGTAGCTCAGTCACAGAGATGGGAAACACAGAGTCTGACATGTGACCCCCCTTCACAATCTGTATGGCACTATGACCTAGTAGTAATTCAGGCACAGAGGTGGGCAACACAGAGTCTGACATGTGACCCCTCCTTCACAATCTGTATGGCACTATGACCTAATAGTAGTTCAGGCACAGAGATGGGCAACACAGAGTCTATGCTACAGCAGTATGACTTAGTAGTAGTTCAGGCACAGAGATGGGCAACACAGAGTCTGAGACGTGGCCATCCCTTCACAATCTCTATGGCACTGACCTAGTAGTAGTTCAGTCAAAGAGCTGGGCAACACAGAATCTAAGATGTGATCCCCCCATCACAATCTGTATGACACTATGACCTAGTAGTAGTTCAGGCACAGAGATGGTCAACATAGAGTCTACTCTATGGAAGTGTAACCTAGTAGTAGTTCAGGCACAGATATGGGCACCACAGAGATGGGCAACACAGACTTTGACATGTGACCCCCCCCTTCACAATCTGTATGGCACTATGACTTAGTAGTAGTTCAGGCACAGAGATGGGCAACACAGAATCTACGGCAGTATGATCTTTCAGGGCAGCACAGAGATGGGCAACACAGAGTCTGAGATGTGGGTGACACCTCCCTTCAAAATCTGTATGGCACTAGAAGCCCCCCCTCAAAATTACTGAGGCACTATGACCTGTTCAGACAGAGTCTTCCTGTTCTGTCAGACTCTGCTTCCCTTAATATTTTTCTGCACTCTGCTGTTATCTACTGTTGAATTAGTTGGTCTCTCTCTGTCTCTCTGCCTCAACTATCTCTCTCTCTCTCTCTCTTTCTCTGACTAATGAAAAAAGGGTGTGTTTTTTTCATTTTGTTACTGTGGAGTCTGCAACGTCTGCACCCCAAATTTAACTCACCTTTCTCCAGCACCTCCAGACAAAGCTGGGTAAAATTAGCAAATTCAGATTTTTTTGAATTTCACGAAATGTTGTGACATTTCACTGAATTTTCTAAAATTCTTTAATTGGTCAAAACTCGGTCAGTCTTAATAGCTACAGATCTTAAATAATACAAACAAAGACCCATTCCACAGTAAGTCACTGTGCTCAGTCAAAATTGCAAACTATGCCAACAAGGGGGACTGGCACCAATGCTGGCCGCACTACGGTACTTTACTTTATTGTGCAAATTGACTCAAAGTACAAAAATACACAAGGCACACTCACAGTTTGTAGTAGCAGCAGCTGATTGGGATGCTACATGCATAGAACTCCAGACTGGTTTCACCCAATAGCTTTGTCAGAGGGGGGACATTGAAGTGGTGTGCATATTTAGAAAAGCCATTTATGCAATATCTTTATGGGTATCATAAAGTCCATCAATTTTCCAATAAATTATGGAATTTACTGCACCTTGGCTATTTCAGTTGCATGCTGGGAATCCAGAAGCAAGGACTACTGTACTTAACAAGAAGAGAAAAAGAGAAAAATAATCAAGACCTGGATATTACATTATGTACAAACAATTAGGAAACAAATTCATTTACACCTATACCTAAGTAAGGGTGCATATTCTATTTTTTCATTGAGCCAAGGAGCACATATGCACTTTTTTAACCTTTTTAATATTTGCTGCTACTGTTTTTATGAATGGATTTATGTCACTGTCACTTTAACTCATTACCTCCTGGAGGGCATTTTGTGTCGGATAAACAATGGATATTTCAGACTTCATATAGAGCTACTGGAGGTAATGAGTTAAACTAGATACTATTTATGTAACACAGTAGCAGTTCACAGACCCCCTCAAATTAAGCTATTGGGTGAAACCAGTCAGGGGATCTGTACACATAGGGCCCAGATATTCAGACTGTGCCAGGCTGTGGCGCAAGCCTGGGCGCAGCACAAATGGGCTGCACAGAGGCGTTGACAGGGTGATATTCAATGGAGCTGTGCCATGGCACAGCATTGCTAAATATCGCACCCTGGCCACCCCGCAGTGCGCATGGCACAGTGGCACTGCGCCAGGACAAGTGGCCAGAGTGGAGCAGGGGGATGCGCTAGTGCAAGTTCATTTGCGCTAGGTGCAACAACTGCGCTATTCAAAAGTGCACATGCAAATGGGGCCATAATGCATGCAGAGCGAAAATGGATATATTTGCATGTCATTATGGCCCCATTTGCATGCAGGTGTGCCGATCCCCAGTTACTTGCGCCTGGTGCCCTGCCAGGCTGTAGCCATCAGAGACTAACGCCCCCTGCACAGCGCAGAAAAGTGCCCCACTGCCCGATCACAGGCATATGTCAAAATTGAAATGTCCTATATCCCTGGTGGTCCAGTGGACTGCTCGCAGCCCACTCGTGAGCATATGTTCTAAGTTAAATGTCCAATATCTCTGGTGGTCCAGTGGACCGCTTGCAGCCCGATCACAGGCATATGTTCTAAGTTAAATGTCCAATATCCCTGGTGGTCCAGTGGACTGCTTGCAGCCCGATCGCGGGCGCAGTAAAGAATAATACAACACCAATCCAACCCTGGTGGTTCACGGTACCTCTCTCACCGCTCCACTGAGCCCCACTGCCCCACTCCCCGGTCAGCGGCGGGCAGCTCCCCACCCACTTGCCGCCCGCTGCCCATCGACTGACACCATCGGTAGGTTTATGCCCATTGGTTGCAGTGTGAGCTATCGGTGTGTAGCTTCAGACACACAGTCCAAATATGTGAATTACATATCTGGAGTGTGTAGTATGGTTGGGTTGCACGCCATTGGCTCACGCCAGGACCAATGGGAGTATAGCCTCACCGGTGACGGTGTCAGTCGGTGGGCGGCGGGTGGCAAGCAGGTAGAGCTGCCACCCGCCACTGACCGGGGGGGGTGGTGGGGGCCTGTGGCTGGTGGGAGGGGGTACTGCTAGACTACCAGGGTTCAGTTGCTGGGGCATTAATGTTTTACTGACACCCACGATCGGGCTGCGAGTGGTCCACTGGACCACCAGGGATATTGAACATTTAAATTAGAACATATGCCCGTGATCGGGCTGCAAGCAGTCCACTGGACCACCAGGGATATGGGATGAATTTTACAGCTACATATGCCTACGATCGGGCATGGGGGGGCTTCCACGAAGGTGCATCTGGAGCTCGAGTGACCACCCATAGGTGGCAGCTGCCGTGTTGTGCCCTGCAATATGGCAGCTCACCTGTGGGTGGCCAGCTGTTGTTCCTTTTTTTTTTGGCTCATCTGTGTGCAGCGCAAGTAGGGGTTGCGCTTGCATGGGCTCAGTACATCCCGGGCTGAATATCGGGATGTGCGGAGTATGCATGGGCAGGCCCCCCCCCAACCTGATCTGCATACATTACTGATGTGCTCTGGTGCATCAGGATTTATGCCAGGCACAATCCCTGTTTGAATATCATGCCGGGGCACTTCAGTGGGTTGTGCATGGTGCAACAGTGTTGTGCCATGCGCAACCCTTCTGAATATCTGGGACTTAGTGTCCCGATCAGCTGCTGCTACTACAAACTGTGAGCATGCTTTGTTTTGGATTTTTGCACTTTGAGTCAATCAGCACAAGAAAGTAAAGCACTGTATTACAGTCAACATCAGTGCCAGTGCCCCCTTATTTGCAAAGATCTGCAATTTGGCAGACATACTGTTTGTAATAGCCCTTAAAAGGATGCCAAGTTTTGTGACATTTGTATAAGGGGTGGGGGAAGTTATAGGGGCTCAAAGTTTGGCAATTTATTATTCACATGAACATTTCTGAAACTATTTCTATGCTTACAAAACAGTCACCTTTGGAGCTGGATAACTGAAAATTTATATGCATATTTTCTTGGAAGAGTCTTTGAAACTGCTTATTAGAGGGGTAGTTGATCACATAACTTGTAAGTTACAGAAGTTCAAAATTTCATAATTTGTTAGTTAAATTGTGTGAAAATGTTCACAATATTTGGATATTTATAGCTACACTGTTATTGCAGGCATACACTCAAGATTTCGTATGCATTTCAAAGTAAATATGTCCTGGAATCTAATTAAGCTGGATAAATGTGGTGTAGTAGGTTAAAAGTTATTGTGGATACTGTAGAAATTACAAATGGGGAAATATTGTTCAAAAAATCATGGAGGCATGATAAGTAATGCCAGTAGAATTCCACTTATGATATGTAACTTTTTCAAAACACTTATCACCATTGAATTACTTTACCTGCACTAGCATCATGGCCCTGCAATGCCCCTCCAATAGTCCTGCAACAGTGATGCCCAGCGTCATGTCCATCATGACTAAAGATACAGCAACAGATCATTTTTACTCCTGGCTAGTAGCTCATCTCTTAGAGATATACCCTGTTCACAGGGGTATACCCTGATCAGGCTGAACCCAGCCATCATTCAGTTGGCTACTGGGTTTTTCTCCCACATTTTTTCTTCCCCACCTTCTCTGGTAAGGGTGGTGCCTCTGTCACCCTTGCACAGCCACAGTGTCTCCTGCAGCAATAGCAAGCTTCCTGACTCAGCCACAGAGGTCACTGTGTTGGTGGAATCAGCTGCCAACTCCCCTTGACGAAGATGCACTGCTGAGCAGCAGCTGTCTCAGTCATGGCCTGCCACCTGATGTGGTTTTCCAAGCTTGCTTCTGATCCCAGGTCATTAGCATGATAGCACAATGCTTTGTTGCTGGGCCATGAGGGTGGCCTCAATGTCTAATATTTAGGTTCAATGAACCTAACAACACTAGTGATATTCAGTTCTCTAGTTTTAAAGCTAATACGAACATACAAAATTTGCCAGCAGATAAAGGCCTAGAGGTCTATCAAGTCTGCTCGAATGTGCAGCTAGCACCCCTTATTCTGCAGCTGCCCCTCCCTTCCATCCTTCCCCTTCATTGACCCTCCCCTTTGTCCTGTCCCATCCCCTTTTGAAGCAGTCCACTGTTCTACTGGATATCACTTCTACAGGTAACGCATTCCACCCAGCCACCACCCTCTCTGTAAAAAATTGTCTCCTCATCTCCCTCCTGAACCTTCCTCCCTCCAGTCTCATATCATGGCCCTTGGTGTCCCTCCCCACCCTTACTTTGAACAGCCCCTCTGTACCTATCTTGTTTATTCCTTTCATGTACAAAAAGGTTTCAATCATGTCCCACCGTCTCTCCTCTCCTCCAGCGAGTACATGTTCAACTCCCTCAGCCTCCTCTCGTATGATAGGTCCCCCAGCCCCTTGATCATCTTTGTCACCCTGCGCTGCACCCCCTCCAGTAACCTAATGTCCCTCTTCAGACACGGGCCCCAGTACTGCACACAGTACTCCAGGTGCGCTCTAACTAATGACCTGTACAGTGGCAGAATCACCTCCTCCCTCCTCGAGGATATACCCCTTGCAATCCAACCCAGCATTTTGTTGGCCTTTGCAGCTGCCTTCCTACATTGTGCCGAGTTGTTCATTGACCCTGTAATGAGCACCCCCAGATCCTTCTCCGCCTCTGACTGGGCTAGCTGAACTCCCCCCAGCCGGTAACTCCTCCTTGGGTTCTTCATCCCAAAATGCAGCACCTTGCACTTTTTGTCATTAAACCCCAGTTACCAGGTGTCTGACAAGGTTTCAAGCTTTGCCAGATCATTCTGCAACCCCTGCCATTCCCCTAGCTCATCCACCACCACTCCTACCTTGGTATCATCAGCAAACAGACTGATCTTGCTCTTGATGTCCAATGATATGTCTGCAATGAATATCCCAAACAACACTGGTCCCAACACTGAACCTTGTGGAAAACCGCTCGTCACTGCCCTTAGGTGTGAGAGCTCCCCACCCACCACCATCCTCTCTTGCCTTCCCTGAAGCCAGTTCCCTACCCATCTCACCAGCTTTGCACCCATCCCTGTGCTTTCTAACTTACTTCCCTGCCTTCCATGCGGCACCGAGTCGAATGCCTTACTGAAGTCCAGATACAGGACATCCACTGCATGGCCCCTGTCCAGTTGCCTAGTTTCCCAGTCATAGAACTCTACCAGGTTGGTTTGGCAGGATCTGCCATGTATGAAGCCATGCTGTCTGCTGTTCTGTAGTCCTTTGGCCTCTATGAAGGCCACCAGCCTCTCCTTCAGGATAGTCTCCATTAGCTTACCCACGATGGATGTGAGGCTTACTAGTCTGTAGTTTCACGGTTCATCTTTGGGGCCACTCTTGTAGAGGGGCACCACATGAGCCATCCCCCAGTACTGAGGTACACACCCCGCATGTAGTGAGGCATTAAATAGGTCTGTCAAAGGTCTTGCAATGGGGCTTAAAATTCTGCAGTTTACATAATTGTGAAATGAAATTTTAAAATGTCTGAACGTTTGAAGCCTGATAACACAGTCACCTTTACAGACTGAAATTTGCAATTGGACAAATACTTTAAAAAAATTAGATGGAAATAATTGAAATAAAAATTTTGGTGAAATTTCATGAACATTTCATGACATTTTGTGGAAGCAAAATCAGAATTTTGACAGAATTTTGCTGGCAGAAAATAAATTTCAGTCATCCCTACCTCCAGAGAAACAAACAGAAGACAAAATTCCCCAGTCATGCATTTTATACATGCTTATCATTGATGTCTTAGCTGATGCAAAGTGATGTACTTTGTCCAAGTCATCATAAGTTTGTATTGCAAGTTCCCCTTAGAGTGTATAATGATGCAGTGGATAGGGCTCAGTAGATAGAAGCAGGCATGAATCAACCAAAAGTATATAACTGCCTACAAGGCAGGTGATGACAGGCAGTGACCTTAAGGATGCCTTCACTGAATTATCACTCCATATCAACACATGTTACTATATAGCAGTAATATCTCAGGATCCAAAGCAAGGTTTGGGAACATATAAAAAAAATTGGTGGGGGTATCAAAATCAAAACAGACTTTGCTACAGGACCTTCCAAACAGTAGGTATATTCACACTGAAGGCACTGGAGTCAGAAAACTCTTGGAAATGCCTACAATTTCATTATTGCAGTCTGCAAGATGCCCCTTCCCTCCTCCCCCCTAACACAAGCATGCAGACATACACAAAAAAAGAAACAGTCATGAACATCACTTGAAAAATTCCCTAACCCTCTTTTTCATTCCTGTATACCTTCAAAACTGATAAGACAGCTTCTTCAGTAACTGTAGTCTGCATTCTGTAAACATGAAGAAAATTCCTTTTTTTCCTTAAGCAAATACAATGAAAAGCCAATTTACTGAACTGTTCATAATTAATTAGCTTTCAAATCGATAGCCATCAGCTTGGGCGCTTTTCTGTCTGGCCTACAGTGTGCATTTAATGAACTGAGAAGAGAAGCCCTTGTGTTTCATTACAGCTGCAGAAATGCTCATCTAAATGAATTTTTTACCCTTTGGAGGCCTTCAGGCTCTTCCATAAATCAGACCTCTGGAATTGATTGCCTGTTTGGCTCTTTAAGTGAAGTATGGTTCAAATACACTGCCTCCGGTCCTTCTCTATTGTTGATCGTATACATTTTGTTTAGCACAATTATCTATTTCCTATCAAGTGAGCAAAAAAGGATATTTGCTCAGGAGCAGTAGCTCATGAAAGATGGCATAAAAGTAGAACTGAGAGGAAACAAGGCCTGCAGAAATGAGTTGAGCTATAGTATGCCCCAGGCATGGGTGGTGATTTTTTAAGAAACGATTGCTTGTTCAACTTTATTCCTGCTTGTTTCTACCTTTTGGATGAGATGGCAAATTCAACCCCCTTCTACCTATCTCTGCTCGTTAAACAGGTGGATCTTCTGTTACAAGGACCAATACAGCAACAAGAATTTCTGTGTTATACAAGTAAAATTTGAAGATCCCAAAACACTTTTTGAAAAGAAGAGCTACCCAGTGTACTGACCAACCTTCCCTATCACAGTAAAACAAATCTTACTGTAGCGGACTGTGTGTGAACTGCAGTTCAGAACATAATTACTCTTCATAAAACCAACTTTTTTCTATTGTACTTTAACCCAGCCCCCATGTTTGGGGCATTCGAGCTAAATATGCCTGGGGCTCCCTCTACTGTAGCTGGGGAAGTGGTGCAAAAATATAGTATAATCTAAGTTAGGAAGTCAGGACATATGTGCAGGGGGGGATCAAGGAAGGAGGTACTAAATTGGAAATCTGGAGTAACAGGGAGTACAAAAATGGAATCAGAGTGAAGGGAGTGGTGTGAGGTTACCTGGGATCATACCCACCCCCATCCCAACAGTGGGTTTGTGCCATTCCCACACTATGCAGGCAGATAAAGGCAAACGTACATGGGAATGAGCCTGGGAATTGTTGACTTATACAGACTCCTGAAAGTTGACTGACACTACTTCAAAATATAAAAATGGAATAAGGGTACTGAGGACCATATGCTGTATTTGAAAAACACTAGGACCATCCCCCTAAAGAAGTGGTTTTCTACAAAATATTGGGCCATTTTGATACTTGCATGACCAGTGACACTCAATAAAGTAGTTTTGATTTAATTTGCTGGTGAGTAGCCCTTTTCATTCCATCTCAATTCTTTGGTTCACATGGCTTGTTACTCTAAGATGCATTTCTTATTTCCACAGAAAGGAAGTGGAGTCCTGGACCAGCATCTTGCAATATGTACACTGTATAAAAACTTAAAATACCCAGGAAAAAAGATGACATATTTAATCATGATGCCATGTATTTTTATATGTACATTTGGACTCCATCTTTTTAACTACTATTTATACATTAATATTGAAATTATTTATAATGCAGCTTTTACCAAAACGAAACAGTTTATGCATTTATACTTACTCAGAGGACTTGCCTCCCATCTCATGTTTATTAAAGGCACAACTTGTTGTGTTTGGTTGCGCGTGAGCAAGAAACACCTTGCTTCAGTAGCGGGTGGTGGATGCGGGGCAGTGTTGTGGTGAATGGCAGCAGTCCATTTTGGGTCTGGTCGCTGATGCGGTGAATAGAGGAGCATGCTGTTGATGACGGCAGTTAATGAGCATGCCACTATGCTCAAAGAATTTGACCACTGCAATCAGGGAGTGCCCCACCACTACACAATCAGCTGTGTTTGTGGGGCAGTCCCTGACTGCAGCAGTCAATTACAGCTGCATTGTCTGGTGTCCCCTTTCAATAAACATGGTGATGGCTTCTCCATTGGCCTCTCACAGTGACCAGGGAACCTACAGACAGCTGCCGCCTCTCACAGTCCCTGATGAAGCCAACAGGGGTGCCCAATCTCCCTGTCAGTATACCCCCTCTCCAGTTCATTTGCTGATGGGGTAGCCCAATCCCCATCAGCATGATGCACCATTCCTCCCCATTTGTTGTGTGCCAAGGGGGTGCCCAATCCCCCTCGGTTGATGCATTCCCCCCCCAAGTGCACTGTATGGCTGACGGGGGTGCCCAATCCCTGTTGGTTCCACTCCCGCCCCAACAAACTTCTAGATGGCATGCTGGGATCCTACCCCAGCGTGACAAAAGTCCTGCATTGTCTTTTTTTGTTTTTTTAAAACCTGTAAAAAAAGAAAACAGTCCCTTGTTGAGTCTCTTGCCCCTCCCCAACCCGTGTCCACCCTCTGCGTACCCCACACCCCCCTGACCCCATACTTACCTCTGGAGCCCTGCATGGCGATCTTCAGTGGACCGGGAACACATCTGCACTCTTCAAAACTGACCACAAACTGAAGAATTGCCAGTAAGCTATATAATGGCATAAATGTTTTTTTTCACCTTATGTGGATATCTCAGCCATTATTTTGACTTTTGGCACCACATTTTCAATATGGGGTTCTTGGGACCCCTCCTCATGAATTCGGTCACAGTCATGGTTTTTGGTCCCAAAGGTGATTTCATGGTCACTGCATGGAATCACCTTTTGGGACAATTAATGAAACAACAGTGTCACTGTTCATGAGGTGGGCTCTCAAAAGCCTATGTTGCAAATTTGGTGAAAGAATTCAAAATGACTGTGTTACAAGTGTGCATTAGCAGTTTCCATGCACACTTGTAACTTCATGAATTTGTAACATTTTCACTTCAGATTTTCAACACTGGCATTTTTCACACCTCCTTATGAACAGTACAGCTGTCACTTTTTCACATCCTGGCCAAAATGTGTTTTCGCACATCCAGCACAGAATAGCACTGTCGCTGTGGGAAATCAGTGTTTGGGACAGATTAAGAAAATTACAGTGACACTGTTCATGAGCAGAGGTCCTAAAATGCCTATATTGAACATTTGGTGAAAAAATTCCAAAAAATGACCACGTTACGGGCGTGTGTTTAGCATTTTCTACGCACGCTCATAACTTCTTGAATTTTTCATATTTTCACTCCAGATTTTCAACATTGCCATTTTTCCACACCTCCTCATGAATAGTACAGCTGTCATTTTTCACATCCTGCCCAAAATGTGTTTCTGCACCTGTGGCATGAAATGGCATAGTTGCTGCACAAAATCACCTCTCAGGATTGCGTAATGAAATGATAATGCCACTGTTCATGAGGTGGGGGTCCCAAAAAGCCCATTTTGAAGATTCGGAGTGAAAATACCAACAAATACCCGGAGTGTTAAGGTTTCCAACCATAATGCCCACTCTGTAGAGACTGACTGGCATCAGGGGTGTGACTTGGGTTCATTGGCCGTAATGCTCACAGCATTCTACCCCCACCCTACAGCCACTGACAGGCATCAAGGTGTGCTTTCAGCCCCAAAGTTCACCCCATTCTCTTATACTGCACCCATCTCATCTTATTTCCTTATGAAATGGGTTGAGCATAAGGGCTGAAGACCCCAAAGCACACAACAACACCTTTTGGAGTCTGCAGGGTGGGGTGAGGTGGAATGGCATAAGTGTTATGTCCGACGACCCAAAGGCACACCCCCAATGCCTTCAAGTCTCTGCATGGTGGAGATGGGGCTGGCATTAGTTCAATACTGCCATTCCTATTATGCATCTCTCTAACTCTTGCACTAGCAATGCCAATGCCAGCAGGCAAACATTCGGCATTGACAAATGCTTGTTTTTCATGCTACCCCATTAGTGGCAATCTAGTTATTAATAATGCATTTTTATATGGCATATTAATTGCTGATATAGTTAATAATAATGCATTTGTACATGGCATATTAATTGATGATACAATTTCTTTCTTTCTTTCTTTCTTTCTTTCTTTCTTTCTTTCTTTCTTTCTTTTCTTTCTTTCATTGTAAGGTGCCCTAAGTCACATGGAAAGGGCACCAAACAAATAACATTTGCCTTGCATTGTCCATTTCATTTTCTTGTATGATGGAGTGAGTTACTACATGTACTTGTTTTCTACTCTGAACTTTTCCTTTCAGTGCGTAAACTAATGATATGTATTGTCAATTAAAAATTAGTTTACAAATAGAAATGACCATGATTTTATTTGACACAGCTGTGTTTTTGAGATACAATGTAGTTATGCAAAAGTTTACACAATAGGAACGTTTGCAATAAAAAATTTATTTATCAAATACAGTATCAAGAACATATATTCTATATATACTTAATCTTGCATGCAAACAAAATATATACTGTCTTTTACCATAAAAAGACATAGAAAAAATTCCTTCAATGTGTATTTACAAAATGTAGTCTACATATATTTTAAAGATATATGTAAATGCAAATCATATTTTAAATATGAAAATATGTTTATTTTCTAAATAAATAGCCTGCAATATGTTACACATATGCCATATGGTCCTCATTACCCTTATTCCATTTTCATATTCCTGTTAAGAAGAACTCACTAGGAATCTGCAGTACAACTTCAACCTTCTGCAGGACTGGTTCAAAGATAGCCTGCTAGTGCTCAACAGCAATAAAAACAAGAAAATGCTCTTTGCCAGACATCAAAAGAGAAGATCTATTGCACTCTTCTCAATTGCCTACAACTCATATTCCACCCTTAAGCAGGTGTCCTCATTCTGGTACCTAGGAATCAAAATCGACGAGTCCCTCTTCTTCGACGGACATATACACAATATTACCACTGTCACCAATAGGACGTTAAGGGCCCTCTATAGGCTTCAGTTCTGCCTCACACCTGAGGCTAGGCTCCAGGTGGTTAGAGGTGCAATCCTACTTATCTTGGACTACATAAAAAATGGTTTATGGCACAGCCTCTGTTACTAGCCTGCACAGAGTTCATACTACCCTCAACAAAGCCTGTAGAGTTGTCTTAGGTGCTGATTGCCTTACGCATACATGTGATCTATACATTGGGACAAAATGGCTTCCTCTCCTGGATCAAATCAAGCTCCACTCCTGTCTTGCACCTCCTCCCCTACAGGCTGTTTTCTGTCCTGCCCTAGCCGTCGAGCATCCTACAAGAAGAACTGCACTGGGGAGGTGAACATTTGCAATAAGGGCTCCTTCCTGGCTAAATGAGCCCCCCCAAGCTTTCACAAGTGTAAAATTACTCTTGCATGCCCAAATAATAATTTTTCATTCTAGAGTCCTTAAAAATATTAAAAAGTAAACAAAAAAAAAAAATAAAACCCTAGAAGTAATCCCCACCATCAAGTTCCTTGGTTGCTAAATTAATACAAAGGTCTTTAGGAGCGATAAGGCATGGGCTCATTATAGCTCCCTATTAGCAGGATAGGCAGCCTTCATTCATGATATATTTATCCAATTTAAATTTACATTCTTTCTTACTGCTGCTGATTACTACTTCAGAAGGTAGGGAATTCCATGTGTTAACCACTCTCTGCATGAAATAACATTTCCATTTTAGGTTATTAAATCTTTGTCCAGTTATTTGTAGGGGGTGGCCCCTTGTGTTGTCAATTTGTTTAAAGTCATTTCTCTGAATAAGGCCGGGTTGTGAACTATATCAAACATTTGCAAGCGATCACCCCATAAGGCTGATGTCTTACATCAGATATTAATTTAGTAGTCTTTTTCTGCACTCTTTCCAGGTGGTGTATGTCACCTCTTTTATACGGACACCAGAACCGGGCAGCTTAGTCAAGTTGTGGACTAATATATGCTCTGTACAACAATCACGATGAAAATGGGCAGACTGGAAAGTCCAAGCAGCCCTTATCAGCTGTAAATTTCTATGTTTCTAGGATTCTATGAAGAATGGTGCTTACGTCCCTGGACTTTATGTTATTTTTGATGGCCCATAATATCTTGCTAGCCTTAGAGATAGCTTCATTACACTGTTTAGTATGTTCAATGTCTCTACTTATAGTGATACCTAGATCTCTTTCTTGGGTAGTAGTCCATAATATTGTGTTACACAGTGAGTAAGTATGACAGGCATTATACAGTCACAGCCATGATGTGGTCAGATATTTCCTGATATTTCATGATATATCTATAGAGATTCTCTCTGGTGGCCCATAGTGTTACAGCAGGTAGGCAGGAAATTTCTCCAGAGGTATCACAGAAATGTCAGTTCAATGTTGGGTGAATAGTGTATAGTGCTTGTATGAACTTCACTTTTGGCCTTTCTCTGTTCCCACCTTTGGTATAGGAGCTGGGCAGCGATAGGGAATAAGGCCCAGCACCAAGGGGAGCCAGAGTGCCAAGTAAAGAGGAGGTGGGGAGGATGGAGGGCAGCTGAAAATGCTCTGAGCAATGGTTGCTGAGAGAGGCTGGCTTTCATGTGCTGAGTGGGAAGAGTCAGATTCCCCCACATTGAATAAAGGGCAAAGGCCCTCCCATTCAATGTTGGGTGAATAGTGCATAGTGTGCAGTGCTTGTGTGAACTTAACTTTGGTCTTTCCCTATTCCCACCCTTGGTATAGGATCCAGTTAGTGATAGGGTATAGAAGGCCCAAAACATTTTACCTTCTCCAGCTCACAGAAAGTGTGAACAGTAGCATGTAGGAGAGGGGGGAAAACAACCTGTGGAGAAACCTCTGAGGAACCATGGCTACTGGACTGCCTGTTCTCTGGGCATACTAAGAGGAGATAGGAATAGATAGTTTTCAAGTTTTTTAAGGGTGGCTGGTACAGCCTGAAGGAGTCCATCTGTTGTGAGTCTTAGTATCAGGAGCAGACATAGCTGATGATGAATGCTTGATTTGAAGGAATGACTTGGATCACAGAAATTAGTCTGAGCCATTGTGGAATTATTTTCAATGCTCAGTGAATGTAGAAGATGCTGCTGGATGATTCAGAAGCAGACTCAAAAGCATTGTGTTATGCATGGTTGATTAACTAGCTGCTGGCAGTACCATTGAGACATGGATGGAGTTCAGAATTCTTAGGATCTGATAGTCCTGAATGTGGCAGTACCAGGATGAACATGACCGGTTTGTTATTGGGTGATTAGTAGGATCTCTCAGAATAAATGATGCAGCTTCCAAGATATTGAACTCTAGCTAGATGCTGAGGAAATGAAACACAGTCTCACAGAGCAGAGTAAGAGTCCATCCAGGAAGTTGGTTAGAACTTAGCAGAGATGTAGCTGACTAGGTTAGGAGACTTGAGTTTGGATACATGTAATTAAAGGTCTCAAGTGATATTTTCAAAGTTTGGCAGTGGTAGACTACAGTATATGATCAGTAGAGGCTGACTCTTAAGATTGACTAAATAGAATGGCACAATGTAGACTGTTCCAAGTGGAGATATAAACTGTGCATGGAGGTTTCATTTGCTGTAAGACTTTCAGAGTGTGATACAAATATATGATGTGGAGTAGCTCCTCTGAATTGCTTGGATAGCACAATGAGATGACTGCATCGTGGTGTTGACTTGGAGTAGGTGTTAAAATTTTAGGCTGGTGATGATTGCAGTGCTAAATCGATGATTTCAGGGAGAAGCTGAGTTCTGGAATTGGTATGGAGATGGATAGTAATTTAGCTCACTATGGCAGAAATGAATCCTGTGATGAATGAATGGTAATGGGTCAGCTGTTGATGATATCCACAGGTATTTGAAGGAAGATGGAAGCAAGGCAGCTTTCATAGGTGTAATCTGAGGAGATGCTGATAAAATCCAGGGAGTGAGGTGCAGAGCCTTAGAATCTCATGGATAGCGGGATACCCTTAAGTATGTCAGGGAATACAAGAGATGGATAATTCTTGGAGATTTAGATGCAGGATAAAGGGAGGAAGTGAGCTACACATTTAGGACTGAACGCTTTCTAATAATGAGACAAGTTGATGCAAGTCAAGATGACTGCTGAAAAGAACTAACCAGAGGTAGGGCAGCTGTCAGCTTTAAATCATGCTATGACATGAGCTGGCAAAGTTGATGTATCTGTGTCATCTTAAGCATTTGCTGGAAGGGCAGGAAAAAGCAATGGCAATTAGTCCAGCTGATGCAAATATTGCTAGGTAGCTCAGTTCAGATAATATGAAAGCAGTTCACATGGTTGCATAAGTGCTGAGAAGGATTGATAATAAGTAAAGAACAGAGTTCTTTCAGTTGAACCTTGAATGTTGCATAGAAGTTCTGCATGTTGTGCTATGGTGGATGCAGGGATGAATTCCTGATGGAAGATATCAAACCCCAAGACAATACGAATAGAAGTGAGTTTGAAAGGAAGCTGACTGCAGGAAAGAGCAGACTCCCAGTTAGATGGACAAAGTCGAGTCCTGGATAGCATGAGCAGGTTACTGATTGAGAAGGAGCAATGACTTTGATAGTTGCTGATTGATCAAAAAGGTGTAGATTTTGCCCCTGGAGATGAGTCAGGTCTGATGATGAGTTGAAGGTTTGCTTAAAGTCAGTTGGAGAGTAAGATTGATACAATACCGGTAGAGTGAAGATGCAGACTTCTGCCTCTGGTGGATGAAGTCGGACCTTGTCTATGCTTGTGACCTCCATGTAGGTATGATGTAGGGAGATGGAGTCTGAAACGCTCAATTAAGGCTTAAGGAGAATGAGGACTCTCATCTCTGATGGATGAAGTTGGACCCTGCCTACGCCCGTGACCTTCACATAGGTATGAGGGAGGGAGATGGAGTCTGGCAGTACATGTGCAAGGATGGAACACTCTAATGATAAGGTGAAAGACTGCTCAAATTCGAACTGAGAAATGAATCTGATGTGAGGCTGATTGGTCGAAAAACAATGAGATGAGTTGAATGATGCTTGAATATGAAATGAGGAGTCCGATAAGTTGCTGATTGATTAGAGAGGCAGACTCCAACTTGTGGTGTATGATGTTGAGCCCTGAGGTGAGACGTTTTGAATAATTGCTTGAATATGAATGAGAGTGAATTTGAATGATGCAGACTGCTTAAAGGAGCAGTCTCCCACTTCAAGACAGACTAGACGAGCCCTGGGGTGTGACTATAAAGGCTTGAATTCAAATGAACAATGAGGAGTTTGATTTGTCACTGAGTGATTGGAATGCTGACTCCTACCTGTGGTGCACAAAGTTGAGTCCTGAGATGAGGTACATGATGCTTGCAGATAAAATGGGTTCAATATTTGATGAGTAAGGAAGAAGCAGAAGAAGTGAGTTCAATATGAATCGAAATGAATGAAAGTGTGGACTTCCACCTTCGCGAATGAAATCAAACATCCTGGAGGATGATGGCGAGATCTGCGATGTGACGAGTTGCTTGAATTTTGAAGGAGAAGTAAGTTCGATACTCCTGATGGACTGATAGCAGCAGAATCCCATTCCTGGAGGAAAAAGTCAGACCCTGCCTTCTCTCATAGAGCCAGTAAGGAATGGGTTAGTGAAGATGGCACCAAATCCCTGAAATACAGGAATCCCTATAGATCTTGGAGCCTTGAACTTAATGCTAAAGCTGATAGGGATGGCTGAGATAGGCGGGTAGAAGGGCAAGATCCAGAAGGGCAAGCCAAGAATGGATGCTGTATGAGGAGTCACTGAAACTGTGAAAAGGGGTTGTTCAAAAATCTGAATGCAGAGGGACTGACGCTGTTCATTTCCATTGGCTGATGGCTACGTTGTGGGAGCAAAAAATACTAGTGAGGCTGAGTGAGATGCCTGAAAGTAATGTAGATCGATGAACCTGGAACCGAGGGGCAGCGCAAAAAATGGAGCGGGAAAAAAAGCAAAAAAAAGAAAGAAGCCAGAATAGACAGGGCACAGAGAGGAAACAATCTGGAGCATGAAGGTATGAGGGGGGAGGCACAGGGCACAGTAAGAGGGGAGGATATGGAACATGAAAGGGAGACTAGAGAAGCAAAGGTTGCAGATGGAGGAAACAAGGAAAGGGGGGTGGCAAACCATGCAACCATCCCGCATGATGAGGTATAGCTCTCAGCCTACTTTCCAGAAGCTCTCAGTTGCACAGCCATCCTGCACAGAAAAGGTACCACTGACAGAGAGGAGATGCTGAAACCAGAGACTGCAAAACAAAAAGGAGCAACAGGAAGTGATGTGGAAACTAAAGGAAACACAGAACTGGTACACATGGCGAGGAGACTGTGTGGCAGTATAAATACCCATGTGTCCCCAGGTGGACGCCAGCATCCCACAGCATTCCTCATTTGTAGCAGCAGAGGTCCTCAGGTCAGTGGCAAAAGGTGGAGGTATGGAGGGCAAAAGGCAATGAGAAGCCAGGACTGGCAAGCAGAGGAGGGAAGGGGATGGGAGGAGCACGGAGAGAGAGAGAGAGAGAGAGAGAGAGAGAGAGAGAGAGAGAGAGAGAGAGAGAGAGAGAGAGAGAGAGAGAGAGAGAGAGAGAGAGAGAGAGAGAGAGAGAGAGGAGAAAAACACAGCCCCAACAACACACAACAGCCCAGGCACTGGAAAACACTCCAGCGGTGGTTGCTGGAGAGGCTGGCTTTTATGTGCCGAAGCGCAGGAGTCAAATTCCCACACTGAATCATGGGGAAAAAGCCCTCCCAGGAATATCTGACCATGTCTATGGCTGCCACTGTATTTACCTAGGTGTATAAACTTAGATTTGTCTAAATTAAATAAGACTTCCCATTTTCAGCTCAGGATGATATTAACTTCAAATCATTTTGGATGCTTCTTCTCTGATCCGGGTTTGCTGAGGGTCCACCTATTTTATTACCATCAGCATATTTTATTGGCCAGTTTGACAAATTTACTGTAAGGTCTGAAATGAAGATCTGGAAAATCACCAGCCCAAGCACCGATCCCTGAGGTATGCCACTAGTTACCACTTCATACAAGAGGGGAAAACCATTAATTACCACTCTTTTGGGGCCTATTGTCCAACCACTTGGCTATTTATTTATTAGCTTTTGGTAACCGGGTAAGTACACTAGGCAAAAAAACTGCCTATTTTCAGGTACGAGCTGGGAGAGTACAAACTGCAAAATACAGCAATGACAACAGTAATGTAACACAGTGACAATCAATTGGGACATAATGAGGATATGTATCAGGACAACAATAAGCCAGCATTATAGATCACAGAACTTATACAAGACACGGATAACAATAATACAACAATTTAGAGTAAACTGACAGTTACAGCATGATTAGCTGGATCACACATCAAAAAGCCTAGTTAGGGGACAGAAAATGTACAGGCAAAACAATATACTTAAGTTAAACATTATAGTCAAGGGCATCTACACATCTGGCAACAAACACATAAAGTTAAGTGCAGTTGCAGTTACCAAAAGCATATAGGTGGGAAAACAGTGAATGCTTAAAAGTAAGGTGAGATGAGGAGTTCATAACATGTAGGGGGAGAGAGTTCCAGAACCTAAGTGCAAAGTAGGAGAAGGCTTGCTCGCTCATTTTTGATGAGCATGGCCTAACGGAGAGCAACGGGAAGGAGGAGGACCTGAGGGAGCGGGAGTGTGAGACAGGGGTAAACATGTCAACCAGAGTGGTGGGGTGAGGGGTTCTAGTCAGTGAGTCAACAAAACAACCAAGGGCATAAGAACTGAGAGCACTGGGAGACAGCCAGTTTAAGGCAGACTAGAGTAGGCAGTGATGGGTTAGGCAAGGAGCAGATAAGGCGAATCTACAGATATTGTTGTAAGACGTGTCCCACTTGTGAAGAACCCCAGCATTGGCATGAGAGAGTACAGGGAAGGCATATAATAGTTGTGGGAGAAGAACACCTCTAGCTACAGAGATTCTAGTGGCCGGAGTGAGTGAGTGGCACACTCTAAAGGCCGCACCTATCTTGGCATTGACTGAGCGACAGATTTCATTGACATGAGCAGCAAAATCCAGCACTGGGTCTAGGGTAACCCCAAGATATTTGAAAGATAAAGTGCTGGAGACAGCAGTTCCATCACAGGAGTGGACCAGGAACTTATGCGACTCAGTGGACACTTTTCTAGTGGACCCAAAAAGCATGGCCTGGGTCTTAGCTATGTTTAGTAATTGGTAGATGAAAACCAGGACTGTAGGGACTGAAAGTCCTGAGAAAGAGTTAGATTAATGTCCACTATAGACTTGGAGGCAGCGTAAAGCACCATGTCGTCCGCATACATGATTATGCTGCTGAATGGAGAAAGGATAGGAATGTCATTGAGAAAGACAGAGAAGAGCAGGGGACCAATGATTTAACCCTGCAGAACCCCACACTAGATAGATGCAGGGGAGGAGAGAATCTTATAGAAAGAGACAGCCTGAGAACAATTACAAGATAGCTTCCAAACCAGGATAGAGTAGCGTCGGAGGCACCAAGAGACTGCGTCCTGGCCAGTAGTGACAGGTGATGTACCATGTCAAATGCTTTAGGGAGGTCTGTGAACACAGCTCCAGTTATTAAGCCCTTGTCCGTATTACATTTGACATTGCTGGTAAACTGTGTAAGAGCAGTAGTAGTAATGTGCCCAGCCCTGAAGCCATGTTGTACAGGGGACTGAAGGTTAAAATTGCAAAGGTACTTAGAGACTTGACAATGAACTAGCTTCTCAAGCAGCCTACTGAGGGTAGGCAGAAGTGAGATGGGGTGGTAGTTAGACAGGATTTTGGTGTCACCTTTCTTAAACACTGGTATAGTTCTGGCCATTTTCCAGACCATGGGTACTGAATCAGTGCAGATAGAGAGGTTGAACAGCCTGGTGACAGGCGCCGCCAGAACTGAGGCAAATTCCCTAAGAATTCCTAGATGAATGCCATCAGGGCCGGCGCTACCACTAGCAGGAATGGCCTTTAATAACTTGAGGACATCCTGGTGCAAGACCAGTGACAGCTCAAGAGAAGAGGGGTCAGTGGATGATAGTGCAGTGGCAGCCTGAGCAGAGAGGAACATGGTGGAGGTGAGGGTGGGAAGTGTGGAGAAGAGTGCATTGAAAGCATTCACAATAGTGAGAGGGTGGTTACAGTAGGTGTCATTTATAAACATATCATTTGGGGTCAAAGGCTTATTGTTCCCTAGAATCTTCTTAATTTGAGACCAATAACATTTAGGGTTAGAGGCGGAGGCACTAAGCAGGTTTCTGTAGTATGTGCTTTTAGCCAATCTAGTCTCCCTTTTACAGGTGTTCCAAAGGGCCCTGTAGGCCTCGAAATCAGAAAGATGAGCGGAGGACTTCCATGTAGACCAGAGTTTATCTCTTAGTTTCAGAAGCTGGAGTAGGGGACGCTTGAGCCATTTGGTAGCTTACCCCTCTTACCTTGCGCATGGTAACTGGAATGTGTAGGTTTTGTAGGGAGAGTGTGGTAGCATTGAAATAATCTGTAGCAATGTTGATGTCATTGGTACTGTAGAGAGGCGACCAGTCAACTCAGCTAAGGTCATGCTGGAATGCACCATAATTAAGCTTAGAGAGGTTAGAACAAGATAAGACTTTAGAAGGGAAGGATGGAGGGGAGGTGTCCCAGATGCAGTAAACCGGGCAGTGATCGCTTATGGTGTCAGGTAGAACACCAGCAGAGGGGAAATATTCCTTTCTATTTGTCAGTATCCAATCAATGAGAGTGCCACAGGAACCATGACAGGAAATTCTAGTGGGATCCTGTATGAGCTGAGTGAGGCTGGCCTTACTAGTCATGGAGGATAGGAGGGAAGATCTGGGTCCAGCCCAGTCCAAATACAAATCTCCCAAACAGATAATATGATTTTTCCCAGTCACGGCTGGCACATGTTCCATAAATTCTTCAAGACCTAGTCTGGAGTTTCTGGGTGGTATATAAATGCAAATAATATGGAGTTTTTTAACACCCCCAAGCAGTAGAAGGGAATGAAGGACCTCACAGTTAGTGAGAGGGGGATCATGTATAATAGATACGTTGAGATTGGCCTTGTAGTAAAGTGCCAATCCCCCACCTCTTTTAGCATTGAAGCGATCCATCCAAAGTATGTTATAGCCCTGGGGGTGGCACAGGGAGCCCTTGATGGAAGGTTTTAAGCCACGTTTCAGACAAAGCAAGGATATCAGGGTTGTTAGCACATACCCAAGCCTCCAGTTCAGGAAGATTAGCCATAAGACTCCTAATGTTAAGATGTGTAAAGGTGAGACCAGGTGATTGGGACAAGCACTGCAAGGAGAGAGACTGGGTGATAGTAGAAGCAATGGTAGGACCAGGATTGGTCTCCACGTCCCCAGCAAGGGTAAGGGATAGTGTAACTATCCATACTGAAGCTGTCACAAATACCTGAGAGGTACACCCAGGGGAGATAGAGAACCTACACTGGATAAATCTAATTAAAACTCCAATGTACTTATAATTACCAATCATAGAATTTTAAGGTTTAGAGACCCTTCATTTCAAGCTTCTGTAAAATGACCCAATATTGCACCATGTTAAATACCTTACTCAGGTCAAGAAAAATTATATCACTGGGACATTTGTTGTCAGAGTTTTACTAACTTTCTCATAGAAACTTAACAAGTTTGTAGTACATGACCTGCCCTTTGTGAAACCATGTTGGTCTGTGTTCATGTTAGGCAATTGCTCAGGTATTTTGTCCCTGATCATATTTTCCATAATTTTACCTACAATGGAGATAAGACTAATGGGCCTATAATTAGACATGCTGAACTTATCCCCCTTTTTTTATGGCTGCATAGCATCAGAGCTACGTTGACGTATTGCTTAAAAGGGACTCGGGTGTAGCTTTGTTTCCTCCCCACTTGTGTTTCTCAGAATGGCCCCACTGCATTGCAAAATGAAATAATATAAAAGAAATCTACAATGTAAGGCAATCTTATAGTGGCTTCTCATCTGTGTACCCCAATTGCAAGCAATAAGGTTCGATTCGCTTTCTTATCATGTAGGAGTGTGGCTGTCGTTTGGGGGCATGGTTGTAGCTGGATACCAAATGTGCGGCATTTTGTTTGCTCCACATTTTCACCCAATGGGGCTGGATCACGAACAGTTCTGCATGAATCAGTACGCGTTCTCTCACCCCCCCCACCTTGCATTTCTCAGAATGGCTGCACAACCAGAGATGTAGTCCTGTAGGGTTGCATGAGAGCACTGACCCCTTACTTCAGAAGGGATTGCTGCTCTCATACTTCTTAAAGTCTTCAGTTATTTTTTTTTTATGTCTAATACTTGCTTGGAGTTGACACATGCACATTTAATGCAGAATTCTCTGGGTATGATGAAGGGGTTGTCCTTAAACATCATTGCTACATTGATGCATTGCATGCCTAGTCTAGAGGAACAGAATGCCACCATGGTTTGTTTGAATCAAATGGCAATGGTAAACCAAGTAGCAGTAACTGAGTATCATCTCTTTGCTTCGCTTCTGGTTTGTGCAAGCTGGCAGTTTATGTGCAGTCTTCAGTGCTGAGCAAATCAATGACCCACTGATGCAGTAGTAGCATTGATGGGGTGGGTGCTGAGGGGTGGTTGAATTAAGGACTAGATCACAGCCTCTGAATGCACTGAATGTCTCAGCTTGGATGCTGGATGAACTCAGCTCCACTGTGGCTGCCAGCAAAACCTCCACTCAATGTAGGTGACATCACTGCAAAGGGGGGGGCCCTCCTTAATGGAAGAGGGACGCCTGGATATTGTGGCCTTGATGGAAGAGAGACACCTGGATATTGTGGCCTTGATGGAAGAGGGATACCTGGATAGGTACTGGGTCAATGCCGCACATGAAAGACGGCACAGTATTAACCATGCTGTATGGAGAATAGAGGTATTTACCGGGTCAATACCTCACATGAAAGACAGCACAGTATTAACCACGCTGTATAGAGAGCAGAGGTATTTACAGCGGCAGGGGTAGAACAGCACTAGGGAAATACCACTACCCCTGTTGCTGCACACTCTTCCTGGGAGTGATCAAGTTGCTGTGTACTGGGTGCTTGTCCGAGCTGCTCCCATGGTGAAGTGGCTAAGGCACCAGCACGTGGTGGAGTGGGAGACCTGGAACCATGTTTCAGTTCCCCTCACATCTCCCCATGCTGCAACATTTAGATGACTTAAAAAAAATAACAACAACAAAGTTTTACCCACAGTGGAGTTTCTCCCCATCCTTGAAGTCCACAACCCCCCCCCAGAGTTTGTTATCTAAATTCCGAGGTCTATGGGGGCAAAGCCCCCACATTAGTGGGTGTGGTGGGGTAATGCCCCCCTTAAAAAAACAAGGCAGCCCATGCTTTGTAAGGGTGTGCACAGTTCTGTGGTCATCGGCATTTTGCCCAACATTATTTTAGCACATGCCCTTATGTTTGTGGCATTAATTGCTGCGCGGTTTTTGTGTGTGGCAAGATGACCCCATGTCGCCTGGATATCGTGGCAGTCACAGAAACATGGCACACAGAGAACCATGACTGGGATGTCAACATGCCAGTGTGCACAATCTACAGGACAGGGAGGGTAAAAGAGGAGGAGGATTAGCTGTCTACATAAGGGAAGAGATCAAAGCAATGGAACTAAAGGGTAAACGGGGAAGAGAGGAGGCACTGTGGGTCACCCTGGACACAAGAAATGGCACCACAATCCACACGGGGGTTGTATACAGACTCCTGCCTCGGGGAAGGAAATGGACAAGGAAATGATGGAAGGCATTCTTAGAATGGCAGAAAAATGGAAGATAATTGTTGATGGGGTACCTGAATATGCCAGATGTTAACTGGACCACCTTTGCTTCCACCACATCCAAGAGTAGGGTCATTCTTGATGCCCTACGGGGGGGGGGGGCATGCCTTAGACAGGTAGTTTTGGAACCCACTCTGGAAGGAACAATCTTAGACCTGGTACTTTCAAAAGGGGATGGAAAGAGGATCTCAGATTTAGAAGTGGGTACCCATCTGGGAACAAGTGACTACCAAACAGTGTGATTCATGATAAACACAGCCGTAGATTCAAGCCATATAAAAGTGAGGCTATTGGACTTTAGGAGGGCTGACTTTGGCAAAATGTGAGAGTACTACAGAAAAGCACTAGCAAATGGGCAAGAATGAGGGGTAGAGGAACAATGGGGAAAAATCAAAACTGCCATCACAGAGGCAACAACCCTTTGTGTGAAACAAATAAACAAAACTAAATGAAGGAAGAAACCACTATGGTTTTCAAAAGAGGTGGTGGAGAAGGTTAGGGAGAAAAAGATAGCATTCAGGAAGTGTAAGGAAACACAGAAGGAGCAGGACAGAGAACTGTACCAGTTAAAGCAGAAGGCAGCGGGGAAGGCAGTCAGAATAGCAAAGGTTCAAACCGAAGGAAAAATAGCCAGCTCAGTTAAGAAGGGTGATAAAACCTTTTATAGGTACATTAGGGAGTGAAGAAAGACCAATGAAGAGATAATGAGGCTTAATAAAGGGGAGGGTGGGCAGAGGGTGACAGTGAAAAAGCAGGGATGCTGAATGAATACTTCTGCTCAGTATTCACAAAGGAAGAGGAGGGGGTGCTACTTAAACCAAGCAATAGAAGCACTCTGGTTGGGGGGGGTCGATACCAGTCCATTCACAGAAGAAGGGTCCTGAAAGAACACCTAAAACTGAAGGTGGACAAATCAATGGGGACTAACGGGATTCACCCCAGAATTCTAAAAGAACTAAGGGGAGAACTAGTGACACCACTGACTACCCTTTTTAACAAATCATGGGAGGATGGTGTGGTACCTGAAGACTGGAGGAGGGCAGATGTGATTCCCCTTCACAAAAGTGGGAGTAAGGCAGAGGTAGGAAACTACAGACCTGTTAGTTTGACCTCAGTGGTAGGGAAAATGATGGCATCATTTCTGAAAGAGAGAATAGCTGAGTACCTAGGGGCCAGTGGGGCACAGAACCCAAGACAGCATGGATTCATAGTGGGAAGGTCATGTCAGATGAATCTAATAGATGTCTTTGATTGGGTGACCAAAGTAGTAGACCAGGGAGGGATTGTGGATGTGGTCTACCTAGACTTTAGCAAGGCATTTGACATAGCCCCACACAAAAGATTAATGAGCATAGTGGTAACCTGGGTAAAAAACTGGCTGGACAACAGGACGCAGAGGGTAATAGTAAATGGAGTCCACTCCGAAGAAAGGGGAGTTACTAGCGGGGTACCGCAGGGTTTAGGACTGGGACCAGTCCTTTTTAATGTCTTTATAGGTCACATTGCAGAGGGACTGGTAGGAAAAGTATGCTTCTTTGCAGATGACACAAAGGTCTGCAACAGGGTTGATACACAAGGGGGGGGGGTGGAAGGATGAGAAGGGACTTGGCAAGGTTGGAGGAATGGTCAAAGTATGGCAGCATGGATTCAATGCACAGAAGTGCAAAGTAATGCACCTGGGAAACAAAACCCCAGGGAAAGAGAACAACAATGGGGGGGTGGTACTAGCAACAACAAAAATGGAAAGGGACCTGGGGTAGTCATATCTGATGACCTAAAGGCAAGCAAGCAACGTGAGATGCGAGAAGAGAGTAAGGAGGGATGGGGGACACTGGGAGGCACAGGGAGAGGCATCACTAGTAGAAAAAAAGAAGTTGTTATCCCTCCGTATAAAGAGTTGGTGAGACCCCATCTGGAGTACTGCATGCATTCCTGGAGATCCCATCTATGCAAGGACATAGACAGGATGGAGGCAGTCCAGAGGAGGGCAACTAAAATGGTGCAGGGTCTACACCAGAAGCAATATGGAGAGACTAAAGGAGCTTAACATGTATACCCTCAAGGAAAGGAGGGAGAGGGGGGACATGATAGAAACTTTCAAGTACCTCAAGGGAACCAACAAAGTCCAAGAGGGTAGCTTCTTTCAGAAAAAGAGATGTGCAAGAACAAGGGGGCACAATTTGATGATAGAGGGGGGAATGACTAGGGGCAGCATGAGGAAGTAGTTTTTCATGAAGAGGGTGGTGAACACATGGAACAGCCTTTCTAAGGGGGTCATGGAGTAGAAAACAGTGGGGGAATTTAAGAATGTATGGGACAGACATAAGGCAATTCTAGTGGAGGGTAGGAGGAGGAGTAGGCTGTTTAACTAGGATCTGCAGCTTATTCAATAGGTAGGGAAATGGGCAGACTAGGTGGGCAAAGCGTTCCTTATCTGCTGTCAAAGTCTATATTTCTATGTTTCTGTCCTCCTCTGGAAATGCAAATGCCCATTTATTTTCCTTTAAAGTGACACGGCTCTCTTTTATTTCCACTTTAACCCCCTTCCCCTAAATGTTAATGATGAGGGGTCCATTATCCCTGCCACTGAGATGCCGCTAGCCCCTGTCCCAATATTCTAAATAAATGGCCCCCACTCTACAGTTGAGGTTGTGACCAAACGTATGTATCCCCACTTTTTCAGCATGTTATCCTGAAAGTGTATTTGGCATTATCTGGCACAAGCAGCAAGTCTTGTCATCATTAAATGCCCTGCCTCAAATCCAAGAGGTCATTAGGTCCCACAACTAAAATATGTGAGGCGGGTCTGAGTGGGCAGAGAGCATTAATTTGCAGGTATGGCATGCCGGATATGCATCCCTGTGCTTATTTCTATATCAATGACTTGTTTTTATATACTGCAAGAAGGAAATGGTGTGAGAAGAAGAGCTTCGGGAGCACCATGGAAATGCAACGTGTTTATATTGAGAACATGCTGCACACACATAGGGGAGCTGCTGATGCTGCTGCTGCTGCCGGGGTATCAGTTCTCCACCAGGAGATTTGGGAGCTCAGGGCTATGTCTGGTTCCATACAGCATTCTGCAAGCACCACCACACCCCTGTTTTAATAACTGCAATGCCATAAGCACTTATCACTGATCACAGGCTGGCAGTTGCGTTTACTCATGCACAAGAAAAGAACAGGGATCACTCATTGACGTATTGATATTGTATAGTTGCGGCAATGAGGATCAAACTAGACTTTCCTTTCAAATAGGGAGAGTCTAATCAACTAGCTTAGCTCCAGCCACAATAGAATTTTCTCCCCTTAAGCTTTCATCCTGTCTTCACTGTACTATGACAAGTCTCTGCAGTGCTGATGAGTTGCTGATACCTGGCACTCTTCGTTATAACTTTTTTTTTTTCCCCCTCATATCTTTTTTTTATTTGGTTGTTTAACCAGGTATAGCACACTAAGCTGAAAGCTTTTTTACAGGAGCGACCTGGGAGCACAAGGAGGTTAAGTGACTTGCTCAGGGTTACACAGTATGCAAGTGGAAGCTGTGGGATTCAAACCCAGGTCTGGTCTGCTGGATATCACCAGATTTGCAGTTCAGAGCCTTAGACCGCTGCGCTATACTGCCTCCAGGCCTCCTTTTCTGCTATAGGCAAATAGCTTGCAATACTCCTATTTGTTGCATCTGCTGATAACTGGTCCAATAAATACTTAGAACCCCCACCCTCTTTTAAACTCTGAGATCCTACAGGTGCAATGGTTTTATCCTTTTACTTTCCCTACTCTTGGTTCTGATATGTGAGAATGCTGCTGACATGAGTCCCCTATGTGGGGGATGCAAGAGAGCCTCAGTCCCCCTTTTGCTGTCCTCCCAAACTTCACCTTTGCCGTAAAGTGTCAGTCCCCACCTCTTCCCTTTCATGGTATAGAAGCCACGCTTCCCCATTATTGCTTTCCTGTATTTTTGAATGAACTGAAAACCAAGGTAGCTTTGCATTCAATGGAGCCATAAGAGATGTATTACTTACCTGGCAGTAGCCAGCGAGTCAGACTGGTTTAGAAGATGACAATCCTGTCTTACTCCCGGTGTGCAGTTTGGCTGGATCATCAGTTTGAAGGAACAGAAGAGGTGTCCTTACACACCGCATGTTGATGATGCCAGGATTCTACTTTGAGACTGTTCTTAAAATAACATTAAAGGTGTCCTCAATCTATAATAAATTCAAGTTGTATAGGATGCGGCTTTCTGATCTGGCTTTATGTTTCCTTTTTCTTGTCTGGATAGATGCATGTTTATCAGATGCAGGTTATCATAATGCAATGTCCCTTAGTGGGCTCTGTATTCGAAGCACAGTGACTTATGGGTTATTATTTTTTGCCTTTAGTCCGAGTGAAAGGACTGCATGACTCCTCGCTAGTTATGGCTGCATGGCATCAGAGCTATGCTGGCATATTGCTGATGTATTGCTTAAAAAGGCTCTGGGGACATGACTTTCTATCTAGCCCCTCCTCTCGTGTTTCTCAGAACAGCCGCACTACACTGTAAAATAAAATAATATAAAAGAAATATATAACACAAGGCAATCTTATAGTGCCTACTGTGTACTCGAGTAGCAAGCAGTAAGGCTTGATCAGCTCTCTTATCATCTGGAGGCGTGGCTGTGGCCAGATACCAAATGCACAGCACTTTGTTTGCTCCACATTTCTGCCCAGTGGAGTTGAATTACATATAGTACTGCATGAATCAGTATGCTGTCTCTCTACCCTTCCCCCCTCGCATTTCTCAGAATGCCCCACACAGTAACTGCTGCTCTACATTACTTAGCATGTATACACATAGTTGACCTCAGAGCAGTTCTGACTGGTCACACAATGTATACCATTGAAAACTCAACTTTTCTACAGTGAAGACTATTACAGCGACAAATTAGAGGTCGTCGCTGTAATGGTCCCGCTGTACACTGGGACCGTTTTTGCCAGTGTTTCGCCCCCTTAAATAATCAACAGCAACTTGGAGTTGATTATTAAAAGATTGGGGCATGTGGGGGTAGAGCCCCCTGAAAAGAAAACATTGATTTTCTGACAGGTGAAACTTGGACAGTCGAAGTTTTGCCTGTCGCTGTAAAGGGGTTCGACAACATTGTTGTCGAACCGAACTGGTGGAACCATCACACAGCAGCCCTAAGCATTCTAGCAGTATTTGGTTTTCGGCATCAATGTTACTTGCTTTGTCCTCTCAATTCCAGTTTGTCCCCAGATCCCCCTCCCAATAAATTCACCACACCTTGTTTTTCGGGTTGCTCAGTCAGCATTAAATTTATTAAATTATTATCCTGTATTTACACACTAGATTTTCTTTCATTTTGCATAACAATCATTTTACATAATCAATCTTCCATAACATTTTATCCATTCCTTTTCCCCCCAGATATACATCTGGGGTCCTTGTCTTCTGTTGTCCATCCCTCCTGCTGGGTACAGATGTACATCTGTACCACTCCTCTATAGCTCCCTGGATGTAAACCCTGAGGAGTCTGTCCCCCCAGCCTTGGTTTACACTCAGGCCAGGTTCGTCCTCCCACTGCTCTTTTTTTCCCCCCTCCACTTTTTCCTTTCTCTTTTCTCCCACCAACCAACTTTCGGCAGTCCATCATAGAGGCTCCCTTCCTCCCTTCATTTGCCTTCTAGATGCTGTTGTTCACCTTCAGCAGCATTCCACCCCATTTTCTCCTATCACTTCTCCCTATGCTTCCATGGGTGGGTGGGTGGGAGAGTGGGCAAAATACTGGTTAGTGAACTTTTGTGAAGGCTGTTTGCTCAGTGCATCCCCTTTTAAACCCCTCCACTTTCTCTCTCTCTCTCTCTCTCTCTCTCTCTTTCCTGTCAATCACCAAGCTTGCTTTCTCTTCCCACCCCCTTTTTCGTCATCCACTTCAATCCCTCTCCCCCTTTATTTTTGCCTGACTGAACTACCCTGTCCTTGGGTCAGGTGACCAGGACAAATGGGTCTGCCTTTTACTCAGGCAACCCTTCTTGTCCCCGTATCCCCTTCCCAATAATTTCACCACACCTTGTTTTGTTGGTTGCCCAGTTAGCAATTAATTTTATTAGATTCATATCCTGTATTTACACACTAGAATTTCTTTCATTTTGCATAACAATAATCTTATATAATCAAATCTTCCATAATATTTTATCCATTCCTCTTCCCCCCCAGATGCACATCTGGGGTCCTTGCCTTCTGCTGTCCATCCCTCTTGCTGCATAGCACCCTGGATGTACACCCAGAGGAATCTGTCCCCCTGGCCTTGTTGTACACCTAGGCCAGGTTTGCCTCCCACCCCTTATTCCCCTCCCATTTTCCTTTCTCCAACAGCTCACCTCCAGCTTGCATAAGATGGTGGGCCTCCCCTTATTTTTTTCGAACTCCTGCCTCCAATTCTCAGTCATTGTCCCCAGCTCAGCACTGAACAAGTCAATGCCTAAGTCAGACAAGTGTACACTGTCTGGTCTGTATAGGTCTGGGCAATTATCTTCCATTTCCCCATGCTTTATGTCTCTCTCTCTCCTAATGACTTAAAAAGCTCCCCTACCCTCTTATTCATTCTTTTTCACTCCCCATCCATCGCCTTATGTTCCCTTGCATATCACCATACCCCTTGTGGCAACATTTCTGACTATACCAGTACCGTGGCTAGCCACCATTCCCTTATTTTATTAAGATCCTCTTTAATATGGAAGAAAATGTCCAGCCATGGCCTGGTTCCCAAGTCATTGACCCACAGGTGTATGATTACTAGATGTAGCTCTGGCCTTGTTGTCCCGCATATCCTACAGTAGTGGGAATAACTCTGCTCAATGCATCCCTTGCAGTCCTTTCCACTGTATTCTTAAGCTGCTCCAATCCTGATACATCTGCTGTCCCCAGCCTTCACTGCCACTCTGTACTCCACCCAGTATATAAAGGAGTGGCTGCAGATCCATGACCTCCGGCCATTCTCAGGGACTTGTGACCAAATTACAAAAATTATAAATTGAGACACTCCTTTAATACTTTCCCCCCTTCCCACCACCCCCTCCCCACCCTTTTTTTTTTACTTGTCACCCCTTGTGGCATGTTACTCGCCTGTGGGCCAGTGGTCTCCTCCTGCAAGAAAAAATAGAAACATGGTCAAACATTCAACTTCCTAATATAGGTTTTGTAGCTGTCTGAGGCCCATCTACCCACTCTCTTCACCTCCTCAGTGGAATCACCTCTAGCTGCCACCTCTAATGCAGTGCCTGTTCTGAATGAGTATGATGAATAGTTGCCTGGGTCTTATTTCAGGAATTCGAACACCTTTCTCAGCACTGCTGTCATCTGCCCCCCTCATTGCCTGGGTTCCATCACCATGTTTAAACAGTGGCACCTTGCCTATTGGTCTGACCATTGCGTACCCCATCAGAGCCTGAACCAGGCAAATTGCTGTCTTTTCATGTCTCTAAATCATGATGGTCATCCTGCTTCCCATTTGATCCGTGTTGAACCTCTACAGCTTCAGATCCACTCTATCCCCCTGCCACTGTGTCTCCTCCCACTTCAGGCCTACCTTCTCTTTACCCTTCCCTTGACCCAATACTTCACTGACTCAAAATGCCCCTGAAAAATCACAGAAAACTGCCCTGAACAAGGTCGCTTCATTCCCTGAATTGCACACCCTTGTCAGGACCATTATGAGCTTCTCCAGTAGAGCCTCCGAAATTGGTCACCTCCTGTCTGATTCTTTCCCTCTTACTCTCAGCCAGTCCTGCATCATTCTTTTCACAATCTGTCTCTTTCAAGGATCCCTCAATCCCGCAGGTTGTTGACCCAACCTATGGCTGATAGATGTACTCCTATGGTGGAATGTACCAATCTACTCCTCCAACTATTAACCACAAATTTTGCCACTTCCCCTTCTGTGACCACCCCACTTACCTCCATGCCTTGGCTCACACGAAAGCCCTGGAAAACTCTCCAAGACCCCTTGAATGTCCTCAGGGTCCTTGCTGACCAAGAGTTGCAGAACAGAAAGTCACTTCCCTCCAGCCAATCTCCCAAGTGTATGTTGGTATCATCATTTTTCTGCTTTCTGCCCCTGGTCTATGACCCGAAACCTGTTCAACTGGAGACAGGAGAGGCTGTCCGCCACCGTGTTCAGAACCCCCTTAATGTGCTTAGCTCTAAATGACATATTCAGCTACAGCCCTTGCAGCACCATCTGTCTCAGTATCCACATAACTGTCTCTGACATGGCCCCTCTCTTATTTAACACATCCATCACTGCCTTATTGCTGCACCAAAATGTCACCTTTTGGTTGCGTAACTTCTCTCCCCACACCACTGTTGCCACCCATATTGGAGATGTTTCTAGGAACGTGATGTTCCATATCAAACCCTTTGTACCCATTTTTCTGGCCATTGCTCTAAAACCCATTGACCCTTAAAATAAACTCCCATCCCCCATCCCCATCCCCCCAGCGGTGTCTGTATATAATTCCAGGTCTGTACTGAATACCAAGTCCTCCTGCCAAAAAGTTACCGCATTGTAAGATGGAAGGAATTCCTCCCATACTTCCAGGTCCTCTCTCTTCCCTTTTGTTATGTCTACCCAGTGATGGGGCCTAGTGGCCCCTCTTGTTGCCTTAGCCAGGCGACGTGTAAAAGTTCTCCCTGGAGCCATTGATGACATGCAAAGTTCAGATGTCCCAGAAGTTGTTATACCATTTTTAGTAGCACCCTTCTCCACCCTTTTACCATACCCAAAACCCCTTTTAAGTTCTGCACCATCTGCACTGGTAATCTGAATACACCCTCTCTCTTGCATCTTTCTCAATCCCTAGGAATTCTAGACATTGGCTCGGCCCCTTGGTTTTGTGTTCTGCTAACGGTACCTCCAACTGCCTGCACATCTTCCAAAAGTGCTTAAGCATGTGGTCTGCCCCTTCCTCCCCTTCTCCCACCATGAGAAAATCATCCAGGTAGTGTATGACTAAGCTGTGCCTGTAATGAACCCTAAATACCCACTGCAGCCATGTGCTGAATGTCTAAAAAGTGGTGCATGCCACTGAGCATCCCATAGGCATGGCTTTCTCAAAGTAGAACTGGCCACCCATACCGAAACCCAACAAGTCCCAATCCTCAGGCCAAACTGGTTGCAACTGGAAGGCTGCCTCTATGTCTGTTTTTGCTAGCCATGCCCCTTTCACTGCCCTAATCATCTTCACTGCCTCCTCTAATGTCGAATAGGTCACCCTGCTATCCTCTTCACTAATGTAGTCATTTGCTGACTCTCCTTGAGGCTAAGATAGATGGTGACTGACCTGAAATCCACCCGGTTGTTTCTTGGGCCTAGTGGGGATACTCTGTGGTTGTCGAATGGGGGCAAACGGAAAGGTGACTTCACTCTCCCTGACACAATGTCCTTCTCTATTTTCTTGACCAGGATCTCTTCCTTGCCTTTTACTGATCCCAGATTCTTTGCTTTAGTACCTTCCCTGTGCCCTTGAAAATGTAAACTAAAACCCTTGGCAAAAGCCTCTCCTAGAACCTTTGCCTCCCTCTGATCTGAGTAGCCCCTCACCCATTGCTGTAAAACTTATAACTTGATTGGTGTCTTTGCCATTTTGAACATCTTTTCCCTGCTCCACCCTGCCATATCATTATCCACCTCCCTGCCCATAACCCCTCTCTCCCGTGAAGCCCCTTTCCTGCCCACCATTCTCCCAGCTTGTTCCCTGAAAACTCGAGTGTCCAGCCTGAAAAAGTTGGCTCTGAAAGCTAGTCCCATCACTATTTTCCCCATGGGACCTGCATCTGGAAGCTGAGTGGGAACCAGAATACCTGGAGCCGACGTGTTTAAAATGCCAACTCGGCCATATGTATTATGCTTTGTTGTATCCCCAACAACACTTCTGGAATCCCCCCGTCTCCTTGGCCCATTTCCCCTCCCCGCCACCCAGCACTGTCATGGTTTCAAACCACAGATCAGAGTGCCTTGAGTCCCATCACATGTCCCCATGTGAGGCCATTCTCTGCCAGTAAATTTCATCATACTGTAACCAGTTGATGCTTCCTCTCATCTTATATGCGTTGTGAATTATGAGTGAGTATGCCAGTAGTGACATTGCCAACTCTGGACGTTTTTCCTGCACAATGTCACTGTAGTAATTGAAATCCTCTGACCATGTGTCCCACGTCTTTTCTCGTAGAATTCAAGCTGCCTCCCCTCTCCTCAATAAAACCAATGCTGCTGCCATAGCTCTCTTTTCAAAACATTCCCTGCCTTCATACTTCTTTACTGTCTCTTTATTAACTAAAGTGAATATGTCTACAAATTCTCCTTTCCAAGTCTTTTCCTTTGTCACTAAAAGTACATGATCCCCAGTTCTCACTCTTGGTGTGCCTACATTCATCCTCAGCCCACCCAAGTCCCCCCTCTCCTATCTCCATTATCTGTTCCACTGTTTTACCTTTTTTGATTTCTCCCAACATCTTCTCAAACTCTCCAATCCCATTTTCCCCCCATTGACCCTATCCTCTGCTCCACATACTCATTAATACTACCCTCTTATATCACCTCTACTGTACCTGGTTTTTTTTGGGACTGGTATCAGCACCAGTGTGAGTGATAAAGGGTGATCTGGTACTCCGTTATTCGGGGGTGAACCTGATTGAGGAGGAGTCAGGGGCAATGGCATCCTTTTAGGGGCCTGGGGCTGCGGTGAAAATGGCTAGGGCTGTGGTGCCAGGTCCAGTTGTGGAACCAGCTGAGGTTGTGGCACTGGGACTGGTTGAGGGTGTGGTGTTGGTACCAGCTGGGGCTGTGGCATCAGGTCACGGTGAGGCTGTGATGTTAATAGAGGAGGCAGAATAGGGGTTGGTGGGCATGGCGGTTGAGGTGAAGCTGGGCCCGTTGGCAATGATGCCCATGGAGCCACTCCCCTTGGTTGCTCCTTGCCTTTTGTCAACACTGTTCTGCAATATTTCTGCTTTTTTCCCTACCCGCCAGGCTCTGGTCCTGCTGGGGTGTCATCCACCACATCAAACATCTTCTGAGCCTTTCCACAAGCTCCATTACTCTTCTCACTGCCTCCTCTTTGGAAGTCTTCCATCCTCTTGTTGCCATTGCTTTGCTGTAAGGTAATGCATACATCATTAATAATCTGTGCCTTGTGGGTTGTTTTTTTTTTTGTCCATTAGAGAGCACTCACTAGGACTGTCAATGCTTTGCCTGCATGGTATCACCCCCCTCTCTTGACCCGTGTCTTCTTCCCCCTTTTTTTATTTTTGGTCTTTTGCGTCCTTTTTTAATTTTGTTTTAAATCATGCTTAATGCCAAAAATCAAAAAAACTCAATTGTTCTGCCAATGGTGACCACCCCCCGTGGTCCGGATATCCCCCAGCTGTTGGCCGCCACAAGGCTCTGGCCACCTGTGTGGTCATCCACTGTCAAAATGGCAGCCGACTATGAGGTCCACCACTCTCAAAATGCCATCCACCCGCATGGTCCCCACTCCCCAAATGGTGACCACCATGCGGCTCAATCCTGGTCTTCTATTAGGCCTTTCCAACAGCACTATCCTTGGTCACTTTTTTGGTCCAAATTTGTGACCAACCTGACTCTCTCCCCTATAATTCTCTTGCTTTGTTTTACTATTATTTATTTTATTTGTTTTTCATGTACTATCGCTCATTGCTGGTAGCCAGTCCTTGGCTGCTCGTACAGTCATTAGCCTTGCTGTTTATCCCTGAAACCAGCTCCCCACCTGGGCCTGGCTTTTCCTTTTCTTTTTTTTTTTTAACCAAAACATTCCATCCCCTCCCAAGTTAAGCCCACAAAGCCACTGTGTCCAGAAGTGCTGTACCCACCAAAACTTTCTTCTGTATACTCCTGCTTTTTTTATTATTTTATTTTATAATGCCAAAATACAAAATGCCCTATTCCTTCCCTGCTCTGTTGAGCTGCTCACTCCCCATTGTCCTCCATCTCAGTTATTTTAAAACAATACCTGTCCTTTCTTGCCAGCTACCCAGGATTCCCTTAGGAAAACACAACCTCATTCCTAGCATGATCGGCCTCCCCAAACATGGCATCTGTCTTCATGTTCCCTCCGAGGCTTTAACCCCTGTTCCCTCTGCCATGCATCTCTACTTTGCTAAGCTCATTAATCAGCAATTCTTTCTATTTTTTTTTTTATTTTACTTGCAAACATAAAAAAATGCAACTGCAATCAGAGGGCTGTAGCAGGCGGCCCCTGTTCTTATTCTCCATTACAGAGAAACTCCTTTCTAACTCAGTTCCTGCTGTCTGCCACAGACTAAGGTCTGTATTCTGTTCACTCATTCCCAAACCTACACCGTGAGCATGCATCATTCGAAAACCGCGGGGCCTCCACATCTCCCTTATTAAAATTTGTCCTGGTTTTGCCTCCTCTGCCTCATACTTCACAGATCCATTCCCATACTGCTTTGCAGTTTATAGCAAAGCTCTTGCATGAAAATTGCTCGCGTTACCTGCCTACCTGCAAAAGCTCTGCGGAAAAAAAACTCCTTGCAATATAGGCTTACTTTACCAAAGTTCCTGCATAATTGCTCAATATAAATGCTTACATTGCAAACATCAAATATTTATTTTTTAAAGCCTGTTCACTGTAGTATGTTTTCTTAATACTCACATCAACAAAACGACTAGCCTTATCAGCTTCCATTAACCAAAAAACTCTTAAGAATTATACTTACCCATCAGTAAATCAGACAAAATACATATACCCCTTCTCTGATGACTTCTCAACTGACGGAAGTGCTGACCAGTGTAGAGGAAATGCAAAATAACTGGTTAGCAAAATTTTGTAAAGGGCTGCTTGCTCAGTGCAACCCCTTTTAACCCCCCCAACACTCTCGCTCTCATTCCCTGTCCAATCACGCTTTTACTTTCTCTTCTTTTCCCCACCCCCCATCCCTTTTTGGCATCCACTGGTTGGCCCCACCCCCAACTCCCATCCCCCTTTGTTTTGGCCTGACTGAATTATCCTGCCCTTGGGTCAGGTGACCAGGACAAATGGGTCTGCCTTTTACTCAGGCAACCTTTCTTAGTAGTTATAAAAAGAACTGCACACCTTGCACTTGTGGCAGTGGTTGCTGTCAGACTGCTACTTCATCAGAAGACAGAAATTAACTAAGTGCAACTGTCACAGTGTTTAAAAATCAATAGGAGCCAATCCTCTACTGCCCCTCCAGCTCTGTGCTAATGTCTGCAGCACAATTTAATTCATATGAATGGCCCCTGGATGGGAAGACTGCTGACGATACTGCAGTTATACTGAATTGCTTCTTTCCTACTTTACAGCTGGCAGCAGCTCTCCCAATGGTGCACTCCTCAATTGTCAAGGGAAAATGAGAAAACAACATCATTTTGCACTCCTTTTAAAGGATACCTAAACAACATTTTGACAACAAACTACTCAAAAATCTGACTTCATAGGGGACTAAAGGAAAGGCTGCTGTATTCATCAATGCTAAAACTACATTTATATAATTTACCTAAATGCAGTTCCAAAGCATTTGAAAAAACGTAAAATCAGCCTTCCAATTAAAAAAACCTGCTTTATCTGCTTCCTAAAATGGCCGTCAAATGTGTTAAATGATGACATCATTCGAGCCAAAGTCAGACAGCTATATGGCTTTATATAGTGTTAACTAGTTATTTTTTCCCCTTTGTATAGGATTGTTGCACCAACATGGTCAAAACCATGTGCATTATTTTGATCACTACACATGTTAGGCTATGGTTCTGTTCATTTTGTTTACTTTAACATGCTGAAATTGTGTTTTTATCCAACTGACTTTCTCTTTTGGCAAACCACAGTGCAGTACAAATTTTAAATAACCTGGTGATCTAGTGGTTATGGTGGATCCAGGATGTTACAATGGGTTGGTGCTGGTGTGGTGTGCATACTTGATATGCACTTTTTAACATTTTTATTAAATCATTATGTTGTCTGCTATTATTCATTTTTCATACATTTTTGACAGAACCTACAAATGCAATCCATAGTTTTGAATGTAAACATTTGTACAATCAACAAATCAAACTTCTTCAACAAAGTAAAATGCAGCAGCAGCAGAAAGCAAGTAAGTTACAATGGGGGGTAGTGAGCAGCCGCACACTTCACCACCCCCTAGATCCTCCACTTGTTTGTAGCAAAGTTCTTGTGTAGTCCAATGCCAGAGTTCATACTTTCTTGGGAATCAAAAATGTGCTTGTCTTGTCTTCTTTTTCCATGGGAAATAATAATAATAAGAATCAGCATTTACATAGTGCTTTTCATACACATTGTATCACAAAGTGCTTTACAAGCAATGCTAGACTGGTAGTGAAGTGACTGAATGTGTAGTGGCAGCCATTTCACACATTAATACCTACACACAGCCTTGGACAATTGCATGAACTGGTTTTATGGGAAGGGGAATGTTGGCCAGGACAATGGGGTCAGGTAGTGATCATGGTGCTGGCAGCCCCACATCTTGTATCTCACAGTGATCTGCTCATATTTTTCCCCTTCTGTCTTCCCCATTCCCTGAATATAGCAGTACCTTGCATGAATGGTCTTCTCAGTCCCCTTCTGGTATTCCTTCCTCACTCTTTCTCCCCATACCAAAAACATGGGAGCTCATCACCCTTCTGCATCATGAATGCAGGTAGACAGTCACCGGGTTTTTTGACATATCAAACATAAACAAATATTTCCAGTAAGTCAGGCTGATAGCAGCAGGGAACAAGGGGAAAGATCGGCGCTCTTATCCTAAAAGATCTAGGCTACCTTTGATTAGGCACTATTAAATGACGGGTGTGTGCATCATTATGCATGTCATTTAATAGTGCCTAATCATTATAGGTGTCTTAGATCTTATATGTGTAGGAAAGCCTATTTTCCCCTTGTGCCCTATTGCTATCAGCCTGGCTTACCAGAAGATCATGTTTATTATTAATATGTAAAAATAACTTGGGAGATTGTACTAACTGCATTCATGATGTGGAAGGGTAGTGAGCTCACCAGTTTTTGGTGTGGGGAGCAGGAGAGAAGAATGAATTCCATAGAGGGACTGAAGAGGCCATTCCAGCAGGGTGCAGCTATATTCAGGTTAGTGGAAGACAGGAAGGGGAACATTGAGCAGATCATTGTGAGATCTGAGATGTGGGGCTGCCAGCACCATGATCACTACCTGACTATAGTGTATGTTAGAACATTGTATTCCTTCAAAATTCATATTTCCCTAATGTTGCTGTACCATCGATGTGATGTCACAATGTTGTTGTACCATCGTGAGTGTCACATCAGCTGTACAATGGCCCAGATCGCATTTGCGCATGCTCAAGTCGCAGTTTCTCCTCGTCCATAAAATGGCTACGGTAGTTCAGCAAAGGCACGGGAAGACACTGGAGGAAGTTCTTATTGAGCAGTAAGTGACTCTTTCTTTAAATATTAGCCAGCACACAGCAGGACACCAGGAACATATTTAAAATGTGGACCTGACCTGAGTGTTGTCAAGGACACGGGCGGGCCGGGGGATCCCTACATCATGGCACAACCAGGAAAGAAGTCGCAAGTTTTTTATTTTTACTGTGCCCATACACTATAAAAGACAGTGGATGGGCAACAGTGAACAACAACACTGTTGTTCACTGTTGCCCATCCACTATCCTCTATGTGGATGAGAGCAGCCAGCAATGTCAAATACTCAGAGTGGCAGGGCTGCACCTAAACTGTTACTTGAATTCAGTGTAGGGAGATTACCCTTGGGTGGGGGGGATATTGACATTTGTTAGGACAGTATTGAGGGAGCTGCGTATAGCTCATGCAAGATTCAGAAGGGTGATAATTAGCCAACTCACATTGTGGAGTATGGCACAGAAAAGTACTGGAGAAGAATTGCCGGGAACTGTCCTGTGGGGTTCTGCAGATCACAGGTAAAGGAGTAGACCAACACTGGAAGTCAGGTGGATTCGCTCAAGGCATTAGTATGCCTGTCCTGCTAATAATATTGTTATCCATAATAAGTGCATCCCTTATGAGGGCATGAACAGCAGTTTTTCTGGTGTGTCCTGATGCTTATTGCTTGGACCTCCAGGAAGACCTAGTTGTTGGTTAATGAGACGGAAAAAAAAAAAACAACAGGGGGACTGTACATACTGCCTTCACTGTGCAGAAGGGCGGTGATCCACTCAATGTTTACTGTGGGAGCAGAAGTCAAACATTGAGAAAGTGGACTGGAGAGTGATTTGGGAGGCATTTTTTAACAGTGCCAGCTGATGAAGCATATCGGTATAGGCGTGCACAACTCTCTGAGGTACAGGATTACAATCTGAGGTGTGATGATTCTCTTCATGAGACCGCAAGCTCATATGCAGCCCCAGGCAGTACTAAGGACAGAGTATGGATGGTGGGGTGTTCAACAGAAGGCAGGCTAGGTGCAGGGGGTTCACATGGAAAAAGACTACAAGAGAAGCTTATTTGTGGATTACCAAGAAAGCATGAGCTTTGGAATTGGACCAGACCAGTACTTCGCTACAAATTTCAGGGCATCACATAACCACTAGATCATCAGGTATTTGAAGTGTTGTACTGTACTGCGGTTCGCCAAAGAGAAAGTCAGCTAGATTACAAAACATTTTCAGCAAGTTAAAGTAAACAAAATGAACAAAGCCATAGTCTAACGTGTATTGATCAAAATAGTCCACTGCTAACACATGGTGTTGATCATTCTGGTGAAACAATTCAAAACAAAGAGGGAAAGAAGAATTAGTTAGCACTATAGGGAGCCATGTGAGTCTCTGCCTCTGGCTCCAATGATGTCATCATGACACATTGCTTAACACACTTGGCAGACATGTTAGGGATCAGTCAAGGCTGTTTTTTGAAGGTGAAAGGCTTATGCTTACATTTTCAAAAGCTATGAAACTGCATTTATGCTATTTACATACAGTAAATGCAGTTTTAGCATAAATGTAAACAGCATCATTTACTTTACCTCACTATGAAGCCAGATTTTGGAGTTTGCAGTTTTAAAAAACTGCTTATTTGGGTACCTTTTAACAAAAGGGTCATCAGTACCCTGCAGTTCCAATTAAGCTACAGTCACGCTGGGTTTGACTTTACACCTACTTTATCACAGTCTAATCTCTTAGCCTCTCTGGCAGCACTACCAACTCCAGCACAGTTGAAAATAAGTGCTTGTTGAGCAATATTCAGCGTTTGTTTTCTTCCATGTTCTGTCTGGTCTCCTCTCTCAGAAACCTCAAAAGTAGGATGGGAGGGTCCTCCTGAAATGACTGTGGACTGCAGGCACCTGGCAGATTATGCTCATACTTGCTGCTGTTGCCGGTACTACAGTTTATGCACAGAGTACTTTCGGAGTTTCTGCTCCCTGTCTCTCTCACTCTCTCTTCTCAACAGGGTCACTTCAGTTTGACAGAGAAGTCTATTGAATTGTACATGTCCCCTCTGGTTTCCTTCTTCATTTATTCTCCGGGGTCTTTCCTATGGAGAACACTTGCTGGTAAGACCAATCATATCCTCTTAAGAAAAGACACTGCCTCAGATTAGTCTCGTCCCTCTCTGACCCTCTCCATTGCTGCTAAATGTATTGTGAAGGACTGGGATTTCGATATGTGTAGTTTTAAAAGTAATTTTGTCACTTTAAATTGTTATGCATGCCACTTTTTTACAGAAATAGTTTACAGAGACCTTCCACTTAATTTATGCACTTCAGTAATTCACTAGCAATTGGCAAAAAGCTGTGCCATTTGACTAGCAACTGGCAGGTACCATGCCCTTAGATGAAGGTTGTAAGGACCAAACCACTGGGGCAACTACAGGAAAAGGCTGGTATGTGTGTGGCTCATAGAGCCCAATGCATTTTTTCTAGTATAATATTAAAGTTGCTATTGTATCTGAACTAATGATTGGCATGCCGTGTTGTGTATTTGCACAAGTCACTAAAAACAACACGTTAACTTGCATTTAACCTGCATTGATGTCAAGCTGCTAAACTGCATGTGTAGCAATGGTTAAAGTTTTAGTAGCGTAGCTAGTTTAGACAGTCATTTTACAGCTGTAATGGATTTCACCTTGTGCTTGCATGCACTATAATAAATTTATGAGCAAACAGTTTGCTTCTTGAAAACCATGGCAATGTTTTTTGTATGTTTTTTTTTTTTTACTGATACAACAAATGCCATTAAAGACTGGAGGTGTGGTTTCTCTGTTTGGTGAAGAAGGGAGAGAGGGAATAATGGTAAACTGTTTTTCTAACAGCCCTCCTCTATCTCCCCAATTCCAATCCACACATTAATTTGACATCCTTTATCAACTTAATACACTGGCAGCCATAGTGGCTCTGAACAGAGTTTGTTAAAGATGCGGACAGCATCTGTAATTCGCCAGCCACTAGGAACTGCTCCGGTATTTAGAGACTCTTCAAAAATAATTTTTAAAGGGCCTAACAGTTGTTCCTTTGTTTGTGGCTATGTAGTAAGCTGGATGTCTCTATCCACATTGACATCATCCATGCTAAGCCTGGCTCCAAACTCAGTGCTTTGTACCACAATAAGGACTGTTTTTCTCCCCAGGACTGCTGGGAGCTAGTCACCAAGATAGTCACCCAGTTTTCAGCTATACAGATGTGGTCTATGGCACTGTCCCCCTCTTCTTCTCTCACCAGACTGGATACCCTCTGCAATGCTTTCTGACATTTTTCTACCAATTCACCCTCTCATACTCATCACTGCTCCCTCTATTCCCCCTTTCCATTCTTCCTCTCCCTTCATTTCACCAGTCCCACTGTGCTTTCTCATCTTTAAATACTGGTTTGGGCCCCTCTCCACTTACCTGTCCTCACTTCTGTCTCCCATCCCCACTTCCTCCTACTCCCTCTGCTATAGGGACACTCCCATCTTCTCTGTTCCCACCCTCACTCCTCTGCTGGGCAGTCTGCCTTCTCCTATCATGCTACCGTCCTCTGGAACCTACTGCCCTCTGTCTCTGCCTTTCCCGCTCACTCTTAGCCCTTATACATCAGCTAAGACTTCTCCCCTTCTTCCTCCTGCTCCTGCCAACCCTCCACCTGACCCCCACCCCTTACCCCTCCTGCAAATGCCAGCTACTCCTCTCATGTTTTTTGGCTCCCACTGATGAACTGAAACTGCATGTTTTGATACATCTGCACTGTCAAAGCACTGTCACTTCTTTACAACAAGCACTGTGCACTTTATTTAACGATTGTCTTCTATGTATGCTGCACTGTAAGCTAATTTTGTGGTCTGCTCCATTTGTCATGACATTTTCCGCCTGCTCATTCTGTAATTTTGTTATTGCACTTTGTAATATGTCATTGTAACCATATTTTATGGCATGATGTAATTTTTTTATCCTGTACTCCCCTTTTCCTTTCCAGTTTATTGTGCCTGGCAATGAAACTCTGCTCACTGTGCCTGTCACAGTTGCCAATTTTTAAATAAAAAAAAAATAAATAAAATGTAATTCTGCAAATATCTAAATTATATCTGCAAAAATGTGACTATATCTGAAATATGCTTGAAATATTAAACCAAACAAAATTAAAACACTCAAAAACTTCTCCACAACAGGGATATACCCCACACAGATATATACTAGTGACTGCCAAAAATACTTTGATAAAAATATTTTTATTTCATGTAATATCAAAAAGTGCAACTCACATAAGCATACCACAAGTGGTGGTCAAGACTAACAAAGAAGTGCCATACCTAATGTTTTGCACCAGGTGCGCTTCATCAGAGATTATGGTGGTATTGAACAAAGTGCATATTTAGAATGCAAGAAATTAACACATGGGCCCAGATATTCAGACAGCGCCTGCCAGTGGTGCAAGCCTGGGTGTAGCACAACTGGGATGCGTCGGGGCCAGGACCAGATGATATTCAATGGTGATATGCCATGGCACAGCCATGAATATGGCACGGACAGCTCATGGCGCAGTGGCACTGCACCAGTGCAAGCCACAGATAGGGAGCACAGGGATGCGCTAGTACAAACGCAGTTGTGCTGGGCGCATTACCCGCAATATTCAGCATAGGGCATGCAAATGTGGCCATAATATATGCAAGGCACAAATGGGGCCATTTGCATGTCATTATGGCCCCATTTGCATGCCTTGCACAGGGAAGCCTGGTGAATTGTGCCTGGTGCCCTGCGCAGAATGATGTGTGCAGAGGGGGTCCCAGGACATCCTCCGCCCCATAGCCACGATCACCAGTAATTGCCCTATGAATGTCCCTAGTAGTCTAGTGGTACCCCTCTCTCTCCTGTTTCCCTGATCATGCTGATACACTGTCAAATAATTCCCTGGCAGTCTAGTGGTACCCTCCTCCCTCCCATTGCCACGATCACCATTCTGTCCTGTGAATAAAAGCTCTGGTGATCCAGTGGTACCCCCCTCCCTCCCATTGCATTGATCACTAGTCATTCCTGTGAATACAATCCCTGGTGCTCCAGTGGCACCTCCCTGACCCACACAGGACCCTTCCCACTTCCTCCCCACCATCTGGGTGGCTGCAGCACCACTCACATACTGCCTGGTCACCTGTTGAATGACAGGTACAGTATGGGCTTGCAGGGCATACTGTATTAGATAGTCCCAAATATGTGAATGACTCCATTCACATATTTGGGACTGTCTAGTATAGTATGCCTTGCAAGCCCATTGGTCCTCACTGTGGACCAATGGGCTTACAGCACATAATGTACATGTCATTCAGCAGGTGGTCAGCAGTATGCGGATAGTTGCAGCCACCCGCTGATGATGGTGGGTAGCGGGTGGCAAGGGGTCCTGTGGGTGGGTGGGTGGTGGGTGGGGTTGTCACTGATCACCGGGTTTGTATTCACAGGAATGACCAGAGATCGCTACAACGGGAGAGAAGGGAGGTACCACTAGACTACCAGGGAATTATCTGACAGTGATTCACCATGATCAGGGCAACAGAAGGGAGGAGGTATGACTAGACTACCCAGAGGGTTATGGGTGCTTGTGGACGGTGTTCTGGGTGAGCGGGTGGCCACCCACGGCTGGGGGCTGCTGTGTCGCACTCTGCAATACAGCAGCCCACCTGTGGGTGGCCGGAAGTTGTTCCACCAATTCACGGGCTCAACTTTGAACCCCCCTATGTGGCGCAATGCAGGGTTGTGCCAGTATATGAACTGCTCATCCCGGGCTGAATATTGGGATGTGCCGCATATGCATGGGCATGCCCCCTGCTTCTGTGCTGCATGCACTTACATTGCACCCCAGCACATCAGGATTTGTGCTGTGCCTGGCAGCCTTCTCAATATCCCACTGGGGCACAATGCGGGGTTGCGCCGGTGCAACTCTGTTGCACCATGTGCAATCCCTTTGAATATCCGGGCCATGGAGTATTAATTAATCTACATGTCTACCACTAATTAATGTAGTAAAAAACACATAAATTTCACTCCAATGTGAACAATTATATACACCTGGGCCTGGATATTCAAAGGGGTTGCACATGGAGCAACAGGGATGTTCCATGCGCAACCCACCAATGCGCCCAACGCGATATTCAAAGGGGCAGGTTGTGATGCACAACTCCCAATGAGCTGGGATGAATTGGTAATGTATAAGGCACAAATGAAGGGGGCGTGCCCATGCACATGCGGCACATCCCGATATTCAGCCCGGGATGTGCGGCGCATATGCTGACACAACCCTGCTTTGTGCTGCTCAGGGGGGCGCAATATTGTACCAGAAAAAACATGGAACAAGTCCTGGCCACCCACAGGTGGGCTGCTGTATTGCAGGGTGCAGTACAGCACCCGCCATCCATAGGTAGCCACCCGCTCACCCAGAACACCGTTCACTAGCACCAAAATGGTCCCTGGTAGTCTAGAAGCCCCCCTCCACTAGCCCAATGGTGGCAATTGTACCTGTTGGATCCCTGGCAGTCCAGTGGGTGCTCCAACCCTTCCATACCCCTGATCCTGGGCATAGGTATGCGTAGAAACCCTGGTGGCCCAGTGGTTCCCCCCTCCCTGCCTGTACCCATGGACACCGTACCATGTAGGCATTACCAGCCCTGAGGTCTAGTAGTATTCCCCTCCCTCCCATTCCACCCAATCATGATCCTCCATCCAAGAATTATCTCCCCGGTGGTCCAGTGGAAAGCCCCTCCCCACCAGACTCTGAGGACCCCTGCCACCCTGCTCCCCCCCTGTCATCGGTGGGTGGCTGCACTCTTCCTGCATACTGCCTGGTCACCCGCCGAATGACAGCTTACAGTATGGTCTGTAAGCCCATTGATTCACAGTGTGGATGAATGGGCTTGCACACCATACTGTACTACACAGGCATGGATCTGTGAGTGGGTTCATTCATGGATTCATGCATGTATAATACAGTATGGTGTGCAAGCCCATTCATCCACACTGTGGACCAATGGGCTTACAGACCATACTGTAAGCTGTCGTTTGGCGGGTGGCCATGTGGTATGCGGGTGGAGTGCAACCGCCCACTGATGACTGGGGGTAACAGGGTGGCAAGGGTCCTCAAAGGGTGGTGAGGAGGGGGGTTCCACTGGACCACCGGGGAGATCATTCTCGGATGGAGGACTGTGATCAGTTGGAACGGGACGGAGGGTGATACCACTAGACCACCAGGGCTGGTATTGCCTACATGGTACGGTGTCTGTGGGTATGGGCAGGAAGGGGTGTGCCACAGGACCAGCAGGGAATGTGAACATATATACACACAGAGATCGTGGGTACAGGTGGGGAGGGGGGAACTACTGAGCCACCAGGGTTTCTACGCATACCTATACAAAGGATCGGATGTATGGGACGGAGGAACCACTAGAATGCCAGGGCTTGTGATACCTACACTTTGCTGCACTCATGGTTGAGGGATGGGGGATGCCCTGGGACCACCTTGGTCCACACTGCAGCCTGTGCAGGGTACCAGGCGCATTTCGCCAGGCTGCCCTGTGCAACACATGCAAATGGGGCCATAATGGCATGCTAATGGCTCCATTTGTACCTTGCATGCATTACAGCCTCATTTGCATGCCCCAGGCTGAATATCATGGGTGATGCACCTTGCGCAACTGCACTTGTGCTGGTGCATCCCCTGCTCCTTTCTCTATGCTTGTGCTGGTGAAGTACCACTGTGCCATGTGCAGTGTTTGCGCATTCCCTGCCATATTCAACAGTGCTGAGCCATGGTGCATCACCATTGAATATCACCTGGTCCTGGCCCTGGCGCAGCCCAGTTTCACTGTGCCCAGGCTTGTGCCACTGCCCGGTGCAGTCTGAATATCCAGCCTCTGATATACAATTAAAATCTTAATGCAAAATGACAATCACTAATGTCTTGGCTTCAGATTCTTCATTTTCAGTTCATTTCATTCATTTATTTTGGTATCAGGTAGGTAGACTGCAATTCCTTTTTCTGGTACCACCTGAGCTCTGCATAAAACATACATGATTACAAATATGTTTGACGACAAACCTTGTTGTCAATACAGACACAAGATACAATCCTAATACTACTAGCTAAAACAAATGCAAACATCACATTTTCTAAAATATTGACCTACAGAAGAGGGAACAGAATTATAAGAAGACAAACATCTTATGTAAGTAGGTATTGTGAAGCAGCACAGTAGGTAAGTGTCCATTGTCCAGCTACAGTTTGTGATAACAGTAAATGTAACAAAAAATAAAGAGCATGAGTCAACACTGGAATTACAGTTAACCAGCAAATTGCATAAACAATTAGGAAAACCAGATTTTCTAATTTTGTAGACAAAGTGAGAGAGTGTCAGTTTGTAATTATTCTGTATTAAACTCTAGTTAAGGCTACCCAAAACATCGCAATGAGGGGTTCTATTTGGAACCAATAATGCTTGTTTGCCAGTTTTCTGAAGCAATATTTAATTTCTATCTAAAGTGCTGGAAGGGCTGAATCAATCACTACTAAAGCATCGTTCAACGCTGGAAGTGGATCTTGACACGCTATAGTCAAATGAGTTTATTTTAGCAGAAAATGTCATATTCTGAAAAGGATACCAACTTCTGAATGCATTTTAGAAGTTACTTTATCCAGATGACAGCCATAGTTCAAAACATGGTCTAGAATAACCCCAAGATATTTGAAGGTGCCAACACAGTCTAAAGGGGGTACCATCCAAAGCAAGGACTTTTAAGTCACCTTCATGTTTTTGATGTTGGGGCACTTCCAAATAACATATCCTTGGTTTTAAATATATGTAAAATCAGATAATTTTGAATCAGCCATTTTTGCACTGCAAGAAATTCACTCTTAAAAAAGTGATGTCAATCTCACTGACAGAGGAACTTGGTAAATAAACATAGCATCGTCCACATAGAGAAGAATCTCAGAATTGCAGGTGATACTTCCTATGGGGTCAATAAACAAAGAAAACAGTAGTGGGCCCCGTATTGAGCCTTGAGGGACACCATACTGAACCCCCCTACAAGAAGATACAGAAGCTCCAAATTTAACACTTTGGTGTCTATCATGCAAGTAGTCACCAAACTATGCTAATTCAGATTTACAGCTCCCAGATGTTCAAGATTATCTACCAAATGAGAATGGTCACCTAAATTAAATGCCTAAATTAGGTCTGTGAATGCAGCACCAGTAAGACTACCAGTCTCCATTGCTCTCAAGGTTGCATCCGTTAACATACAAGGCAGGCTCACTGCCATGTCCCCTTCTACACCCATGCTAATTTGCACAAATCAAATCAAAATTTGTCATGCATTCAATAAATTGACTGTATACTATTTTTTCTTGAATCTTGGGCAAGGCTGAAAGTATGGATATAGGATGATAGTTACAAAAGTCTGACAAAGAGCCAGTCTTATGGACTGGAATAACATGCAACTGTTTCCATAGATTTGGCACCTTCCTGAATAAAAAAAATGTTAAATATGATACAAACTAGATATGCTATTTTGGATGCAGTGATCACCAATAGCTTAGGGGAGAGGCCATCACAATCCTTAATTTTGTTAGGTTTCAGCTTTTTAAAAAAATGAAAGACTTCCAGTATAATAAGGCAGCAGGTATAGGGAGTGGAGAAGGCACCTGGCAGAGGTCCCATAGGCTGTATAAGACAGCTGAGGGAACCAGGTTGCGGGGGGTTGGCATCATGATCCTATTACAGCACAGCCCCAGGCAATGTCAACCCCCCTACCCAGTCTTATATGCCCTGTGGCACCTCTTCCACTTACCTCCTCAATGCCCTATACATACCACCCTATTATAAATGTACAGATCCGGGACTTTACATGTTATAATAGCTTTGTATGTATACAGTACCGCTGCCATAAGGGTGTGCTGTTTAGGTATGTGACAGAATGGCCTTTGTTGTGAGTCAGCAGAATATTGTACATGGATGTCACTTACAGAGTTACTTACTGATTAATAGGGAACTCTTCAGTGGGAAATTGCTTACATGCCCTATGCACACCTTATATGCCCTATGGCACCTCTGCCAGGTGCCTCCACCACTCCCTATACATGCCACCATGCCCCCCATGCCCTATGGCACCCTCAGTGCTCCTGCAGCCCACATTCCCCATCCCCACCTTCCATCCAGGGTTCTTCCCCCCCACCTCCAAGGGTCATGTAGGCCTGTACTGGGGGGGTTGATGGATTCCTCCATCAAACTCCACAGGTGTGCCCAATCTTTGGCATAGCCCTGTAGCTGCAGCAACTCCCAGGTTTTCAGCACAGGGACCCGTGATCTTACAAAATTAGATGCGGGCTCCCTGATGCACCCAGAGTTCATTACAGCCCTAGATCATCGCAAATTGCAATGATATAAGGGCTCTTTGAAAATCAAGCCCAAGGTCTTTCCTACTCATGGTCTCTTGGAAGATCTAATAAGTTCAAGAAGCTGGAGGAGCAAAATCAGGAGCACAATTTCCAACCAGATCATTGTTGCATTGTGGTTTATCTTTCCATAACCACAGATTCCATATTTGTATTTATAAAATGGCAAGTAAAAATCTAGACATCTTACTGGCTGAGAGATGTCACTTGACCATGCATTAAATCTCTATAAACACATGGCCAGTAGACAAATTTCATTTTCCTCCCCCAAAATACCTAATTAGAGCCATTTTATAAGTGTAATAAGCCCCTCTAGGGTGTGTATCATAGTATTTTGATGCACTTCTTAAGGGTGTAAGCACACTCGACCTTCAGCTGCATGCTTTACTACACCCCTGAGGTGTGCATTAAAATCTTATAATGCTCACCCTGTTGTGGCTTACTTACATTTAGTTCAAATATATAATATTAAACACATGATAAATACACTATACTGCAATGCACAATACCACAACTACTCATAAAATATATTTCTATAACTGAAGTTGAAACCACAAAATCTCAAAACTCTGGTCTCAGATATACAGCATTAACCCCCTACAACAAAGCAGCCACATATCAAAATAAAAATTAAAAAAACAACTTGTATTAGGGTACGCGCTATATTTGATGTTATAAATAATGATTTTATCCATATCTTATGGGTAAGATTGTCAACCTCAGTGCTGCAGTGATAAAAAGAAATATGTAACTAATATACCCTGATATTATACATTTTTAACAATGAAAGCATAAAGAACGATCTTTTATTCTTGTCAAGATAGTACAAAAATATATATACAGTAAATTTTCATCCCATAAAACAGGCAGTAATCTATCCTCACCCAAAGCACAATGCTTCAGTTCTAAACAATATAGTACTAACAAGTACACAAAACTGAAAAAAAATGTAACACTCAGATAATGCAGTTATACTGAGGTTTGAACCTCTGTATACACATGACCGTATAGTTTAGGGTACAGTGCACTAACACTCTAGACCAATACTAGTGCACTAAAAATCCTTTTCACAACTAGTATTTAGAAAGGGTTACTATGTTATAAGGAAAGCTTATAAACCAACAAAGTATATGATAATTATATAGCATTTCTGTTACCTTCTTGGCATTATCATGATTATATACTTATTAAAATGTAGGAGAGTTAGGTTAAACAAGACAACAAAGTAAGGGATTCAGAAGTAAATATTTTAAGAATATGGTCACCCTGGCTTTTTTTCAAAAATACAACTCCACATGACATAACCGAGATGTGGGAGACACATAACCAATTAGAGCACTCAATACTGGAACTAAACCTGGCTTGCAAAACAAAAAATCTGTCAATACATTTTTTATTCACAAACTGCTTAACATTATCAATAACAATGCACTGCCTGCAACATCCAGATTTATGAATGCCCTGTGGTGCTTGTCCCAACCAAATGATAGGCATTTCTTTCTTATGGAAACTATTGAACAAACAGTCCCTGTTATTTCTGGACTCTTCTCAAATACCGCTTTCTAAACTTGGTTCTATTGTTAAAATATCTCAGATCTTTCCTACAATCTTCATTATTTCCCAGGTCCAAGACATATATGTGGTTGTGAACCTAGTGCCTCTATTTGGTCTAATTTGTTCTGCACCAAACAAGAGGTCAGCTGTATTTTGCTATTTGGCAAAAAGCTTGCCCTGTTCTTCATATTTGCATGCATAGCTCCTGGCAGACAGCCTTTTATTTAGTTCTGCTGATCTCTGTTCAAAGAAATCAGCAGTACTACAATTCCACCTTGCCCTTAGAAATTGTCCTTTAGAAAGGCTTTTAATGACATGCTGAGGATAATTACTATCTGCCCTAAGCAAGGTATTTTTATCACTTGCTTTTCTGTGCAAGTCAATAATCATTAGACCATCTGATGTTTTATTAATACTTATGTCCATAAAACTGATATTTCTTTAACTCCAATTCAAGGTGAAGTATAAGTTTGGATTACTATTTTCCAAATAATCCTTAAACTCTAACATTTGTTTTTTATGTACCACACCACACCATGAACAAATGGTCTGTGTAATGAAGAAACAAAAGCAATATGTTCAAAATATGTTTTTTCCCCAACATTGTAAATCACAGCCTCTTTCTATTTTCCCAGATATAAATTTCCAAAGAGAAATACAAACAACCATGCACTACATGGAGAAACAGGCTGCTGCTGTGCAAATTGACAACTGAAGCAAGCAAGCACAGATGAGCACAGCTCATACCCCAAAATGCAAAAATGAACCACTTTAAGTTTTCTTACAGGAGAAAATACCCTGGTGCATTGAGGGCTCACTGCCTCTTCATCAGAGTGACAGAGTCACTTAAAACACATCACCTTTTTTACATGCTGATGTGTATCAGTCATTTAAACATTTGAAGTGGAAGTTGCAATAGAAAAATAAGTACACTAAAATTCAATTACAAGCACATGGATGCACCTGAATTACCATAAACAGTTGCTGACTAGGACATTGAAGTATTAAAAGTTACTCAGATTTGGTGCAAATATCACACCCATAAATGTGCCCTTCACTTGCAGGTAAAAATCCCCATTAAACAAGAAATCATTTTTTGTTAATACCAATTCAAAAACTCATCGGAGGAGAATTATTGTCACATCTTCTATCCAAATAATGTTTCAATATATTCAAACCATCTGTGTGTGGGATGGTCTTCTATAGTGACTTTACATCAAGGATCACCAGTATCCACTCATTCCTTATCTCAGTTTGATCTAACACGCTTAAAATATTGATAGGATCTTGTACATAGGAATGAAGAGACCTGGTAAAAATCACATAAGAAGCTGTCCACAAACTGTGATAATCGCTCTAATGCAGACCTGATCCCACCACTGTTGTTCACTCCTCTCCACTGTTGTATGCCATGGTATCCCGACAATAGAGCGCAGTACATATGGTGAGGAGATTAGGGCACAGGAAGGAGGGTGAAGTGTCTGAGTGGAGCTGGCTTTGAAGCAAATGGCATTTTGCTCGAGGTGAATGGTATGTGGAGAGATGATCGGTATGTGGACGTGGGTTACTACTGTGCATGTGGTTTTTGGGTTTGATATCACCACAGGTGTGTTTGAGGATCTGCACCACACTAGGTGGCATGATGTGGAATACATTCTGATGTCATGGTTGTCTGCTCCACTTTTGGCTGTATTTTCCAAGATTGCCATCCTCCACTACATGTGCCACATGGATTTTATAGTTTGAGGGGGGTGCGGGGGCACAACCCTCCCCAATGGGGGGGGTGGGAGCGGAGCCCCGCACAGTTGTTTCATTCCATATACTGACTTATTTGAGTACTGTGGGGGTGGCACATAGTAAATTATGGTGGCTATCCTTTCTCTGCATGGTGTTCATAATGTGCAATATAATTAATGGTCTCCGTTTTCTCCCACTGCCAAAACCGTGTGTTAAATGCCATAACACCTGATTAGGTGTTACGGCATTCACACGCTCCCTTTGAACAACAAAGCGCTCAAGACTAAACATAGTGCGATGTTCAAATTGTCCCTGTCACCTCAAGAGGCACTGACTGAAATACACACTTCTCGGGGGTTGCCTCTATACCAAATAGCCTCCAGCAGCCTCGCATAGCCTAGAAGTTAAAAAAAAAAAAAAGCCGATTCCAAACACCGAGCGAAACCGAAAGACAAGAGCAGGAAAACCGCAGCGCAATTCAAAAAAAACAAGCGACCTCGGACTTTTCAAGGACCTTCAATTATATAAAATAAAATATAGGAAAATGTGTTAAACTCGAATTTAACTCACACCCTCGTTGTTGGATGGCATTCATAAACCCTTCGGGCTTCGCCCTCGGGGTTTGTGTGCCATCCAACAACTTGGGTGTGTGTTAAATTCTCGTAACACACTTCTCCCCATACTTTATCCTATATATAATTACTAGTCGGTGTTTATCCTGCTGACATATTACTACTGATGTATTGTCATTCAGCAAGATTTTTTTTGCTCTAATGTGGGTGACCCATCTGCCACCACTTCATTATGTTCCTCCTCATGCACCTACATCTCATCTTTCTCCTCATACTAAGGTTCATACTAAGGCATGACAGGGAGCAAGAGGCAAGATGCCCATGAACAGCTTCCATCTCAGAACCTTTAATGGTGATGCTCCTCTGTTTCTAAGAACCAGTTATCCAGTTTTTGTTTGTATATAGATTTATTTTTACTGGTAACTATATATAGAAAGAGAGTTTGTTCTGTGCATTGACCACTCTCTGCATAAAAAACAACTTTCTTTTAGTTTCTACTATATATTGTTTTAAAGTGAAATCCATTTTGTTGAACAAATAAGGGTCGTTTATTACATCCCACATGAAAAAAAGATCACCCCATATCTTCTTATTTCAAGGGGCATGAGATTCAAGGTTCCTAGTCTATCTTTATAATCTAAATCTCATAACTCTTGCAGTTGTTTTGTGAATCTGTTTTGTGAACCTCTCTCCTGTGTTGATTTGAGCCTGGTTTAGTCTCCCTCCATCGTGGGGTGGTCTCTGTCCTGTCTCAATGTTCCAGGTGGCATGCCTTAAAAACTGGATGTACTACTTTCTCTGACCATATCTTGCAGCCCGAACTATTCTCAAAATGAGATTGGTTAGAATTTTTTTTTAATTAATCAGTTCATTCTTTGGCTCAGCCAGATCTTGTTTCCATGAAGACTTCTTTCTGTTCATAATCTACTTTGTCTCTCATTAACTTCTTGTGTTTAGCTTCCAGTATCTGCAAATCTGTCTTCTGTACAATTTTCTACAACATATTGTATTGTGCTTTATAGTGCTCTGTATCTTTAAATGGCATCAATTGTTCTTCTAATTTGATTAACTCTAACTCCAGTTCTTGCTGAACTCTTAAGTTTTTGAGTCTAAGATTCACATTATTGAGAATATTTGAAGCTTGCCGAAGTCCTTCTCTCCATTCTGTGAGGTTCCATTAATGCAATTAACCATTAAAAAAAGAATTAAGGCATGCAACAACCTCCCTACAACAACAACAGAGATATACCCCACACAGAGATGTACTGGTGACTACCAAACATACTTTAATAAAAAAAAATCATTTTATTTTATGTAGGGTAAGAAGAGCAGACAGGGACAAGTTGAGGCTGTGTCATGCAGCACAGAGAAATCAGAAATTCCCTGATTACAAAATTAAAATCCTTGTCCCTGAACCATTTCTACCTTTATTCTACTCTAGGCTGATAAGCTATCCTAAATATAAACAAGTTCTGGTCAGCGTCACAATGGCTGATTGTGCCATAGTGTTGCTATACTGTCACTGATATTAACTACATTTGAACACATAACCCTGGATAGACTTTGCACACATGTAGGCAGACACAGTACAACATGCACACAGAAAATGGTGTATGCAGACACAGGCCCCAAGGTGGGTATACAAACTTTGAAATACTGCTAATATAGACCCTGATACATCCTACACACACACACACTCACACAAACACAAAGACCCCGATATATGCAATGACAGGCCATAACAAATGTACACAGACTCTAGTGCAGAAGTAAAGACCTTGACAAGTGCACAAAGACCCAAGCAAGTGAAAAAAGAACACTGGCTGTGCAAAAACAGCCACCCTGCATGGGCACATAGACTGCGCAGAGCACACACAAAGTCTGCTGGGTGTGTACAGACCCCCACTGAGAGTGTTGCTGTCACCCAGTCAGTGAATGTGCAGAGTGTTCCTGTTAACCCAACAGTGGCAGAGCAGAAGGCTCTTGCAAACAATCAGTGACAGCACAGAGTACTCCTGTAACTCAGCCATTAACATGAAGAAGGGATATACTACAATATCCCGACACACGTTTGTCCAACACACTGTAGCCTGACACCAGAATTCTGAAATGCAAAATCCTGACAGTGGGATTTTGCTTGTTTTCCATGTTTCGGGGGGCTTCGCCCCTGCACCCCCTTGATTAAGATAACAAACTCTGGGGGTGGGGGGACAAAATTCCCACTGTTGGGATTTTGTGTTTTGAGATGCTGGCGTCGGGCTACAGGGTGGCGGGCAAACAAGTGTCGGGATAGCGTAATGTTGCCGAAGAGCGTTCACATCACTCAGGAAGTAACAATCAAGAAAACTTCTTTCACCCAGGAAAAAATGATGAAGAGGGCCCGTCATATTTCACAGTCCCTATAATGGCTACACACTCCCAAAGAGCTTTGAGGGTGCACCAGGGTGATCACAGTTTACTCATTAATACCATTTAGTATGGTATAGTAGTTGAGTGCTGTGTCTGCCTCCTTTAAATTAGATGCAAACCCTTCAAGCATGAGGCTGTTTGCCCTATGTCTACATGATCCTATAATTTATGTAAGCAGTAATACCAGACAGGGTGGGCAGTATTGGGCTGTACCTGCCTACCCAGGGGCGTAATGAGGCCTGACATTGCAGGCAGAGGGCCTTATAGTCCCTAGAAGGGTGGGTACAGCTCATACCACCCACCCTGGAGGGTATCATTGCATTGAGAAAATGTGTTTTTGGTTAAATAAATTGTTTTAAAAAAAATTATAAAAATGTAGAAAATAAATAGAAAAGATTAGCAGTAAAGTAATCTCTCCACTGATGGAATTTCCAGTAGCCGGCACTAGTATAGTTCCCTGTAAAGCATAACCACTTTCATTTCATAGTTTTCTCTCCAAGGTTACATTTTTACGTTCGCTTGCGCGCATGCACAAGGAACGTTTTGGGAGAGTAGCACACTTTGGAGGTGTGCCTCTCCCTTGCAATCCAGTGCTCCGTTGAGCAGGCGTGGCGGTCCTGCACCAATGGGTGTAGGAGCTCTGTATGACAGCCAGTGGTCTTCTGCTTCAAAACCCGGCTGTCATGCCCTGTTGCCTCGTCACTCGCCCCACCCTCGCGTCCACGGCGCTCCCCAGCGTCACGCGCCCCAAAGCTTTGGTGCCATGCTGGGAACCCACCCAGCGTGTAAGCGTTGTTGCTGGACGAGGTTGCCCAATCCCGTCAGCTCCACGGCCCCAGCCATCCTTCTGCCACTGGGAGCCCACCCAGCGTGGCAAGCGTCCTTTTGCCGACGGGTGCCCATCCTCTGGCCGGCCCTTGGTCTCCACGACAGTTTGCCGACGGGGTTCCCAATCCCCTTCGCCTCGCCCCCGCCATCTTTCTGCCATGCTGGGAGCCCACCCAGCATGGCAAATGTCCCACGTAGTCCTTTTGTTTTTAAAACCTGTAAAGAAAAAATGGTCCCACGTAGTCTCCCAGTCCCCCCTCCCACAACCCGCACCCACCCACTGCGCACCAGCCTCCCCACACCCCCACCCATACTTACCTCCGGAGCTTGGCGCGACAATCTTCGTGGACCAGGAACACGTTTGCACTTTCAAAGCCGATCGCGAACTGAGGAAATGCCGTAAGCTGTATAATGGGCTGATAGGGGTTTCAACCTTTATTGTATATTCAGGTGTTTTTTTTTAATATTCTCAACATGGGTTTTAGACTTCTCATGAATGATTCGATGTCAGAGTCCTCGGGGCCCGGGCGGGTAATTTCACAGTCACCGCGCAAAATCACCTTCTGGCCCCATTAATGCCATGACAGTGACATTATTCATGAGAAGGGTCCCAAAAACCCTATGTTGAAAATTTGGGCAAAAATTCCAAAATGACTGCTTTACGAGCGTGTGTTGCGCAGTTCCTACACAGGCTCGAAGGTTCAAAAATTTTCAATATTTTCTACCCATATTTTCAACATTGCCATTTTACCACACCTCCTTATGACCAGTACAGCTGTCATTTTCACATCCTGCCCAAAATGTGTTTCCTTCATGTATCGCATACAATGGCACAGTCGGTGTGCAAAATCAATGTATGGGACACATTAAGAAAATCACAGTAACACTGTTCATTAGCAGAGGTCTTAAAATGGCTATGTTGAAAATTTGGTGAAAAAATTCCTAAAAATGACTGTTTTACGAACGTGCGTTGCGCAGTTCCTATGCACGCTCGTAGGTTTGCGAATTTTCAATATTTTCACTCCAGATTTTCAACATTGCCATTTTACCACACCTTCTTATGAGTAGTACATGCTGTCATTTTTCACATCTCACCCAAAATGTGTTTCCGCCCATGTAGCGCACAATGGCGCAGTCCGTGTGCAAACTCAATGTATGGGACACATTAAGAAAATCACAGTGACACTGTTCATGAGCAGAGGTGTTAAAATGGCTATGTTGAAAATTTGGTGACACAATTCCTAAAAATGACTCTTTTACGAGTGTTCATTGCGCAGTTCCTATGCACGCTCGTAAGTTTGCGAATTTTCAATATTTTCACTCCAGATTTTCAACATTGCCATTTTACCACACCTCCTCATGAGCAGTACAGCTGTCATTTTTCACATCCTGCCCAAAACATGTTTCCGCCCATGTAGCGCACAATGGCGCAGTCCGTGTGCAAACTCAATGTATGGGACACATTAAGAAAATCACAGTGACACTGTTCATGAACAGAGGTCTTAAAATGGCTGTGTTGAAAATTTGGTGACAAAATTCCTAAAAATGACTGTTTTACTAGTGTTCATTGCGCAGTTCCTATGCAAGCTCGTAAGTTTGCAAATTTTCAATATTTTCACTCCACATTTTCAACATTGCCATTTTACCACACCTCCTTATGAGTAGTGTAGCTGTCATTTTTCACATCTTGCCCAAAACATGTTTCCGCCCATGTAGCGCACAATGGCACAGTCACTGTGTGAACTCAGTGTATGGGACACATTAAGAAAATCACAGTGTCACTGTTCATGAGCAGAGATCTTAAAATGGCTATGTTGAAAATTTGGTGAACAAATTCCTAAAAATAACTGTTTTACGAGCGTGCGTTGTGCAGTTCCTACGCACGCTCGTAAGTTTGCGAATTTTCAATATTTTCACTCCAGATTTTCAACATTGCCATTTTACCACACCTCCTTATGAGCAGTACAGCTGTCATTTTCATCCTGCCCAAAACATATTTCCGCCCATGTAATTGCACAATGGGCGCGGTCGGTGTACAAAATCAATGTATAGCACACAGTAAGACAATCACAGTGACACTGTTCATTAGCAGAGGTTTTAAAATGCCAGTGTTGACAATTTGGTGAAAAAATTCCTGACAATGACTGTTTTACGAGCGTGCATTGCACAGTTCCCACGCACGCTCGTAGGTTTGCGAATTTTCGATATTTCCACTCCAGATTTTCAACATTGCCATTTTACCATAATTCCTTATGAGCAGTACAGCTGTCATTTTCACATCCTGCCCAAAACATGTTTCCACCTATGTAGCGCACAATGGGGGTAACAAAAAGGTCATGCTGAAAATTTATTGTGCAAATACCAGCAATCGCACAGGGCATTAGGGTAAAGCACCATACATGCCAAACACCACTGCAAATACCTGCAAGCGAACGTTCGCCATTGACAAATGCTTGTTATTATCTCCTCCACCCCTGACTAGCAGTTTCATTGTCTTTAAATGCTCTCGCTCCCCCTCTCCAGAGTGTCCAATTGTTTGAAATGCTCCCCTCCCACCCTCCAAGTAGTGGTCCATTTTGTTTCAAATGCTTCTGCTCCCTCTGCATCCATTTTCAATGCAGTGTTTACATGGTCAGCAGTGGGAAGTGCTGTTTGAAATCTAGCACAAGTATTACTAACAAGTAGAAACAGAGGCAACAGTTGACTTGACTGTGGCATTTTGAAGAAAAGAACTTGAAAGCTGTGAGGATTAGGTGGTTGGGACACAATTAAACAAAGCTGGCACACTAGTTGGTATAGAGCCTGTGAACTTCAAAATGGGAGTGGGGGGAACTCACTTGCTAAGCAAGAAAAAAATGGCCACCATTATGTTCTTTTATTCTGCCCATGCACATTGATTTGTATTGTCCTAAGGCAGATTCGGTTGGCATTAGTTATTTCCCAGTCTCTGGTGGTAATTAATGCACCCCCTTGGCAAGGGTTTCAGCTGATTAGAGATCAAGATGTTTCCAATCCATTTTTTATAATGTATTCAAAGGACTGGGCAGCTGAGATGCAACATGCCATTGGGTCCTGCTTCTAAATATATCCACAGCTGGGTAGACTGACTCACTGAGAGTTAAGGGACTTAGTCAAAATCAGTGAATACTTCTTTCTAGTGGGGGCTTGACCTGCCATCTCATGTTTACCACACTGGTACTCTATAATAAAAACATCACAGAACCTCCCATAGTCAACCAGGCACAGCCTGGCAACTGCCTCCTCTCCCTAAAAAAACTAAGAAGCAGAAGTCCTATATTTTCAAAACTTAGCTTCAATCCTCACCACAAGTCCAACCCCCAGGCTAATAATTACATGCAGACAGTAACAAAGGACAGTAATCAGTATGCCTGTGAACATGGGCACATGAGGAGGAGAGTGTGATTGACTGTGAGTTCCTCTGCTGCTGTCATGCCCATCGGTGTAAATTTCTGGCATTTCCCAGTATTGCCTTTTGAACCCAGTCTGTTTATCTCCTACTACATACTGATATGCTTCTCTTTGGGAGGGGAGGGTGAAAGAAGACAAGACAGAGAGAGCTTTGGATTGGTGAAGGTAAATAGAATGTTTTCATTTGTGTGTTTACCAAAGACAGATTGCTGATGATGGGGCGAAAGAGAGGATCAGCAAGGGACACTGATTTTGTCAGAGCAAAGGCAGAGTGCTGGCTTGGTGGGCAGGGGAAGAGGATCAGACCAGCATGGGAAAATTGACTTTTTTTAAGGAAAGACAGAGTTTTGGGGGTGGTAGCGGGTTGGACCTGTGACAGGAAATGGATTGATTTATAAGCAAAGACAGAGTGTCAGAGACAATGTTGGGAAGAGAGAGGATCGGCCAGGGGAAATTGATTTTTTTTAACACAAAGACCGAAGTGCCAGCTGGGGTGGGGGTGGTGACAGGTGATCAGACCAGCAGACAGCATAGAATTTACATTAGATGGGGGGCACAGAAGAAGTGCACTTATGGGGGATAGGGATGGACGGGGGGGGGAGAGCACCCTGACAAGCTCCCTGTGATTCTAACACTGAAATTGCACTAAGGAGCCTGTACACTTGAACTGTTTTTGTATCTCTCCAATATCTCCATATTTGCTTGGAACAAGGAATGCCTTAACATGTTCTAGCCTAACTGGCACCAGTGGCTTTATCCAACATGTCCAGTGCCCCAATTACCACATCACAACTGTCCCATTACCAGCACTGCACACTTCTTTTCTGCCACTGGGTTGTAGGCTACCTGTAAGGCATAGGTAACCCTTCTGAAACAATTGCTCTTTGACTGGAACTCACTATTCCATGTCATCTGTGACCAGCTGGGCCATCTAGTGATACCTGAAACAACACAATGTTCATGCTGGGAGAGAGGGACTAGGGGAGAGGAGACAGAGAGAGCACTGAACTGGTGAAAGTAGGTAACCATAAACAGATTTTTCTGTTTGTCTTTTAATCAAAGACAGACTACCAGCTGGTGGGAAGAAAGGATCCGTGAACTCTCATAATGAGATCTTGGGATGGGAAAAATCTGATTTGCCTTTTTCTTTTTGCACAGGAGTGTCATCTGATGATGCATGAAACAAAACAAAGTTCAATCTTGGGAGGCAGGGGGAGAGAAGACAGAGAGAGAGCTTTGGATCAGTAAGGGTAAATGGAATGTTTTTCTTGAGCATTTACCAAAGACAGATTGCCTACCTTGTGGTGAGGGGGGAGAGGAGACTGGTGAGGGAATTATATTACAAGAGCAAAGACAGAGGGTCAGTTTGGGGGTAGAAGAAGTTATAGGATCAGACCAGCATAGTGAAATGGTCTAGTGTTTTGTTAAGGGAAGGTAGAGTATGGGAAGAAGTCTGTGTATTTACAAAGACAGATTGTTGATTTTAGGTGAGGGAGAGAGAGAGAGAGAGAGAGAGAGAGAGAGAGAGAGAGGGATTGGTGGGGACACTGATTTTATAAGAGCAAAAACAGAGTGCCAGCTTGGGGGGTCAGATCAGCATGGGGAAACTGATTTTTTCTTTAAGGGAAGACAGAGTTTGGCAATGGCTAGAGGATGGGGAGGGAGAGAGAGAGAGAGAGAGAGAGACAGAGAGAGACGGAGGGAGGGAGGAAGAAGACTGATTCCTGCATACTTTATGTGCTTCAACTCCACTGACTGTGTAGAGCATTGAACAAACATTTGGGATGCATTCAATATCTTGTCATAGAAAAAGGCTAAAAAGGTGGCACTTTGAATGGAAAATGCAGATGCTCAGAATTCAAAATTCAGCAAGGTGAGTTTATTCAGAAAACACAAAGAAGACGCTGCTCCCAAGCCCTGGCACTTCAACCACATGGATCTTCCTCTAGGGGCATGTCAATATCCATTCATGCCTCCAGACCCCTTTTTTCTCTCCTCCCATTCACTATATGTCAGAATAGATCTCCCTATGCAGCCATAACAACAACTGCAAGAAGAGCTATTTTGTATCTTCATTCTTCATTAGAAATAGATCTAAGCAAAGGCTGCAGGATATTGTGGTCCTTGGGAGTGGCTGGGACTACAAAAAAAGGGAGGACATACTAGAAGTTTGGCATACTAGGAGGTTTTATTAATTGCAGCCACAAAAACATTTTTAGAAGTATTCAGCCACGAAGTTCAGGCCATTTTAAGCTTTTAGTTTGAAAGCTGTCAGTTTGATCACACTAATAGTGTGACTGTAGTGACACCTCCAGGGTCACAGGAGATCAGGTGGCCATATTAAAACAGGGCTGTGTGCGAGCAGTGGTTCATATGGAGAGTAAGCAGGCACAAGTTGGGGCTGTGTCACGCTGCTCAGAGAAATCAGAAATCCCCCTGATTACAAAATTCAAACCCTGCCAATGAACCATTTCTGCTTTTACTCCACTCTAGGGTGATAGATCTATCCTAAAAAAAAAATAAAACTGACTTAAAAAAAAAAAAACCTTCTATCTCTATTCTATCTTTAGAAATAGATCTATGTGAAGACTGCTGGGTATTGTAGTCCCCGGGAATGTCTGGGACTACAACAAACAGAGGGCATACTGGGAGCTTGCTTGGTTTTATTAATTGTAGTCACAGAAACCTTTTAGCTGTATTCAGCCAGGAAGGTCAGACTGTTTTAAACTTTTTGTTTGTAAGCTGTCAGTCTGACTGTACTAGTAGTGCGACTATAGCAACGCCTCCAGGATAATGGGAGGTCAGGCAACCATATTGAAACAGGACTGTGTGCAAGTTGTGGCAAGCACAGAGCGAGGGCCAACATTAGCAGAGGCCCTTGTCAGCCCATGGAGGCCAGGAAGCCACAGGATTCTGCACCATAGTAAGCAACCTCTTTCTACCTTAGACATGAATGATCTTAATGTTGTTACTGTCAACCTGGAGAGAGGAGGGGCAGATATATTATGCAAGGCTTGCAACATGATCACACTAGTTGACACACTTACTGTACTGTTGAGGACAACCTCACATGTAGATACTGCTTTAAAATCAAAAGCTTAAAGGCAGAAATACAGTGCCACAAGCAAGAAATCAAGAACATCCAGGAAATAAGGAGCCTGGAGAACTGTGTGGAAAATATGATCAGAGACATGCAGCCATCAGAAGTATTACAATCGCTAGAACAAACCGGACATTAATGAAATGAAATCCTCCCCTTTTGACAATAGAACTTAATGTGGGGGAAAAAAGGGAATAGTGCAGAGGACAACAAAGGGGAGACTGGAGACTGGACCTTGTTCCAGCCCAGAAAAGGTTGCAAAAGGGTAAGAAGGGCACAGATTAATAAATCCATACCTGTTACAGGCATTAATTGCCAAAATAGCTACCCAACAGAATAATGCTCCAGACCTGTTTGCTAGCTAAAAAGGTAATCTTGGGTCTAACACTCCCTGCTTTAACAAATTGCTTCTGCACTATCTCCTACCAATACAATACCAGGAGCATTGCCAGAAATGCCCGTAAAGCCTCCGTTCTGGTGCACTCAGCCAGGCAAGTGGGCTTTTGCTGTCAGGACCAAAAACTGGTTAAATGAATTGCCTCATACACTGATGAAGCTCCCCAATTTTAATCAGTTTAATCAGTTTAAAAGATCTTTGTGGTCTGCCATTGTAGTCCAATGCAATTGTAACCATTAAGCAGTTTTACTTGGTTTCTCTCGGTACCTAACTTGTGACTTTTTATACAATGATCTGTATGGATTTCTTTTCAAAACTGTAAGTAATTGTTCTGCATTAAGTGCTTTGAGCCTGACTTGGCTGCAATTCCTCTGGAACTGCTTATCATACCTGTGATTCTTTTTATGACTATGTATTTGATGTGGAACCTTTGTAAATGAACGCTCATGCTCAAAGGTAATCTCTGAAGTTTTCAATAAATAAATAAATGACATTGGGAGAAGAATCAATCTTGAAATAAGGAGAGACTTTACAGACTTAGGGAAAAAAGTAAGATCACTAGGAATCACGCCAATTGTTTTTTACAAATCCTGCCGGTCCCCAGAGCATTCATGAAAAAACTCAAGAACTCATTAATATTAATCAATGGTTACATTATTGGACCTGTAAGGAAGATTACAAGCTAATGAAAGACTTTCTAGACTGGGGGGAAAAGTAAGATCACTAGGAATCATGCCAATTTTTTCATAAATCCTGCCAGTCCCCAGAGCATCCATGAAAAAGACTCAAGAAATAATTAATATTAATCGATGATTATATGGCTGGACCAGTAAGGAACATATCCAACTAATTAAACAGTGGGACCTGTTCATGAGTGACAAAACCCTATATGATAAAGATGGCTTGCACCTTAACTCTAAGGGTGCAAGCACTTTGAGGGCTAGATTTAACAACTTCCTAAGAAAATCTTTAAACCTGTAAGGGGGCAAGGGGCCTAATTTTGAACCATTAGGAATCCCAGAAAGGGAACTACTGAAGTATCCAAAATATCATAAAACATTAAACAATTGAAAATTAGATTGCTTAATGCAAAGAGTCTGATAAATAAATTTGATAACTTCAAATTATTATAATTGCTGTTCAAGAAACCTGATGGGACCCAGAAGATTGTTGTGATAAAACAATAATTGGTTACAACCTTATACACATGGACGGAGTCATAAAAAGAGGAGGTGGGGTAGCAATCTACATAAATAATAATCTAACAAACAGAAATCAGACTAAACTAAATAATATAGAATCCATATGACTGGCAATTGAAAGTACAAAAACAACAGAAATAATTATAGATAACTGTTATATCTCCTCCAATATCAGTAAAGATGAAATTATTGAGCATACAAATGAGAGAAAAGAGATGGCAGAAAAGGGCCTAGTTATCATTCTGGATCATTTCAACCTACCTGGCATCAAATGGGAGACCATGACAGTAACGAGTGAAAAAAGCCAATTTCTTTCAGATACAATTAGTGAAACCAGCTTACATCAATTGATTAGAACAGAGGTCTGAAAATCTCAGACCTTGCCATTACCAATAGTACAGTTATGTACCAATGATCACTCAACCATAGAGACAGGAATCCAAGGTAGTGCACCTCACAAGTTAAAAATGATTCAAAATAATTATTATAAAACTAAATATAATATCATAAGAGAAATAATATAAAATTGGGATTGGGAGCTGGAAATGAAGAATACAAAAATTGAAGTATGTTTAGAAATACTCAAAGTTAAACTACTAGAATTAAGAAATAATTTTGTACCAAACTGGAAGGCATACAACAACAAAGGTGAAATCACACCATTGTTCACAAGAACAACAACAAAAAATGGCTAATATTAAGAATGAAGCAGACTATATAAGTTAACAAGGAAACATCCATACCCAGAAAATATTGCCAAACTCAAACTACAAACTGAAACATTAACAAAGAAAATTAGGAAAGCAAAGAGAAATTATAAAACAAAACTTGCAAACAACATTTGACCCCTAAAAATTAACAACACTTTAATATTGAGGGATAAAGAGATAGCAGAGGAAGTTAAAAGTTCTTCTATGCAGTGTATCAAAATGAGACATCCACTCGAACTATCAAGTGTACTCTCAATGTTACACCAATTTACAAAGAAAAAATCTTTAAAAAAATCAGGAAATTACATTCAGACAAAGCTATCAGCCTCGATGAAGTAAGCCTTAGGTTAATCAAGGAAACGGTAGTAGAATTAACACCCATAATGTATTATATACTGCATATAGTAAGTCCCCAATACACAAGTGATATACCCAATGACTGGAGAACTCTGAATTTGATTCCCATATACACAAATTATGGCCAGAGCCAATAGGGCTGCAGCTGAGGAATTTTGGGTAAAAATACTGTAAATTACCAAAGTTGCAATCCTTTATTAGCAAAATGTAACATACACTCATAAATTTGTTATTTTGTAATATTTTGCACCAAATTTTCAACATAGCCTTGTTATGATCCTGCGACTGCCTAATGAAGAAGGGCCGAGCAAATTTTCAACTCCTGCCTGAAAGATGGTTTCATGCAGGGACTGCGAAATCAAGTTTCAGGATGCAAAAACACATTTTGGGCAGGAGTTGAAAAATTACAGCTGTCACATTCATGAGGTGCTGTAAAGAAATGGCTATGTTGAAAATTTAGGGTAAGACTATTGAATATTACCAAAGTTAAGAGCCTGCATTTGCAAAATTCAGCTTAGTCTCATAACTTTTTTTTTAATATCTTTACACTAAATTTAGAACATAGCCTTCTAATAATGACCCACCTCATGAACAATGTCAGAGAAATTGTTCAACTCCTGCTCAAAAGATGATTTCAAGCAATACCGCAAAATACGCTTTTGGGATATAAAAAAACATTTTGGCCAAGATTTGAAAAATGACAGCTGTCACATTTATGAGGTACTGTAAAAATATGGCTTTGTTGTAAATTTGGGGTAAAAATATTGAAAAAGACCAAAGTTACGAGCCTGCATTCACAGAATTCAATGTAGGTTCATAACATTGTTACTTAAGCAATAATGCCCGACAGGGTGTGTGTCGTACTGGGATAATGTCACGCCTCAGGTGGCCAAGTACATTCAATAACTGAGGCGTGACGTTATCCCAAATGACACACACCCTGGAGGGCATTATTGCTATTATACAATGGCTCGTTGTTATACAGAATAAAAAAAATAATTTTAAATCTGTTTTTGTGTGGAAAAATATTTTTGTTTTTTAAGAGAAGATGAAACAATCAATCAAAAGCTCCATCAAATGCTTATCTGCAGGTTCACAGTGAGGCTGAGACTAGACCTGTGGTGTTGTACTGGGATAACATCATGGGTCCAGCCCCAGACCGACCAATCGGAGTCCAGGATTTTTTCTTGCCATTGTATAATTTTTATTTATTTATTTGAAAGGTTTCACCAGGAAAGACAACATGAGCTGTAAACAGCTTGTTTCCAGAAGTGTCCTGGGAAGGGGTACATAATGGGGGGATCAAGCAAAAACATAATAACATTTAAAACACATACAGTGTAGTATAATTACATAAAGAGACATGCTAATACAACTGAACTCAATCCTAGGCAACAGACAGTTATGTATAGAGAAAATGTCAGATAAAGTAATAATCAGGGACAATAGATGAGACAAACAGGGGTAAACAGAACAACATGCAGATAAACTTGTATAGTGGCAGTCCACGAAGAGGTAACCTACAGTGAATATGCCAGATGGTGAACAGAAAGTAGCAGACTCAGCACAGGGATTAATAAGTGCAAATTAGATCAAAGTGGTTACTAAGTGCTAGGTGGATATAGAAGAAGGGTCATTTTAACACAAGTGGAGGAGGGGGGGGGAAGGACGGGGGAGTGAGGGTAGGAGTGAGAGGCACAGGGTCATAATGTTGCAAGACATTATGTCTCATGGCAAAATAGCACTGCCAATACAGCATGATTTCTGCCATGAGGCATAAGTCTTAGCTTGTGGGGGCTCCTACCAATATACTCGCTATGGGTTGCGCCCAAACCCCCACTAAAATTCTCAACTCTGGGGGTTCAACTCAGGAGTGCACAAAAGTGTAAAAATTAAAGATTCTGGCACTGGGAATCATACCAGCCTCGGTTCCTGCTGCTGTGGCTCAGTCCTGTGAGCCACGGCAGCTGCTAGGCAGAACCCACTCCCAGCAGAGGTCATATCCTCTGCCTGGGAAAGTGCTACTGGTGCAATACAGCGTATAGCAGTATTGCACCATTAGCGGTTACAGGCTACGCTGTAGTCGTTTAGCCATAATGTCGTATGCTATTCAGTGTGTAACATTATAACCCAGTGGGGGGGAGACAGGAAATACTCACCTTCAAGGTGTTGAGGAACCTTCAAGGGGACAGGACCTGGCAGAAAAGGAAAGAGAGAGCGTAGGGGGGTGGTAGGAGTGAGGTTGGAGGGGCAAAACCATGAATAAATCCCCTTCAAGATGCCGAGAACCCTGCAAGGGGACAGGGCCTGGCAGAGAAGAGGAAGAGAGAGAGGAGAGGGCAAACCGGGGAAGAGGGGAGGGGGCAAGCTAAGAACTATACACCCTCAGTATGTTGAGAACCCTGTAGGGGGACAGGTCCTGGCAGAAGAGGAGAAGAGGGAGGGAGGAGGGGAGGGTTGGGAGGAGGAGGGGATGGGACAAGCCAAAAAATGTTCCCTTTCAGGATGTTGAGATGCCTGCAAGGGGGCTGACCTGGCAGAGAAGGAGGAGGGGGGGAGAAGGAGTCACATTTAAGTCTGGGAGATGGGGGAAAGGAGTTATGTCATGACATGATGGCGGCCACGTTGGGCTAGCTGCTCTATTACCTGTGGTGTTTGTTTTCTTTGTTTTGTCTCTGACTGCCTTTTGGTGCCTTTACCGTTTGGCCCTCGCATATTTGGGTTTAGTTTATTTGATTTTACTGATCGTCGATCAGCCGCGGTGTTTCGTCGGTCTGTGAGGGCGACGCGGCTGCTGTTTTCTGGACAGAGACTCTGGGCGAGTGTTTGTCGGTGGGCTGGGCTGGGTTCTCGGTCGGGCTCTGATCTCTCGATTGCTGGCACTGGGCGTGGGCCTTTCTGCTGGAATTGAATGTGGCTCTTCTGGAGGACCTATTGGAGTTCAGGCGGTTGGGCTGCGCGGCGGAGTTTTGGCTCCGGCTACGTGTGGTTTGTGTTCCTTCGTCTCTTTTGCCTACCTCCTTGATTAGCTGAGACCTGGATGCGGATTACTGAATCGGGCTTACCTGGTGAGGCTGTATTGTTCACATTATTTTTGGGTCGGGGCTTTTTGCTTTTGTACTGTTCCCCCACCTAGTGAGCCTGGTGACTGCTTTGTATACATTTTATGTCATGCTGTGATAGACTGAAGCCCCTGCATCATTTGGATGATTTTGCTATTTGGAATCACGGTCTGTGAACTGATTTAACTCTGGAATATCTGAACCGTGCTCAGATCCATTATATCCCTGAGGATCAAGCTTTCTAAGGACCCTGCAATTTTCCTAATATATGGTGGTACAGGGTTTTTCTGCTGTCACAGGAGTTGGTTTTAATTTGTGGTAGTGCTGCCTACCTGGCAGTCTCCAGCCAGGCAGGAGTGGCCTCGGTGCCTCCCAGGGAGCTGGGGAGACCAGGGCCTCTTCTAGGTTGCCTTGGGGTCAGCTGTAGTGTTGACCTGCTAGGACAGCTTTAGCTGTTGGCTGCCCGAGTGGGGGCAATACTCCCTATAGGAACATATCTCCTGACTGTATTTTATTGGTTTGATAATTAATTATTGGCATCTGAGGAGCAGTCGCTGGAAGATTTCTGGATTTCTCTGCTTATTTGAATTTCCGAACTTTTCACAAAGACTTTTCTGATTCGTTTGGACGTTATTGATGGAACTCTAGAATATTGTTTTAGTCTTTGGACTGTAGGTAGTGAGAGTGATGGTTATTTATTATTACAAATTTGAATTTGACTTCCTGCCATGTGAGAGGTGGTGTTGGGAGTTTATTTAATATTTTTAGTATTTGCTGCTTGTGAGAGGTGCTGCATTATTTTAAGATATAAAATTGTTTAAAATTCAAATTTGTTTAATATTTAATAAGTTATTTTATTACGTTTTAAATTATTGTATTTTATTTTATTTTATTGTTTGGTTATTTTTGATTTATTATTGGTTTATGTTTGTTTATTTGGTTTGCTCTCCCTTCCTCTGTGAGAGAGAGTGGGGAGAGTGCGTTTATAATTGTGATACTTTTAGGTTCATTGTTAGGTTTATTTCAGTGATTTGTTTAATAATGACGGTTGGGCATTATTCCCCCACTAGGCTCAGGGAACTTCACCCTTTTGAGTGCCCACCATTATCATCCGACACCTATTTTAGGTGTCGGCATTGGGCATTCTGAAGAGGCGAGAACGAAGGTGGAAAGCTGGGCCTTGTGGGGGACAGGAGAGGGGAGGGCGATTGGGGTTTTAGGGTCCAGAAGACGTCCTGGGGTGAAATGGGGTCAAGATAGAGGTTGCTCCTATCTTGTCCCCATACCCAAGAGTCCTGAAAATATCGGACAGGTACCGAGGTCTTCCTCGACATCTCATCCTGCCTTGGCGGTGTTGTGCAATGCCAGATCTCTAAAAAACAAGACAGCTATTGTAGCTGATCTTGTTGGGTCAGCTGATCTGACTTGCATTACCGAGACTTGGCTGGATGAAAATGCTGGCCCTATATTGGCCTTGGCAACTCCAGCCGGGTTCTTGGTAATACACCGTCCAAGGCAGGATCATAGGGGCGGAGGTGTGGCCATTATGTTTAAATCTGAACTGGGCCTTGTGGATGTTCCATTGGGGAACACCAGATCTTTTGAATATATCCTGGGTGAGGGTGCAGGTTGTGGGATTCTCCTCGTCTACCGTCCACCAGGTGACGGTGGCGAATTCCTACAGGAGATTGCAGACTTCATTGTCGACCTTATGTTGAGGTTTCCCAGATTAATACTTCTGGGTGACTTCAACGCTTGGGTCGACGATGAACTCTCTCATTTTGGTCAAAGTCTCCTCCAGTTGATGAGTGCACTGGGCCTGACACAGGTTGTTACCACCTCTACCCATATTGGAGGTCATTCACTAGATCTGGTCTTCCTCTTGGGTATGGAGATCACTGATTTGGGGGTGGAACCAGTCAGTTGGTCGGACCGTTACACCATAAGGTTCGGTTGGGGCCCCCCCCTCTATTAGGTCTGCCTTCTGAGATGGTCCAATACCGCCCTTTAAGGGGTGTTGGCCCCAGTAACCCTACGGCGGTGCTGGACCTATCGAGTTTGTCGGGTGAATGCATGAGTCCAGATGATCTTGTACTCGCCTATAATAAGGCTGTGGGAGATGCACTGGACAAAATTGCTCCTGTTCATGTTTGGCCTCTCACTATCCATCCAAGGAGTCCATGGTTTGATGGCTCCTTGAAGGAATTAAGGCGAGTAGGCCGAAGGCTGGAGAGAGCCTGGTGGAAATCGGGCCTTGATGTCGACAGGCTTAGATTGTTAGCCCATTATGGTGGCTACCAATCAGAAATCACTCGTAAGAAGGCAGAATTCCTGTCCAGAGAGATTTCTGCTACAGAGAATCGACCGGCTCAGCTTTTCCGGACTGTGGACAGGCTGTGCAATCCAGTCTGTCTTCAGCCTAGAGAAGCTTTTTTCTCAACTTAGATGTGAGGAGTTCGCTCGCTTCTTTGCAGATAAGGTTGCCGACATCAGGTCCGGCATCGGTCCGACCTCTTCTTTGGGGGGGTCACGGTGGCCAACCGGTCGTACTCAATCCTCGGCCTATCTGGTTGGAGTTTCACCACCCAGAATTCGTAGACATTGTGAAGATCATCCAATCAATGCGTCCAACTAGTTGTAGTTTGGATCCGGGTCCTACACCTTTGTTAGTAGGTTGTGTAGAAGTCATCTACCCAATCCTTGCTGACATTGTCTGGAAATCCTTGGAGAGGGGGGTTTTTCCTAATCCCTTCAAGGAGGCAGTTGTCCATCCACTCCTTAAAAAAAACCCTCCTTGGACCCAGACTGTCTGGCTAACTACTGGCCTATCTCTAACCTGCCATTTGTTGGTAAGGTTATTGAAAAGGCAGTTGCACTGCAATTGGATGAATATCTCACCTCTCATAATGTCTATGATACTCTCCAATCTGGCTTCAGGAAAAGGCATAGTACTGAGACTGCCCTTGTTTGGGTATTGAGTGACCTCCTAATGGCCAGAGATCGAAAGGCTTATACCATTCTAGTCCTTCTTGATCTTTCTGCTGCATTTGACACTGTAGACCATGAGGTGCTATTGGAAGCGGCTGCGGGTTTTTTGTGGACTGTCTGGTACAGTCCATGAATGGTTTTGTTCTTACCTCACTGGTAGGTCTCAGAGAGTCATCACCGGAATGTATTCCTCTGACACCTTCTCCCTACCATGTGGGGTACCGCAGGGTTCCATTTTAGCTCCCATGTTGTTTGCAGTGTATATGCTGCCATTAGGAGAAATCATCAGGAGATACGGCTTGAGTTTTCACTGCTATGCAGATGATACTCAGCTGTATTTATCCTTTCTCCCCCGATCAGAGTGATGCACTCTCTGCACTTAACAACTGTCTGGATGAAATCAGAATTTGGATGAGTTCGAGTTGGTTGAAGCTTAATCCAGATAAGACCGAGGTATTGGTTGTGGGCCCAGGTCATCCTGGGAGGGGTTTGGGTGCAGCACATCCATCAGGCTTATCACTTGGTGGGGTGCCACTCTCTAGCTCTCGACAGGTGCGAAATCTGGGCGTTATTTTTGACGACGGTCTGACCCTGAAATCTCAGGTGTCAGCTGTTGTCAAAACCTCTTTTTATCATCTGAGGAATATCGCCTGGGTGAAACATCTGATTCCCCAGGAGGACCTTCCGACCTTGGTTCATGCCTTTGTTACAACCCGTTTGGACTACTGTAATTCCCTATACCTAGGGCTCCAGGATTGATATCCACCGCCTGCAGCTAGTGCAGAGCTGCAGCCAGGCTTTTGACTGGGACCTAAGAACCAGTCATCACACGCCTGTGCTTCTAACTGCACTGGCTGCCTGTGCGGTGGCATATCACCTTAAGGTTGGTTTACTAACCTTTAAAGCCCTAACGATCAGGGACCCGGTTACCTAAAGATCTTCTGATTCCCTACTGCCCCTCGCCCCCCTCAGCTCCATAATGAGGGATTGCTAGAGATTCCCAGGGTCTGCTTGAAGTTATCAGGATCTCATGCTTTTGCCTATTCAGCTCCTACCCTGTGGAATTCTCTACCTCATTGGTTGAGAGAATGCCTGACCGTTGATAGTTTTAAAATTGCTTTAAAAACTTATCTTTTTAACTTGGCTTTTCCTTTATAGTTTGATTGTTTAATGTTGATTTCTGTTTTATTATTATGTACAGCGCCTTGATTTTGAAAGGCACTTTATAAATAAATATGAATTGAAAATAAATAAATACAAATTGAAAGGGGGGTCAGGAAGTAGGGCAAAGGGGTGCTGGAGGTTCCAGCTAGAGGTAGCCTAGGGATATGAAAAGGAGGGTTTAGGGGGAGGCCAAGAAGTGTTCCCCTTCAGGATGCAGTGAACCCTGCAAGGGGGCTGGTCCTGGCAGAAAAGGAGAAAGAGAGGGGGTAGAGGGAGTGGTGGAGTAGTGGAGGGCAGGAGGTGGGGAAAAGGGTTGCAGGTGGTACCAGATAGAGGTAACCTAGGGATGGGGAAAGTAGACATGGGGGAAAGAGAGGGTGGCAAGGGGGGATCAAGAGGGTGGAAGGGGGCAAAGGGGAAGTTGACTGGAAGAGAAGGGATAATTAGGTGAAGGTACATACATGAGCAGTGTGTTTACAGAGGAGGGGTGAAAGTGAGTGGTGGGATTGTGCTGACTGAACTTCAAGTGGGAGGGAGTTCCAGATCTCGGGGAAATTTAAATGAGAAGGTGGAGCAGCCTGATGAGGTTTACCAGGATGGGAGGGCTAGGGTTCTGTGGGTGGAGGTGTGGAAATCAAGGACAGGAAGAATCATCTTTTGGATGATTTCTCGCCTGGCTTGCGGATTGTGGGAGGAAGCTGCAGTGTCTGTACAGAGCACTGAGTCTAGGGTGCAATTTATTGTGGATGGCATAGATATGTACCCGGAAGTCAAGATTCTTGTCAAGCCATAATCCGAGGTACCTAAATGAGACTACATCGTCGAGCGTTGAGCCAAAGAGTGTGTGGAATGTTCGAGTGGAATCAAGCCTTGCCAGTTTTTGCCTGGAGCTGAAGGTCATGGACACTGTTTTCTGACGTTCATGGAGAGTTGGTTTGCATTAAACCAGCGTTGGACATTATTAAAATCCAGCTGAAGGCTGGATGCCACCTCAGAGGAGGAGTTCCCGAGGAGAATAACACAGTATCATCTGTGTACATGTGTATACATGCAGATGTGCAGGCATTTGGGAGGTCATTTAGGAATACAGAAAATAATATGGGACCAAGTACTGAGTCTTGGGGGACACTGGTGTTGATTGGGAGAGGAGGGGAGAGGGAGTTGCCCACTCTGACAGACTAAGACCAGCCTGTGAGGTAGGACCAGAACCAGCTGGTGGTAGAGTCAGAGAAGCCGGCAGCAAATAGCTTGCTGAGGAGAAGGGAGTGGGAGACAGTGTTGAATGCTTTGGCCAAGGTGACAAAGATGGCAGAGTTGATACGTCCCTGATCCATGCCTGAGAGAATGGAGTCAGTGAGCCGAATGAGGGAGGTGGTGGTGGTGTAGTGGTCTTTGCAAAGTCCAAACTGGAAAGGAGTGAAAAAGAAGGAAGAGTCTAGGAAGGAGGAGAGTTGTTCCAGGGCCAGATGCTCCTGGAGTTTAGCCAGTGTGGGGAGGAGGGAGATAGGGCAGAAGTTACAAGGGTTGGAGGTATCCCCACCTTTAGGGAGTGGGATCACAGTAGCAGACATCCAAGCATCAGGCACCATAGTGTAAAGAAAGGAAAAGTTCAGATTAGTCAAAGGAGAAGCAATAGAGTAGGCAGAGAGGTAGAGTAACTTAGAGTCAAGGCCATCAGGGCTTTTTCTCTTGAGAGAGTTCAGAGCAAGTAATACGCATAAGGTGTCAACTGGGAGAACAGGTTTGAAGGAGAAATATGGTGTTGGCTTGGGGGCAAAGGGGGAAACTGTAGAATCCCAGGAAACAATGCTGGGAAGGGATTTAAGAAGGGAGGAGGCACAAGTAGTGAAGTACTGGTTGAATGCAGCGGTCACCGAGGGCGGATCAAATTTGAGTACCAATTTTTAGGAAAGGAGATGGGAGTGGGCCGGGGGGGAACAGGGAGTGGATAACCTTCCAGAATTTGGAAGGCTTATTGATGTTTGCCTGGTAGAATGTTTGGAAATACTCCGCCTTAGTGGTAATATTTTTACACCAAATTTTCAACGTAGCCTTCTTATGAGTCCATCTCATGAACAAGGACAGTGAAAATTTTCAACTTCTTCCTAAAAGGTGATTTTTGCACAGGGACCAGGAAATCACCTTTCAGGACAGATCTGCCTAACAACACTGCTATACTTCATGAGGTAGGGTATCAAAGAATGCATGTTGAAAATCTGGGCCAAAAATATGCAAAAATACCCAAGTTATGCTACTAAGTTCAAAACACCATTGAAATACATTGAACCACATAGCTGTTTCTTCAGTTCACAATCTGGCTTTGAAGAGTGAAGACATGTCTGCAGTCCAGAGAAGATCAGAGCGTTGGACACCCGATTGACAAGTAAGGGCTTGGGGGGGTGCAGCGTGGTGGATGCTGAGTGGGAGGGTCAGGTAGGGGGATGGTAACAGTGCAAAAGACTTTGATGGACATATTTTCCTTTTTACAGTGTAAAACAAAAGGACAAAGGAATCGCCATCTTGAGACTGGGGGACTGTGCACCCCAGTGTGACCATTATGTTTCGGTGGAGTGCTGAGAGGGAGGGTCGAGTGGGGGAGACAAAAATATATATTAAAAAAGGGGTCAAGGAACACGATCATGACACTGGGGGATTGGACAACCCCAATGTCATTGTTGTGTTTCTGGGGTTGGGGGGGGGTGTCTGCTGAGAACAAGGGTCAGGTGGGGAATAAAAAAACAATATATTTTTTTAAAAAAGGGGCCACGGAACACGATCGTGAAACTGGGGGATTGGGCACCCCCAGTGTCATTGTTACATTTCTGGGGGTGAGGGTGTGGTGGTGGATGCTGAGAGGGAGGGTTTGGTGGGGGGGATATGTATAATTTTGTTTTAAAAAGAAATTGGCAGTTATGGTGGAATACAACTTTCTCTGCCATGACCAAGATGGCCGTTGCACTACTCTGTGCTTGCACTGGTGGTGGTGCATGCACAGTAGAGTGTGTTGGCCATCTTGGACATGGCTTAGTATACCATGTTCACTGTTTTCTTTTTTTTTATTAGAATATCCCCCACCCTACCTCTCTCTTAGCACCCACCCCATCCCCAAAGCATAAGGGTGACACTGGGGTGCCCAATTCCCCAGTGTCACAGTCAGGAGTGCCAATTGTTTTATTTCAAGTAAAAAATAGTGCAGTGCGAGTAGCGTGCTCCACGGATGCAGAGGCAATTGTGGTGCAACTCCAACATGTTGTTCAATCACAAAGAATGCAGAGAATACAGAGTCCTTTTTTGAAAGCAAGAGGTCTGCAGGGCTCCATCCACTGCAGCCTTAAAAAGGGGATGATAAGTCTAACGATCCATTCTGGTGTTGCTGTAGGTATTAATTTGGGCATGAAGACCCCCGCAAAAGTCATAAAATAAGCATATTAAGTCCCCCTCTCCTGCTGCTCCATGGATAGTAATGGTGTTAGCAATGTCACAGACCTGGGTGGAATACCCAGGTAAACATGTGCCCTCTCGATCGGGATCCGGCCTCCACTTTCATGTTTACCGAAAAGTTTTGGCAGTAAATTAAAATGTGCAGATTTTGTTTAAAAATATACTGAAAGCAGCCTTGGATTCCCACCTCAGTTTACAAATGTATGTGAGATGGGAGCGGGCTGCTGGATTTAATTTATGGGTCACCTTTAATGCTGCCCAGATTCACAGCCTGGAAGGGGAAATAAAGGAATCAGAAATTCTGTAGGCTATTAAGGAACTTGCTTCAGACAAAGTCTCCAGGACGGATAGGTTTTCTTTTAACCTCTTCAAGGCCCTTAAGGAAGATCTTGCTCCTCAGCTTGCAGCCCTTTTTAATGATGCCAGTGACAGGGGCCAATTAGATCATGCTATGCGGGAAGCCCACATCACTCTGATCCCTAGCCAGGTAATGATCCAGAGCAGTTGCTGAGCTATGGGCTAATATCTCTTCTCAACACAGATATCAAAATCCTGGTGAAGGTGTTAGCCTCCAGAGTAGGTAAGGTTTTGTCCACCTTAATTGGCCCTGAACAAGTCAGGTTCATGCAGGGCAGGTTATCTACTGAACACTTCAGATATGTAGACCACATCCTCCCCATGCCCAAGGACTCTGACTCTCCAGCAGTATTAATGTCTCTGAACATAGAGAAGGCATTTCATAGAGTCTCCTGGGCATTCTTACTCCAGACATCAGAAACATACAGGTTTCTTCAAGTCAACTGGATATCTTTGCTCTATTCACACCCCTCAGCTAAGATAACATGCAATGGTGTTCACTCAATCAGTTTCCTGTTGGGTAAAGGCACCCGTAAAAAGTTGCCCTCTATCCCCTACTTGTTTAACCTCTATTTAGAACCACTGACTAGGATGCTTCTAGTTCATGACAATATCACAGGGATTCAGGTTGGATGGCAAAAATACAAAATATCCACCTACGCTGATGATTTCCTGCTGCACTTTGAAAATCCAGTACAGTCGATCCCAACTACACTGGAGATTCTACACCAATCTGATAAACTGGTGGGGTACAAATTTAGCACATCAAAAACCATGATCATGCCCCTTAACTTCCATACACACTGAGCAGATGTGATGCAGTGGGGTGGGACTTAGTCCCCAGAAGGAATCCAATACTTGGGAGTCAATGTAGCTAGATGCTCCAAAGTCATGGTCACGAAAGATCTAGAAACACTAATACAGAGGTTAAAACAAGATCTGAAATGGTGGACTGCCCTCCACCTGTCATTGTGAGTGCACAGTAATGCTATTAAAATGAACATTCTCCCATGAGTACTTTACCCACTAAGTATGCTCCCACACTGTCACCGGCAGGGTGTTGGAGTTGCTGACGTGGCTGATTTTGGGGGACTTTAATGCCTGGGTCGATGACAAGCTCCCGCACTTTGGTCATGACTTTCTCCAGTTGATGACTTGGCTGGGCCTCGCACAAGTTGTTGCTTTAGTGACCCACAGCCACGGCCATGCCTTGGACTTGGTATTCTCACTGGGGCTTGAGGTCACTGATCTCAAGATTGATCCGGTCTCTTGTTCCAATCATTGTGTAGTACAATTCTTATTGTGGACCCAACCTGTTAGTCCCTCCCCTGTTGAGATGGTCCACTACCACCCATTGAGGGGGCTGTACCCAGAGGGACAGCTGTCAGTAGTGGATTTTTCTAGTGTGACTGCTGCATGTGTGGTGGGTGTGGGTGAAGCGGTAGCAGCCTATAACAGTACTGTCTCCAAGGTGCTCAACATCATCACACCGATCTGTATATGAACCAGGTCTTCTCACTTGAGATCCCATGGTTTGATGGCACTCTCAAAGAGATGACCAGGGGTTGGAAGCAGGAGCACTGCTAGAGGAGGAGGACTTGGTCTGAGGAGGACAAACTGGCTTTGAGAATTGCCTATGGTGAATATCAAAGGGCAATCAACCATAAGAAGGCAGAGCTCCTGTCCAGGGAGATTGCTGCAGGGAGGAACAGATCAGCTCTGCTCTTTCAGACTGTAGATATGCTACTTCATCCTGCCTGTCTGCAGCTGGAAAGAGCAGTTTCAGTAGCCCTGTGTGAGGAGTTTGTTCAGTTCTTCTCTGACAGGGTGTCCTCCATTAGGATGGAGAACTCTCCAGATGGGCATGACCAGCCCCACAGTAGTGGGCCTTGTGTGGTCAGAGGCACTCCTATTGTCTGGGGTGAGTTTAAACTGGTGTGGGTGGTAGAGGTTGTTGAGGTAATCTCAAAGCTGTGTCCCACCTTTTGTGAACTGGACCCGAGCCCAACTCATCTCTTAATGGGATGTGTTGAGTCTGTTGGTCTAGTGTTCACCAAGATCATCTGATCTCACTTTAGGAGGGGTTCTTTCCTGATGCCTTGAAAGAGGCAATGGTGAAGCCCTTCCTGAAGAAACCATCACTCAGCCCTGACGTCTTGGCAAATTATCTACCAATCTCCAACCTTCCATTTCTGGGGGAAGGTTGTTGAGAAACCAGTGGCTCTGCAGCTTGAGGCACACCTTGTGGCCTATGACATCTGTGAGCCATTCCAATCTGGATTTTGGTCAAAGCATAGCACCTAAACTACATTAGTCAGGGTGCAAAATGATCACCTGAGGGTGAGAGATAGAGGAGACTGGTTAACTCTTGTTCTCCTCAATCTCTCTTCAGCATTTGACACTATGGACCACATAGTGCTATTGGGTCACCTTAGGGAGCTCTGTGGACTCACTGGTACTGTCATCAACTGATTTGAGTCCTTTCTCATTGGCAGGATGCAAAGGGTAGTGATGGGGAATTTCTCCTCCTGCCCGTAGCCCCTGCCTTGTGGAGTCCATAAGGGTTCGATCCTGTTGCTTATGTTATTCACAGTGTACATGCTTCCCCTGGGTGAGATTATTAGATGTTACAGCTTGGATTTTCACTGCTATGCAGACAATACACAGCACATGTCTTTTGTGCCTGGGATGAGTGATACAGTGAAGGTGCTAAATGAATCTCTGGCCGAGATCAAAGGCTGGATGTCCTCTAACTGGCTGAGAGTTAACCCTGAAAAGATGGAGGTACTAGTGATGGAGCCTGGTCATCAGCATGATGTGGTTGCTGCTGGATTGGGAACAGAGCTGTTCTTGGGCCCTTCCCAGTTGGTAGCTTCCACTAAGGTGAAAAATCTGCGTGTCATCCTTGACGATGGATTGACACTTGAGGCTCAGGTGTCATCTGTCATCCGAAGTGGTTTTTACCACTTAAGGAACATCACCCGGATTAAAGACTAATTCTGCCTGGTGACCTGCCGTCACTGGAACATGCCTTTGTTACTTCAAGGCTAGACTACTGCAATGCTCTGTACTTCCGCGTCAGTGGGGGGGATTCTCTATCGACTGCAGCTGGTGCTGAACGCAGAGGACAGGATGGTGACAAGCCTTCTGAGGACCTGCCATGTGACCCCGGTCCTGCGTGACCTGCACTGGCTGACAGTGAGGTGGTGGATTGCCTTCAAGGTGGGCTTGCTCACCTATAAGACCCTATACGGTTTGGGCCCTGGTTAAGTGAGTGACCTCCTGTCCTCTGTCCTCCCTATGCACTCACTCCACTTCTACACTGAGGGCCTCCTAGTGGTAACCGGGGCCAGGCTGAAAACCTTAGGAGATCACGCATTTGAGGTGGCTGGTCCTGCTCTGTGGAACTCGTTACCAGGATCTCTGGGGGAGGCTCCATCAGTGGAGGCTTTCAAGTGGAGTCTGAAGGCACATCTATTTAGAAAAGCTTTTGAAAACCAGCTACAGTTGATATATTATTAATACATGATTATTTTATTCATATTTATTTATTGTATTTACTGACCTGATTGTGACCTGTTTATTGCTTTGTTGCTATTGTGTATGTCTTTTGTATCTTCTTGTAAAGCTCCCAGAGCCTCCGGGATTGGGTGTTTAAGAAATAAATACTACTTACACTGCATACCTTTCAAATGGTTCACACAGCTTCATTCCCTGATCGCCACCTTTTTGTGGAATGGGGGTTAAAAAACAGGACTGCATATAACAAGTTAACACCTCACAGACACCAGGGAGGCCTACAACTCCCTAACTTCCAAAATTACTATCTAGCTAACAAGGCTAGGCAGTTTTTATGGTACAGCATGGCAGAGGGGTAGGACTCTAATCCTACCTACCCACCACAGTGGAGACAGATGGAAATTTACTTGTGTGATGATGCCCAGATGCCAGCATAATGGTTCAGGCATTACCTAACATTCCACATAGGAAACTCTTCACAGCTCAGACTTACTCCTATCAGCAGCTCGGTGCAAGCTTGCCGATAACTTCATAAAGTCCTGCAGATTAAACCACTGTTTTATCCTAACCAACCAATCTGAAGAAACTCCAACTTCCAGGTACAGAACAATCCTCTTCCACCCTCCTTCCTAAGCCAAACTAACCGTTAACTTTATGACAGTCTCAAAGGATAAGCCAAACTAATATCCATACCCTCAGAGACCTGCTTGGGAGTAACTCCCTCCTCTCTTTTCTCTCCTCCACAAGGCATAATAAAATAGACCTTTGGTCAGCTTTTCAATTCCCTCAATTACAGCACAGGCTGGCCTCAACCCTAGGCCCCAAATCCTGTGACTTCCAACCAGTTTCACATTGGGTGAACCTCTGCACACTGGTGGAGCAATGCCATGCCCGCTCCCTACTGTATCAGAAAATTAACCATTTACTAACTCCCACATCCACTGACTCTTGTAGCAACTGGCAAAGAAGAGTTTCAGGGAATTGTCCACACAGGCTAACGGACAAAATGTAGAAACCCTTACATAAATATATCCGATCTAATGGACTTCAGCTCATGCAATACAAAATCAATCTTAATTTGTACTACACACCAGTTAAGTTAGCCTGATTGGGAACATTAGACTCAGATACATACCCCCGTTGCAAGGAACAAGTAGGAACCCATAAGCATATCCTTTGAGACTGGCATAAGGTTAAACCATTATGGGAGAATATTAAAGCCAAACTGGATCCTTATTGGGTCTAGATACAGCCTTCACACCACAGGTTTGTCCATTGCAATTGGGACTAGATAATCTTATGGGAGTAAGGAAATATCATTTAATGCTTATATCGGCTACTATGAAGAAACTGAGTCTAAAAACTGACTAGATGACAGTACATCTGCCCAGGCCACTGTGCATCAATTGCTTGTTCTTCTGTTTGATCTGTTTTATTACTGTTGTTGTTATTTCTGTTGATATGCTTATAAACGCAATAAAATATTCTTATTTTTTAATGATTTTTATTAAAATTTATTGGGAGTTTCTGAGTATATGTCTGTGTGGGGTATATCTCTGCTGTTGTGTGGAGGTTACCGAGTACCTAATTTTGTTTTGTTTTGTTTAATTGTTACTTGCATTAATGACACCTTCCAGATCCTAGAGTGGCTGTTTTGAGAGAGTTATATATTTGGATATATTTTACATGTAAACAAAGTATAGTTCTTTTTCATATACACAGAGCACCTTGGTACAAGGATAATGTCCACAATTTTAAATCTGCTTGGCACTAGCTTGAGAAATAATGGTGCTCCTAACTGACCATTCATTATGAGTGGGATTACATTTCTGCCATGGCACTTTTAAAAAAAGCTGCTGGCCTAATATTAAAAATGACAAAGATATGGAAAGGTGATAAATGTCTATAAAGATTATAGTCATACATCACCCAGTGGCTCAGTGGTTATATACTGTGCTACTGTATGAGACACAGAGATTTGATAGGGACTGCTCGGGGATGCTGGAAAGCAGCCAGCCAACAAAGGAAGAAAACAGAACTCGAGCTAATAGGTGCTGCAGTCAGACAACAAATTCCAAATACAAACAAGAAAAAACGCACACTTCATGATTCAGTTGAAGGCTTTATTCAGTTGCTATTAGTGCAAACATGTCAAAAAGTACAGAGCTAAGAAAACCGCAGACCAACACCAAACTCCCTTGCTTAGCTACCTCCTCTTATTCTTCATCATGGAAAGTTTGACATTTGTCTGCAGTTTTCTTAGACTACAATTGAATCAGTGAGTAAACAGGTTTCCAAAGCAGATCCATCATCAAAGAATTACTAACACTTGGGGATGATGTGGATCTCAACAGGGCACGTTTAATACTGATGTTGAGGTCCTGAGACTCCAGAAGAGGCTAAAGATGGCAATAAGATGCTGAAATGCCACTAAAGAGAAACAGTAACCTTTATTTTTAGGTTCTTAATTATCTCTTATTGTCCTCTTAGACTTGTTCTTTTACAGTTCCAAAACCCAGGTTTCTGTGAAAATGCCAGATCATAGGATCCTTTATTTGTCAGGACAAATGCATGAATTTAGCAATGAGGATTGGAAAACCCATCCCACCCTCCACTTCATGATGCCAAAACCTAGGTACTATGCCTACATCACTATCAAAAGTACAGTATATGCAGCATCCCATTAATTTCTTTCTTCACACCCTAACTTTCCTTTTACCATCTGTTTTTGTCACCAATGAAATACAAAAGATATGTATAATTCTTCCATTCCAAAATTGCAACCATCTACTACATTTTATCCTTCACTCCACCTTTTCTCACGCAGGTCAATGCCCCTTCTCTTCCCAATCAGTCAGTAAACCTTCCTGTTTTATTATTTTATGCCCTGATTTGTTTCCCTTTTATTCCTTCCCCTTGCACCCCATAGTGACAATCAGGACTGCTGTGACTACACCCTTCCTCTGGCCATGACAGCAGGCAAGCAGATGGCTTCACAGTCAATGCTAGTGTTGCTCTCTAGTCACACAGCAAGGGGTTTATCAAGTCCTGTTCCTCATCCTCGATTTTTAACTCTCTCTTTCCAGTTCAGCACCCTCGGCACCATTCCTCTGTTCCCCAAATCTATGTCTGGCCTCTCTGAAATTATTCCATCAATGAGAAAAGCACTGCCCCCTTTGAGCCAATCTTTACTGGCTTCATTACCTCCTGTTTCTGTGCCCTAACCCCCTACATCACTGTTGTCATCAACTACATCACTTCTGGCACTGTCCTTGAAGGCATCAGGACAGCTACCATCACCCATTTCTCAAAAATCCCTCCATTACTCCGAAGCCTTTTCCCTTTATCATCTCATTCATCATATCTCTCTCTCTCTCTTCACCACCAACTGAAAGCCCTTCATCTTCCCTTCCCCCTTTGACTGAGAAATCTTCCATCTCTGTCTGTCTGTTGCTCTGACTGTTTGCCTGTCTCTCCATCTCTTCCTCTTTTTGTCTATCTCTGTTTTTTTGTCTCCCTTTCTCTCCCTTTTTATATCAAGCATTCCCTACCTTTTTTGAAACCCTGTCTAAAAAACACCTTCCTGTCCATTGCCTATAAAATTGTCCACTTCTCAGTTGCCTATGACTCTGAGTCCTGATACTTCCACCCCACCCACCATTCCTTGAGTACGTAACAGTCCGCATGCATCCCTGCCAATCTGCTGTTCCTCAGGACATCCAATACAGATATTTGGTGCAAGCTGCCATAAATCATGAAAACTGTCACAACTGCACCTAAGATTATGGATTCTCGGGCACACTCTGGTGACGGGGTTGGCACACTGCCTCAACCTAAGTGTCATGGCACAGGTTCTTGGCATAAACCCTGCACCATGCTTTGGATATCCTGCCCATGACATACTCACAAGCAGCAGCAACACACTAATGTGCCAATGTTTCACACTCATGCGCTCTCCCATATGCTTTGACATGCATGTTAACCCCTTGTGAGGGAAGAAAAACAAAAAGGAGATAGCACTCACCCCAAAGAAAGACTCGGTCACACGCACTAGTATTCAGTGCAGAGCGTCTTTATTCAATATTTTTGAAGGGAAGGCTCCCAGGCCCGCCACAAGGTGTCATCCATGTGGCTGAACACTGTGTTGTCACTCACTAGGCTGAGAGCAATATTGTACAGCAGTGCTGTCCCCTCCCCCACCTCAGCTCACACAGCCATCTCTGAGCTCACCCATAAACTCAGAAAGCCTGCACAGGAGCACAACTAGCTACCCATTGGATCAATGGCTGGCCCTGAACACCCCTTTTCTTTATAACTTTTATTGTGATATTTTGACCCTAAATTTTCAGCATAGTCTTTTTATGACCCTAGCCTCTTCTGCCCTTGACAGGTGTCCATTATAAAATACTGACTGAAACATCATTTTGCAACATGAGTGTGACAATACATTGTGGGCAGGTTTTGAAGAAAGGCATATGTCACATTTATGAGGTGAGATAGATAATGGGCTATATTAAGAAAAACTGGGGGGCAACATATTGAAAAATTACTAAAGTTATGAGCAAATAATGAAAACATTCAACATGCCTTCATAACTTTGCTGTTTTTAATTACCCCAAATGTTCAAACATACTTTTTCATGACCCCACTACATAAACCAGGTAGGTGTAATTTTTTAAATCCACCCAAAAGGTGATTTTGTTTGGAGGGCGGTTGAAAATTCTAACCTACCTGGTTCATGAGGTGGGGTCAAAAAGGTCATGTTGAAAATTTGGGGCAAACATATTAAAAAATGACTAATGTTATAGTAAAAGTTCAAAACACATTGAAAAGTCATTAACCACACTTAGCTTGTATTCAGTCAGTTCCTGGTGACCAATGAAGCAGCAGGACAGTCTCTGTGCAGAGAATGGATTTACATTTTTGGACCAAGACTAGGTAAGTGAGTGATATGGGGTGATGGGGTGGTGGGTGCTGAGTGGGGAATGGTAAGAAGGGTGTAGTTGCAAAAACAATAATGCCTGTTTTTCTTCATTACAGGTTTTAAAAAAATGACTATGAGAGACCACTGGGAATTGGGCACCCTACCATTGGGGTGGTCTTCACTGGCTCAGTGGGTGGGCACCCCAGTGTCAAAATCTTAGGGGGTAGAGTTGGCAAGTAACAATGGGAGGGGCTGAGGGGTTAACATTAAAGATGGGGAGGTGACACTGAAACTGGTAATTGTGCACCCCATTGTTGGTAATATAACTAGTGGTACTGGGGTGGCACCCCTGTGTTGCCAAAGATATTCCAAGGTCAGACTCAGCTAGGGGGAATAAATTCAGCAGCAGGGGTTGGGCACCCCTGTGTTAGCAAATGAATACTGGTGGCAAGACTGATACACAACAATGTATTTTTAAAATGGCAAACAAACATTGGGATGTGATACCAGTGGCGGAACTGAGAACTGCTGCCAGTTTTTTTGACTTGCTGTGTAGCCATCCTAACATCCACCAACAGCAACAACAGGGAAGCAGGGACAAGTCAGTATGATGCAATCTTGTCCCCCAACCGAGAATGGCAGCATGGTGCACTAAAAGAAAGCCTTAGTGTGGCATGCTGCTAGTTAAAATTAGAGCATTTTATTATCATTTTGCCAAGCAAAACCAAAACAAAATGGGTGGTATATTCAAAGCAGCTGTGACAATGCACCAGAGAGCAATATTCAGCAGCAGCAATTGTGCAGTGTAAATCCCCATGCACCAATGCGCAATGGTAATGCATGCATGTGCAAGTGCAGGGGACGTAGCCATGAATAAGCAGCACAGTGCGATATTCAACAGCAGGCAAACGGCGCAAGCGCTGAGCAAAAGGGACTTGCGTGGAGCAAACCTGAGCACATAAAAAGAGGGTGCAAGCAAGGGAAGGAGGCTTGCGCCAGAGGGGAGCTATAGAGAGGGAGAGCGAGTGGGAAGGCTGGACAGCAGGAGGGGTGTAAGACAGAGACAAAGGCAGGCAGGGAGTGACACAGAGTGTGGGACTGGGTGTGTGACAGTGAGTGTGTCTGTGTGTGTGAGCGAGTGTGTGTGTGCATGTGATACAGGTGCAGAGGCAACATCCTGAGTGTGTGCCTGTGAAACCCAGTACAGGAGGGACAGCACAGGTGCCCAGACAGGTGGGAGGTGGAGGCTACAGCCCACAGGCCACCAGCCGGGAACCCCAAACACAGGTGTGCACCCAACGCAGGGGCACACTCAGCAGCACACAGCTGGGGGTGCCTGGGGAGGTAGCCGCCCAGGCAGGCAGGACAACCCAGGCCATGGCCAGTGCCATCTTCCAGATGCAGGCAGTAATGAGGGGTGTGAGGAGGCAGGAGGCAGAGCGGCATGGCTGTGGAAGGGCCCGTCGGTGGTATGCCTGGAACAGGTGGTACCGTGCCCACACCACCTTCAAACAGTACAGTGATACAGAGATTGTGGGCTGGTACCGCCTGAACTGGGCAATTCTGAGGCAGCTCTGTGAGCTGTGCAGTGAGGAGATGCAGGCACCCACAAGACGGAGCCATGCCCTGTTGGTGGAGATGAAAGTCATGGCTGTCATGTGCCTGCTCACCATGTGTACATTCCAGAGACCAACAGGGGACACCAGAGGCATAACCCAGTCAGCCGCTTCACAGCTCCTCACATGATTCCTTAATGCACTGCTGCCACATGCTGTGGAATACATCCATTTCCTGCAAGAGTTCCACAGGGTGGCACGTATGCCTGGCATGCTAGGGGCCATCGACTGCACCCATGTTGGCATCCACACACCAAATGGCCTGGAGGGGGTAGCATACATCAACAGGAAGGGCTACACCTGTGTCAACTGCCAGGTGGTGTCCGATACCAGGGGGAGCATAATCAATGTCTGTGCCACACACCCCGGTGGAGCACACAATGCCTACATCTGGCACCAGTAAGCACTGTGCCACAGGTTCGATAGTGGGAACAACCCCACAGGCCACCTAGTAGGTGAGTATGCTGTGGAAATGGGCAGCCTGGCACAACAGAGCAGGGTATGGGGGATGCTAGGACAGGTGCGCCAGAGGGTGAGGCTGGGAAGGCTGCGGGGTGCAGCAACACAGCCCACCATGCTAACCACACATCTCTACACACAGGTGACAGTGGCTACCCACTCCAGCCCTGGCTGCTCACCTCATACTGGTGCCCATCAACCCCAGCGCAGGAGCTATACAATGATACACACGCCAGCACATGGAACATCATCGAGCATGTGTTCGGGCTGCTGAAGGCATGGTTCCATTGCCTGGACAGGTCTGGTGGTGCCCTACAGTACAGCTCCTCAAAGGTCTGTGGCCTATTCCTGGCCTGCTGTATACTACACAACATGGCCACCGACTGTGGGACAGCTGTCGAGGTCGAAGAGGGGAACAGCAGTGGGGACAACACGGCTACTGGTCCAGACAGGGGTGGGCAGCCCCCCTGGGTGAAGGGAACCCCAGCTGAACAGGATGGCCCAGCAGCACCGGGCACAATCACAGAGGAGCACTATGGAGCATGCAGGTAGGTGAACATGTCCACATGCACATCCCAGGGACTATGGCACACCATACAGGCATGCATGGGTGGGCCCTGTGACAGTAACAGCTGAAGGAGAGCATGGACAGGCATGGGACTGGACACCGTGGAAGCACTCAGCACAGCACTGCACACCCCATACACCCCCACACACCCCCACACACACACGCACATGCACACAGGAACCATCATGCCCACGCCCAGAGGCAGGCACCAGGCGTGTGTCAGACACTGAGCACCGGTGCACAGTAGCAGTCAGCACTTTGCTGGCATCATCATGCACACACCACAGTGGCTAGCAGCCGGGCAGGTGTGCACAAGGCCTATGTGCAGTGTGAACCATGGATGCCATGTCCCTGGAATGCACATGCACACACCACACCAATGTGCACACAGAGCAGCAGCAGACAGCGGATGGGGAGGTGGGCAGTTCAGGACTGCCACATGGTCACACGGCCACTGTGGACATGTGGACGGCCCTGCCGAGACCGCCCAGCAGACACAGGCTGTGCGACAGCCACAGGGGTTGTCTGTGATGGTCCCCTAAGTGTGTTACTGTGGGAACGTGACCGGGTCCTTGCAGGTGTCTGCAGGCTCCCGAACATGCCTGCTCCAGGTGTGCCCGGAACACCCACAGTAGATCCCAGCATAGACACAGTGGGGGTCACTTGACACCATGACCAAGGGGTGGAGAATGCATTCTGTGGGGTCTGCGACAGATGGCCATGCACCACGGTGGCCAGTGGTGCTAGGTAAGCCGATCCAGGGCTGCGGTCATGTCTTCCCGCATATGAGTGTTCTTGGCCAGGAGCTGTTCAAAGTCCCTGTTGTGCCACACTGCAACCTGGCACAGCTCTGCACAGAGTGCATGCACCCCTGCCACGACCAGCACCTGCTGCTCAACGGAGGCCCGTAGCAGATGGGTATGCTCAGCCAAGGGGTTGGCACCCTGGGGCACATGGGCATTGTGCCAACCCACATGTGTTGCTTGACCCCGCAGCCCAGGCCACCACACAGGTGGGCGCTGCACAGCAGGGCCCTCTTGGGGCTGCTCGTTCAGTGGTGCACCATTGGTGAGTGCTGCACCCAGCTCCCCTTCGATACCGTCCAACTGCCACTGCTGCCTCTCCAGCCGCTGTGCACCTAGCAGTGCCAGTGCAGCTGCACCACCACAGCCACCACCATCAGCCGGTGTCACACCAGTGGTGCTCACGGTGAAGCCAGGGGCGGTGGCCAGTGGGTGGACAACCACCTCCAGGGCACTGTCTGCACTGCCGTGGTGGGTGTGTGGTACAGATGCCTGCCCCACAATGGCAACATCACTATCTGGGATGATGGTCTCATCGTCATCAGTCCTGGACCCCACCCTGATCTGTGTCTCGGCATCCTGGACGCCATGCCTGGCGTCATGCTGAAACACAGCCAGGGGCTCGTCTGCAACCACGCCACAGGCATCCAGATGGTCAGTGGTGTTGGGCTGCACGAGGTCCAGCCCCCGGACACCAGTGGAGGTGGAAGGACGGTCCTCCGGATCCAGGACCGCCCCCAAGGCAGACACCCCCACCTCTGCCACTGCATGCAGGTGCTCAGGTGCTGAAAGGGAAAACAGTCATATTAGTGCCACTGGAGCATCCCCCTGCCCCCTGCTCCCCTGCCCCGGGTGCTGCCGTACCTACCATGAAGTGATGGGCTGCCACCTGTCTGGAAGCTGCCACCGGGCACCTCCTTGATGGCACTGCACTGCATGGTAGCTGCCACCAACTCCTCCTGTGGCATCAGCTGTGGCACGTCAGGCAGTCCACTGCCCATGGCAGCACATGTGGCCTGGATGGCTGCCACCTTCTCCTTTATCTGCCTCCAGTCTGTGTCGACCTTCTTCTTGCACTCCTGCACAGACCTTTGATGGATGCCCTGTTGATTTATGGCTCAGGCCACACCCTCCCATGCTGTTGGCCAGGCCTGTGGAGTGTCTGACAAGCCACACTGTAGAGGCTCCTGGTCCAGGTAAGCCTTGAATAGGGGCATCTGTCCCTGCCCTCGTGAAGTTGGGCCTATGCTTCTGTGCAGGCCAACGCTCCTCAATCTCCTCTTGTTCTGTCATGCTGTGTCCTATGGGAATAGACATGTGGTCATTGACGACTACTACCCACACCACCCTCCCAATCCACTGTCCCAAGAGCCCCACAGCATTGCATCTTACCTCAGAAGGATGCAATATTGGTCCATATCCTGTGCAGTCACGCGGCGCCTTTATAGTGCATCGCATGCAAATGAGGGGATGTGCAACTGTAATGGGATGCAAATACCTCCGATGTGTCATGGATATACTGATTAACTAATCTGCATATGCCAGCTGAATATCGTGATTTTGCGCATTGCGCAATGGACTTGCACATGCTCAAGTCATGGCGCAACATTGTGATGCATGCAGTAGGCCTGTCACTACGCATGCGCACACTGCCGGCATCGTATGCTACCGGCGCACCTACACAGACTGCGCACTACGTGTTACAATGCTCGGCCACTATTGGGCATGTGGCGCTCATGCGCTGTATGGCCTATGGCTCCTGGGTGCCATAGTGCCGATGGCGCTGTGGTGCCATGTGGCAGATGGCACTCCTGCACTATGGTGTCATGGCACCCGGGTGCTATTGGGCCATGAACTGTGGCACCCTCATGCCCCTATTGCACTCCATGCATGGCAGGCCCAATAGCACAGTCATGCACGGTGCACATGCTGACCCTTGACCCCATGGTTGCCCTTGGCCCCTCTGGGAGCCCTACAGCATGTGCCAGTGCTGTGTTGCCTGTATCGCACATCTCCGTGGCTGCACAATTGGTGATGGCAGTGCATCTCCGTGCAACGCACGCATCCCCAGCATGTGTGGCTCGTGCCCTTCTGGGCACCATTTTGGATCTATGAGTGCGATATAGCCATGCCATGCCGCAGCAGTGCCAGGGCACTTAACTGGTCACAGGTGGAATTGGTGATCCTTGTGGCCCTTGTGGAACCATATGCAGGTAGTTTGTTTGGCCAGGTGCCCCTGACTAGGCCATGAACAGAGGTGTGGCAAGAGGTTGCTGATGGGTTGGAGAAGGCCACAGGTGCACAGTGCAGCAGTGAGCAATGCTGCCACTGCTATGGGGACCTGCAGTGGAGGGACCCTGAGAGGCTACGGTCACTACTGGCACATGTCTGGAGGGGTGCCGTGCCACGGCCAGGTAAGTGCGCTACACCCATGTCCATGCTCAACCAGTGTTCTGTGGGGCAAGCAGGGTGGCACACCATGCTGCTGGGGGGAGGCTGGGGCTGTGCATCCTGTTTGCCAGGGCGGCACACCATGTGTGCGCTGTGCCACTGTGCTGCTGCTGAGCTGGGCCGGGGAGCATGCTGTGCTGGGGGGGCATGTGGTGTTGTGAGGTACTGATGTGTCTTTCTCTATGTTTCCTTCCTAGGCCCTGAGGATAGGAGGAGGGCCGGAATGGCTGGTGCTGTGGGTGGGCCAGGGCAGGCCACCGCAGGGGCTCATGTGCAGGCTGCAGGCAGCATGAGCGGTGATGCTGGAAGGTGCAGGTGCACCACAGCATGCAGGTAGGCACTGTTCTCTATGCATGATGTTGTCAGGGTGGGCAGTGGGGTGGGGTGGGCCACGGCCCCCTGTGCGCATGGCCTTTCCAGCTGTGCACTGCCCGTGGTGACTGCTGCACCATGCAGTGGCTATTACACATGTGTGTGGCTGCTGCAGGTGGGCTGTGGGTGCACCCAGATTCAAGCTGTGCCACTGCCATCCTGCTGCTTAGCCATGTCACCTGCCTGCCATGGTGGTGGTGTGTGGCACATGGGTGGTGTTGGTCTGCAGTGTTCTGCATGGCTGTGGATTGCTGGGTAGGTGGCATGTGTGGGTGCACAAACTGCGGGTGGCTGGGTGCCATCCCAGGGGCGCATGTCACCGCTGTCTGCAGTGCACGGTGGGTGGGCTACAGTCTTCCAGACATGCACTCATACCATGTTCTCTCCTTTGTCCTAGGTGTCCGTCACACTGATGTAAACACCAGGCTCCTGCGACAGATCCTGTGGGTCTCCAGAGCCACACTCCAGGTGGCACAGCTGCTGCAATGGATGATGCACAGGCAGCAGTGCAGACATCGGTGTCAGGCACCAGTGGGGTGAGGACAGCTGTAGGGCCCATTGTCCTGTTACTGTTACCCTTCCCTGTCCCCCCTCCCTTGCCCTACCTTGTCCGCTTGTATAGCCATGACCCCTGTCCCCTGCCTCCCTTCCCCGGCCTCCCATTTTGTATGTTGCCTCCCCATTCCTTGTTCCCTGTCCCCTGTTACCTGTAAATTTGTATATAGTTATTTAATGTCTGTTGTAATACACTTTTATATGGTTAGCCATCTGTGTCTGTGTCTGCTTTGAGGCTGGCATGTGGAGCCATGCTGCAGTGGTGTGCATGGCGGCAATGTGGTATGACTGGGGTGGCCAGGAGGTTGTGCCTGGTGGTGTACACCCATTGGATGGTGGCTGTGCCCTGGGGTGGCCACGGGCTCTCTGTTTGGGTTGTGTGGCATGTGCATTGTGTGCTGTTTGCCTGTGTGTTGCCAGCTGTGGTCCGGATGGTGTGTCTCGTGCCTTTCTGTGGGGGGTTGCAGGTGACTGTTTACCAGTGGCTATTGGTGCCACTGTGGTGCATGTAGTCGGGGGTCTGCTACTTCCCCATGCACACTGGGAGGTGTTCCATCATGTGCCTGCCATGCCTCACTTCTGGCACCTCTGCACCCTGGTGGCGGGACATCCCGCCCCAGTGGCTTGCTCCTTGCTGTGCCTGTTGCCATTCCATCTGTGCCCTGGTGCATGCACCTCTGCCCCTTGCGCATCCCTGGTTGCTGCTGTTGTGCTTGTTGGCTTGCTCCCTGGCATAGCCCTGGTTGCGCTATGGTGCATCCTTACGATATTCAGCCATGTTGTGCTGGCGCATGCTGTCATGTGCAACATTTGAATATCACATTCTGTGCACCATGGCGCACTGGATTTGCACTGCACCACTCTTGCGCCTGCCTCTGGCGCATTTCTGAATATCCCACCCATTGTTTTCATACTAGACAGTTATCCATAGAACCTTTATTTGTACTACTGAGCATGTGTGAAAAACAGTGCAGTTTTTGTTTAATCTATAGGGTTCAGCTATTTCACATATGTTGATCTTTTTATATATGTTTTTTATCCCTTATCCATACTGAAATGTTTAGACTACATTTTCCTGTTCCATTTAATGGCTCCTATCTTGTATTTGATGTCTGACATTTGATGGTCTATGTTTCTTGTATTTGTATGTTTTTTGTATTTTGTAGAATGCAATAAACCTAAAACAACAAAACTGGCTCAATGAAATAAAATACAAATAACAATGGAATGCATCTTGGGCCAAACGCTATCAAACCTGAAAGTTTCAGCTTTTAAGTCCTAACAGTTTTTTACCTACAGGTGAGCAAAACAATCTTAATTTTTGTGAATTTGAGTGTCTTCACACCTCTGTAACACCCCCCAGCAGAAATAATTGCTACAAAATTTACAGGATCCAGAGATCCTGGCACCAACTCGGTTCCTGCCAAATGTCGGGCAAATTGGTTGAACGGAGGCCAAGTTAGTAAGGAGCATAATCAAGGTTTAACAGTTCAGTTCAGTAAAGTTTATTGATCAACTCATTACAAGCCTTTTCAATTAAAAAATGAAAAAAAATCACATTCAAAATTTACAATATACATCAAGCTTCCTATAAATATAAATAATTAAAATTTCTTTGGCTAGCATCATAGTCTTATACCAGGGTAAAATTACTGTCAGTACATCATACATTCTAATTGTCTTTAAATTATCACCATAAGTGTTTAACATTAAAGTGCTTACTCAACCCTATTATACAGGTGCTACTGCACCTGTATTATACTTGTGTGGTAGCACAAGTGTAGTAAGAGCTGAGCATGCTGTTTCATGTTAACCCTAAAATACCTTAATAACTTTTTGAACATGGCTTTTTTGCAACCCCATCTCATGAACAATGTGGGTAGCTTTTAGGCTTGTGAAGCATTACTCCCACACCCCTGCCCTGCACCTGTTACCCAAGGTCAAGGTACAAGTGTGGGGCCATCCATCAACCATCTGGTACCTCATATAAGGCCAACATATTCAAATTTGTAAATAGCAACCCTAATCCTCACCCCTACCCCAGTCCCCTACCCTCATGACCCAAGGCCAAGCTACAGGTCTGGCTCTATCCTGCAAGGCAGTGATGGTTCATGTGAGTCTCTGTAGGTCCAACAGTTGCCACACAGCTGCATGTGTGTTGGTCTCCCAAAGGTTCAGTGCACTCCTATAAAGAGTTCACAACTGCTTACGCTCTTGTAGTATGCATTTAGATGCTAGACAATAACCAGCAAAAGAAATATTCAAAGTCCAAAGTGATCCAACTGCTTTATTGCAAACATGCCATACGAAATAAGCAGTGGACAAGCTAACTCAGATACTAGCCACACTCACCCTGGCACTTCGGGTTCAGTAATCCTTACTCAGGGGGCATGGTCAACTGGACCTAATGATCACCTTAAATACCAGTGCCTCATTAATAATGTATTAGTAAACTTTCAAAAGCCTGCTTTGGGCAGTATAGCGCAGTGGTTTAAGGCTCTGAGCTGCAAATCTGATGACATCCAGCAGACCAGACCTGGGTTTGAATCCCACAGCTTCCACTTGCATACTATGTGACCCTAAGCAAGTCACTTAACTTACCTGTGCTCCAAGGTCGCACCTGTAAAAAAGCTTTCAGCTTAGTGTGCTACTCCTGGTTAAACAACTAAATATAAAAATAAATAAAAAATAAAATAAAAAAGCCCCAGTCCAAAATATTAAACAAAATTACGTAAAGCATGTGTGTTGGTGTATGGCCTTGTGGACCCTGGCCAGGATTTTCAAACTGTGCCATACAACTGAGTTGCACTGGAGCACAAACTTGCTATATTCAAATAAGATGTACAATGTGCATCCCATCTGAATATAGCAAAAGATGAGGGCAGTGCAAATGGGGGCCACCAAAGATGTGCTGGCCCATCCCCCTGCATGGTCTGAATACCTGGAATGGGAATGCGCAGCATATCTTCGGGATGTGCTGGGTGCAAATTCTAGATATTCAGATTGTAACATGTAAATGGGGCCATTATGCATGCAAGGTGCAAATGAGGCCCAAATGAGGCCATTTGCACGTCATTAAGGCCGCATTTGTATGTCTCTGGCAGGGATGCACCGGCAGAATGCTCCGGCTTCTGCAATGTCCCTTTAAATAAAAAAAACAACATATCCCCCTGGTAGTCTAGTGGCCCCCCTCCCATTCCAGAACCCCATCCGTAGGATAATTGTACCTTAAAAGTCCATGATAGTCTAGTGGTACCCCCCCAACCCCTATCGTAACATGCAAATAAATCCCAAGCCACTGGACTACCAGAGAGGGCTTGGGATTTATTTATATGTTATGATCAAGGCTGGGAGGAGGGTATCACAAGACTACCACTGACTTTAGGGGTATGATTATCCTACGGACGGGGTTCAGGGATGGGAGGGGTCCACTTGACTACCATGGTATTTTGGGGTATGATTATCCTATAGACAGAGTTCTGGGATGGGAGAGGGGCCACTAGACTGCCAGGGATATCGGGGTGCTTTATTTTTCTATGTGCTCAGGGATGGAGGGCCACTAGACTACCAGGGATAAAGGGGGATGCTTATTTTTATTTTCCCATCATGGCTGGGGGGTAGCCATCCAGGGGCTGGTGACTGCTGTGTTGTGCTGTGCAGTACAGCAGCCCGCCTGTGGGTGGCTGCAACTTAGGCATGGTTTTTCCATGCCTAACTTTGCATGGCACATCCCCAAGATGTGCAGGCAGCTGTGCTGCACGTCTTGACTAAATATGGAGATGTGCCGCATATGCAGTGGAACATCCCCTCTGGATGCGCTGCATACATTATCTTTGCACTGCGGCACATTTGGACTTGTGCAGCACATCATCCCCTTTTCAATATGGCCCTGGGGTGCATTTTGGAGTTGCATTGGCGCAACTTGGTTGCTCCGGGTGCATCTCCTTTGAATAGCTGGGCCTTTGTGTATAGTACAGTATAACATCCATTTAACAGTAGTGTTTTGTTTCACATATTGCTTAATAGGATGTGTACCATCCACATGTAACCTGCTTCATACAGCTTCAAAAAGGCCCTGCAAAAAATAATTTACATGTCCCAGACATGTAACTTGTTTTGAATAGTTCCGAGTATATGTCCTAAAGAAGGCAAGTTGCCAGTATGCAAAATGTATAGAACATAACAATTTGTAACAAGTGTGCTGCTTTGAGCAGGGGCTACAGTATCTTATGTAAAGTAAATACATGACATAAATGCATGTAAACCTTCATAGCTGTGCACCACCAGTATTCTAATTGCAAATCTAGAATGCATAGGATGCAGTATGCATGAAACAACCCTGTGTGGCATGACTCCAGACCTGTAGCTAGGCTTGGATCACAAGGGTAGGGGATGGAGGAGGGGTATGGATTAGAGTTTCTGTTTACAAAGTCTGAATATGTTGGCTCTATATGAGGTAACCTGTGATGAATCCATCATTATTACTAAAGATCCTGTAGCAACAGGGCCCATATTTGAAATTTACATGGCATAGATTCAACCCAACAAAATATACTGTAATATATTTCCAACACAACAAAAATTATTGTTATCATGGCCCACTACTAGTGCTGTGTGTAATTTTTAAATTCTGGTAGAACAATATTTTGCAGAATTTTCAAAATTCACCCAAAGTTTCACCAAATTTCACCAGAAATTAAATGGTGGCATTCCACAGCAGAAAATGGTTGTGGAATGATTCTCCATGGAAAAATCATCATCATAATCAACTTTACTTATAAAAAGGTGGTATTCCAAAGATTATAGTGCCTTAACAATAAATTCATAAATATTCAGATAAAAACATCCATCATCACACCATAATATGATTCTTAAATATTCTCACAGAAGGCCAGCTCAAACAAATAAGTTTTAGTGCAGTCTTTAAACTCTCCACTGTCAGACACTCATATATCTGACAAGATAGAGAATTCCACAGGGTAGAGGCCACAAACATAAATGCCCGTGACCCAACTGACTTCAACCATACCCTGGGAACCTTTAGCAGTCCCTCGTCGGCAGAGCGGAGCAGTCGGAGGGGGCAGTAAGGATGCAGAAGCTCTTGTAGTTAACTCAGATCCTGTCCATGTAGGGCATTGTAGGTCAGCAAGCCAACATTAATGGTGATCCACCACTGAATTGGTAGCCAGTGCAGTTCTCACAACACAGGTGTAATATGACTGGACAGAGCTAGCCCAGACAACAACCTGGCTTCTGCATTCTGCACTAGCTGCAGGTGATGGATATCAACCCCCCAGAAGCCCTAGATACAGAGAGTTATAGTAGTCAAGGTGAGAGGTCACAAAGGCATGGATCAATGTCGGAAGGTCACCAGACAGAATAAGGTGCTTAATCCAGGCAATATTCCTAAAATGGTAAAAGGAAGACTTGATGACAGCTGACACCCGTGAGTGAAACGAAAGATCATCATCATATATTGTCCTCAGATTCCATGCCTGTTCAGAGGTCAGTAGTTGACTTCCACTAAGCCAAAGCTCAGAGGGATGGCCAGTCACCAGCCTCTCTGTCCTGTGATCTGGATCAACCACCAACACCTCGATCTTGTCGGGATTCAACTTCAACCAGCTGGCATTCATCCAGTCCTGTATATTAGCGAGGCAGTTGCTAAACACAGAGACTACACTCTCCTGATCAAGCACAAAGGACAGGTATAGCTGGGTATCATCTGCATAGCATTGAAACCCCAGCCCATTCCTCCTTACAATGTCCCCCAGTGGCAGCATGTACACCTCAAACAACATAAGGGACAGCACAGAGCCCTACCGTACCCTACGTGGCAGAGAGAATGAGTCAGAGGAAAAATTCCCTGACACCACCATTTGAGATCTGCCAGTGAGGAAAGAGTTGAACCACCTGAGGACTGTCCCAGACAGGCCACAGATGAACTGCAGAAGCTCCAGCAACACCCCATGATCCACGGTGTCAAAAGCTGCCAAGAGATCAAGAAGAACCAAGATGGAATGACTCTTCTGATCTCTTGCCACCAGGAGGTCATTGAGGACCTGAACAAAGACAGTCTCAGTGCTATGCCTCTTCCAAAATCTGGACTGGAGAGGATCATAGATATCATGGATGGTAAGATGATTCCCCAGTTACAGTGCAACCACCTTCTCAATAACCTTCCCCACAAAGGGGAGGTTAGAGACAGGTCTGTAGTTAGTAAGGCAGTCCATGTCGAGAGAGGTTTTCTTAAGGAGGGGTGTCACCACCGCCTCCTTCAGGAAGTTTGGAAACTCACCTGAATCTAATGAACTCCAGACTATCTCTGCTAGGACCGGTCCGATGACATCAACACATCCGATTAAGAGGCACGTTGGGCCAGAGTCCAAACTACAGCAGGTCAGCTACAAACTCCAGACAATCTGCATGACATCCACAATCTCCAGCTGGTCAAAGTGCGACCAACTACACTGAGGAATAACAACTTCACACTCACTGCCGCTACCCCCTAAAGAACGGGCTGATCGAATCTCAGACCTAATGTCCGCAACCTTATCAGCAAAGAAGCGAGCAAACTCCTCACACTTTTCTTCTGACAATGCTCTTCAAACTTGCAGACAGGCTGGACTGCACAGTCTGTCCACAGTTTGAAAGAACTGAGCTGGTCGATTCCAAGCTGTGGCAATCTCCCCGGACAGGAACTCTGTCTTCTAATGAGTGACAGCCCATTGATAGTCCCTATAATGGTCCATCAATCTATGTCTGTCGGCATCAAGGTGTGATTTCTGCTAACACCACTCCAACCTTTGTCCTACTCACCTCAACTCCCTCAAGGTCCCATCAAACCAAGGGGACCGAGGGCAAAGGGTGAGAGGACAAAACCAGACAGGAGCTATGACATCCAGAGCCCCCGCCACAGCCCTTTTATAAGCTTGCAGCAGGTTCTCTGGACCTTTGTTTGTACCCAGTAATTCTGATAGGTCCAGCTCTGCCAATAGGCTATCTGGGGTCACACCCCTCAAAGAACAGTACTGGACCATCTCCACAGGGGTAGGCCTATAGGGGGAAGCCTAAAAATTGAACCTTATAGGGTGGTGGTCCAACTATCCCACCGGTTCCACCAAAAAGTCAGAGATCTCCATCCCCAGGAGGAAGACCAGGTCCAAAGAGTGGCCATGGTTATGGATTGCAGAGGTAACTGCCTGTATGAAGCCCAATGAGTTCATAAGTTGGAGGAAGTCCTGACCAAACTGTGAGAGTTCATTATTGATCCAGGCATTGAAGTCACCCAGCACCATTAATCTGAGAGACTCCAATATCATGTCAATTGCTTCTTGTCTCCTGGTGGATGAATGATGAGAATGATCCTGCACCCTAATCCCACAACCACTGTACACTCAAAGAACCCCGTTTCTTCAACTGGCACAGCTACAAGGCCTAATTCTGATCTAAAACAGATTGCTACCCCCCCCTGCGATCCAATCTCAAGTGGTGTATCACTGAGAATACAGCTGGAGTCGCTGCCTCTAAAATGGGGCCAGCATTTTCATCCAACCAGGTCTCGGTGATGCAAGCCATGTCCGTTGACCTAACAAGATCATCAATAATAGATGTCTTGTTTTTAATGGACCTGGCATTGCACAACACTGCTCAAGTCGGATGAGATACTGTGGCTGGCCGAGCTACCAACTCGCTAATGGCAGAGCCCTTGGGTATGGGTATCAGACAAGGTAAACCTCATTCTAGAACCCATTTCACCCCAGGGCATCTCCTGGTCCTCACTACCCCAATCCAGTCACTCAGCTCACCCCCCCCATGTCCAGGACCCCCTCCCCTCCACCTTCTACCCACTATCCCCAGAGCCCTGCAGCGATCATAAACCACTGCAGGTAATGGAAGACAACTAAAAGGGTGGACGTCTCAGAGCTCGGAGGGGAGTAGTGCCTGACAGGGACAGCAGCCTGCAAAAACATACTGACAAAAGCCAGAACTCCAGCCCCCAGTTCCCAAAACAACACTCACACACACTCAAACCACCATTCAACTAAAAAAACAAATAACCCCCCCAACTTAAATAACTAGAGAATAAATAAAACTCCAATACCACCACAACTCCAACTAAAAATGACCTCTCAAACCACTAATACTAAAATCCCCTCAATTCAGGAAGAAGACAAAAGATATATATAAGTAACAAGTTCAGTCCATAATCTGGCTGCTAATCTGCTTTGCTGAGGCTCTCACACCGAGCAAGCACATGTTTTAAATGTCCAAAGGAAAACACCAGTCTCTCACTCCAGCAGTTCTCTGATCTATGAAATTTGTACAAAACCACTTTTATGGAGGCTCTCTCACCAACTCCACTCAAGACTAAAAGGCAGAAGTGGAACAGTCAATCTATCATCACTCTAGGAAAAGTTCTTTATCCATGGCCAGTGAACAGAAGTGCATCCAGTTGAAAGTTCCACCTGCATTAGAGCCTCATCAAATGACCAAGGCTTGGAAGAGCAGACCCCCAGAAAACCAGGGCCCCCAAAAGAAAACCCATCAGCCACCAGTTAGGGGACACCCTAGGAAGCCATGGTCCTACCACTTTCCAGCCACAGAATCCCCAGTGCCCTACCAGGGAGGCTACCCAACCCACACCCAGCCACCAAGCTAACTCCCCAGGTCAAACCACTTCCACAGCCTCAACAGACAGATAACAGGTTCAGCACTAACACCAATGGCACAGCTAAAACCCCAGATGAGGGAAGAAGCTGACACAGCCCCCTGCTGACTAGGGGATTATGGCTGGATTTACCCAGCTGTCTTCCAACAGCCACATGGCCAGACCCCTTCCCTGCAGAAGCCCCCACCCTCTGGCAGAAAGGATCCTGCAGCAGAACCCTGTCACCCGAGGCCACACACAGCACCCCCCACACTGAGGAACTCAGTGGCCAAAGTCTGGATCTTCAGTTTTAACCACAATGCCAGAGCTCCTGACCAGATCACACTTCAGGGAAAGCAAAGCAGTAGCAGAACTGCCAGCAGTCAAGACATCCAACGATCTTCACTCCTCGATTGTGTGAGTTCACTCTCCTTAAAAAGAGCTCCCTTCCCGGACAGTAGGCTCCTCCAGTAATGATGAAAACCAGATAATCCCATAAGATGGGCTACAAAAAAAGCCCATCCACTCCAATGACTGACTTTAATGAAAAAGTTTGCAACTACAAAACTGCCGCAAGCAACAGCCGAATGGAAGCACTCACTATAGCATATGAGCGCTTCCAAAGAGAAACAGTGTGAAAAAGTTCAGCGGACTAATTATAAAAGGTCCACAAAGTTGGTAAAAGCATCAAGTCTTGGGGTAGACTGAGAACTGCAGCCTGCCACACTGCAAAATGAACTGAACCTCCTGGGACACTCAGTAAGACTGGTTAAATGCCAGGACGCCAGAAAATGCAGCCCAAAAAGTGCTACCCAAAAATGAGCTCTTAACCCTATACTACCTCACTTCTTCAACCCTTACTAAACTATAAGTTAAAAGAAAACTAAAACTAAGATTAAAACTAAAAAATGTTCCAATAACAAAAACAAAAAATAAAACACCTTAGAGCTAGTGCTCTGGCTGGCTCACACCTGCCACCATCTTCTCATTCTGATGCTGTTCTATGGAATAATATTCTGCAGATCACAGCAGGTGGAATTCAGAACAAGATCCAGCAAAATTCCAGTGGAAAATCCATTGGAGGCATGGTCATTCCACGCTAATTTCACTGGCAGAATTCCACATTCCACACAGCACTACCCACTACCAAGGTCATACTGTTCATAGCCACTACCAAGAGTAAACATATTTAGCAACTGATAATAGATACAGAATTTTCTGCCTGCTGGCTGATAGCCCAACCCCTTTTAGTCTGTCCTAATTCATTATTGCTTCAGGACCCTTTTTAAAATCCTGGATCTGATATTAGCAGTACCAGACAATTGGTGCATGGCCCCATACCTGTAACTTGCCCTTGGGTAGCAAGGGGAAGGGGGTGGAAGTTAGGCATGGCAACCCTAATATCGCATTTTCAAACTTTGTAGGCATTGGGTTGATTACACAAATAGCACAATTCCAAATATTGTGAGTGCTGGGTTGAAAACCATAATAGTACATTCAAACTTTGTGGGGTTTGACGTCTGTGTGGAAGCAACTCTAATCTCATCTGAATTAACATAGCTTTTGTAATGAATTTACTTAGTTTTTGAGACAGCAGAATAGTAACTTGCTTTACATGGGGCCATGAATCCATGCACAAAGCAGAATGAGACTCCTGACCTACTTTGCACAGTCTTTCGGGCCCAGTGAGAAACAATATATGCAGGGCCCTTTGGTTCATGTGCATGAGTCCTAACTTTCTCTGCACGGATCCCTGCTGGCCATACACAAATTATTAGATAAGACAGAACTATTTTGTTTCTGTATGACTTTAATTGTAATACCAAATGCATGCAGTAGTTTTTTTGGTCAATGGTATTTTCAACCATTTTCTTGTTTCTGAGTTTAAAACCTTTTGTTTGTTTAGGACTTTTTCATGATGGTTATCTTCAAAATCTTCCTGCAGCATGCAAATTTTCAAAACATTCATGAACAATTTGTGGTTAATTAAAAAGAACTAATTTCCAATTAAATTGAAAAACACATTGTCTCATTATACCTCTCCCTCACAAACACTAAATCATCACCCTTAAGATTTAAATCCTTAATAAGCTGTTTTATATTAAAGTTTTTGTACATGTGAAATATAAACACAAACTAAAATCTTTCATAAATTACATACATTTTGTACAACATTGTGTTGTGTGTAGATTTGAAACCCATCCCACAGCGTGTAGATGTTCAAAACCTTTGTGAAGGATTTCTCTGGAAATGTCTTGTGAAAACTGTCATACAGAATGTAGATTTTGAAAATCATCATGCAACATGTAGATTTTTAAAACCATTGTGCAGCAAGTAGACTGAAAATGGCCATGCAGCATATAGTTTTTGAATTCCATCATATAGATATTCAGAGTATTCATGCATGACATGGAGTATCACAAAATTGCTAAGGATTACTGTGCAAACATTTCTTTTAATTGCAGATATCTAGTTTAAAAATGTGTTTCTTATTCTACCCTTCTCTCACAAACACTAATGCATCACCCTTAACAATTAAGAGCAGGATTCACGAAGCAGATGCACTGGTTGCAAATGAGATGCACCAGCGCAACACAGAAATATGCCTTGGCACCATTCAGAAAGGGCAGAGATGTCTGGTGCATCCTGGATGCGCTGTGCTGCACTGGATGCACCAAATAGTGAAAATAAGTAAATGTGGCACATCTGGAGGGGGTGTGTATCTGCATGTACAGCGCAGAGCCATTGACAGAGCAAAATGAATGTGCAAACCTGGTGCATTCACAGCGCAAGTACCAAATGCACCATAAAGATATAAGTACTGTAAAAAAGAAGTAGACTTAAGTGCAAGCCCCTAGCAGGCAGACTGCAGGATAGCAGCAGCAAATGGCAGAACAGCATCAGCAGAACACAGGCCACAGACATGGATGGCACACCATTCCTGATGTTGGGAATGATAATGGGGATAAGGAGATGCACAAACCAGCAATGTGGCAACAGAAGGCACTGTATACGGCCTGTCCCACAGAAGTATCGTGCCAGACTAACATTTGAACAACTGATGGACACAGAAACAGTCATCCAATACCACCTGAACCAGGCTATTCTGAGGCAGCTCGGTGAGCTGTGCCATGACGAAATGCAGGCACCTACTGGAAGGGGTCATGCCATATCAGTGGAGACCAAGGTGATAATAGCAATGTGCCTGCTCACCACAGGAACCTTCCAGAGGCCAGCTGGAGACACCACTGTCCACGTCCCGTCTCTTCACACAATTCCTCACCACACTGCTCCAACATGCTTTGGAAGTCATCCATTTCCCAAGCACACAGACAGAGCACACTGAAGCCATGCAGCAGTTCTACAGGGTGGTACACATGCCAGGTGTTATAGGAGCAATTGAATGCACCTATGTGGCAATCCATGCATCACCTGGTGAAGAGGCCATGAAGTATGTGAATCACAAGGGGTTCCACTCCATCAGTTGCCAGGTGGTGTGCAATGCCACAGGGTGCATCAGCAATGTCTGCTCTACACACCCTGGGAGAACACACGATGCCATCATATGGCACCAATCCACTCTGTGCCACCAGTTTGAGACCAGGGACATACCCAGTGGACACCTAGTGGGGGAGTGGGGCATGCATACATGCCCATGAATAGGACACCATGGCACAACAAATGATGGGAGGGTGAGCAGGTGTGCATGAGCCACAGCAGGACCTGTGCAGGGGGAGTTGCACAGGTGGAACATTGGAGGTGGGCATGCTGAGGGAACTGAGCACTTGACATGGGGGACAGCGCAGCAGAACAGCACAGCATGGGAGGTGAGGTGATGCGCAACAGCAGGCATGAATGGCAGGGCAGAATGCACCACATGCAGACATGCATGGATGATCACTGGGCAATGGAGGGCAGGCAGTAGTGGATGGTACAGGTGTGGGCAGCTGTGGATGTGCACAAGGGCAGGTACAGGGCAGCTGAATGCAGCCAGGGCCTGCAGTCACTGGTGTGTGCATTACGGAGACACACCAGGAGGGGCTCAACAGAGACAGGGGTGGACAGTCAGCAGTCGTGCAGCAGTGTACTATGGTGGAAGCGGGAGGCTGTAGGACACAATGCACATGTATGTGGGGTTGTAACAGACTGCTCTTGCCTCCCACAGGTGATGCGTCATATCTACTCCAACCCTGGCTCCTCACACCCTTCCACTGATCTGGCACAGAGGCAGAAGAGTGCTACAAAGAGGCACACATCACTAGGCGCGCCATCATCAAGCATGACTTCGGCATGCTGAAGATGTGCATTTAGGTGCCTGGATAAGTCGAGTGGTGCCTTACAATATAGCCCAGAGAAGGCCTGTGGCATATTCCTAGCCTGTTGTATGCTGCACAACATAGCCATTGACCGTGGAATAGCTGTCCAGGTTGAGAATGGCAACAGTTCTGGGGAGGAGGAGGATGCAGTGGAGCAGGTGCCCTGTGGCAGAAAGTCACTGGCATGCACGCCTGGTCACCAGGTCCCAGTGGCACAGGGACACCATCATGGAAGAGCACTTCTGGGACTGCGGGCGAGTAAACACAGGTGGGTCAAATATGGCATCCCCCCAACCCACACACCCACACACACCCAAACACCCACACTCCCACAACCACATCACAGGGCAGATGATGTCAACCCAGCAGCTGTGTAGCACACCTGTGAGGGGTGACACTGCTGCATACTCACACACACAGCAGGACACACATGGAGGGGGGGTCACGGTGTATGTGCTGGGGATGGCATGGATCAGTGTACAGCTGCCAGCACATGTGCACAGCAGACATAGCTCCTCACTCATCATGCCCATGCCACACAGAACAATGGTGCCTTTGGACATGCACAGTGCAATGCACAGGTGACCCACACAGGCATTGTACTGGGGCAGGCTAGTGCCACCCACACCACACCAGGCACAGTCAGCCTGGTGTGTGGGTTGTAATGGGTGCAGGCCACAGGGGGCATGTGGGCTGTCACCTAAGCATCAGTGGGAGGCGCCAAGGCCACCACAGATATGTGGGCAGCCATGCCCATGCCCGGTGGACACTGTGTCAGTGCCACTGGCCATGGGGGTGGGTGACCACCAACCCTGGATGGGTACTGCAGCAAGACCATGAATGGGTGCTCACTGATGTGTCATTCCCAAAATCCATGTGGGATCCAAGGTTGTTGGGGATGGCCATGTGTGGTGACAATGTCAGCAGCAATGGGTTTACCTGAAACTGTGACCTGGGGGTGTGTGAGGCACTTCTGGGGGTGAAGCTGGTGGCCCAGTGGCCATGTGGTGCACTGATTGCACTTGCCACCTTGGCAGCAAGCACACTATGCTCGAGAGCTGTGGTTGTGTCCACCCACAGTAGGCAAGCATCTGCCAACATCTGGGCATGCCACGCAGCCAACGACTCATGTGCCATGGCCAGCTGCATCCGAATGCCTCTGAGCTCCACCCATAGGGGTGCCTGACCCTCCACAGTGTCCCACAGGAGGCAAGCATAGCCCTCAACCTCATCATCAGGGGATGCATCACAGGGACAGTGTCGACAGACAGGTGGGGTGCTGGCCTGATGCACTGCAGCCACCATAGACTGATGCACCACAGCAGGCTGCTGAATGGTCAGGGACTGGGCTTGAGAAACTACTGCACATCCAGGGATAGTTGCATCATGGTCCCCTGCAGCCCGCTGCTGCACCACAGCACCCTGCTGGAGCGTGCCAGTGGTCTCTGTCCCCACAGCAGCACCAGGCACAAAGCCCCCATCAACCACCACCACCATGGGTGGGTGCACAGGCCCTGTGGGTGTGCTGCGGGTTGCAGGACCACCAACGCTGCATTGTGCCACCCATGCATGTACCTGTGCCTCAGCCAGTCTGCTGTCGGCCATGTCCCCCCCCAGATTTGTGTGGCATCTGGATCATCATCATCATTGTACACCCCGTGCATACCAGATGCCAGCACCAGCAGGGCACCCATGATGTCCACCCTGTCCACAGGGTCATCATCAGCCAAACCCAGAATACTGACCAGCCATGATCTGTCCTGGCCTCCAGCCATGGCTCCAGTCACAGAGGGGTCGGACGGCCCTGCTACAACTGGCACTATGGCTGGGGCTGCTGTGGCATTAGAAGGGCCTGGCATGGCATCATCCACAACCCCAGCTGCAGCCCAGTGTGATGGCCCATCAACATCCCCCGCAAAGCATTCTTGTGGACCACCCACCACGGCAGCCCCCGTGAGGTGTGATGGAGCTGTAAAAGAAAGAAGGGATACATGATTACTAATATGTGTGACTTGTGATCAGACAGGTATGTACAGGGGGGACATGCACATGTACCATAGGTGCATCTCACATGCCATGCAGGTGACAGTCGAGCAAGGTGCCACTGATGCGGACAAGCACCAGTAAATGCAGGCATACACCAGTGCCTGTACAGGCACCTTTGGACATGTGTGTGACTGGCACAACTCCCTGGACACCACCCACAGGGATGACATCCTAGAGGAAGACCAGCACCACTTACCATGGGTGCCTTCTCCTCCCCATTGAGCTGCACATGGGTGACTTGTCATGTGTCTGCGATGCACAGTAGATGGACAGAGCACAGCGCTGCATGATCAGTGCACACAGGCACATGGTCGCCTAGTGTCCCAAAGTGGGGCTGGTCAGGGCACCCATGGCACACACACAGGAACAGGCACAGTACCTGGGACATGTATGTGTGCAGTGCTGCGATGGACTGTCGTCTGTCTGGAGGCCCCCTCCTGGAACACCTTGCACAGCTGTCCAGCCCATGCTAGCCACCAGACACCCCTCTGTGGGTGTGAGGTGCACATCTGTCTGTAGTCCACCTTCTGTCCCACCCAGGGAGGCCTCAACATGTGCCACCTTCTCCTTCACTCTCCTCTTCTCATCATTAAAGTGCTTCCTGCACTCCTGGGGTGTTCAGTTACACTTCCCATGGGCATTGACATGCCTCACAGCCCTCATCCCTAATCCCTCGCTGGCAGCTGCCACCCCTGCCAGCCAGGATGTCCTTCAAGATAAGGTAGGCCTCAATCAGTGCCCTGTCCTCATCTGCAGAGAAATTTGGACTTCTTCATCCCATTGCTGCGTCCTGTCCAGACATGGTGGTTTCCACAGTACTGGCAGCTATGTAAGTGTGTATGCACAGAGTCTGGCTGCTGCAGGGTCACAGCACTCTGTATGCATACCTCTCAACTGCCTGCATTTCATATCAGGTACAAGACACAAGAATGTCAGGGACTGGTGGCCAATGTCAGGGACACAATGTTAACATTGGTAATAGTAGCTAACATGTCATGCAGATGTGTCTGGCTTTGTTTTCCAGGTGCTATCTGAAGGGGAGCTGAACTGTAACACACATGTCTGGCAGTCCACTGTACTTTGCCTCCCTTCTAATCAGCAACAGACCCCTCACTACTGTAGCTGGAACAGTGGAACACTGTGAGGCACACCCAGGGACATGCCTGAAGTACAGGAACAGTTGAGAGGTATGCCTGCACGCCCTAAACTCCCCACTGTCATATTGTGCTAACACACTGCTTATGGTAGAATGTAAACAAACCTGCCTTCAAGGATGCAATTCCTGTCAGTCACCTGAGCTCTATGGAGGTGCAGTCAGGAGCATTTATAGCTTAGGGCATGCAAATGAGAGTGGGAGCAAATGTAATGAAAAACTAAACAGGTGAGATGCCCGTGAATTTGGCAATGAACTGATTTGGGAGCATTGTCTGTGAATTGCATAATCGCCTCCAGTTCATCTCAATCAGCAATGTGCAACTGATGCATTGGGCACATCCCTCTATGGTACATTCTCTGAGCATGCGCGTTAGACCTGGGGCATTTCTTGAATGCAGCGCAAGTGTCCTGGAGCATCTCCACGCATGCGCCATGCAGGATCAGTGGCACGACAGGCGTTGCAAAACCAGTCCGGTGTGTCTGACTGCTCAAACGTGTACAGCAGTCCATCTCGGTCCCCATGCATGATCGGTGCTCTAATGCATGTCTCATTGTGTGCATGTATTGCGCATTGGCATGACATGACATCAATGTGCACCTGCAGTGCATGGCATAGCACTGGCATGTGTGTGACAACAGTGCACTGTGGGTGGCATTATAGTCCACTCACAATATGGCAGATACATGTGTACTGTGCATGCGTGACCCGGTTGTGACCCCTGACCCTGGTCTCCCACCCATGTGATGCACAGTGCGCATGTGCGGTGACACGCAATAGGTGGCAATCGGGCATTGCCATGCTGCATTACAATGTTGTGTGGTGCAGTGCATGATGGCCAATCACGCATGTGGCATGACTAGGCCATTGCTCACCAACAGCCTGATCTGTGCACACCTGCCCAGGAGAAACAGTGCGGACACATGCCACATGCTCAGACAGCAGGGCCCAGGGCCATGAACTGGGGGGAGGTTGAGCTTGTCAGCCTTGTGGCACTGGTGCTGCAGGTGGAGGGACAGCTTTTTGACACTGATAACCTCACAGAGCCTCACTCAGCAGTGTGGGCGAGGGTTGCTGAGCGCTTGGTGAGCAGGACCAGGGTGAAGCACACTGGTGAGCAATGCAGGCACCGGTACGGGGGATCTGCAGCACTAGGACACAGACAGTCTCAGAAGCCTCCAAGATCATGCATGCAAGGGTGCAGTGCCATGCCCAGGTAAGTCACCTCACCATACAGATACACAGGCAGGCTGGGGTTTGTGTCTGGGGGTGGGGCTACCACACTGCCCACCACACACACACACACACACACACACACACACTCACACACACCCCCCATGTGGCAAGCCATGCACTTTCAGCATGTGGGGTGCAGGCATGGCCACCGTGAGTAGCTGTGTGCATCATGGTGCATGATAGGGGGGTGCATGGCCATTGTGGCGGATGCAGTGTGGTATAGCCGGTGGCTTGGCACATGTCCAGCTGCACACACACACACACACACACACACACACACACACACACACGGTGGGCACGGGTTGAGGTGCTGTGTGTTGATGCACGCTGACCGGGATGCCTTCATTGGGGCACTGTGGGGATGGTTCCATTACTGCATGGTGGCACCAGTGTTGTTGCTGTGGGCCGGGGAGGAAGTCACACCTACCATCACCTCACAGTGCTCTATGCTTGTGTTCCCCTCACAGGGCCAGCAGACAGGCGGAGGGCCATGGCGGAAGTGGAGGCCAGGCACACTAGGGCCAGTGTTGGAGACCAGGGACAAAGTCATGCAGGTGAGTGTCCATTTTGTGCATCCTCTGTGTGTTTAGGGGGGTGGGGTGGTGCCCTCTGTAGGTCATTGCGGGTCCCTTGTGCATGTCTGTGTGATGCATGTTGTGCACATACATGGGGGTTGGCCATGGCGGCATGTGCATGGGCCACAGTGCACATGGCCCCTGTGTATTCATCCACCTTGTGCACATCTGCTGTGGACCATGGGCACATTGTGGTGCTCATGAGATGTTTTAATGGGGCCTACATGCCTGTGCAGCCTGCTTGCATCTGCACATGCTGTGTGGGGCATGGCTGCGTGCCCGTCTGCACCTACCTCTATATGCACATTTGGGCCTTGTGCTGTCTGAGTACCATTGCATGGTCACAGTGTGGCACTGTGTGCCAGCCTGTTGCTGGCATGTAGTGTGTGCCAGGCGGGCTGTCGGCCATTGCTGTGGTGGATGCCTCCTGCACACTCACATGGTAGGCAGGTGGGGGGGGACAATGTTGAACATGGCACTTAGTACCTGTTGTCTGTGTCCCCCACTGTGGGTTCATGGAGAGTCCAGACAGGTGTGCCAGGGTGTCAGCAGAGACAGGATGTTGTGCGGCTTGCAGGGATGCTGCTCCAGAGGGCACTGAGGAGGACCATATGACAGCTGTACAGGTGGCTGGGACAGCTCCTGCAGATACTCACTATGCTGGTCCAGCTGATGAGTAGTACCAGGGATGGAGGGGTGGCAACCATGATGCGGCCCATCCAGCATGTTAAGGCCATGAACATCTGTATATAGTCCCTTTGATGTTCTAACCCCACACACCTTGCCCATCCCCATTGTCTGTAGCTGTCCCTGTTCCCCCACCTCCATACCATCACCCTCCTGTGTACTGTTAGTATTGTTCCTGTACAGTTTCCCACGTCCTATCCTCCTTGTTCCTAGTGCTGGTTGTTTTTGTACATAGTTATTGCTGTTTCATTCATTTTTTACTAAACTGCTGCTACTGGTGTCTATGGTCATTCACTGTACCTTGTGCATGTGCTCTGTTCTGCTTGTAGGTTTCCACTGTACCTTTGTTCCCATTCACACGTGTGCACCTGTGGTACTACGCACACACGCAACCTGTCCCCCTTTCATGCCCACCTCAGTGTGCACCCTCCGTGTTGCCTCTGATGTGTTGGTGGGCATTGCATCATGCTGCCTTTCACAGTGCCTTTCTGTTGTTCTGGTCCCCTGTTGTGCCACTCTTATTGTGGTCCACAGTGCATGTGGGCATGTTCCACCTGTGCAGGGCATGGCCTTCGGACTGTCCACCATTGTGCCTGTCCATCTGTGTTCACCTGTGTGGCATCTGCCTTGTACATGCCACTGGGTTCCTGTGCACCAGGTCATGTACAGCACCATCTGCCATGCTGTACGGTGCACCTCTGCTGCTGTTGCCCACCTTACCAGGCACCCTGTACATGGCATCTGTGCCTGTTGGGTCCCTTATTTATTTATTGAAGAAATCAGAATTACAACCCTTTGAGTCAAAGACTAATTTTGAAAGGCTCCACATCTTAAGAAAGAACATTTAGGTACAATTAAGAAAAAAACAGAAACATAGACAGACATACAATTTTCAGTTGCAATTACAGGTTTCCAAAGTATGGTGTAGTACAAGATATTATATACAGTGATAGTACATGTGATTGTAACATGAGGCAGGAAGGGTATACAGAAGGCAGTGTTCCCATTTGGTGGCCTGTACCATGATGTAGCTAAGCCAGCTAACTGTTGTGAGAAAAACAGTGGCTAGCTATTCTATTATGTGCTGGTGCAATACAGTGCCCCTGTGTGGGGGGGGGCGTCTGGTGCTTCCAGGTGTTTCTGTGTATGCTATGTCTGTGCACCTCATCTGCAGTGGCCTCTCTCTGGCCCTTTGGCACTCTGGCCAGTCCCTGCTGGTGTGTTGCCCCGCATCTTTTGTGCCACTGCAGTCTCCCCCTGTTGCTCCTGTGTCCCTTGCTTACTTGCTCCATATTCAGTGTTGCACTGTCCAAGGTGCTTCTGCACATCCCTGTTGCGCTGGGGTATCTCGGGTTGTGCCATGATGCTTCAGTGCGATTCACATTGGGGATGTACACAATGCATCTTGCGGTGCATCCTTCTGTGAATACCATTGTTTGGGGACAGCACATCTAATTTGTGCCCAGCGCATCTGCTTTGTGAATCCTGCCCCGAGTGTTCAGTAAGTTATCTGACAGTACCTTCAGGTTTTTGTTTGATTATAATTTAAACACTAACTAAAAACATTTATGAGCATCACATTTTGAAAGCCATTATGCAGCATGTATATTTAAAAATTAAAAAACATTGCAAAGCATGTACATTTTTGCAATCTTTGTCAAGGATGCTGGTGTGAATCTTTTTGGAGGAACTTCAATCAGCACATTGATTTTGAAAACCATCAGGCAGCACAAATATTTTGAAAACCATCGTGAAGATGTCCAAATATTCATGCAGCACATAGATTTTCAAAACATTTGTGAAGGATTCTTGTACAAAATTCAGAGATGTGACCATCATGCCCCATGTGTATCCATGACACAATAGTTCTTGGTCCTGGGATGCCCCTGCCAACAAGTCAAAAATGTTCCCACTGTGAGGATCGGGATCACACTAATTATTTCAAAGATTTTTAAAAACATTTCTTAATATGACAAGGTACACATCAAAAGGTCTTGGGCAATGTTTTACTAACAGCAAGGCTCTTTGTCAGGCCCTAACGAATGGTGTTTCTTCTGTTAAATAATAATTATGAAGAATATATAATTGTTGCTTAACTAACAGAAGGCACAAAACAGTTTATCATGCCCTTGGTGCCACCAGCACACCATGTCTAATAATCCTGTGTCATTTTAATTTGTTAAATGTTTTGAAAGAAAATTAGGCAGTATCTGTCATCTGTGAAGCTACACCCGCAAAAGAAAATACCTAAGTTGTGCAAAACTCTAATTGCTTTCTAGTCACATCTTTAGTTTACACTGACAATGATATTTGACAAAACATGCTACATAAAAAGGAAAGAAATAGTTGTAAATAACTGACAAAACATAGTAACTAATATCTGTCTCAGAAATGATAGCTCAAATGTGTAAAGTAGGACTTTATTTTTGCCTGGAAATCCTATAAATTGGTCAATAAACCTATTATGTTCATTGCCAAAATAAAGATATATTGTGGAAGTCTCCATGCATAAAATTGAAAGATACCTCTGCATATTGCAGCCTTGTAATACCAAAGGGTACCATCCCAATAAATTATTTAACAGTTAAATTAACTCATTAAGTAAAGATCTGAAGTTGCATTCAAGTTTTGAACAGTATGGCTGAAGAACCATGCAACAGTGAGTGATTATGTACTGTTAAAATATTTAGCCACTCCCACAATGCTTACTTCTGGGAATCATGCAGCCCTCTAGCAGGTTCTTAAGTCACAGGGAGTAGCTGAAGTGGTACGCATGTGCAGTATAAGTACTGCATTGCAAAAGGTGTAAAGATGTTAACAGTGACTTCAGACCAAATGGCCTGCCTACTGTATTGCCATGGGAGTCTAATAGCCAAAGCAGACTACCTAGCCCAGCATTTAGCTTAAGCAGCTGGAGCTGTGAAATGGTAGCCATCTGAGTGTTTCTTAAGTTCATAGGGCCTCCGAGGGTTGTCTCTTATGGTGTAAGAGGCTCCAAGTGTGAAATGTGGGGGAGAGAATCACAAACAAAGAAACATAGAAACTGACAGCAAAAGGGGACCGCAAGATCCATTTAGTCTGCCCAATATGGGTAACTACCCTCCCCCTTCTATCCTTTCTATGAATTTATACCTTTGTGCCTGTCCCAGGCATTTTTGAACCTGTTTACCATTTTGGCCTCCACCACTTTTCGGGCAGGCAATTTCATGGGTTGACCACCCTCTCAGTGAAGAAGAACTTCCTAACATTGTTCCTGAATCACCCACCCTTGAGCCTCATATTGTGTCCTCTAGTTCTGATGCTTTTCTTCCCCTGAAGGAGCTCCTGTACCCCTACCTTATTTATACCCTTGATATACTTGAATGTCTCAATCATGTCTCCTCTCCCTCCTCTGCTCCAGGGAGTACATGTTGAGCTTCGTCAACCTATCCTCATATGCCATTTGATGCAGACCCTGAATCATTGTTGTGGCTCTCCTCTACACCATCTCAATACTATTAATGTCTTTCCTAAGGTGTGGCCTCTGGAACTGTCTGCAGTTCTCCAGGTGGGGGAGCACTAGCCCCTGTAAAGTGGCAGCACCACCTCCCTTCTGCGACTCATGATTCCTCTCCCTATACAGTACAGCCCAGCATACCACTGGCCTTTAGCACCACCTTTTCACACTGCTTCCCCACCTTTAAATCATCTGACATAATAACTTCTAGGTCTCGCTTCTCATTGGTGCATGCCAGCTGCTCCCCTCCCAGGTAGTATCTCACCTTGGTGTTTCCCATGCCTAAGTGCATGACCTTGTATGTTTTGGTATTGAACTTCAACTGCCAGGTGTCTGATCAGTCCTTGAGTTCCCTCAGGTCTCATTCCATGCTCTTGACTCCTTCTGAGTTGTCCATTCTGTTGCAGATCTTAGTGTCATCTGCAAACAGACACAGCTTCTCTTCCAATCCATTACTGATGTCAGCTATGAACGCATTGAAGAGTAGGGGACCCAGAACCGACGACCCTTGAGGTACTCCACTAGTCACTTCCCTCTCTGTCTGTACCACTCCATTTACCTGCACCCATTGTGTACTTCCCTTCAGCCAGCTGCTCACCCAACCCACCACTTTCTTACCTACACCGATGTGGTCCAGCTTCTTTACCAGCTTTCTGTGTGGAACCAATTCGAAGGCCTTAATAAAGTCCAGATAAACCACATCCACAGCTCCCCCTTGGTCCACTGCTTCATTACCCAATCACAAAAGTCAACCAGATTTGTCTGGCATGACCTTCCAGCCATGAAACCATGCTGTTTTGGATCCTGTCACCTACTGGATTCCAGATGTGCAACTATTCTTTGCTTGAGCAGTGTCGACATCAGTTTTCCTACCAATGATGTGAGACTCACTGGACAGTAATTTCCATTCTCCTCCCTGCTCCCTGATTTGTGAAGTGGGACCACTGTCACCCTCTTCCAGTCTTCAGGCACTGTCCCACTTTCCAGTGATTTGGTGAAGAGCTCCACCAGGGGCGCTGCTATCACACTCCCCAGTTCCTTGAGAACTCTTGGGCGAATCTCATCTGGCCCCATGGCCTTGCCCATCTTTAATTTATTTAGGGCTTCCAAGACTTTTCCATCTGTGAAGGGGATCGAGTCTACCCCTGGTCCCTGGGTGCAACTGCTTTGCAGGTTTGGGCTATCCCCTGCATTCTCCTTAGTGAACATGGAACAAAAATATTTATTTAGGAGTTCTGCCTTCTCTCTGTCCTTCTGTACTAGTCTCCTCCCAAAACTGCTAGCCTTACTATTCCTTCTTTAGTCTTTCTCCTAAAAAAGGTTTTGTCTCCCCCTCTAACACCCTGTGCTATCCTTAGCTCGGTGTGAGCTTTAGCTTTTCTTATTGCTTTTCCCACTTCCCTCTGTGCAACTATGTATGTTTCCCCATCTTCGTCCTTGTTTGATGCCTTATATGCCTTTTAGGCCTTTCTTTTCTCCCTTACTATAGTGGCCACCTCCTTGGAGAACCAGAGAGGTTTCCTCCTCTTATTTGACTTGCTGATCCTCCTAGTGCACTGCTCGGTTACCTCCTTAATCGCTCCCTTAAGGTTCCCTCACATTTCCTCCAGCCCTCCCCCCCATGCCTGAGTTTCTCTGCTAAGCTGGTTCTTATTTTAGAAAAGTCTGCCTTTCTGAAGTCCAAAATGCTGATCTTGGAATGGCTGGTATCTATAGTTGTGTTTATTTGGAAAGCGACCATACAATGGTCTCTGTTGCAAAGATGCACCCTACCTCTACCCTTTCTACCCTGTCACTGTTGGTCAGAACCAAGTCCAAGACAGCTCCACCTCTGGTTGGTAAATCAACAAGTTGCTTCAGCCCTGCCCCTTGTAGAGCCATTACAAAATCCCTGCTTCTTGTTGTCAATGCTGTCTGAGAACCCCAGTTAATGTCTGGTAAGTTAAAGTCCCACACTATAATTGCCTCACCCTTGTCCACCATTTTATGTATCATCTCCAATGATTCTTTTTCCCCATCTTCTCCCTGTGACGGGGGCCTGTAGATAACTCCTAACCTAATAGTTACCCCATTCACCATCTCAGCTGTTACCACAGTGCCTCAGTGTCACCTAGGGTCCCCTGGATTTCTTGATTTTGATTTCATCCCGGATGTACAATGCTACCCCCACTCCATTTTTCCCTTTTCTGTCCCTCCTGTACATGTTGAATCCAGGAATGGTCATGTCCCATCCATGACTTCCTATGAACCAAGTTTCCATCACAGCCACTAAGTCTAGTCCATCCTCTGCCATAGTGGCCATGAGTTTGGGGATTTTGTTAGCCAGGCTTCTGGCATTAGTTACCATTCCCTTCCATGTGCTACCCTCCCTCTTTTTACAAACATGATTTCTGTCTGAAGCCCTCCTTTCTGTAGTTTCTGTGATGGAACTCCTTGGCTCCAGATCATTGAGATTACCTTTCCTGTAACACTTCTGTCTTCCTTGGAGCAGTTTTCTTTTTCCCCCCTCTTCGTGTCCATAGTGTACTGTATATTCCTAATGCATTCTGAACATCTCTGTGGGATTTTGCATTTTGTTTAACATGTGCTGCTTGTGATGCAGTGTCCTGGCTCTGACAGAGTAACCTTTGACAGGGGAGGTGCATCTGCTAGCCCATATGATGTGATAGGTGCAGGTGCCCCTTCCTCACCTATTAGTTTAAATGGCTGATGAAGACATCAAACTTTTGACCAAGAGCTTGTGCCCCCTCCTTTGTAAGGTGCAGGCCATCGAATCTAAAGAACTCCCTTTCCCTTAAGTTCTGTCAGTTCCCAATGTAGCCATGCCCTTTTTCCTGGCACCAATTTTTAAGCTAGGTATTAAGCTCTCCAATGTCCTTCTCTCTGATTTTTTGCCTTTTGGCTCCCTTTCCCCACACAGGCAGAATCTCTGAGCAGGAGACGCTGGATGAAGTGAAAGCTAGTTTTTCTCCTAGTTTTGAAAGATTTTGCTTAGTTTCTTCCACAGAGTGACCAGCTAGGTCATTTGTACCAATATGGATCAGAATGTGCGTGTCTCACTTGGTGTTTTGCACAATTCCCTCGATGTGGTTTGTGTCCCTCCATGCCCACGTTCCTGGGAGGCATCTGACTGCAATCTCTGATTGGCTGCTTTAGTGGATGTGAGACTCTACTCCAAGGACAATAGAGTCTCCAATGATTAGTGTATGCTTTTTGTTGTATTCAGTGATTTTTGTTTTGATTTGACCCTCTATGCATTGCATGAGGGCCCCCTCCTCTGGCTTGTTTGCCCTGAACATAGAAATGGATGACAGTGGAAAGAACCTATTTAATAAGTGTATTGGTGTTGGAGTCACCCTGGGCATGCTGTTTTGTTGAGCTTCCCAATTTCCCACCAACGACCAGTCCCCTGGTCTGCTGGTCCTGTGAGGGAGTGGCATTTGTGGTTGACACCTGAAGGTCAAATACATTAAAGTATTGTTCTGTGTTGCACAGTCAAGTTACATCTTGAGGTTGTTTATCTCTGCCCATGGCACATGGAGCTGAGCATGTAGGTCATTGAGGGAAGAGCATGTATGGCAATGCCCCACCTGCAATGCATAAGCTCTGGTGACTAGGGTCCCACAATACCTGCAGTTTACGATGTTCATATTCCCAAAGAATGTGGTGCCAGATGAAAAAAAATAAGACCTGCCCTATACTGTGCACTGACGATGCAGAAGGTAAATACCTCCTAAGTGGGATAGGAAAATATAAAAGTTCTGACCAGCACTTAGCATGGAAACACAATAAAAGTTTTTTTTCTTGTTTTATATACAGTAGTTCTTCCTCCCATCACTAGGGAGGAAGTGCAGATGAAAATAGAGTGTTCTGTGTATGAGGGGACCACCAAAATCCTATATATTTTTTTTACTATTCCTAGGGAGGAAGAGAAGATGAGTGGATGGAAAAAGAGGCCCTGTGTAAGGGGAAACAATGTTTTTTTGACTGTGAGTTATTCAATATCACCTCTTCCTATGGTATGAGAGATAAAAGGGTGTGGCACTATACCTATGAAAAGAGAGATGAGCCTAGGGTGGGTGGGTTGAGGTGTGGGTAGGTGGGCCTTAGTGCCTCTCCTGCAGAAGCAATCAGGTAAGCAGGATGCCAGGTAGGAATGCATTTTGCTTCTGTCTGGAGTGCCTTTAGACACCTGTGACCCTGCTCCCTGTATGCAGAAAGAAGCAGCAGACCAAGCAGACCTTGATGATTAATTAAACTGCTTGGTCTGATACTTCAGTTGCTGAAAGTAAAATCAGCTCTGAGATGGGATGAGCTAACTGCCTGCACTCTACTGCCTCCCAGGTGCAGTCAGTGTGATGCCTGCTAGCTGGCAACTGCATGGCAGTTTCTAAGATGACTGCTCTGGTATAGCACACCTGTGATGCACGGACCTTACCATGATTCTTCAGACCTGCAGCTTTTGATGGGAAGTGCAAGGAGGTGGGACAACATAGAGATGAAGTGTGGACAAAGTAAATTGAAGGTCCTGTGCAAGAGCTGGTATCCAGTGCCTCCTTCTGCTGTTTTGCAGGAAGTGCAGATGGCAGAACTAGAAAGTCCTGTGCGATAGAGAAATACTATATAGTTCTTCCTATGTTTGAGAGGATGTGTGGATGAAATGTAATGGAAGTCCTATGCAGGAAGTGTGGATGAAATAACTAGAAGGTCCTGTGCAATAGAAGAATGCTATATAGTTCTTCCTATGTTTGGGAGGAAGTGTGAACAATAGTAATGGAGGTCCTATGCAATAGACAATAGGAAAATGGTATGTATCATCTCTTCCTGTGTCTGTGCAGGAAGTGGGAGGCTCAGGTTGGAAATAAATGTGAATGACCTGGGGAAGTGGGATTTGGGGAGGGAGGGTGGGTGTTTCAGTGTGATCCTGGATAGGGAGAAAAACAATCAGTGAGAAACTGCAAAAATGAGTTAAAGAGCAAAGTTCCCAAGTACCATGGTAAAAGGGCAGCAGTTCTGCTAACTACAGCAGTCCCCTTTCCTGGCTGCTAAGAATTACAGAACAGTAAACAAAAATAGAACACAAAACAACCCTAATCCAAAGCCCTTCTGCTTATTCACTTACACAAACCCTGCAAGTTTGAAATAAAATAAAAACAAAGCAAAGCTGAGTGGTTCTATCTATCCAGACATCATGAGAGGAGTCTCTTATAGCATAAGAGACACCCCTCAAGAGGCCCTATTATCTTATTATAATTCACTTGCATTTAGCACCAGTGATGTCTTTTTTTTATTTTAATATCCTGTACTCCTCCCCAGCACTGAAGCTGAATCTCCTTACCAGTGATGAAAGTGAACAAGAACACACAGAAACTCAGTTTGTGTACCTTTCTTGCAGCAGGAATGGCGTTCCTGTACTTCTTCCCACTGACACTGGAACTGAAATTCTTAAACTAGCAGCATAATCTGAATCTTGACAATGCCACCAGTCTGGCTGCCTCTCACCCACCACTCCCCCATCCATATCCCTACCCTACCCTCGCCTCTCCTCTCTCCCCCCCTCCTGACCTCCTGTACTCTGTCCCTCCCATCATCCTACTACCCCCTCCTTTTTTTTTCCTGCCCACACCCTGTCTCTTCCATGCAACATGTGCCCTCGTAACCTTTAATGTGAAACAAATGTTTTATTTTATGTGATACCAATGTTTTGACATGGAACCTTTGTAAAAGAGCCCTGGGCTCAAAGGTAACTTGTAATCCTAGAATTTAAATAAATAAATAAATAAATAAATAAATAAATAAATAAATAATGACAGTTTCTGGGCCTGTGACTTGAAATCAGGGTTTCCATAACAACATTTGACTTGCTCAACAGTGCTGTTTTGCTAGAAATACTTCAATATCTCTAACTGAATCTGCTAGTGTCTAAACAGATAGATGTATCTTGACACAGCTCTCCTTCAGATTGAGGATCTTCATTCTGCATTTCATATTTGCCAATGGTCGAGTTCCTGTACTTCTTGTCTACCACTTGCACCACTGCTCCTTACACTCCCACACAAGAACTCACTGCACACAGCATAAGAGGTACAGTGGCTCCGTGTGCTGATTGGCTGAAATCACATTGGTGTTGTATAATAAACAGTACCAAATGAATTTTGTCTACTGGTATATATTAAAATATCATGGTGTCAAGAGATTTATCTTAGTAACATATACTGAATATATTCAATAAAAAAGATTTTGCATACATCAAGGTTGTGAAGAACAAACAGAGGGGGGTAGTTAAAAGGAAAGAGCAATGGTGATATAAAGCCAAACTATCTCTGTTCTAATGCATAGCATCACGTCAAAGTCCAGTCTATGACTCAGGGCCTTAGAAAAGATGCACTGAGCCTATGCAAATGGGTTCAGAGTTAACTGGTACTTAAATTCACTAATATAAACAGTGTCATGATAATGAATATTGGAAGGACAAAAGGGTGGAGAAAACACAATGGGATTCTTATGCAAACTTTTTGTTTAAAATTGAAGATTTCTAATTGCACTACTAAATAATTGAGTGTGTGTGTGTGTGTGTGTGTGTGTGTCTTGTTCTAACCCCTCTCATAAACACTAAAATGTCCCTTTAACTTTTTAAGTATTTAATAAGTCATTTTACTGTTACAGGGTAGCGGACTGGGCAATATCATGGGGAACGCTCAATGATATAGCACTCTGGACACTAGTATAAATTAAAAGAAAAGAACAGTTACATACGTACCATAACAGTAGATCTTCGAGAGAATCTCTTTCATCTGGACACACCTATGGAACTTTTAGCCAAGAGGCAGTAGGACCACATGGAAACTTTTGCAAGCAGTCGGCCAGGGGCCACCCACAATGACATCAGACATCAGCATCTGTACAAACATGGGTGGCCCCTCCTCTCCTCAGTTTCCCACTGGAGATCATGTTCAAAGGACCTCCCTGTAGGGAACCAGGAGAGAACCCAGTACTTAGCAAACTAGGTGAGGCTGAGGGCTGGAAAATGTAATAATGGAGGTAGGAGCACAAAGAAATTCAGTGTTACAGGCCCCAAAAAAAGGGAAGGAAGGTGGGATGGCATGACCTAATGAAAGAGATTGTTTCAAAGATCTCCTGTTATGGATGTATGTAACTGTTCTATCTTCTTCAAGGATATCTCATTCATCAGGCCACATCTATGGAATGAGTACCAATCAGTACCAAAAGCTAACAGTCTGGGTGGCTGGAGCCTATAGGCTTATGAAAGTAGGCCTTGTAGTACAACTAGGCCAAAGCCAGCTCATCAACTAGAAACAATGTCCAGACAATAGTGCTTTGTGAAGATGTGGGCAGTATTCCAGGTAGCAGCTGACACAGATCTCTGCAGCGGACACATTTCTAAAACAAGCAACAGAGGTGGCCATGCCTCTGGTTGAATGACCACAAACCACACCACAAAGTTCCTTGCCGTACTTCCTGTAAGAAAAAGTAATATAGTTTGCTAGCCACTTGGACAAGCACTGCTTAGAAACTGGAGAATCCTCTTTCCCAGGGGCAAATGAAACAAAAAGCTGGGAGGACTTCCTGCAGTTCTATGTACGGTGTGAATAGTACCTGAGTATTCTATGCACCTCTAAAGAATGGAGCAATGCTTCCCCTGGATTGGCATGCTCTGGATAATACACTGGTAGGTGGATGGTTTGATTTAAAGTAAACTCAGACACCACCTTTGGAAGAAACTTACGATTAGTATGCAAAGATCCTGGGCTCAATTCTCAAAGGGCGATGCAGGGCTTGCACAAGCCCTGCATTGAACCCTGTGCTGCACCTACCACATTGTGCACCATGCTCTCCACTCTTTGTGGTGGTTTGCACCAAGTATGTGGTGCAAACTCTGTACAAAGGTCCACAAAGTTAGACCAGTAAAAGCTCATCTAATACGTGGTGTTGGGCACATGGCATTAAGAATCCAGATTACCAACCAGGGAATGCTGCAAGCCCCAAGCACTGTGTATTCGGTGTACCCAGGGCTTGTGGCAATCCAAATCATTGAAGAATCAAGCCCCCTTCTTTGTGGAAAATCAAATAAGGAGGCTCACACATTAGGGCATGAAGCTCAGCAATCCTTTGAGCAAAAGTGATTGCAAATATTAAGTAATGCTTTCCAAGAGGACAAGCATAAGCCACAAGTTACTGATGGCTCAGAAAATGAGCCAAAGTAAGTCATTCCAAAATAAAATTCAGGTCCCAAGCTGGGACTGGTTTGTGGATATAAGGCTTCAGATATAGAATGCCCCTCAAGAAGGCACAGAGTACCTCCAGCATAGCCACCGTACAGCCATCTATAGGCACATGGAAAGCTGATATGGCAGCCAGGTACACTTTGATGGAGGAATACTGCAGGCCTGAATCTGATAAGGACAGCAAGTATTCTAGAACTTGATTAACTGGACAGGTAAATGGATGCAGGTTATGTGAAGTGATCCATAAAGAAAACCACTTCCACTTCATGAAATGAGTAGCTCTGGTGGACAGTTTTCTGGCAGCCACCAGAACATCCGCCACTTTTGGTGACATCCCAAATCAAGCTGTGGCTTTGTCTTCAGGATCCATGCATGCAGATGTAGAGACTTCAGGTTTGGATGGACCAGGTTCCCTGTTCCTGTGACAGTAGACCCTTGCACAGGGGCAGAGGTACTGGGGGTTCCTCTGCCAGCTGTTGCAGCAGTGGGAACCAGATCTGTTGAGGCCATAGAAAAACAATGAATATTAGAGTTGCCCCTTCCAATTTCAACTTGAGTAGTTCTCTCTGAATTAACACGAAGGGAGGAAAGGCATATGGAAACCTTACTTTCCAAGAGAGAGACAACGTGTCTCACCAGAAAACTCTAGGCCCCAAAGCAAACAAGCAAAAAAGCAGCAGTTTTGCATTGCATGGGGAAACAAAGGTCCAACTCTGAACAAGCCCATCTTTTAAACAGGTTTTTGACCATGAAGGTCAACAGTTCCCACTCATGCATTCTAGACTGTGACTGAGCTTGTCTGCCAAGATGTTTTGGACACCTGGAACGTGTACTGCTGATGGTTCTAGACCATGTTCCAGAGCCCAGTATCAAACTCTCATTGCTTCCTTGCACAGCGGATAGGAATGAGTCCCCCCTAATTTGTTGACGTAGTGCATCACACTGACATTGTCTATTTGTAGCAACAGAAGACCTGGGGACAGGTGGTTCTGGAAGGCTTGGAGTCTGTACAGAATGGCCCTCTTTTCCAGAACATTGATGTGTAATGTGCACTCCTCTAGGGTCCACATGACTTGTGTTTGCAGAGGGCCCAGATGGGCTCCCCATCCTGATCCCAAAGCTTCAGTGGTGAGGATCTGAAGAGGGGAAACAATCAAGAATGCAACCCCCTTGAGCAGGTTGCTGTGTTCCATCCACCACTTGAGCACTTTGTGCACAGGGGATGTGACTAGAAACAGCTGTTCTAGATCATCTGTGAGCTGATCCCACTGGACTGTCAGGGTCCACTGGGGCATCCGAATGTGCGGCCTGGCCAGTGGTACTGTAACAGTGGCTGTTGCTATGAGTCCCAGAAGGTGTAAAAATGTCCTTGTTGAGACATGATGGCTGTCATGCACGGCTTGTGCTTGGACAATCAAGTGGCCGACCCTGTCCAGAGGCAGGAAAGTCGAGTTCTAGGCCATGTCCAGGCCTGCCCCTATGTACTGAAGTAGCTGGCAAAGTGTCAACACTGATTTTGGTACACTGACTGTCATCCCCAGGGCATCAAAACTTGTATTGTTCAAGTTAAGGTTTTCAACAGCTGGTTTCTGAAGTGGGCTTTCAGTAACCAATCATCCAGGCAAGGGAAAACATTCAGGCCTTCCCTGTGAAGGGCTACTGCTGCCTCTGCTAAGCATTTAGTAAAGACCCATGGTGCACAACAGTTAATCAGTCATTTCCATTCACTACAGACTTCTTTGGATAAACTTCATCACCTACCTGCTGCTATGAGAAACCTATCTGAATCATTTTCCAGTACTGATATCAAATTAGAACAAGGAATAAAAAGAATAAATGAACTGGAATTACACCAATCACAACTAGAAGATTATATGAGGTCGGTTCCAAAAGAATTAAAAGAACTGCACAAACAGCAAGATTATACCATGGACATAAGTGAACAGCCAATGAAATAGTCAGACTGGCGGTTTACCACAGGTGTAAATCCTCTGATAACCAACAGCTGTTGATGAGGCTATCCAATAAATCATCTGCAGCACAGGAATAAATACAATAAAAATAAAAAAAACAAAGCAACCTCTTTAATATTTGTATTATACTATAGTAAAAAAATTAACCTTGGTATAATCGCAATAAGCCACTCGGAGGATGTGGGTTTTTGGGCGATTTACCATGGCTGGTGAGGATTTACCCACTCGGCCGCACCTCATGGGCAAACCACTCCAGCCGTGGTAAATCCCCTGATGACCCACACCCCCTCGTGGCTTATTGCTTAACTCTCTAAGAACCAAGATAGATGATCAAGAAAACTGTGCACAGCAGAAAAATATTTGAATATTTGGATTGTTAGCCCAATTGGAAAAACAGTCGCCACTTATAAACATTAGGACTGAATTTTTTTTACTTCTATCAGGGACAGATAAAGATCTACCTATAATTGATCATATACATTGGTTAAGGCCAAATAATGGGGAGTGGGGGAAGGGGGCCAGACCAGCCATTTTAAAAATGTTGACATCTGATGGAAAAGATAGAGTAATGGAAGCATTCTATGAAACAAGCAATTTCAAATTTAGAGATCGGTTGATATATTTAAAGCATGATTTTTCTAAATCATTATGGGAGCAAAGGAAACAATATGCAGGGGCACAACAGATTCTGTGGAAAAAATGGCATCAAGGCATACATCATTTTCCCTTCTAAACTGAAAGTGCTGTTAAATAATCAAACTCTACTACAGTAATGTGTCAGAAGCCATTCAACACCTCAAGATTCAATTACCTGAATACTGTACATTACTACGTTTGAACATGGTTGAAGGGCATTTATAAAAAGTTACAGATTCAGAGATTTTTCTTGACACAGCTGGCAGATAAAAAAACATTTTTTAGTATCGGTGTGTGTGGGGGGAGGGGGGGGATTAGTGGAGGCTGGGCAAATTGTCTCCAAGTGGTAACAGGAGATTGCCAGACTCATGTGTTCGGTAATGGGGTGGGAATGGGGGGTATTTAGAAGTTAGCAAGGAAGTAGGAGTTAACTCTCCAGGGCATATTAGGATAGGGTGGGTTTGGGGAGCTTTTTGGGGGAAAGAGGTTTGCATGTAGATACTCAACAACAAGTACAGGTTAAAATAGATTCTTTAGGTCAGAGATTAACAAAACAAAATTATTCATTAGCAAAAAAATTTTATTTTCCGAAAAAATGGTGGTGACACTCAAAGGAACAACTTGGAATGTAGACGGGGTAAACTCTCCCATTAAGAGATATAGACCAGATATTCAAAACTTTACGCTGGGCAAAATCATTTGTAGGAGTTTAGCTGAGGATTATGAGTCTGCCATATTCAAAAGGCCAAATAAGCGCGGGCAAACTGCATTAGCGCCAGGCAAAAGTATAATGTATGCAAGGAGCAAACTGACATGAATACAAAGCGCAATGCTATATTCAGTGGCTAGCGCTTGCAGCTAAGTGGTTTAAGCGACCTAAGCGCGACAGCGTGATGTAGATTACCGCCAGAAAAAGCTGGTGTAATCCTGGGCAATCAGCTTTCGCAACAACATAAATACAATGCGCCGGATATGTTGGTTTAGCCGGGTCTTGGCGCCGATTCAATACATAAACATAACACATAGATAAAGCCAAACATAGTGGAAGCTTGCTGCTAACCAATGGCATCACAATGATGCCATCATCTGCCACCAGTCCCAGCCATGCCAGGCAGTAAGTGGTGACCCTGCCGCCAGTGGACAGCATGGCAGTGTAGCCATACAGCACACACCTGCTGACCACACATATCTGTGGACAAAACAGATGCCAACACACACATGCAGCACTGTGGGCATGGAGGATGTTGAGGGAGTGTGTATGGGTGGCCAGGCTGTGCCACAGACCAGGTGTGCACAAGGCTGGGACTCATCATGCAGTGCACATGGGCCAGTAATAGGAATACCCCAACACTAGTGTGCCTTTCGGATACTATATGCCCCCAGCCACATACCCACAGCTGACAACTGCCACAACACACAAAGCCAGATATGTACATGTCACTGTGAGCATCACATGCCACAGGTACAGCATCTGTGGGTCACACAACAGTGTAACAGTAATGTCGACTGTCAGTAAACACACCTGCAGGTTGGGCCTGTCACTGTGTACAGTGCAATCAGCATCACTTGCCCTACACACCATAGGCAGTGCTACGTCCCTCACACTACTGTCTCCCTTGCTACTGTAGTGTCTGCTGTGCACTGTAGCATGCCCTACAGTGTGACAGTTGCATGCAGCACCACCACCACCTGTGCCTATGCTGTCCTGTCCCTGGGTACAATATGCTATGCTATGCTATGCTGTACTGTTTACCTGTAGCCTGTAGCTATCATCGTGCACTGCCAGACTGACCTACAGATGGAGCTGCGGTTGGACCTTGTCTGCCCTGTACTCCAGACTGACCTACAGGTGGCTCTATGGGACCCTGCAGTAACGCTAAGGCAAACTGTGTGCAAATCAGGGTATAATGAGATGCTAATCCGGTTGTTTGCCCAGAGACTAACTAAGTAGGCTCATTTGCATGGCACTTTTGAATATGGCACATTTTAGCTCGGGCAAGCGTGTTTGCTCCAGGTTAATTGCTTAGCTCGCTAATGTGTTAGCGCGCGCTAATGGTACGGGAATATTGTAAAGTTTTGATCACTGTTCTTCTCATCTGCTGCTTCCTGCAACTGTACTGAGTCCATGCATTTGCTGGACACACATTGGCCACGTAGTTCGTCTGTACCTGCCCTCACGTTGCTGTGTACTGTGTTGTTGTTGTGGGTTGCACTTCCTGGTTGTTTTATTCAGTGCTGTCTTATTCCAGGGCAATGTTTGCCCTGCACTCCCAGCCCAGTTTGCATGGCCTCATTACCATGCTATATTCAGAAGCTGTTTGCCCTGGGCTATTCCGTTTGAATATGGCTTGCTTTGTGCTCCGGGCTCAGTTTGCCCGCTGGGCAGTGCTAATTTTGCCCCTGGGCAAAGTTTTGAATATCTGGCCCTTAGAATCTTTTCTAGAATAAAAAAAGCTCAATCTGGATGTTGTGATGCTCCAAGAAACTTTTTTAAATAACAACGAGGTTGAAACATTAAGGAAAAATGGCCCAGAGAACTGTATCATTCACAAGGTACAACTAATAGAAGCGCAGGGGTGGCTTTATTACATAGTAAAAAATTTAAAGGGAAAGTAACTGATTTAATAATAGACATACATGGTAGAATTGTTTTGGTTAAGACAAAGTAGAAGAACATGAGATTACCATTGGTTCAATATACTGTATACCCCTTTTGGGGGTTACGGGAGCATTCTGGCAGAAATTAATAAAATGCTTTATAGGTGGAATTGTAATAACATAATCATTGGTGGGGATTTTAATTGTACACTAACGGTATACTGGATAATACTTCCAAGATTTCCAAATGGGATGAATACAAATCTAGATTATGAACTGGCTGGCATAAATGGAGGAAGCTGATTGACCCAGAGGTTTCTGGAGCCGTGATGATATCTGGGTACATACTCAAGGCTCAAAAAAACCTCCGGTATCCAGCCTCCTCATTGTCCCCCAAAACAAGTCCTTTTGCTATTAGTTGAAGTCACCACTGAAGCACCCGTGACCCCAGTCATACTAAAGCTACTTAAACTTTTTTTTTTGGCAGCCTCAGTTAAAATGCCGAAAGATACTGTCACAACCCAAACAGTTTTTTTGTTTGTTTGTTTTCTTATGAACCGCTGCTGCATGATGCTTCATAGTTGTAGCACCCTCTCTTTCTTTGTTACAGCAGTGGCTAATTTAAAAACTAAACCAAATTGTCCACAGTCCGTGTTTACCTCACACCTTGCCGCAGATCATGTCCCACAGCTAAAGCAGTCAAAAAACACATAAATACATTTTCTAACACTCTGGTAACCAAGATATCACACTGAAAAGTCCTTCATGGCTGTTCCTGTCTCTCAAAGGAAAGCACATGCTGCACTTACCAAATTCTTTGTTTCTGTCCCCTTGCTTCCAACTTTACATGTACCCAAACAACACAATGCTGAAAATCGCTGCTCCAATTTGTCATAAATTCTACAAATGGGAAGAGAGAAAAGCTAGAGGCAATGGCACCAATGCTTACATTTGAGATGAGGGAGGGAGAAAGCTTAGACAAGCACACGACCACTACATGTTCTACTAGCTCCAAGTAAAACAGTGCCACCTGCTGATCAGAACCCTCCAAGAACTATTTTCTTAACTAGTACTCTTACACTACTCATTTTAAAATGTTTTAACAGTTTTGTATTTTTTTTTTAATTCACATACTTATAGCCAGTTCAGAATAGAAATAATGCATTCCAGAGTGTGGTATATCATGGGATATCACCACTTCTCGGGTACATGAGGCACTCGATTTCACCTTGTGCCTCACAACGCACCCAAGGCATGATGATATCCCATGATATACCACATCCTGTCATGCATTATTGCTTAATTAGTACAGGTTTTTTAAATTAATAATTCAATGGACATACTGTATGGAGAGAATTACTAGTAATAAAAAAGACTACACATATTATTCAGCACGCCACAAAATGCATTCAAAGCTTGATTATATTTTTACAACCAAAGAATTACTAGTTAACAGTCTGGGAACAAGGGCCAACATAGAACAACTGATAATGTCAGATCATAACGTGGTTAGTTATGATTTAATATTAGATTCAGCAAAGAAAAATGATGTTAATTGGAGATTTAATAATAACTTATTAAATGAGTCCCCTTTTTTAGAAAAATTGAGAAAGCTATTAAAGCTTTATTATAGAAAACAAAGTGGTTCAAAACCATATTATAGAATGCTGGGACACCTTAAAAACTACAATCAGAGGTCAAATAATTTCTGAAGCTTCATGGAAAAATAAACAGAGGCTGCGCAGGCTAAAACAGGTCAAAGAACAACTCAAAACACTGGAATTAGCAGTCAAAAATGGTGACTCAAACAAAAAAAACAAGAACTTATGGAGTTAAAAATGTCATCAGTTCTACAGAAATCTTTCAGACTAAACAGAACTAGGCTAGAGGCAATTGCAACTGGAAAATGAATAGTGAAGCGGTCGGGAAATTGTTAGCTAAAAGGATACAGGATTCTGAGAAAAAAGTTGAAATAACACTCATCAAAACTGTAGGAGGGCAAATTTTGACACAACAAGAAAAGATTACAAAAGAATTTTATCATTTTTATTCGCCATTATACACCTCAGAATGTCACCCTACAGATAGCGAGATTACATATTATAAAAAAAATGGATGTGACTAACATTGCTGAATAAGATAGGAATAATCTGGAGAAACCCATTACAGCCTTAGAAACAGTCAATACTTTAAAAAATATGACAAAAGGTAAACACACAGGAACAGATGGTTACATATTAGAATTTTACATGTCTTTTAAATCTATCATGGGGCATCTGTTGGAAATGTTATACACTCAGATGCAAATTAAACACAAACTTCAAGACTCATTTTATCAGGCATATATATCATTGATATCAAAACAAGGGAAAGACAGTACTAATATTAAAAATTATAGACCAATAGCAATATTCAATGTAGACTATAAGATCGATACCAAAATTTTAAATAACAGAGTATTACCGATACTAGATAAAATTGTGAATATAGACCAAACAGGTTTCATCCCAAAATGAACTATTCAATCAGGCCTTTCTAAATTACAATTTATTATTGAGTACCTCACCAACTCAAAACCACCAGCAATTTTCATCTCATTAGATGCCAGCAAGGCCTTCTACATGCTGGAATGAAAGTATCTCTTCAGCACTATGAACATTTTCAACTTTCCAGACCAATATGTATAAAAGACCTATATAGCAAACCTAGAGCACAAATAAAGGTAAAAAACATTCTCTCAGATCTCCTGATGCTTCAAAGAGGGGTAAGGCAAGGTTGTCCCTTATCCTCTTCCTTGTTTATTATAGGCTTGGAATTACTATTATGTGAAATAAGGTCAAATCATTTAATAAAAGGGATTAAGGTGGCCTCACAAGGTATACCCCCCAACAACAACACAAACACAGTGACCTACATCGCTGTTGACAAAATCGACAGTTTGCTGACAGGTCGCTGTGTTGGTGCTCCTGAGACAGGGGCACACAGTCTGGTCCTGCACCCCTTCCCCAAATCAACTCCAACTCAGAGTTAATTATCATTAGTATGGGGGTGATGGGGCAGAGCCCCCCTAATGGGGGTTCAGGGCAAAGCCCCCCAATAGAAAAACAGACCAGGAGACAATTGGGATTTATGTCGACCGCAACTTGCCTGGGCACCTGTGTGTGTGTGTGTGTTGCTGTATGGTGCTGCGTGCAGTTGTGTGTGGCTGTGTGGCACTGCCACCCCCACTTCTGCCCCATGCCTCTGTGTGTGCATGCCCATTGCCATGCCTGCCCATGCCCGTGTGCCATACCATTGTGTCTGGCCACTGCATGGGTGTTGCTCCATCTACCTGTGTGCACCAAAGTGTTCCAGTGCAATTGTGTCCCGGTGCTGGCATGCCATCCTTTGGAGTCAGGGATCCCTCCACCTGGGGGGAGGCTGCCACCACCCCCTGGCCCATTGCCCTCATTGTCCTCACTGCTGTCCCCCTCTTTGGCCTCGACAGCTATCCCATGGTCAATGGCCATGTTGTGCAATATGCAGCAGGCCAGGAATAGGCCACAGGCTTTCGACGGGCTGTACTGTAGGGCACCGCCAGACCTGTCAAGGCAATGGAATCATGCCTTCAGCATCCCAAACACACACTCAATGATGTTCCACATGCTGGCGTGTACCTCATTGTAACGGTCCTCTGCTGGGGATGATGGGTGCTAGTAGGGGTGAGCAGCCAGTGCCTGAGTGGGTAGCCACCGTCACCTGTGTGGACAGATACATGGTAAGCCTAGTGTTCTGTGTCACTGTGCCCCTTGCCCGTCCCTGGTGCCCCCACCAGCACACCCACCCTGCCCACCCCCATCCCATGCCCTGCTGTTTCCAGCTCCCTATGGCCGTTCCACACTCACTCACTAGGTGGCCTGTGGGGATGTCCCCATGCTGGAACCTTTGGCACAGCACAGACCTGTGCCAGGTGAATGTATCATGTGCACTCCCAGGGTGTGTGACACAGACATTGGTTATGCACCCCCTGGCATTGCACACCACCTGGCAGTTGATACTGGGGTAGCCCTTACTGTTGACATATGCTACGCCCTCAGGGCCAGGTGGCATGCGGATGCCCACATGGGTGCAGTCAATGGACCCAAGAATGCCAGGCATCTGTGCTACCCTGTGGAAGTCCTGCATGGTTGCTGTACACTCTGCCTGTGTGCTGGGGAACTGGATGTATTCCCCAGCATGTGGCAGCAGGGCATTGAGGAATTGGGTGAGGAGGCATGATGTGGCCAACTTGGTTATGCCTGTGGTGTCCCCTTTTGGTCTCTGGAAGGTGCCCGAGATGAGCAGGCACATGATGGCTGTCACCTTCATCTCCACTGACAGGGCATGGCTCTGTCTAGTGGGTGCCTGCATCTCCTCACTGCACACCTCACAGAGCTGCCTCAGAATCACCCAGTTCAGGTGCTACCAGCCCACGATCTCTGTATCAGAGTAGTTCTCGAAGCTGATGTGGGCACAGTACCACCTGTTCTGGGCATACCACCGACGGGCCCTTCCACGGCCACGTCACTCTACCTCCTGCCTCCTCACACCCCTCATTATGGCCTCCATCTGGAAGGCTGCACTGGCCATGGCCCCTGCTGTCCTGTCTCCTCCTGGGCGGTCGACTCCTGTGGTCTGCTTGCCACAGTGGGGCAATGCCTTTCTCTCTGCCTGGCTGTCTCTGTTGCTTCCCCTGCCCCTGGCTTGCACTCCACTGCTGCCTCTGTCCCACACCCCTGTGGCTGCCTGTTCCACTCCCTCAGTCCCTCACAGGCTCTGTCTCCCTTTTTCCTTCTGTTCCCTCCCTCCACAGTCTGGTGGCTTGCTCTCTCTCTCTCTCTCACTCCCCACTGGCGCAAGTGCTGTCCCTGTGCTTGTGCCCTGTATTAATATGTGCAAGTCTGCTCGGCACATCTGGTTGTTGCTCCATACTTGCGCCATGGGTCGGGGGTTGAATATCGCACTGTGCCACATATTCATGGGCACACTCCCTGCCCATGTGCATGCATTCATTTGGGTTGTGTATTGGCGCACTGCTACTTGCACTGCGCACTGGCTCCCACTGAATATTGCTGCATTGCACATTTCTGCAGTTGTACAGGTGCAACCCAGTTGCACCATGTGCAACTACTTTGAATATCCCACCCATAGCATTAGTTCATCAAACACATAGGATAGGCACATTAAGGGGTTCAAATATAGTTAGAAGTAAGAGGCAAATTACCTTGAATCACACAAGCCTTCAAGAAAGCAGTGGTGGAATGTAAGATGTTTGTTTATGCCTCAAATGTCCCATAACTCAGATTGTACCATGCAGTTCCATTGATAAGGCTGATATCCTGTCTCCTTCTCCTGTAAACAGATTATTCCTGTGCCAGAGAGAAGGACACTGCACCTATGAGGTCATTGTTGACCCTCACGAAAAACATGTATTTTTAAAATCATGCAAAGCCTGTGGAATTGGTGGAGACAGCCTGTCTGTGGAATAAAATACATATATGGGCTAAGCTGTTATCTAAGTTGTCTGTACACTCTGATAGCCAGCTGTAATGGTGTGGGTTCTACAGATGGACACAGAGTCAGAAATTTAGGTGCAACCCACTGTTTGTTTCAGCGGGATGTTTATTACTTCATAAACATGCTGGCACCAGAAAGCATAATAACATGCAAAAGACAAAAAAACATTCATAAACAGCAAAAGCAAATAGATTCTCTAGCACAGAACCTCTGTCACTGCTGGTCAGAAGGAACTAACCCTATCTAACTGGTACCAGCTCAGGTAGTGCTAATATACCTGCCTACCTGAGTCAGGTGACCTAGCATCATCAAACATTAAAACATGTTTTAAACCCCAACAATAATAGATTTAGCTAGGCTAACACATCAAGAAGACTGAATAACAACCCCCAAAATTCCAAGGGAGTAAAAACAATTCTTATTTGGAGTATATTACTGAACACAATCCTTTCCAAAAATGATTGACAGATTGATTGGTATAAACTGGGACCACAAGGGGCCACTGTCCCCCTATAGAGCTGTTCAGATCAGACGTAGAATTCACAGGGAACAGACCTCTGGCGAATATATTGCAGACCTAAAATGACAGCAGCAAAAAATCAAAAGAAGAAAACAAAAGGAGTATTTCTCTGAAGCAGCAGAAATATTCACTTACATACTGACTCTATAGGCTATAAGGTAGACTGTTTTACAAGTATACTTATTTTAGGGAATTTGGTTAAACGATACCATTTTCCTAGTGAATAAACGTTCCCCAGAAAGGACTCCGGCTAAGGTATGCTAATGTATTCTTATTTATCGCGGAGACCAGGCAAAAAGAAATATTAAGGGCTGAAAAGCAGCAATAGCACAGTTGCAATGTCAAGTCATTGGCTGAAATTGCAAGCAGATGGTTGACACTTTCACTTTCTCCCTACTGCTTCAAGGAGAACTGCAATTGTCTTTCCTGGCATGGGAGAGAGATGCACTTAACAGTGCTTTGTTGCCTGAATCTCTACGCTTGTGTACAACTTGCTTCCAGGCAGAAACGCAAGAAGAAAACTAGTGCTAGTGTGTTACATGATAGTGCGCACAATCGCGAGAGCTTCGCGATCGTGCGAACAGTCGCACAGCACCAGAACAGCTCAAAAAAAACAAAGCCAACCAGAATATCCAAGCACTGTGTCCTCAGGACAACTAATTTCTACCTCCGTTACAGGACTTTCCTTCTCCTCCTTGCTCTAAACATACCAGGAAGAGGAGAAGGGGAAATATATACTTCTACCGTCTGGTACATACAAAAGCAAGGCATTTAAAACTCTCTAAGCCTTGAGAGAGTACAGTAACACAAATTGGTTCTTTAATTTGTAAAATACAGCAAAGCAGCACAGGATACAAAAAGAACAAGCATTTGTCAATGCTGAATGTTGTCTCGCTGGCATTGGCATTGGTACTGCAGGAGTTAGAGATGCATAATAGGAATGGCAGTGAAGTATTGAACTGACGCCAACCTTACCCCTACCCTGAAGAGACATATTTTCAACATAGGCATTTTGGGACCTCCCCTCATGAGCAGTGGCACTGTGATTGTGTTAATCTGTCCCAAAAGTTGATTGCCCACAGTGACCACGCCATTCTGTGCCACAGGTGCGAAAACACATTTTGGGCAGGATGTGAAACATGACAGCTGTACTGTTCATAAGGAGATATGAAAAAATACCAGTGTTGAAAATCTGGCATGAAAATATTGCAAATTTGTGAAGTTACAAGGGTGCGTGTAAACTGCGCAACGCACGCTTGTAACATAGTCATTTTATGGACTTTCGTCACCAAATTTTCAACATAGGCATTTTAGGACCTCTGCTCATGAACAGTGTCACCATCCTTGTCTCAAACTGTGCCGAAAACAGATTTCGCACAATGACTGCGCTATTCTGTGCCAGATGTGCAAAAACACATTTTTGCCAGGATATGTAAAATGACAGCTATACTGTTCATACGGAGGTGTGGAAAAATGCCAATGTTGAAAATCTGGAGTGCAAATATTACAAATTCATGAGGTTACGAGCGTGCGTGGAAACTGCACTATGCACGCTCATAAAACAGCCATTTTTGGGATTTTGTTTCACCAAATTTGCAACATAGGCTTTTTGAGATCCCACTTCACCAACAGTGGCACTGTTGTTTCATTAATCAGTCGCGAAAGGTGATTTCGTGCAGTGACCACAAAATCACCTTTTGAGACTGAATAATGCCATGATAGTGACTGAATTCACGACGAGGGGTCCCAATAACCCCATGTTGAAAATTAGGTGCTAAAATTCCCAAAAATGCCCGAGATATGCACCAAAGTTGAAAAAACCCTATTTATGCCATTATACAGCTTACCAGCATTTCTTCAGTTCGCAGTCGGCTTTGAGGAGAACAGACGTGTTCCCGGTCCACCAAAGATCACCACGCCATACTTCAGAGGTACTGTAAGTATGGGGTGAGGGAATGTGGAGAGGCAGGGTGTACAGAGGGTGGGCACGGGCTGTGGGAGGGCCACTGGAGTCGACAAGGGACTGTTTTCTGCTTTGCAGGTTAAAAAAAACATCGTGGGACTGTTTTTCTTTTACAGGGTTATTTGGCACACTAGGGTGGGCTCTCAGCATGCCACCTGAGTGTTTATATTTGGGGAGTTCTGTAGCCCGGAGATTGGGCAATCCCCGTCAGCACAACAAATATGGGGGACAGTATGCCGACAGGGAGTGGGCTCCCCCATTGGCAAATTAAACTGGGAAGGGGGGGACATGATGCCAAGGGGGATTGGGCACCCCCTCGGCACACACGTTAAATGGGAGGGGGGGTTGCATTATGCCGATGGGGAGTGGGCTCCCCGTCAGCAAATGAAGTGGGTCAGGACATTCTGCAGTGGCATGCCACCATGTTTTGTAAACTGGTCACCAAGAAAGGCACACCACTGCGTGAGAAGCTTGGCTCTCATTGCAGCAGACCTTTCCTTACAGCTGGTGGCCAGTTTACATGTTGAGGGTGTCGGCACCTGCAGCTGTCTTATTGGGGAATGAGGGATGCACCTACTGATGTGTGCCCTGCATTTGCCCACAGTGACCACACCTCCAAATCTGCTACTACTGCAGTATGTTGGCTGTGCAAGCGCGAGACAACATAAAAAGGGAAAGGGAAACGCTGCTTGCTTAACTCATATCATTCATGCAGTTTGTCTGTCAAAACATACTTCATAGCTTTTTATACTGATAGACACCTATTCAAACTTGTCTATTCCAGTACAATCAGGGTCTACTATCCTAGACCTTAGTTTATAAGGACCCAAAGGAATACAGAGAAAAGAAGCAAGGAGGGGACAAGTGGGCGGAGGAGATTTTGTATGAATGTGGCTTGCCTCCATACAGAAAAGACAGGGATAGCCTTAGAAGTGAGAAAAATAGTGGTTACAACAATAAAAAAAATTGATGGGCCCAAACTTTCAGTGGCAGGAACTGACCTTGTCACACCAGTGATAGCATCACATCAGCTTTCCCTCTGTGCATGATCCTGCTGAAGTGAGTATGAATTTTTGTACTTATTTAGCAGTAGCCTTAGACAGACAGGATGCTTAACAATATAATTAGGATATATTGGTTTTCTATGTTTGATGGGTTTTCACTGATATGATGGTTCTGAATAGGAAATGTCATACTGGAAAAACTGTGTCTTTCTAACTGGAAACCTTGTATAATAAATTATATTTTTTGTTGCACTTTCACAAACTTGTGTAAGACTGTCATTAGACTATATCAGTAGTTCTAAAGTAACAGTATCATAATAAATAATCATTACTAACATTTTGGCACCCAAAGGGTGTCTTTCAGACAGACACAGACTTAACCCTATCAGACTTCTGTTATCTAAGTTCATGCCCTGTGTTTATAGTACTATCACTGCAGCCTTTGTCCTTGGAGAACTCATACAGGCTAATAAAATGGGAATGGCAGAGCAATATAATGCTAGTTTGCTCACCTGATAAAGGTGATTGTGGGGGAATACATCTCTGAGGCACTCTACATTCATGACATCATGGGTTTTGTACACTTGATAGGTTGCTTGATGCACATGTGATGTGAAGAAAGTCCATCCCCCACCTGAGAGGGGGGGTCTGCTCTCCTAAGGTCAGTTTGATGTATTCCAAAGCTGTATCTGTAACAATAATCTGTTAATACCTTTTGCTGTTAATGAGTGTAGATATGTAGTGACCACTTAGTGGTAGAAAATTGTTGTGTAACTTTATTTTCAGGGTGCCTTCCTCAAGCAACTGGTCATGGAACCAACTCGGCAGAAGGCAATACTGGACCTTGTACTCACAAACAGGGACAGTGTGATGGGGTTAAGAGTGGGGGAGCACCTGGGGAACAGTGACCACCAGTCATTGTGGTTTGAAATCACAGAAAGAGCAGAACCAAACCACACAAAAACACGTATCCTGGATTTTAGGGGCAGACTTTGGGAAAATGGGAGATACTTGAAAGAGGCAGTAAGGAGAATAGGACAGGAATCAGGGGTTGAGGAACAGTGGGCAGTATTTAAAATGGGGATTACAAGAACAACAAATTATGCATTAAGCAGGTTAGCAAGAGGAAAAGGAAGGGGAGACCATTATGGTTTCCAAAGAAGTAGCCAGAAAGTGAAAGCCAAAAGATTGCATTCAGGCAATACAAAAGACACAGGCAGAAGGGATAGGGAGAAGTACCAGGAGAAGCAAGGGAGGCAGGGAGGTCAGTAAGGGAAGCCAAAGCTCAGACAGAAGAACACATTGCAAAATCAATGGGTAGAGGGGACAAAACCTTTTACAGGTACATAAGTGAAAAAAGAAAGACAAAGGGAGGGATAGTGAGACTGAAGGGGCAGGATGGGGGCTGTGTGGAGGATGACAACAGTAAAGCTGACATATTGAAAAGGTATTTCTGCTCAGTCTTTACTGAGGAAGAGGAGGGTAATGGGTCTGAAGTGAGTACAAGGGGTAAGAATGGTGCAGAAATGGACACAGTCCCTTACACGAGAAAGGATCCTGAAGGAACTGGAAGTAATAAGAGTTGATAAAGCAATGGAGGCCAGATGGGGTGCACCCCAGGGTCCTTAAAGAACTAGAGAGGTGGTGGCTGAACCTCTGGCTATCCTATTTAGCCCATCACTGGAAACAGGAGGTACCCAAAGACTGGAGGACAGCAGATGTAGTCCCTTATACAAAGCGGGAACAAAGAGGAAGCAGGGAACTACAGACCAGTCAGCCTCACCTCAGTAGTGGGGAAGATCATGGAAGCACTACTGAAGGAGAGATTGGTGGAACATCTGGTTGTCAAAGGACTACAGGACCCAAGGCAGCATGGTTTCACCGGGGGGGGTCATGTCAGACCAACCTCATTGAATTTTTTGACTGGTTGACTAGAGAGGTGGATCAGGGGAGGGCAGTGGACATGGCCTATCTGGACTTCAGCAATGCCTTTGACACTGTGCCACATAGAAGACTACTACACAAACTGGGGAATATGGGTGTGGGCAGGACAGTAGTGTGGTGGGTAGGTAACTGGCTGGGTGGCAGGACACAGAGGTGGTGGTAAATGGCTGTCACTCCACAGAGGGAAGAGTGACCAGTGAGTACCACAGGGATCAGTGCTGGGACCAGTCCTATTCAACATCTTCATCAGTGACATCGCCCAGGACCTAGAAGGCAGAATTTCACTGTTAGCTGATGACACAAAGCTCTGTAACAGAGTAGACACACCAGAGGGTGTAGACAGAATGAGAAGGACCTGCAGAAACTTGAAGAATGGTCAGGGGTTTGGCAGTTGAATTTCAATGCAAAGAGTGCAAGATAATGCATATGGGGCATAAAAACCTTGGCACAATATATCAGTTGGAGGGTGAGGATACATGCACCAAACAGTAAAGGGATCTTGGGGTTATCATCTCTGATGACCTCAAGGTGAGAAGCTCAGTGTGACAAGGCAGCAGGTAAAGCAAATGAGGATGCTGGGATGTATAGGCAGGGGGCATCACCAGCAGGAAGAGAGGTCATAATTCCTCTATACAAGACACTAGTGAGGCCCCACCTGGAGTACAGTGTACAGTTCTGGAGACCATACCTAAATGAGGACATAGACAGGGTAGAGAAGGTTCAGAGGAGGCAACAAAGATGGTGCATGGATTGCATCACAAGTCCTATGAAGACAGGTTGAAGGAACTGAACATGTACTCCCTGGAGGAGAGGAGGGAGAGAGGGGATATGATAGAGACATACAAGTATCTCACAGGGAGGAACAGGGTGCAGGAATACACTATTTTTAAAGGAAAAAGATGTACCAGAACTAGAAGGCATGGGAAGAAGTTGGAGGGAGGACGATTCCGAGGAAACATGAGGAAGAATTTCTTCACAGAACGGGTGGTGGACAAGTGGAACACCCTGCCAGATGAAGTGGTGGGGGCTGAAACAATCACGGGATTTAAGAATGCATGGGATAGACATAAAGGAATTCTGGAGGTCAGGGGTAAGGGGAAACAGACTTCTAGGAAAACATAAACTGAACTTACAAGCTCAAATGGGCAGACTGGGTGGGCCATAGGCCCTTATCTGCCAACACTGTCTATGTATCTATGTATCTATGTATTTTGTTATTACACTATACATATAGACGTCGGTGATGTCCAAACCTGCTCATTTGTAATAGCGAGTATCATACATTCATACAATGTATGAAAACTTGTTGAGTCTTTCACACGTCTGTTGGGCGGGATATGGAGTGCCTCAGAGATGTATTCCCCCACAATCACCGTTACCAGGTGAGTAAACTACCATTGTGGGGGATAATCTCTGAGGCACTACCCATTCATGACATCATGGGTCATTAAAAAGCAGTAATCCTCTGCTAGTGTGGGTCAGACGTGCTGTCTTGTACCTAGTCCTTACATGCTGCTAAAGATTTCCTCTGCAGTATTCCATTTTCTCTGCCAGGAAATTGTAGATTGCTCTGAGTAGAAGTAAGCCTTCAGATCTCTTGGTGCAGTCAAGTTATTCACTGTATGGTTCCATGATTGCTGTTTTAAGATACATGGCAATCAAAGAATTTGAAGCTGGTTTTCCTTTTCCATGCACATTACAAACAGTCTGTTTTGTATATTTCCTCTGTCCTTGATAGGAATGTGCTAAGTATCCTTTTCATACCCCATATTTTAAGCTGAGGGTTGTTTTGTATTTCCCACTGAGGGGGTTCTGCAGATATTACAATAGTTTGGTTGATGTGGACTGTCAATGATACTATTGGTCAGAATGACATTATAGGTCTAAGGGATATTCTGTCAGTGTAGAGATGTTAGGAAAGGTAAGGGATTTCAATTTACAACAGTGCTTCAACCACTAGGCTACACAGTCTGCAAGGTCTGCATGAGTATGCCTGTAGTTCTCCTCCACGTCTGGCAGATGCTAGTGCCATCAGGGAGGGGAAAGTGTTAATGTCTGTGCCAAGCCTATGTCATGCACTGGGCCCTGTTTGCTCAAGAATGGAACAAGAGGTCTCATGTTGTACTTGGCCCATGGCACTATGTCTATCAATGATGACATTACTCCCAGTACTTGTGAAACTGCTTGAAGTTCTGGATTTCTGTGTTTCTGTAATTGTGTAGTCTGTGCAATAATTGCGTGGACTTGGGCATTTAATGGGTTGCTGAGACCCGGATTTGTGTCGATCAGTGAGCCTAGACTATCTATAGACTGGCTGGGGATGATGGGTAGCTTTTATTATACAGCTGTGATTTTGTAGGCAGTGTACTACCGCATTTGTTCTTGAAAGGACTGTTGTACTGTTCTGGTCTTGATCAGCCGGTCGTTCAGTAGGGTATTACTTGTATGCCCTTAACTCTTTTACCATTGTGAACATGCTTGGGGTTGATGGTAACACTTGTATTGGTATCGTTTTCCCAATATGTGAAATCGACAGAATTTGTAGTGTGATGTATGTGTCCTACAAATGTAGTGAAGTTAGGTAATCTCCTGAGCTTATTACAGTGAGGGTGGGCCCAATTGTTTCCATTTCTAGGGTTTGAATTGTACAGAATTGTTAAGGTCCAGAACTGGGCATAGCCCTCTGGTCCCTTTTTGGGTACCTTGTCAAATATGGAGGATCCTCCTTTTCCCTGTTTTGTAATGTGTTACCCTTTCTGTGGTCTTGTTGTACAGTAAGTCTGTAGGTACTGTTTGAACTTGTGTAGGAGTAACGTGTTTTTCGGCACAGGAAGTAGGACTAGAATATTTTTTGTGGGTATTCGAGAAAGTTATATCACATATCCTAGTCTTATTACTTGTAGGACCGTCCTGTCTTGTGTGGTTTGCTCCCATGCTTGCATGAAGAGTAGTAGTTGGTCACTGACTGAAATGTTTTGGTATTGCTTGTAGCAATAGTAGTTGTTATTTCAGCTGGGTTCTATGGGGGAGTAATTTCCTCTACCTTGCTTGGGAACCCTTCTAGCTCGATATCTGAAGCAATTTTTTTTTGTGGGTATGGTTGCCTGTAGTAGTGTAGCCTGTAGTTGTAATTGCCCCTGTCTTGTCTCGAAAGGACTGAGAATGGTATGTTTGTCTAGCTGGCAGATAATTGGATCTGTTTGACTGGTCTTTGGTATCTTATCCTCTTTTCCCTTGAGGTATCTTTCTAGATCTTAACTGAACAGTCTGTTTGACTCCTGTTTGCACTTGGTGGAGTTGAAATGTTGCTGGATTTCAGTGTGCTGGGGGCATAGGCAGTAGTTATCGTGGGATCTCCGCAATGGTGAGATCCCGCTGTTTTGCCCCTCAGAAAGATGGCAGCTGAGGTCTTGCGAGCATTGGGAGTCAGTCAAAGGGCTGCTTCCATGTTGAGTGAGATCTCAGACCAGAAGAGACAAGAGGAAGAGGACCGAGTCATTTGGGCATTTCTATGGACATGGGGGCCATAAAAAAAACATTTTGTTCAGCTCCATGTTGGTCCACAGCCTTAAATACCCTGTATGGAGTACACCAGTAGTGTTGAGGTTGCAGAAAGCCATGTTTCAGTCAGGTTCAAGCATGGAACTAGATGCCGTTTGAATGGTGACATGCCACAGAGACTGGGATACCTGGAATGGAAGTAGGGCCACTGTCCTGCACTGTGACACTGCTCTAAGGGGTGCCAGGTTGATATTTGCCTTGTTGTCCTTGTGCAGGTCACTTGATGAGCCCTTTTTTTTTTGGAAGCGTTTGCTCCTGTAACCACTAGCAGGGGTGTCCAGTTAGTCAATCTCCTTACATTATAAGGCCCAGTAGATACTTTATGGATGTTTGCACCTGGAACCACTAGCAGGGGTATCCAGGTAGTCAAATCTCCTTACATTACAAGAGCTAGTAGATACTTTATGGATGTTTACACCTTTAACCACTAGCAGGGGTATCCAGTGTGTCAAATCTCCTTACATTATAAGGCCCAGTGGATACTTCATGGATGTTTGCATCTGGAACCACTAGCAGGGGTATCCAGGGTGTCAAATCTCCTTACATTATAAGGCCCAGTGGATACTTTATGGACATTTGCACCTGGAACCGCTAGCAGGGGTATCCAGGGTGTCAAATCTCCTTACATTATAAGATCCAGTGGCTACTTTATGGACGTTTGCTCCTGGAGCCACTAGCAGGTGTATCAAGGTAGTCATTTTCCTTACATTATAAGGCCCAGTGTATACTTTATGGTGGTTTGCTCCTGGAACCGCTAGCAGGGGCTTCCAGGTGGTCAAGTCTCCTTACTTGTAACTTGCACTGTTCTACTTAAAAGCCTTGTAAACCGATGTTGTGATATACTCAGAAGCTATACATCATGCATTAGTTTTTTGTACTTGTTGTCTGGTATATTCTAGTGGTATAAGCACAAACTGATAACCAGAATGCTGGATCTCGATAGCATCCTGTATTCAGTGACAATTGTCCTATATTTTTTGTGTGTATGGCTTATACTGAAATATTATGAATCCTACCTTTGCCTCTAGATTTGGTTAAATATGCTGGAGATGTAGGATATGCTGCAACCTTGGTTCAGCTGCAGCTCTTTGTTTTGGCCCTGCAGTAAGCTGAGAAGGTACCATGAGAGAGTTTTCTTTTTTGATTCTTCCCCTGCACAGTAATCAATAATGTTCTGCACTGTGCAGGCTATTGCTAAGCCTGTGCATTAAAGTGTGCACTGTCCCTTGAAACGTGATTAGAGTGAGTGAGGGGTTCAGTGTTATGCTGCCTTGCCCACAGCTGTGGTAATGGTGCTGCCCCCAATGTATTTTCCCCATTGTTAATTGATTTGCAAATCATTGCCCTTACATTTAATTATTCACATTGTGGTCTGCTGTTGCAGATCAATTGGTGCATTTAACAAATATGCTCTGTGCTTGTTGAATGTTTATGAGCATAGTTACGCTCTCTGCAAGATGGCAGCAGTGACTCTCAGTCAATCTCCTGTCTGGCAGCCACCTACACCCTTAATTCTGCATGAGTAAGGGGTAAGTGGAGAGCTTTTCTGAGATCTCAGTAGCAAGTCTTGCAATATTCTTTCTTGCAGTTGCCGATCTGGATAGGCAAGTTAGGTTAGTTTCTCAGTGCTCCTCCTCCTCCTCATGAGACCTTCTTGTTTATGGTGTTTTGGTCAGGTAGATGATAGAGGAGTTTTCTCTACCTTTTGATAGAAGAAGGTGGTGAGTTTAAAAGACATAATGTGTCATAAAAAGGTCTAGAGAACATGTCATTTTGAGGTGAGACACAGAGGGACTGAGAAATTGCTTTAGAGACTGTTGTGTAGTGATGTCTTGAGTGAGCATTTCAGGTGCTACTATGCTTGTAATGGTGAACTGAGGCACATTACTTAGTATTTTAGCATCCTTTAAATTTAGCGTCCCTTAAATTTCAAAAATGTGATAAATTATTTTGTTCTGGCCCTTTTTTATTAAATTAATAGGACCAAGTCATGCATTCACATTGGTATGTACTACTTTTGTCACACAGAGTACATAGTAGCAGCTCCTTAATTAATATGTGATTGTGCCTTTAAGAAAGAAAAAGCAACTGAATATTAGTGAAAGAAATGACTATTAAAGTTCACTATTTTCGAAATAGTTATTTTAATCAAACCTCCTTGTATGTTCACCCACTATAGAACAGTGCTGTGTATCATTTTTGGCCCTTTTTGTATGCCTTGGTTATCTCTGGGATAAAGTAGGCATGTGCCTGGGGGGGGGGCAAGCTGCTTTAACTAAACCTTGCCTTGGCTGTGGTAAACTGAGTGAGGGATATCTGCATTGCTGGCTGCTATTGTAATAGGATACAGTTTGGGGCAGAAGCATTTTTTTGTTCTGTAAAACATGTTTCTTCAGTTCTCTCTCATGGTCAGTAAGTTAGGGGACTTTGCCTTGAGAAGCTGAAGCAATTGCTAGCTCCATTCTCCACTGCAAGATATGTTGGATTTAGTCAAATCTAGTTTGTTTATCTAAGATAGTGGCTGAAATCTCACGCTAGCTGAGAGCCAGTCAGCTTGCAGCTCTCATGTAGCAGGAGATTTGTAAACTGGAAAGAAGTAAGGGGGGATGGTCATGCTGATAGGAATTGTTTGAGAAACTGGGGCCATAAAGAAACATTTGGATGGCTCCATTTTGGTCCATCGAACTTCCTTTTCTCTGTGGGACTGTTTTTGTGTAGAAAATAGCACAAGGTGGTTGCGAGTGCTTTGATTTAGTGCCACTGAACTCCAGTAATGTCTGAATCCTGCTCAGGCATTTTGATCATTTTCCAGTGCAAGGAAACTTTTCTGGGTGAGTTTGGGAGTACTCTTTTTACAAGTTAGTGGTGCTAGCAGGGTCACCAGATTCTTGTTGGTGATTAATACAACTCAGGAACCAGGTTGATTATTTATTATATTACCTCATGTAAATCACTGCATAGATTCTGTGTTCAATTATGTGGGTCAGATATTATTTTAGTTCCTAGCAGCCCTAGCAGGGGTGTTCAGGTAGCTAATAATCTCTATAGTTGCACAATGCGATAATGTTCATAATTTGAATACTGTGCTGGCAATTTCTCAGCTAACATTTCCCTAGACAACTGATGCTAGTAGAAGCCGCAGTGCTAACATTTCTAAGAGTGCCAGTTTTGTAACTTTAAACAGTTGCATATCTGCAGAAACATACTCTTGCAGTCTTGTTTGATCTTTGTTGTAGGATATTAATAAATGGGTTAGCCATGTGGCTTCTTACCTTAGTAATGAAGTTGTTCTTTATAATAAACATTTGTCCTTTACAAGAAATAAACTGGAGCTCTAGGGTGTGCTGCAACCTGTTTTTGATGCACATAAGAACTGACCTTAGGAGAGAAGACCCCCCCTCAGGTGGGGGATGGACTTTCTTCAAGTCACATGTGCATCAAGCAACCTATCAGGTGTACACAACCCATGATGTCATGAATGGGAGGTGCCTCAGAGATTATCCCCCACAATTCACAACAGACAGTTGTAAATTATGTTGAAAAATATAGAGTTGAATGGATTTGCCTCCCCCACCATGTAACTATGGGTGTACAATGACACCTGATTTGGAGGTTTATTCTAACTGCAGTGAGAAGGTACTGCAGCTCCTTGTGCTTGCTTGGGCAGACACACATTTATTTTTATTTATTTTATTTATTTATTAAGTCTTGGATTACAACACCTTTGAGCAATACAACTAATTTACAAAGGTTCCACGTCAGTAGTACAAAAACAAAACAAGGTAAACAATAGATAAGTAAATAGCAGAAATCATGAATATACTTAAAAATTAATACATCAAAAACAAATCAAAATAGCACTGAATGTTGCTCAATATAACAGTAGAGTGGGCTAGAAGAGAGAGCAGCCTGGGAGGCCTTGTCAAAATCCAGGAAAGAAAGTAATGGAGTGTAAGGTGGGGGATGGGAGAAACAAGAGGGAGAAGGAGATGAGTTGCACAGGAGGTGGAGAGTGAAGGAGCAGAGTTGCAAAGGAGGTAATGGGTAGAGAGATGAGAGGATGGGGAGGTGGAAGGAGGGAAATGGGGTGAGTACAGCTAGAGGGGGGGTGCTGGTGAAGTGAGGGGGAGGAAGACAAATTAATAGTGTAAGGAGAAGAGGTGGTGTTTAGTCAGGAGAGGGGGCAGCCTAGCAGGCAGTCATTACATGCACAGAGTAATGTTTAAACATCAGGGTTAACCTGACATACTTGCATATCTACTTTTTATGTTTGCTTGTGCGCATACGCAAGAAACATTATGCGGCAGCTTAGGAGAGAAGCGGGTTGTGGAGGTGCGGCAATGTGGTGGCCAATGCCAGCACTGCATTTGTGGGCTTGGTGGTGTGCACCCAATGCAGGCTCAGTGTCCTGATAACACTGATCCTGCAAAAGTGCCACCAACTCGAAATGATTTGGCCACTGCCATGAGGGGCTGCCTCATCATTGCAGCATCAGCCAATTCTACTGCAATGAGGGAGCGACCCGTCATTGCAGGGCGGTACCTTGCCTGGTGTAACATTTCTGTGAACTTGGCTCACAGTCCCATGTAAGCTGATGGGGGTGCCCGATCCCCCTGTCAGCACGCCAACGACCCAATTCATTTGCAGACGGGGGAGCCCGCTCCCCATCAGCATAATGTCCCCCTCATTTGTTGTGTGCTGAGGGGGTGCCCAATCCCCCTCGGCATCATGCCCCCCCAAACAGTCTTTATTTGCTGATGGGAGCCCAATCCCTGTAACTTAAGTCCTCCTTCCCCAAAATGCAGGCAGCACACTGGGAGCCCACCCCAGTGTGCACAACTGAAGCCTGGAAAAAAGAAACCTTCCTGTGACATCCTTTTTATTATTTTTGTCCCTGAAATAAAGAAAATGGTACCTCACGGTCTGTCATGCCCCCTCCTACAACCCACACCAACCCTCTGCACATCCCACCTCCCACACACTCCCGTCAACCCATACTTACCTCCGGAGCCTGGCTCGACGATTTCCGGTGGACTGGGAACACGTCTGCTCTCTTCAAAGCCGACTGCGAATTGAAGAAATGCTGGTAAGCTGTATGATGGCATAAATAGGGTTTTTTTCAACTCGTGTGGATATCTCGCCCATTTTTTGGACTTTTGCCACCAAATTTTCAACATGTGGTTATTGAGGCCTCTCCTCATGAACACAGTCACTGTCATGGTGTTATTCCATCCCAAAAGGTGATTTTGCGGTCACTGCATGGAATCACCTTTTGGGACTGATTAAAAAATGACAGTGCCACTGTTCATGAGGTGGGCTCTCAAAAAGCCTATATTGCAAATTTGGTGAAAAAATTTAAAAAAAAGACTGTTTTATGAGCATGTGTTGCGCAGTTTCCACGCTCACTTGTAACTTCGCGAATCTATAATATTTTCACTCCAGATTTTCAACACTGGCATTTTTTCAGACCTCCTTATGAACAGTACAGCTGTCATTTTTTACATCCAGGCCAAAATGTGTTTTCGCACTTCCAGGGCAGAATAGCACGATCGCTGTGGTAAATAAGTGTTCGGGACAGATTAAGAAAATCACAGTGACTCTGTTCATGAGCAGAGGTCCTAAAATGTCTATGTTAAAAATTTGCTGACAACGTCCATAAAATGACTGTGTTATGAGAGTGCATTGTGCAGTTTCCATGCACCCTCGTAACTTCGCAAATTTGTAATATTTTCACTCCAGATTTTCAGCACTGGCATTTTTTTGCACCTCCTTATGAACAGTACAGCTGTCATTTTTCACATCCTGGCCAAAATGTGTTTTCACTCTTCCGGCACACAATAGCGCGGTCGCTGTGAGAAGTCGGTGTTTAGGACAGGCTAAGAAAATCACAATGATACTGTTCATGAGCAGAGATGCTAAAATGCCTATGTTGAAAATTTAGAGAAAAAAGTCCATAAAATGACTGAATTATGAGCGTGTGTTGCACAGTTTCTATGCACCCTCACAATGTTGCTCATTTGTAATATTTTCACTCCAGATTTTCAACATTGGCATTTTTTCACACCTCCTTATGAACAGTACAGCTGTCATTTTTCATATCCTGCCTGAAATATGCGTTTACACATCTGGCGCAGAATAGTGCGGTCACTGTGGGAAATTAATGTCCGGGACAGATTAAGAAAATCATAGTGACAGTGTTCATGAGCAGAGGTGACAAAATGCATATGTTGAAAATTTGGTGAAATAATTCCGATAAATGACTGTGTTACGGGCATGCGGTGTGCAGTTCCCACGTATGCTCTGAAGTTCGAGCATTTTTTAAATTTTCACTACAGATTTTCAACATAGCCATCTCTTCACACCTCCCTATGAGTGGCACAGCTGTCATTCTTTACATCCTACCCGATCTGTGTTTTCGTACATCTGGCGCAGAATGGCACGGTCGCTGTGGGAACTCAAAGTTTGGGACACATTAACAAAATCACAGTGCCACTGTTCATGAGAAGAGGTCCCACATGCTTTCATGAGGTGTGGGTCACAAAAAGGCCATGTTAAAAATTTGTAGTGCAAATACCAACAAACACCGAGGGCATTAGGGTTTCTAACCATAACGTTCCACCCTGTACAGACTGACAGGCATCAGGGTGTGCCTTTGGATTGCCGACTGTAATGCTCATGCCATTCCACCCAACCCCCCCCCTCTGCAGCCAGTGACAGTATCGAGGTGTGCCTTGGACTCTTCGCCCCAGAGTTCACCCCATTCTCCTATACTGCACCCATTTTAGCATATGTCCTTCTGGAATGGGGTGACTGTAAAGCAGAACACCCCAAGGCACACCTCAACACTTGTTGGTGTCTGCAGGATAGGGTGAGGTAAAATGGCATGAACATTACGGACGATGACCCAAACGCATACCCCAATACCTGTCCCTCTCTGCAGGGTGGAGGTGGGGTTGGTGTGAAGTTCAGTACTTCACTGCCATTCCTATTCTGCATCGGTCTAACTCCTGCATTCCAACTGCTAATACCAGCAAGCAAACATTCGGCATTGACAAATGCTTGTTCTATCATGGCTGCAGCAAAACTTTAATTGTCCCCAATACCCTACCAATAAATACACAGACCATATTGTGTGTGGTTGCTCAGCTTGGCAATGATTTTACTGATTCTTCACAGTTATGATATTTCACAATAAACATGTTCACAGCAGGTACATCTCCGTCCTTTCATTGTAGTTTATTACTATCATATTTACATACATTATATTTACATTATGTGCATATACATTATTTCACATTCTTGTTTGCTTCATAACTGCTACCAATCTCTTCTTTTCTTCTGCCCCCCAGTTGTACATCATGGAGGGGCCTGGCCTCTTCCTCTTATGTCCTTCATGGGGGGCACGAGCGTACACACAATGCTCCAGCTTCTTGTTTGTCAACCTTGTGTCCTTTTTGTTTTATTTCCTCCCCCCCTTTTCTTGTCTTCCTTCCCCCTTTTTCCCTCTTTTTCTACCATCCACCTTCGGCAGTGCCATGCAGCCTGCCACTGTGTTCTACCTACCACAGTGGCGCACTGTGTTCCACCTACCACAGTGGTGCACTGTGTTCCACCTACCACAGTGGCGCACTGTGTTCCACCTACCACAGTGGTGCACTGTGTTCCACCTACCACAGTGGCGCACTGTGTTCCACCTACCACAGTGGCGCACTGTGTTCCACCTACCACAGTGGTGCACTGTGTTCCACCTACCACAGTGCCCTTCTGCCCTTCCTTCAGGGTGGGAGGCTGGGAAAATACTTTGGAGCAATTTGTGAGCTCTCCACTGCTGTGCAGACCCTTATAAGTGTCCCTTTTCCCTGCCCACTGTGCTCACCTTATCCACTCACCTACTGCCACCTCATTGTGCTCTCATTTCCTTGACCACCCCCTTTGTGACCTCAGACATACCTCTCCTTCTGTGACTCTTGCCCCAGCCCCACCCCTTCACCCCCTCTGAGCTCTCCACTTTTATTGGCAGGGTAATGGAACAATGGGGCCTGCCCTTTTAATTGGGCAACCCTCTTTGTCCCCAGAACCCCGCCAATAAATACACAGACCATATTGTGTGTGGTTGCTCAGCTTGGCAATGATTTTACTGATTCGTCACAGTTATGATATTTCACAATAAACATGTTCACAGCAGGTACATCTCCGTCCTTTCATTGTAGTCTCTTACCATCATATTTACATACATAATATTTACATTATGTGCATATACATTATTTCACATTCTTGTTTGCTTCATAATTGCTACCAATCTCTTTTCTTCTGCCCCTCCAGACGTACATCATGGAGGGGCCTGGCCTCTTCCTCTTATGTCCTGCAGGGGGGGCAAGAGAGCACACACCATGCCCCAGCCTCTTGTTTGTCAACCTTGTGTCCTTTTTGTTTTATTTCCTCCCCCCCTTTTTCTTGTCTTCCTTCCCCTTTTTCCATTAGTCCACCTCCAGCTTGCGATGGACAGTGGACTTCTCCCCCTTCCCCCCTCCCCTCACCCTGCCTCATCTCTGTGCCAGCCATGCTTCAATAACATTCCCAGTTTCAGTACTGAACATGGCCAGACCCAGTCCTGATAGGTGTATGCCATCCCCTCTATAATACTCATCTACCCACTCCAGAATCCCATGGTGTATGACTAAACCCCCCATGCTCTGGAACAATCTCCCCACCTGCGTATTCATGCACTTTCTGGCCCTGTCCATACCCTTATGGCTCTCTGCTTACTGCCACACTCTCCGAAGCGTGATTTCTGACCAGGCCAAAGTAACCTCCAGCCACCGTTCGTTTATTTTTGTCACATCATCTTTTATCTGATAAAAAATGTCCAGCCAGGGCCTTGTTCCCAGGTCGTTGCCCCCAAGGTGCACAATGATCAAGTCCAGCCTCCTATGGTCCCTCCTGATTTCCCTGAGCTCTGGAAGCAGCTGTGCCCATTTAATCTCCAATGACCTTTCACACCAGCTGTACTGTGTCATTGTCCAAGTACAGCTGCTATCCCCCTTGCCTCCTAGCCGCCCATTTCTCCACCCAATGAACAAATGAATGTCCACAGATCCACGCCTCTAGCCTCTTAGTCGAACCTGCACAACCAAAAGCACACAGAATGATTATAAGGTCTCCAACCTACCCCTCCCCCATTTACTTCTTTCTTGTGCCTGCTGTGGGAGACAAAACAGAAATCGTTATTGTTGTATTTTCCGTATGTATGTTTTATAACATCCCAAAGTCCACCTGCCTTTTTCTTTGATCTCTCCAGGTCCACTGCCTTGTGCTGCCATTGCTGACACCGCCTGAATCCTGAACGAATGGGAGTAACAACCCTCCTTTGGTTCCCCAAAAATCTCAGTGCCTTGTGCAGTATTGCTGTTATCTGGTACCCAGAGACTGGTCTGCTGTCCCCATGTATAAACATCTTTGCCTTTTCCTGGTTTGGGTGTTCTGCTGTGTACATGTGCAGTGCTGCTACCGGGCAAATGGCTTGGTTTGGGTGCTTCCTTAACCACACCCTCCTCCCTTGCACTTTTTGACCTCCTTAGCTGTACCGTTACCATTTCACCCTTCCATTCTATGTCTTCCCACTGCAGCCCCCTTCCCTCTGACCACTTGCCGTGACCCACTACCTCACTCATCCGAAATGCCCCACTATACATGGTAGTGTACAGTGCGTGGAACAATACCACTTCACTTCGTGAACTGCAGATATGCTGTAGTGCCTCTATCAACCTTTCCATCAGATTCTCAGAGATTAGCCTTCTGCTATCCTGTTTCCTATCTACTCCCCGAATCCAACCCTGCATCATTCTATGGATCAGGTTGCTTTTTGTTGGGTCCTCCTAGCCCCTTAGTGTACAGATCTGACCTACTGCCACCAGATGCACCCCCATGGTTGCATGCGCCATGTTCTGTTTCCATCCCATTACTATAAAGTTTGCCATTTGCTCCCCTGTCACTGGCCCACTTACCTGTCCTCCACACTGTGCCTGTAATTTTTGAAAAGCACACCAAGAGGTTTCGCAAGCTCTCAGGGTCCGGAGGGCCCAGGAGTTGTGGAACAGCATTTCAGCTCCCCCAATCCAATCAACCATATGTACACCGGGATGGTGGTCTGCCAGCTCTCTGCTCCGGGTGTGACGGTCCTGAATTTGTCCATCTGCAATCAGAAGAGGCAATTAGCTATCACATTGTCCACACCATCAATGTGCATGGCCCAGAAAGACATGTTCAGGGTCAAACCCAACCACACCATTCTGCCCAACACCCTTAGCACTCTTTTCAACTTCGACCTCCTCCTGTTCAGCACTTCCACAATTGCCTTATTATCACTCCAGAATGTAACCTGTTGGTCCCTATGCTCCCTTCCCCAGACTATCATGGCCACCCATATAGGGAACAGTTCCAAAAAGGCGATGTCTTTTGCCGCCCCCTCCCAGGCCCACTCCTCCGGCCATGGTTCTGTAAACCATCGACCCTGGAAGTACCCCCCATGCCGATCCCCTCGAAGCATCTGTGTACAGCTGCAAATCCGTATTGTAAAGCCAGTCATTCTGCCAAAATGTCTGCCCATTATAGGCTTGCAGGAAATGTTCACACACTGCCATATCCTCCCTGGTCCGTTTATTAAGGTCTACCTAATGATGGAGCTGTATGGCCCCACACATTGCCCAGGCTAAATGCCGTGTAAATGTGCGCCCCGGTGCAATAGCTCTACACACAAAGTTCATATGCCCCAACAACTGCTGCACCTGTCGCAGCTGTGTCCTCCTGCATTCACCTACCATCCTCAACAGCTCCCTCAGACTCCTAACCTTTTGGTTAGGCAACGGGTACAGCTTCCGGGTCATGTCCAGCTCCAACCCTAGGAACTCTATTGTCTGGCTGGGTCCCTCCATCTTGTCATCTGCCAATGGCACTCCCACCTCTTGGCATAGCACCTGAAAATCCTTAAGCATGTCCTCTGCCTCTTTTTTCCCTTCCCCAATAAAAAGGAAGTCATCCAAGTAATGTACTACCGTTTGGTACCCATACCAGGTCTAGAAAACCCATTGTAACCAAGTACTAAACATCTCAAATGTGGCGCACGCTATCAAATACCCCATGGGCATGGCCTTGTCAAAATAATACATCCCTTCTACATGGAAACCTAACAAATCCCAATCCTCTGGCCTGATCGGCAGCAGCCGAAAAGCTGACTCTATGTCTGTTTTTGCCAACCATGCCTCCTGTTTGATCTAATCAACCTCACTGCATCCTCCAGGGTGGTGTAGGTAACCCAGCTGTCTGC